>CM040128.1:246918587-248118587 GCA_022559845.1 Amorphophallus konjac | reverse complement strand
TGAACCGCTCAAACAATAAACGGTCCAACGATAGACCGTTCTTCTCTGCAACCTCGAAAAGCTGAAACCCCTTCGTCTTCCTCCACCGTAACCCACGGTGGAGAGGATGAAGGGGGCCAAAACATCCCTATTCTCATTCTCTCACACTCTCTTTCGTCCTCAATCTCTCAACCCTCTCCCTCTCTCGTCCTCTCAATGCGCCATAAGTGCCAGGCTCGCCGCTCCGGAGTGGCCGGGGAAGGAACGGGCACCCCGCCGCCGACGACGACCGCCACCGCGATGACTGATGAAGAACCACCGGCCGCGGAGGTGCCAGTGCCGTCTCCGGCCGAGGAAGAAGTGTCGCCGCCGCCGTCCATGAACGAGGAAGAGGCGCGGGGGGAACTCGTCATCGTGGAGGATGACGTGCCGGTGGAGAAGCCGGCGAAAATGCCACGGGACCCCGAGGTAGGCCAAAAAAACTTGCTCATTTCCATTTTTAAGCCATGCATGTTAGTTTTAGGGGGGTAGGAGGGTTTTAGCTGCCTAGGAGCCGTTTAGGGGGGCCACGGCGGCCTCCCGGCTGGCTGGGGAACGTTCACCGTCGTCGGGGAAGACGACGGTAGAACGGTTCAACAGAAACCGCCTGAACCGAAAAATGCGATCCACATAGGACCGCCCAAACTCATACGGCTTAGGAAACGCTGTTCCAACCCACACAGCAAACGAACCAACTCAATCAATAAAACGGTGAGGGTGTCACCGTGCAAACAGTAAACGGACCACATAGGTCCGTTCAATCAATCAACCGAGGCAAAACAATACGGTCCCTATAGGGCCATCCATAATTCATGCGGCCCATGGGTGGGCGTTCTTCCCTAGGTAAATGAGAAGACAAACGGCTCCAGGTGATCCGTCCAGGAAAAGAACGGTTAAGGGTAGACCGCTCAAACATAGAACCTGAAGAAACAGAACGGTTTAAATGGGACCGCTCAATTGTCGAACGGCCCGTGGGTAGCCGTTCTTCAAACTAAGAATTGGATCTTGAGAATTTTTATTTAAATGAGTCAAAATGCAAAGCTAAATTATTAATATGAATGAACGAATGCAGGGGAAGCGTAGGACCCACACCTCGTGGCTGTAGGTCCGTGCAGTGTACTTGGCACTGCCGGACTTCCAGAGGGAGCGGTTGACTTCCATGGGGTTCGCCCCCTTCCTGAGTATTGAGGTGTGTCGCTTTGACGCAGCTCTGCTCTATGCCCTGCACGACCGCTGGGATCTAGTGAGTCGGATGTTCCTTTTCCCGTGGGGGCATATGGTCCCCACGCTAGAGGACGTGGCCAGGCTTACTGGCCTACGAGTGCACGGGTCACCGGTCAGCGGGACTACTTTTCCTGACTACCGGGGGATGGCTCGGGAGTTGTTGGGCTTACAGCTACGGCGCCCCGAGAGGTAGTCGACCCTCCTGCCCCGGGCTGCTCTCCAGGACAGCCTGGGCTTACGACGAGCTGGTGTTGCGGTTGGCGAGCGGCCGGAGGAGCACTTGGAGTGGCTCGTGGGGCTGGTGAGACCGAGAGTTGCCGCAGGACCGGGACCACAGGCGGACAGAGTGCTGAGACGGTTCCTGATGCTGATGTTCGGGCGACTCCTCTTCTCCACACGGGCGGACGTGATGAGCTACCGGTTCCTACCCTTCCTCCAGGAGCTCGAGCACGTAGGTGACTATGCTTGGGGAGCGGCAGTCCTCGCCTTCTTGTTTGACACACTGAGTTCGACAGCACGTCGGACGATGCTCGGGGTCTTCTCCCCCTTACTCCAGGTACGACTCTTTATTTTAGACTTAATTATGCAACCCTACCTGTTCCTGAATGTTTACACGATGTTGTGATACCGGTATGGGCCTACGTACGCCTACGTGAGCTGGGTAAAGGCGAGGAGACCCGCCCTGGGCTCCTGCCGATCGCGCGGAGGTGGACAGCACCTCAGGAGATGACATCCCTGAGACGACAGGTCCGGGAGTTGCAGGACGACCTAGACACTCTACCATATGCCTCGGTATGCTTCTAACCTCTGACTCTTTAATTAAATGCAATCCTTATATGATGATGATGATGCTAATGCGACTTCCTATTCCTTGCAGGTACAGTGGACACCTTACACGGAGGAGGGCCAGCCATGGGTGGCTGAGGCTCTCATCTTCTCCGGACGAGACGTATGGCTTCACTGCATGAATGTGGTGGAGCCACTACACTTTAGGTTGGTGATGAGGACCATCGGGGTCCACCAGCCGGCCGTGGAGTTCCCTGCGCCTAAGAAGGCGGGGGAACGGGTGACGAGGATGACCCGGGGACTCAGCGCAGCGTTCGATTGGACAGCGAGGAATGCCAAGTAGGTCACCAACTGGACCGCGCGAGGGAGAGTGGTGACTGCCCGCGCAGAGAGCGACAGTGCGTACTACACCGCGTACGCACGGCACTACCGGGACCAGGTGTTCCGGGGTGCTCACCGACCGGTACGACTTTTAAACTTAAACTCTATCTATTATGCTTATGACTCTTATATGATGGTGCACTGACACATGGATTTCTAAATGCAGGTCGACCCCGCAGGACGAGTGGCGGAGTTGCAGGGACTCCTGCACTCCACCATCCGGGAGAGAGACGAGGCCCGGCAGGCCCTCGCCCTACTGGTGAGTTTTCTAACCCTAAACTCTTTAAATTATGCAATTCTATATGATTATACATGCATGTGACTGACCTGGAGTATTTCGATGCAGCGTGCCGAGGGAGCTCAGAGGACGGGACCAGACGCACCTTCCTCCTCCAGGACCCGGACTCCAGTCGATCGGGCTGAGAGGGATGCAGACTTTGCCAGGATGGTGATGCGGGCCAAGGCGGCCGAGGCGGCGCTCACCGAGAGGGTACGCAACTCCAACCTTCCCTTTTCTTATTTATGCTTATGATATGTATGAAGTGCAACTGACTGTCAATGCCATGTGGATGCAGACAGCCGAGCTGACCCGCCTCCAGGCAGAGCTAGTGCAGAGCCGAGTAGCGGCTAGGGAGGAGGTGGCCCGTGTGCGGGAGGAGGCGGCGCATAGCCGACCAGCAGATGAGCTGGAGATGGCGCTACTACGGGCGAAGCTGGAGCGACTCCGGGCCGGCGCTACCGAGGCAGACCGTTATCGGGCCGAGGCAGAGCGCTACCGGTTCGAGGCAGAGCAGGCTCGGCTATAGGTTGCCAGATTGGAGGGCAAGGTGGAGGGCATGAGAGAGGCGAGTCAGGAGCGTAGCAGGGCGACTCCGAGCGGCAGCCACGGTACGCACGGCTCCGTGAGGAGTTACTTCACTAGTTCTTCCAGCCACCGGAGGAATGAGGAGGAGGAGCGACGCCGACGACGGTGTGACGAGGCGACCTCAGCGATGCCTCCCCCAAAGAGGCATGAGGGCGGTGGCGACAGCGACGGGGGCCAGGGAGAGGGACAGGTTTGACTTTGTATGGGGCCCGTCTTTTGTACATGATGTGATATGATAGTGATATGTATGTTTTTGTTTTGATTTTCATTTTGTGGATAAATGTATGCATGAATGCATGTGACTTAGCTACTAGAGAGAGTGAGGCAAACATGCGAGATTGAGAGATGCGCACGACCTGAGAGAGGGACGCACACGCCGACTTGAGCGAGACGAGTGACGAAAACGCCGACTTGAGTGAGACGAGTGATGTACACGCCGACTTGAGTGAGATGAGTGACGTACACGCCGACTTGAGTGAGATGAGTGACGTACATGCCGACTTGAGTGAGATGAGTGACGTACACGCCGACTTGAGTGAGATGAGTGATGTACACACCGTCTTGAGTGATGTACACGCCGACTTGAGTGAAATGAGTGACGTACACGCCGACTTGAGTGAGATGAGTGATGTACACGCCGACTTGAGTGAGATTAGTGACGTACGAGATGAGAAATGGGAGCATGATTATTAATTGAGCAAGTTGATAAAAGGGGTGGATCAGATGGGCGGTTCGCACAATACCGCCTAAATATATAAACGGTTCTTGACAGACCGCGCCACGGGGAATTGAACGGTTGGGTTACGACCGTGCTGCATAAGGAACGGTTCTGTAAAAATCGTATGAAACGTAGAACGGTCTAGACTGGGCCGCACAACCAGTTGGAGCCGGGTTCTCTAGAAAAAGATGAACGGTTAGGAGTAGACCGCTCAATGGTATGGACGGTCTATCGTTAGACCGTCCGAGTGAATGCCCTGCGAACTTAAAGAAGTACTCTCTAGGGAGTCCTCAACCCGAGGGTAGGGTGACTTGATCTTATCTAAACCTCATCATAACCCGTCCTAGACTTATCCAACCCCAATCTTAAGAGACCTATCCTCCCTAACAAGCCCTATAAGTAGGATAGGAGCCTAAATTCGCAGCTCACACATCCTCTTCCTTCCAAACCTTCAAGGCTTTGATTCTCATTACCAATTCATCATGAAGAGGGCTCTAGAGGGAATTTCTATGGAGGGAGCCTCTTTTGAAGGGCCAAAGCCTGCCAGAAAGGAGCGGGGAGTGCTCCAACGGCTAAGCTCAATCCCTCGACATCTTAGTGCTACTCCTATGAGAGAGGTAAGTTCATCATGGTTCAAATTTCTTTTACGTCAACTTCACTTATGTGTCCTCTTTCTCTTACCTCTTCCTCTTCTTCTTTCAGCTCCTTCCGGGCCCGAGGCGCTACTATGGTTTGAAATGGGTGGCTCCCATAGTCCGTGCATTGCCCCTAGGGGTGACTTATCTTCTCAAATCCTGGCACCTACACTCCCTTTTAGTCTTAGGCCAGAACTACCCTAAGCTCTCATTAGATTGGCACAGCATCTCGGCTTTGATAGAAACATGGCATCCTCAGACACATACCTTCTTCTTTCCATCCTTTGAGGCCACGATCTTATTAGAGGAGGTAGAGACCTACTTCGGGTTCCCTAGGTTCAAGGTGGGGGAGGAAGACCTGATATGCCATACCGTTGCCCCTATAGACCCAAGACTCATCCTAGGAGGGTTCATACCAGACAGCAAAGACATTCGTACCTTTGTAGGCCCTCGCCATATTTACCTCCTTCCTCTTAGTCAGTGGGTAGTAGAGTATTGCAAGAATAAATGTGGGTGGACCGAAGCCATAGCCAAAGCTGCATCTATTTGTCTGTGCGGTGCCATCCTCTTCCCTTCGACTGACCATGTCTTAGAGATCCCCTTACTTAGCACCATCAGCGGCCTGTGGCAGGGACTTTCCATCTCCCAGTCTATCTTAGCCTACCTGTATGAAGGTCTCAGCTCTGCGGCCCTAGGAGGTCCTCTCTTTGGCTCTATGATTCTATTGGAGTGCTGGATGGGAGTCAGGATGAAGTTCATCCTGAGAGGGGACATTACTTCTGTTAGCAGGATCTTCGGGAGCCACCCCCTTTACTTCATAGGAGGCGCCTTCAGGTTTTCTCCACAGGTCGAGTGCAGGACGGCTGAGATGAACACCAGGGACGAGTGGCGCCCGTACCTCCACAGGCTGCCCCTGGATAGATTTGTGATGCGCCCGGACTTCCTCCACGACACCACCATCAGACTACCTCGGAGAGCGGGCTTGGACTTGAGGCTCGTGAGCGACACTGCATTGGCGATGTACAGCCCACACAGGTGCTACCTACAGGTCGGACTACCTCGTCCCATGCTACCAGTGCTACCCCACCTTCCCGTGTTACAGGCGAGGAGGATCGGGACAGAGGAGGACGAGCAGACGGTTAGGAGTGCGCTGACCATGTGGGAGGTGAGCATGGTGCGCACCCTACCAGCAGAGGTTGAGGAGGCTCCAGAGACTCGACAGGCTTACCTTAGGGAGCTGAGAGAGATACGTCCCCGCGGGGATGCCCAGCGGGGGACAGAGTGATTGTTTTTTACCTTTTCATAATGATATAGTTATGGATGTTTAGAGTTTGATATGAGAATGAAATAAGATTGACGATTGAGAGGTTTTGGGTTTGGATATTCTGATGTGATTGCGTGCATCCATGGCTTTGGCTGTATCTTCGATCTACTGTCTGCCCCTGTGCTTACACAAAACGAACAAAGAAATAGGTTAAATCTATTTTAGGCTTAACCCCTTGCCTGCGGCAAGTTAGAGAGCGACCAATCCTTGATTTTGGTCAAGGGGGTAAGCCTTATCAACATAGGCGAGAATGACGAAATGCAAATCTATGCGATGCATATGAAAAGCCAAATCTTTTTTTGGGTTTTGAAATATTTGTTTTTTTTTATTTTAAAAATATTTGATTTTCTTGGATTTTTGAAAATATTTGATTTTTTGGATTTTTGAAAATATTTGATTTTTTGGGTTTTGAAAATATTTGATTTTTTTTGTTTTGAAAATATTTGATTTTTTGGGTTTTGAAATATTTGATTTTTTGGGTTTTGAAACCAGCTCAAGCTAAACAGCAGGGACCCTCTCATCTCGCTACGGACTTCCCAGACCCAGCATGTGCGGAAAAGGGGACCGCCTGTGGCCGGGGTCAACTTTGCTCAACGGTGTTCTGCCGAGGCCATAACCGGGGTGGGATTCATTCCTTGGGAAAGTGAAAAAGATTGAGTAGTGAAGCTGATGGTAGGTGTAGAGGTTTTTTAGGGCTTGAGTTCTTCCCAAGACACTCCCCTTTTCCAAGAATCCGGTCTGTTGCGCCGGGGCTTTGTGTCCGTTATCGAACCTACATCCGCTCTAGGCACGCGTACGACCGGGCTCATGGCGTCCCGCGGGGAAACTGTACTGCCACTATTGCCATGCCTAGTTGTATTATTTGGGGACATTGAGAGCTTTGAGATTATGGTTTTCAGCCTTCTCTTTTGATCTCTCCCCTTTTCTTTCTTTTTCCTTCTTGCTTTCCTTCTTTTCTTTCTTTGTGGAGTGAGGTCTTAACGGACTGCCCCTATTTGAGACCTCTTTTAATGGGGGGTCTAGGTCAGTTCTCGCCCCCGCATTCCCCACTTGCTCCTATTTCAACCGAGAGAGAGGAAATACAAGGACCTTCACTTTCCCCAGGCATGGCCAAAGGAGAGACGGTGTCGGACAGCACAGGAGAAAACCGAACCACAGGCGGCCGTGTAGTGTGTGAGATGCTGGACCAAGGTCCTCCTTTCGCGATCAGGTGGGGTGCACCTCGCCATCGAGTCGCTGCTAGTTTTGACTCTATGGATATAAACATTTTAAATATAGCCCATTCCACGGGTTTTGCAATTCTTCACCCTCCGCGTTGATTAGACGGTACGCGTTACCCGGATAAGCTTCCTTGATTACGAATGGCCCTTCCCAATTGGTTTGCAGCTTAGACCTGGGACCTGCTGATCTGATGAATTTACGTTTCAAAACCATATTACCCACTTGAAATTTTCTTTCAATGACCTTCTTTTGAAAATACCGTGAGACACGCTTTTGATAAACCGAAACATGATTGGCCGCATTCAGCCTCTTCTCGTCTAAGAGTTCTAGTTGGACTAGCAACGCTTCTCGACGTTCGTCGAGATTAAGTTCTTTATCTAGCTGCACTCTTAGGGAAGGGATCAAAATCTTATACGGGAGTACCGCCTCCATCCCATAAGTGAGAGCAAAGGGAGTTTGTCGTGTAGGGGTGCGCACGGAGGTGCGATAAGCCCATAGAGCTTCTATCAGTTTGTCAGCCCAATCTGCAAATTTATATGATTCGCATGTTTTCTTGATAATTTTAAGAAGGGTTTTATTCGTGGCCTCAGCTTGGCCATTTCCTTGAGGGTAGTATGGTGATGAATGATGCAGACCTATATTGAATTTCTTACAGAGGTCCCGGAGTTCTTGTGACACGAATTGAGGCCCATTATCGGTGACGATGTCGCCTGGTACTCCAAACCGTGAAATGATGTTCTTCATAATAAAGCGGCATACTGTGGTGGCTGTGATCTCTACATAAGCTTCAGCTTCTGCCCATTTGGTGAAGTACTCCGTAGCCGTCAAAATGAAGGATTTCTGCTTGACTGCGGAATTCGGATCACCGAGGGGTCCGATGATATCAAATGCCCACATGGAGAACGGCCAGGGAGCAGAGAGAGGATGAAGAGAGGAAGCAGGAGCGTGGATTTTGTCAGCATGGAGCTGGCACCGAAGACACCTACGGACATAGGTGGAGCAATCTTCTTCAAGGGTCGGCCAACAATAGCCCTGCCTAAGAATCTTCTTTGCCAACACTTGTCCATTTACATGCCCTCCACATTCGCTGGAGTGAGCTGCCTCCACTACTTTCCAAGCCTCTTCGTCATCAAGACACCTCATTAGAACTCCGTTCAGAGCCCGCCTATATAACTCACCAGCAACAATTGTATATCTTGCGGCGACTCTTCTAATGGCCTTTCGCTGCTCAGTGTTTGCCGCTTCCGGAAATGTACCATCCCTGCAGTACTGTTCGATTTCATAAAACCACGACAATTCTTCTTTTTTGATGATCTCCTCGAGCTCAGTTAACGATACTTCTTTCACTTCTTCCCTTTCTATCTTCCTCTCTACGGACTCCCTAAGGTTGTCGAACCAGGGATCCTGAAGAGAAGGAACATCTAGCCGTTGGACCACAATGGTTTCAGTGGCGCGACTTAGGGGAAATGATAGGGAAGAAGCGAGCGATGCAAGTGCATTAGCTAGGATGTTCTGAGAACGAGGGGTATGAATATAGATGAGTTTCCAGAATTACCTAGCCAAGAGTATGACCAAATCCTGATAGGGTTTAAGCTTAGGGTCACGGGTGCGGTAAGTTGACAGAACTTGGCGCAGCACCAGTTGAGAGTCTCTTATGATGTTAAGGTATCGCGCGCCCAAGAGGTAGGCATGCTTCAGACCGGCAAGGAGAGCCTCATACTCGGCTATATTATTTGTGGCGGGAAATGAGAGTTGGTAAGCCACAGGGATGGTTACTCCCTCGGGAGTGAGGAGAACGGCACCAACTCCGCTGCCCTGGGAATTGAGGGCACCATCGAAATGGAGAGACCAGAAAGGAAGATGAGTGATCACTGCCAAGTGTTCATCGGGGAACTCGTCCTGGATTGAATCAGTACGAGGGATAGGAGAATGAGCTAGGTGCTCGACAATAGCATACCCCTTGATTGCTTTCTGAATGATGAAGGTGATGTCGAACTGGGAAAGAAAGCTGTGCCAGCGAGCTAGTCGACTAGAAAGGATAGGCTTTTCCAAGAGATAACGAATGGGGTCCATTCTAGAGATGATCCTAACCTCGTGGGCGAGGAAATAGTGTTTAAGCTTCTGAGCTACCCATACTAGCACTGCACAGGTCTTCTCCATGGCAGTATACTTAGATTCAGCAGGATTAAATAACCTCGAGAGGTAGTACACTGCCCTTTCCTTTCCTTCATCGTCTACCTGTGCCAAGATAGCTCCTAGGGAGTCCTCAATCACATAGATGTACAAGATCAGGGGTTTCCCGGGGACGGGTGGTTGTAGTACCGGGGGATTAGAAAGATAAACCTTAAGCTCCTCATAGGCCTTCTGGCATTGTTCGTTCCACTCAAATTTCGCGCATGCTTTTAGCAATTCATAAAATGGGTAGCATCTTTGCGAGTGCTGAGATATGAATCTCCTAATAAATTGCAAACGCCCAATCAAACCTCAAAGTTCAGTGATGTTCTTTGGCGGCGGCATTTCCATAACGGACTTTGCTTTGTTTGGGTCGATCTGAATCCCCCGTTTGCTAACTATGAACCCAAGCAATTTCCCTGACGTAACTCCAAATACACATTTCTTCGGATTCATTTTTAACTTATACACCCTAGCCCTTTGCAACACCTTGGCTAGAATGGTGGGGTGCTCTTCTTGCGACCTCGATTTGACCAGAATATCATCCACGTAAGCTTCTAAATAGACGTGCATCATATCGTGGAAGATAGCTATCATTGCCCTTTGATAAGTAGCACCTGCGTTTTTTAATCCAAACGGCATAACGACATAGCAATACGTGCCCCACGGTGTGGTAAACGAGGTCTTTTCCTGATCTTTCGGAGCCAAAAGGATTTGGTTATATCCCGAGTAACCATCCATGAAAGAGAGGGCTTCATACCCAGCTGTGTTGTCGACCAAGACAGCGATGTGAGGAAGTGGAAAATCATCTTTTGGACATGCTTTATTCAAGTCCCTGAAGTCAATACAAATCCGAATTTTACCATCCTTCTTCATTACTGGGACTATGTTTGCCACCCATTGTGTATATAGTACATGATGTGACACCACCTTGGGGTGATGACCACAAGACAATATGACCCTTGGACCTAAGGTTGCAAGCAAGCAAATTGGCGATGATACCACTCGAGCGGCTCACTCACTTGGTGCACACTTGTGCCCGTGGGCAACTAAACGATAATGGAGAGGGTCCGGGGTGGGACAATGATGCTCCGGTGCTTGGCAAGCTTGGGGAGAACCCCAATTGGGCGAGGGATGCCCACTCACGGGTGGCCGTCACACCATGGGTGTGGGTTGAAATGGCTCGCTCACAACTCGCCCGCGATGGACACTCACGTGTTCGGCAATTTGGGCCGGGCCCTCGCTCTCCGTCCGACGCAGCAAAGCAAGAATACTAAGCTAAGCAAGTGATATTGACCAGCAAGGAAAGGGTGACCGAGGCTCACCTAGCCGGCATGAAGATGCCAACTCCGGCCGAAGACGGGGGCGAGCGGGGAGGCAAGGGTTTGCGCCCGCAAGCCGCGTCGGTGTCGCTTCAAATCTGTGAAAATATTATTACATGAACTACACCTCTCGCAGGAGGGGGGCTCTTGGGGTGGGGGTTAGACTTAATACAACCAAGATTACCTCCACGCAGGGAGGGGCCTTCAGCCGGCCAAGCGGGGTGGGGAAATTATGAAGAGAACGCCGACTCTCCAAGCTTCGCCGGTTCTGCCACTCTTCAGTTTTGCTGAACAGGTTGTCGATGAAGATGCTGCCACGGACTCAACCGAGCTCCAAATTTGATGAAACCGGTGCCAAAAGTTCCCCAGCTGGCCGAGGATGATGCTTGAACTTTTTTGGGAAGCTCTGGAACTCAGGGCTGATCGGACCGGCGACTGGAGCAGGACAGCAACACTCTGCCTCTAACTGATGTAGAACTAATACAGTGGATTGCAGAAGGCACTGCGGTCGTTCCCGAACTCCAAATCGAACAAAACTAGCGGTGACGCGATCGTGGTCAGAGTAGCTTCGAGCAGAAATTGACGGGGCCACAATCCGAGGTCGGAGAGGAGAATGGTGGCCAGAGAAGTGAAGACAGGTCGAACCTGGACCTGTAGGGGGCAGACTGCACACTCCGGCGAAGAAATTCAGAACAAATAGCTCGGGCGGGCGATTGGCATCGTTCCTTCTGCTACCGATTGAGGACTAGATGAAGAAGAATTTTGTAGAAGGAAGCGTGATCGAATTCCTCCAAGGTTGGCCGCTGAACGGCTTCCAAGATTGCTCTGGCCTTCAGTCTGGGACAGATTGCGCAGTCGTTGAAGATGACGTTCCTGCGGACAGCTCCGAACTCGGATGCAGGCAGGAGTACCACCGTTGGAAAGAAGACGTGGAGACGATTCCATCAATATAAGATATGCCACTGGGAGACTTCAGGGGAAGTCGTGGCTGCTACTGCAAATCACTGCTTTTCTGAAACCTGCAACAGGGACAGAATAGGTGGAGGAGAGGGTGTGGGGAAGGGCATGAACAAGGGGTTATTTGGTGGATGGGGAAGGGGGAGTGCGACCTTGGGTGGTTAGGGAGGTGGGGAGATGAAAGGGCACAGCCCAAGGGAGAGGGAAATTCGAAATTTGGCCTAGGGAAGGTCTCTTTCAGTCTTGGGGAGAGGGAGGGTTGCTTGGGAGAGTGGAAAGGTGCCTAGGAGAAGGGGTTTCCACCTAGGGGTTGGAGGGGGAATTGAATGAGTGCATGGGGAAGGGGAAGGGGCCTTAATGAGGGGTGAATGGGGAGGAGAGAGAATGAATTTCGAAATTGGGGTGGGGAGGAGAGAGAGAGGGGGCACAACCCACTTAGAGAGAGTGATAGTAAGAGAGAGAGAGAGGGAGATATTGAGAGGGAACTAGAAGGTGTGGAAATTTTCTGGATTCAATATTCAAGTATAATTGTTACAAATGAGAGAGGGGTGGGGCTATTTATAGACCCCACACTTTTCCTAAGACCAAACTGACCCTGACAAACTAACTAATGACCAAACAGTCCAAGGGAGGGGCGCCCCTGGGCCTAGCCCAATGAATTGGGCCCATTAACCTATCAAACCAACATATTGACTTCAAGACTTAGGAAAATGACTTTCTAACCTAGGTACATGACTCAATAAAGGGAAAATTACATGTTTAAGACTCAAATAAAAATAAGAAAATTACATGACTCGACTCACAAACACATGAGGAACATAATGGCATACACCGACGATCAATCCGAGCTTCAGAAAATGTGGAGGGGCAAGGGATGTCCCCATCATACCCCCGGGGTGGGGAAAACTCGACCCTGTCGAGTATGGGTCCACCGGGGAAGTAGCATCCCAAACGCAGTTCCGGGCGAACCTTGTTCTCCAAACTCGACCCATGTCCATAGCCGAGGAACGGTGCTTCCACTCGACAAAGTGGCTCGGACACACCCTTAGGCTGGCGAAGAGATCTTGCTTTGCTTAGTATTGCCGCCATGTGCTGACGTAGGGCTCTCGGGCTAGTTTGTGGTGGCACTCCGAGGGTGTCTCTCACAAGGATAGGTGTAGGCTCAAGACACTCACTAGGATCCACCGCGGTATCCTTAGAGGGTGCCGGATCCGCCACGTGGGAAGTGGGATGAATCCCAAAACCCATTGGTAAGTTCAACCCGCAAGCTGGGTGCCAAGGCCACTCGGAACTTGGCAAGGTCCAAGTCCTCGTGCCCTCAAATTGGAGGTGACCCTAGAGTAGAGCCACTCCAAAATCATCATCATCATCAAGTCGCCAACGTGGAATTTCAAGTGGCGCTCACGAGTTTTTGCCCGCCTTTTGTAATTCTCACCGCTTTTTGCTTGATGCATGTTTTGATGCATATGCCATGTACTAAGATGCGGTGTGAGTGAGTAGTGCGTGGTATGCAAAGGTGGTCCAGGGCAACCACATGTAGACCTATCATGCATTGATGTTATGAAGACTTTGAATGTCTTGGGAGGACCGGGGTATCCATAGGTGTCCCTTTCATGTGTGAGTGTGATGAGTGCCGGGGGACCCGGACATCCATGAGTGCTCCTAACATGCTTGAGATTTATGATGAATGATGGTGGACCATTACAACCAAATATTGACCACTCATGTTTTCTTCTTGACATGTGGGTGATATGAATGAATGGACCCGACTTTCTAATCATGTCAAGTGGGGTGGTATGCCTAAGCACATGCATTTCAATCCTAGTGATGACTTCTATGTGCATAGGTGTGGGGTGGCCCTTGAGCTTCCATTCGTATGAGTCAAAGGGATCTAAGAAGGGAGACATCATGGAGTGGGGCCATCTATCAATCCCATTGTGTATGTTGCCTATGGTTAAGGCTTCTTTGGTGTAACCCAATTCTAGGAAGGGAAGGTTTTGGGTTATCATGGGTGGTAAGGGTAGGGTAAGGTGGGTGGTGAATAAGGTGAGTGGGTTACATTGAGATCTAGGCTCCCATAGTAAAGGGTCAAAGGGATCATGGTAAGGGTCACCTTGGTAGGGGTACTCTATGCTCTCAAGGTCCTCGAATGGTGAGTCATCCTCCTCAATAATTGGCCAAGGTTGCTAATGGGTTGACTGATCAAAGCACTTGGGATCCTAATGGTTGGGGAGTGGACTAGGATAGGTTCTTCTTCCATGGGAAGAAGGAGGATGATCTCACTAGAAACTTGGCCATTAGTGTAGATGGAAGTGATGGAGCCAATGGAGGGATATGCTAGGCTAATGGTGTTAGTTTCGGACGGCCTCAAGCTAGCATATTGGTCAAGTGAATTTGCCAATGTAGGTAGTTCACTAAGTCTCCCAAATCCTCCACACAATAGGAAGTTTGATAAGTGACATGTGGCTGAATGGGAATGATTTGGGATTGATATCCCATGGGTAGGTGGCATGGTTGTGAACTAGGAATGGTGAGACCTTTCTTGAGCCATTGGAGTATGGACTTATCTATGGTGAGGTTGGGTGTCTCTAGAGGAGCTAGGCTAGAGGTGCGTGAGTTGTTTGGCCTTTGGATTTCCTCTATGTTGGGAGGTGGATTCGGATGGGCATCCTTCTCCACTTGGGTAGGTGTGTGGATAGCAACTTCTATTGCTAATGGAGTATGGGGATCTATGGTGGGTGGTTTGGTGATAGCTAGCGTATGACACACCCAGGGTGGTGAACAAGCATGGGCTTGGGTTGGGATAGGAAGGGGAAGTAGAGGAGGCCTAGGTTGGGGAAAGATTGGTGTAGGAAGTGGGAGGTGGGTTGGGTGAGGGGTTTTGGGTTGATTTGTTTTGGGAGATGTGTCCCTTTTTGGGGACGATGGTGGGTTTGTGGTGGTGGTCAAGGGGGCTTGTGGGGTACGGGTTTGGTGAGGGGTTTTTTGTTGGGTGGTGGCCAATTTGGTTTGAATGGTGGTGATGATCGGGATTGGAATCATTTGGGGTGGTGGGGTTTGGGCCCTAAGGGAGGTCTTAGGTTGACTGGGAGGGAAAGGGGGAGTGGGAGTGCTCCTCGGGTTATGGTTCTCAAGGTAGGAGTGGGAAGGTCGGGGAGTGAAGATCTTCCTAATCTCAATCCTTATCTCTTCCAATGAATCTAGGGGTCCTTTGGCTTCCCATCCAAATTCATCCCGAGGTGACCAAGCTCTAGGGCCGTGGTTCCGTTTTGCTTCAATCCGATCAAGCCGGGTGGTGAGGGTATCTATATAGTTATGAATCTTGTTAGTGACAGTGTAAAATCGGTCCATGGATATTTGGGGCATCTCCCTAGGGTGGTCATGCAATGGAGTGATGGAAAACATGATGCAAGGGAGACTCAATTGATAATGCCCTAGGACTAGACTCGTAGAGACAAGTCTAAAACTTGCTCTGATACCACTTGATGTGACATCACCTTGGGGTGATGACCACAAGACAATATGACCCTTGGACCTAAGGTTGCAAGCAAGCAAATTGGCGATGATACCACTTGAGTGGCTCACTCGCTTGGTGCACACTGGTGCCCGTGGGCAACTAAACGATAATGGAGAGGGTCCGGGGTGGGACAATGATGCTCCGGTGCTTGGCAAGCTTGGGGAGAACCCCAATTGGGCCAGGGATGCCCACTCACGGGCGGCCGTCACACCATGGGCGTGGGTTGAAATGGCTCGCTCACAACTCACCCGCGATGGACACTCACGTGTTCGGCAATTTGGGCCGGGCCCTCGCTCTCCGTCCGACGCTGCAAAGCAAGAATACTAAGCTAAGCAAGTGATATTGACCAGCAAGGAAAGGGTGACCGAGGCTCACCTAGCCGGCGTGAAGATGCCAACTCCGGCCGAAGATGGGCGCGAGCGGGGAGGCAAGGGTTTGCGCCCGCAAGCCGCGTCGGTGTCGCTTCAAATCTGTGAAAATATTATTACATGAACTACACCTCTCGCAGGAGGGGGGCTCTTGGGGTGGGGGTTAGAATTAATACAACCAAGATTACCTCCATGCAAGGAGGGGCCTTCAGCCGGCCAAGCGGGGTGGGGAAATTATGAAGAGAACGACGACTCTCCAAGCTTCGCCGGTTCTGCCACTCTTCAGTTTTGCTCAACAGGTTGTCGATGAAGATGCTGCCACGGACTCAACCGAGCTCCAAATTTGATGAAACGGTGCCAAAAGTTCCCCAGCTGGCCGATCATGATGCTTGAATTTTTTTGGGAAGCTCTGGAACTCAGGGCTGATCGGATCGGCGATTGGAGCAAGACAGCAACACTCTGCCTCTGACTGATGCAGAACTGATACAGTGGACTGCAGAAGGCACTGCGGTCGCTCCCGAACTCCAAATCAAACGAAACTGGTGGTGACGGGATCGTGGTCGGAGTAGCTTCGAGCCGAAATTGACGGAGCCACAATCTAAGGTCAGAGAGGAGAATGGTGGCTGGAGAAGTGAAGACAGGTCAAACCTGGACCTGCAGGGGGCAGACTGCACACTCCGGCGAAGAAATTCAGAACAAATAGCTCGGGCGGGCGATTGGCGTCGTTCGTTCTGCTACTGATGGAGGACTAGACGAAGAAGAATTTTTTAGAAGGAAGTGTGATAGAATTTCTCCAAGGTTGTCCGCTGAATGGCTTCCAAGATCGCTCTGGCCTTCAGTCTGGGACAGATTGCGCAGTCGTTGAAGATGACGTTCCTGCGGACAGCTCCGAACTCGGATGTAGGCAGGAGTACCACCGTTGGAAAGAAGACTTGGAGATGATTCCATCAATATAAGATATGCCACCAGGAGCCTTCAGGGGAAGTTGTGGCTGCTACTGCAAATCACTACTTTTCTGAAACCTGCAACAGGGACAGAATAGGTGGAGGAGAGGGTGTGGGGAAGGGCATGAACAAGGGGTTATTTGGTGGATGGGGAAGGGGGAGTGCGACCTTGGGTTGTTAGGGAGGTGGGGAGATGAAAGGGCACAGCCCAAGGGAGAGGGAAATTCGAAATTTGGCCTAGGGAAGGGATCTTTCAGTCTTGGGGAGAGGGAGGGTTGCTTGGGAGAGTGGAAAGGTGCCTAGGAGAAGGGGTTTCCACCTAGGGGTTGGAGGGGGAATTGAATGTGTGCATGGGGAAGGGGCCTTAATGAGGGGTTAATGGGGAGGAGAGAGAATGAATTTCGAAGTTGGGGTGGAGAGGAGAGAGAGAGAGGGGGAACAACCCACTTAGAGAGAGTGATAGTAAGAGAGAGAGAGAGGGAGATATTGAGAGGGAACTAGAAGGTGTGGAAATTTTCTGGATTCAATATTCAAGCATAATTGTTACAAATGAGAGAGGGGTGGGGCTATTTATAGACCCCACACTTTTCCTAAGACCAAACTGACCCTGACAAACTAACTAATGACCAAACAGTCCAAGGGAGGGGCGCCCCTGGGCCTAGCCCAATGAATTGGGCCCATTAACCTATCAAACCAACATAATGACTTCAAGACTTAGGAAAATGACTTTCTAACCTAGGTACATGACTCAATAAAGGGAAAATTACATGTTTAAGACTCAAATAAAAATAAGAAAATTACATGACTCGACTCACAAACACATGAGGAACATAATGGCATACACCGACGATCAATCCGAGCTTCAGAAAATGTGGAGGGGCAAGGGATGTCCCCATCAGTACAACTCTAATGAACCTAGCCTTATGCAATTTATCAACCTATTCCTTAATCCTCAAGGCCATCTGCGGGTGGAATATTCTCGCTTTCTGCTTAACGGGCGTTGCCCTTGGTTTGAGAATCAATCTATGTTCAACCAGCGCGGGGTCAAGACCCGACATGTCCTCGTAGGACCAGGCAAAAGAATCGCTGTACTCCCTCAAGACCTTAATAAGCTCCTCTTCAACCCGAGGAGGGAGGTTAGCAGAAATGAGTATGGGCCTGGGATCCTCTTCTGTTCGAGGTTAATCGCCTTAGTGGGTTCATCCACTGCCGAGGAAGGTTCGTCAAACTTATTCAAGCCTTGCGCGTACAAGTCAGCGGTGTCATCCACCTCACCTTCCTCATCATTAGCTGGGTCCTTCTCATTCACAACTTCATATACCCCTAACCCATCATTGCTCCATACCCCCTCGAATTCCTCATCATCTTCCAAGACAATCGCAGTCTCCACAAACTCGGGGCATTTCAGAAGGGCATGGCATCTTTCAGCCAGGTCTTGTAGAAACCTATCGAGAATGGCTTTAGGATGACACACTACGGGGTGTGCCGCATGTTGAACATGTGTGCAACATGATTAAATCATTTTATGGTTTTGATGATGTCTGCCTCTTTAGTTGGTTTTGATGATGTCTTCCTCTTTAGTCATTAATGAACTATACCTACATTTGATAATGTTAATATTCATACATTTCAGGTCATTATACTTCCAGTGTAAAAGCTCAAGAATGGCACACCAATCTAGACAAAGCTCAAGAATGGCACACCAATCTAGACAACTGAATTGACAGATGTCAAGGCATATGACAATATTGGATGCACGAAAATATAGCATGTTTCAAGCACAGAAATCAAGCTGAATAGCA
Organism: Amorphophallus konjac; assembly: GCA_022559845.1. Lineage (NCBI taxonomy): Eukaryota > Viridiplantae > Streptophyta > Magnoliopsida > Alismatales > Araceae > Amorphophallus > Amorphophallus konjac. Next base: position 248,100,333 of record CM040128.1, on the reverse strand, counting down.
TCACACATAAGCATGCTACAAGATAATCCAAGGAATGAAGTGGAATTGGCAACCGTGAAAGCTCAATGCAAATGTCAAAGCTCAATGCAAACGTGAAAGCTCAATGCAAATGTGAAAGCTCAATGTTGCGCCCTCGCACATGGATCGACCTGGGCGATCGACCTGCAGCGCCCCTTGCGGGGGTTTCCGGGGGCGGAGCCCCCGGAACAAAAATTTGATTGAAGACTCAATAATAAAATCTTCAAGACAGTCAAGGAAGATGCCACAGACATGACCGGGCTGCTAAAGAAGTTGAACGACGGAGCTGACGCGGATAACGGACCAACCCGGGATGGGCCGGGTTCTGCCCAGCTGGCGGTCGACCGCCAGCACAGGGGCGATCGACCGCCCCAGCCAGAGCCTCACCGTCTACAGGCTTTTTCCGTAGCGGTCGACCGCCAGCCAGTGGCGGTCGACCGAAATTCCCAGGGATCACCCGAATGAAAGTTTTACAGTAGCGGTCGACCGCCAGCCCCGAGCCAACCTTATTTGACTTCGAAATCCACCTCGTGGCTAGCCCCTTTCCATGGTTTTATTTAATCAAACCTCACCTAACTTCCCATGACTTGTGGATTTGGTCTGGGGCTTGTTTATAGACCATTCAAAGTCTATAAAACCATTACAAGAGGGTTAGAAACTCTAGTTGATGGAGTTGATGAAGTGAATCAAGGGAGGCCATTTCGAGAGCACTGTAGCACCTCCGTGAACAGTGTTTCGAGCAGAACATCTTCATCCTTCCAAGAGATTCAAGCCTAGATCTGAAGCTATCTCAATCTCCAAGGAAGCAAGAAGCATTCAAGGCTCTCAAAGGTGATCAAAGCTGCATCCATAAACCGCTTCATCAACTCAAGAGGATCAAGAGAAGATCAAAGCTTCATCCAATATCCTCTCCATCAACTCAAGGTGATTCAAGCTCATATCTCAATCCAGCATCCTCCAAGAAAGAGTAGAAGCAAGTAAGGCTAAGAGGGAAGATCAAAGGAGGCTTCAAAGGGGTGTTCAAAGGAAGAGGAGTTCGAGTTACTGTTCACATGAACAGTACTCCGTGAAGAACATCTTCATCCAATCCAAGGTATTCAAAGTTCATATCAAAGCAATCATCTTCCAAGATCTGTGAAGAAGGAAGCAAGGATCAAGGTAGCATCTATTCACTTCTTCATCCATTCAAAGAGATCAAAAAGAAGATAAAAAGAGGAGGATTGGAAGAACAGTTACTGTTCACATGAACAGTACTCCGTGAAGAACATTCATCCATTCAAGGGTGAATCAAGAAGATTGATTTACAAGAAGAAGAGATCCCTGTTGCTGATCAACAAATCATCTCTATTCAAGGGCCAATTCCTTCTTACTCAATCTCTTGTTTTAGTTCCTTCACATTTGTTTTACGTTCAATATTGTTAAACATTGAAGTCGTGATTCGTTCCTACCGGTGGTTAGTAGGAAGGCAATTGGAGGGTGTTCCAATTTGCGGTTGACGTCCCTACCAGGTGGTTAGTAGGAAGGCAATCGGGAGTTCTCCGATCTGCGGTATAGCCGTCCCTGCCGGCTTTGTGTGTAGGAAGATAGAAAGAGGGTTTTCTCTATTCTGTGGTTTGGGGCGTGTCCCCAGGTCAAGCTGTGAGTCAGCAAGGAAGCCTCACCAGGTTTTGGTGAGGGGTGGACGTAGGTTGCGGGGTTGCAACCGAACCACCTTAAAAATCCCTGTGTTGTGGGTTGTTTATCGTGTGTGATTGATCTATATCTTCTAACCCCATTCACAGGTTCGTGTGCTTTACATACTTGGTTAGATTGTTCACACACATATGCACTTTGAGTGATCATCATAGCACACACACACACAAGCACGGTTGTTGCAAGCTATTGCATGTTTTAGTGTTATGCTTTATGATCCCTGCACTACAAGGTTTATTTCTTTCAAGATCATAAATGTGCTTAAAGAAGTGTGGACGTTTCATAGCTTGTAATTCAAGTCTTTTCATTTGAGTCACTCTACTTAATTCCGCTGTGCATTGTGTCTAAGTGATTCATTCACTTTATAAGAGTGGTTTAAGCTTCCGCCAGCTAAGAGTTTTTAAATAGGCCAAAGCTTGTGAAAGGATCTATTCAACCCCCCCCCTTCTAGATCCGTTTACACCTCACGGGACCCAACACCGCAGACGTGGATGGACTGACTATCCTTGTACTAGACTCTACCTTAACCGACTCTACTAACCTAGAAGACTCCGCACACTGTACATCTACCCTAGGAGAGAGGAAATCTACTGGAAGAGAAACAGGGGTCTCGTGCCCCTGGGAATATGGGTAGAACATATCGTAATCTTCCATGGAGACCTCCGTTTTGAAATTGGCATTTTTTTTTGGAGGCTGGAGGTAATCACGCAGCAGGAGGAGGAAGAAGGCGGAGGAAGAGGCAGCTGCATGGGAAACAATTCCGGGAATATGCAATCAAAGAAAGTATCGGAAGAGGAAAACCACATTTCATGGAGCTGAGCTCCCGGGGGAGGGGGAGTGAACAGGGTTGACAGATCAATGGGCGAGCAGCGCCCGCAAGCACATGGAACGAATAAAATCTTGGGTCTCTCCATGAAGTACGGGTCGACCATGATTGGAGGGGAACGGGGAACAAAATCCAACTGTTGAAACCAGGAAGCAAGACGGGACGGGGACATAGAATAATTAGTGACGGGACTCCCCATCTCCCGTGGCCCCTGGCGGACCACTGGCATCGGAGGACGCTTCACCAGCTGCGCCTCCTTCTTCTTCGGCTTGCTCGCTTTTTCATGAAACATGTTCACAAAACAATCGGAAAGATCTTCCAGGTCCTCAACCGGTCCTTGTGGCGGCGGTGGCGGCTCAGCAACAACACAGGCTTCATCTGCCTTTTCTTCAGAACTGGACGGCAATTCCTTCAAGGTACCGGGCTGTAACGGGCCTTTGACAAAGTGTTGCCGGTAATCCCATGTTAATGGCCCAGAGTCTCCAAGTACCGACATTGAGGATTCACGGTATCCGAGGCCTCGGCGGCCCATTTTCCTGCCTTTAGGGATGGGGTTAGTCCGGCCCTGCAATTGCGCGCCGAGCCCCCGGCCCGGCTGATAGCCCAACTTCAAAATCATATGCCACCCTTTGGAATCTCTAATCTTGGACTTGACTTTTACATTGACTGGTGCGGTGGCGGGCTTGCGTGACGCATATGCCCATGAATAATTCAAGTCCATTACTGATAGCACTGGCCTATTACTTGGCCACAATGTAGGTAGGATCTTGGCTGCTACGGCATCAACATTTTGGACTGTGGAAATACTTTTTACCCTGACCACCCGCCCTTGGAAGGGGAACTTCAAACATTGGTGGGCAGTTGAGGGGACGGCATTTAAACTGTTCAGCCATAGACGACCCAGAATAGCTTTGAACATCGGGTCTATGTCCAACACATAAAATTCCACATCCATAACTAAAGGCCCTAGCTCGGCCTGCACAGTCACAACCCCATGACAAGCACGTCTGGAATTATCATAGGTCGCTATTGTAGTCGGTGTCAGCTTGAGCATGTCTTCTGAGATATTACAGGCACGGAGGGTACTTAATGGGCACACATTTATTGACGCGCCCGTGTCCACAAGTGCGGATTCTATGGCCATTTTGTTCAGAGAAATGGTAATGCATAATGGCATCTGCCGTGCCTCAGGGGGTGCTAGTTCTGATTCAGAAAATGAAATGGACGGCCCCCTGGTGATTGTTGCTAAAACCGACGGTAAGCTATCCACCGCCACATCTTCACTCACCATAACTTTCTGTAAGAAGGTCTTCAAGGTGTCCTGGTGTAGTGGCGACCTCTTGATTAATTCCAAGACCGAGATTTTGGCCGGCATCTGGTCCAAATGCTGAAATAAATCATATCTTGTGCCCGGCGCGGGGTCTACTTCTTCCGTTTCAGCTGTGGGGGAATGAACTTGGAGGTTATATGCAGACGCACCAGAAGAGGGAAAAATCCTCTGGAAGGGACGCCCTGATGCGGGACGGACACGGGAGACGACACTATTAGGTGCCACCCCGGACTCTAAATGAAGACGCGACCAGCAGCACACACCAGGGAGGCACTAAGCCCGACACTACGAGCTCCTAGTGGCAAAACGTCGCTAACAGAAGTGGAAGCTCACTCGTCGTCCCAAGCGAGGGAAAGCGCGGACTGTGCGCGGTTAAGGAACCGGCGGAGGTCAAGGGTAGTCTGACTCAACTTCCGGACTCGGATCGAGTCACGGGACGGGTCACACTCACTCTCACAGCGGTGACATGGACACACGGGCTAGTACCTACACTCTCGACAGCGGCAAAAGACCGTATACTAGGTAAGCAAATGAATGTCAAGAGGTTCGGACCATTACCTCCACGCACCCGGCGTGGCGAAGACAACCTCGGCCAATCACGGACCCCTGGTTAACACAATTTTACAGCAGTACAATAATTTGACCCACTCCACGCAGGGAGGTAAAAGGTCACATGCGGGGCCCTGGAATCACGCAAATTGGGTTGACGGGCAGCATCTTGATGTTGCCCGGCGGTGCCGAACTCCGCGTTTTCGTGCTTTCCGAACGGCGGGTTCTGCGGGCCCGCGGGGCCCACGGATGGTGCTGTCCTTCGGACCTACGGGGTGGGACCCACTATGATGGGGACCCTTGGTGGCGCGCCTCCACGGACGGCGGTCGGCCGGGAACACCGATCGGGGGTCGATCGGTCCCGATCTCCAAGCTTTGAAGTTGCTATCCATGAACTAAGGTTGCTGTCTTAGCAGCGCGCGCTCCGGCGAAAACGGCCGCTGCGATCAACCCCGTTGTCGGAATGCGATGAAACCAGCGCCGTTGGAAAGAGGATTCAAAATGCTTCAACCTAGGGCCAGTGGAATCTTCTGAACCTCTGCGGACCTGGGTTTTAACTATTTTTCAATCCTCTATTGCACAGCTCCCGAAATATCAGATCAGCATATGAGTTTCCTGTAAATAACCATTGACCGCCTGCTTGCCGTTGGAATCAGGCTTCGAGCTATTCTTTAAAGTTGTAGGGAATCCAAACACGAAATGGGGACAATTTTTGAAATTGGATTTAGAGGTGGTGGCGATTTGATATGATTTTTGGAGTGACTGGTGGTCGGATCTGGGAACAGGTGGATAGAACTGTAGATGGGACTGAGAACGATTTTTAGAAAATATGAAATGGGCGAACCAGAAATTTAGAAAAATTGTGGATGAAGGGGTGGATGGATGGAAACTTCAGTAAAATTTATGGGACTAACAGAAATCAAAAGATGGACCTAAGACATGAAACACAGGGCAGAGATGAATCTGGACAGAACTCTGACAGAACTGAATTGGAAGGGTGGACGAAAATCAAAAATTATGAAACGGGATCTGAATGACAAACCAAAATTTATGGGATATTCGTGACACCTCTGGAACCTTCAGTAAAATTCGCAGATCGATCTGAGCTCGTGTCGGAGACACAAATTTCATGGAAGTTGCTGTGGTACTGCGCGGGCAGAACTCCGATGAAGATGATGGCGGTGCGGTGGCGGCTCGTGGCGGCGGCGGCGGCGACCGGAACTGATAGGGTGGAGTCTCACCACCAGAAGGAAGCCTTCACAGCTTCAAGGGGAGAGGGAGGGGAGGCCTAAGCCTTGCTCAAGGGATTTTCTTCCAATTCAAAATGCATTAATTCTACTAAAATGGAAAATACAAGCTTAAATAGGTTACATCTCACATCCATCCACAACCATTTGATCTAGGGGATGGGAATGGAGGGTTGGGATGGAGTGTGACACACACACACAAAATAATATAAAAAAAACAAAGGGGGGGGGGGGCGGCCCTTGGACCAAGGAGAGAGGGTGGACTAGGTGGTGGGGGGTAGGTGGCCTCCCATGTGGACTTTTCTAGTCCATTGTCCCCCATGTGTCCAATTCCCATTCAAACTTCTAGATGCTCCCATGTGGCATGTTGACTGACCCCACGTGGGACCCTAGGCTGAGGTGGCCCAATGGGGTGGGGCCTGGGGGGCCCGTGGGGCCCACGGGATCCGAATTACACATAAGCCCCTATTACACTCAAAATGGCAAACCGAATGCAACGAAATAAATACAAATTAAACACACATAAAGTCTAACTAAATATAATAAATGGGGAGGCTCAAGGCAGAGTCTCCAGGCTGTCTCCGAGCCAGATGGACGCTGAGGTGGCTCGTGTCGTGCTCCGTGTGCGGTACCGGTGGCTTGGCGTATCGTGCCGATCAACTGCTCGGGTGTCCGCACCAATTCTCCCCGGGTGGGAGAAACTCGACCCTGTCGAGTAAGGGTCTGCATCGCTCCTGTATCGCTCCAAAAGGTCTGGATCAATCCGCTGCAACTCGCCATGTGTGATCCATGTGTCCTCAGTAGCGGGCCGTCATCTCCATCGCACTAGGTAGCGCGGGTAAGATCCACTCCTGGTAACTGTCACTTGCTCGTCCAGTATACGATCTATATGCTCACGCTGCCGTGAAAAAGGGGTTGGAGGTGGAAGTGGACACTCAGGTGTGGGATCACTCTCAAGGGGAGGAAATGGCTCAAAAGGCTCACTAGGGATCACCGTTGGGTCCCTATATGCAACAAGATCTGATACATTGAAGGTAGAGCTTATACCATATTCCTCGGGCAAGTCCACAACGTACGCATTGGATCCAACGCGTTTCAACACTCTGAATGGACCGGCTCCGCGAGCTTGCAACTTCTTAACAGTTCCAGAGGGAAACCGTTCAGGTCTTACCCTGATCATGACGTATTCACCCTCGTGGAACTCTCGGTGGTGTCGATGGGCATCGGCTAACTCCTTGTACCGTGCATTGCTGGCCTCAATGTGACGACGGATGTCGTCATGCAAACTCCTAACATGCCTAGCAAACGACTCGGCCGACTCCGACACTCTAGCATGGATAGGCATGGGGACAAGGTCAACGGGTTTCCTAGGCCTACGACCTGTGACAATCTCAAATGGACTCATGCCGGTAGACCTATTCACCGAATCATTGCATGCAAACTCAGCCATAGGTAAAATGAGATCCCAATCCCCAATGCGGTCCTTAACTAGACACCTCAAAAGATCTCCCAGACTCCTATTGACCACCTCGGTCTGACCATCTGTCTGGGGATGATATGCAGTGGAAAACTTGAGGTGAGTACCCATCATATGCCATAGTGTCTTCCAAAAATAGGAAGTGAATCTAACATCACGGTCAGACACTATAGTGCGAGGCAACCCGAACTTGCACACCACATGAGTAAGGAATAGGCGGGCTACCCTAGAAGCATCCGAAGTCTTCGAGCAAGGGATAAAGAGGGCCATCTTCGAGAAACGGTCAACCACCACATAGACCGAATCATGCTTCCTGGAGGTACGTGGTAATCCCAAAACAAAGTCCATACTAACATCTTGCCACGGGGCATCAGGCACGGGAAGAGGCGTATAAAGGCCCGAGCTTTGCTTCTTCATCTTGGCCGTAGTACATGTACGGCACTGAGCCACGATGTTAGCAACATCACGCTTCAAGCTCGGCCAATAAAATCGATGCTCCACTGCCTCAATAGTCTTGTTCTGACCAAAGTGGCCGGCTAGACCGCCCGCATGTAGTTCCCACACTAAGAAATCTCGAACCGAAGTTCGGGGAACACATAGCCTGCTACCACGAAAGAGATAACCCTCCTGAAGCACATACTCATCAAGGTCTCTTAAGAGTCCGGCCTGGAGGGTGGTAAAAATCTGACCGAAGTCAGGACAATCAACATAGGCCTCCTTCATCTTCTCTAACCCTATGACCTCGGCACTCATGGTGGTAAGCAAACATGCTCGCCGACTCAAGGCATCAGCCACCTTGTTCTCCACTCCAGCCTTATGTTTCAGCACAAAGGTGAACTACTGGAGATACTCGACCCAACGACTATGACGCAAGTTAAGCTTCTTTTACGAATGGAGGTACCTCAATGCCTCGTGGTCGGAGTATAGGACAAACTCCTGATGTAAAAGATAGTGCCTCCAATGCCTAAGAGCCTGAACAACTGCGTAGAATTCTTTATCATATGTGGAATATCGCAGCTTCGCGTCATTCAGCTTCTCGCTGAAATATGCGATCGGGTGGGACTCTTGACTCAAAACTCCTCCAATTCCCACGCCCGACGCATCACAAGAGACCTCAAACACCTTCGAGAAATCAGGCAGTCGAAGGATAGGTGTCTAGGTCATGCTCTCCTTGATGTCCTTGAAGGCGGCAGATGCGGCCTTCATCCATACAAATGTGCCCTTACGGATGCAATCCGTGATCGGGGCGGTGACGGAGCTAAATCCGCGGATGAAGCGACGGTAGAACGTCGCAAGGCCATGAAAGCTGTGGACATCATGAACCGTACGGGGTTCCGGCCACTCAACAATGGCCCGGACCTTCTCCGGATCGACGGAGACCCCAGTACTAGACACAATGAAACCCAAGAAGGTAAGCTGAGGTGTCATGAAGGCACACTTCTGTGGGTTCGCAAACAACTGCTCTCGCCGAAGAAGTAGACATACCTGCCGAAGGTGGTCTAAGTGGTCCCTGTTAGGGTGCAAGGCCCGGATACAGAGGGGGGTGAATGTATCCCTCTAAAAATTATGGCCTAAATTAAAAACTCTAAGGCTCGGATATGCGGAATATGGATAATGAGCTTTCTGAGATAAGATAATAATCAACCAATTGATCAACCAGTTGGACTGCAACAATGCAGCCACCTGATCAAACTAGAAATGCAGACAGAGAGTGCAACCCAAACACACCTAGCAAAGTGCAATGCTCAAGGTAACGGCTGATAGGAACAATATAAATAATCCAAGATAACACAGCTAACCAGCATGCATGACCCGTGAATGGGAGGTAGGAGGCAAGGAGCTAACGCACAAAACAAACCACTGCACAGTAGATTTTTTAGGTGGTTCGGTCCAGCAGACCTACATCCACCCCACACTCAACCCGAGTGTGGCTTCCACTAGCTCACGCTAGAAACCGCAGACTCAGTCTGCAACAGGTGCTGCCACACAGCTTGACCAGGGGAACAACCTCCCCTCTTCCTCCAGACCAGGAGGGAACCAACCGGTGACTTCCAGTCACTAGCAAACCAGAGGTCGAAGACCTCTCTTCCTCCAACCGGAGGGACCCCTGGACTTGAATCCACAAGCCCAGAACCGGAGACAAGTCTCCCTTCCTCCAAACCGGAGGGAACCCACAAGTAGCTCCCAGCTACTTGCAACCGGAGATCATATCTCCCTTCTCCTGATCCACAGGAGGAACCCCGACCTCTCTACAGAGTATCGGAAAGCACAGCAAACCAGAAAACAAAGGAAAAACAATAAACGAAAATAACTTCAGCAGACAGAGAGCTGAAACACAAAATGCACAATGTGGCTCTCAACGGAGCTGACTGGCCTGGATTTGATCCACGGTCCAGTAGACAGATCTTCAGGTAAGCTTTTCTTCCTCTTCTCTTCTCTTCTTCTTCTTCTCTTTCACTCTCTCGATCTCTGCTCCTCTATACTCTTCGGCTCACACTTCTATCTCTCTCTTTCTCTTTCTTCTGCTCTCCTAATCTCTCACTCTCTGCTCTTCTCTTCTTTCTCTTTTCTTTTTCTATCAGGATCGTGGCTCTCTGTATGGACTCTTCTTCTCGCCAACTCGATCAATCTTCTTCAGTGGAAGAAGGCTCATATATATAGCTGTAGCAGCAGCATCAGCAGTATCAGCCACGACGTGTGACCTCCACATTTCCAGCCCTAAGAATTCGGACCACGTGGCAGTCTCTCAGCAGGCTTCATTCCAGCCTCGGATCACGTGCTGCCTGTCACTGGGGAATATTTCTTCCTCGGACCTGCAAAGAGATGAAAAGCCATTAAAACTCAGGGCCACAATAACTAGATCTGCACGAAGTATGTAGTAGCAATACTAGATGCACTGAGAACGACACGAGATACACAAGGTGAATACAGCACGAAGTAAAGAAAGAATGACACGAGATACACAAGGTGAATACAGCACGAAGTAAGGTTATAAAACAACACAAGGTAAAAAGAAGAACGACACGAAGAACACCATGGTGACTGTAGCACGAAGTAAAACGACATGATATAATAACCAGTAATGAGAACGGCACGAGGACAACATGGAGGTAAACAGAAACCAACAGTAAGTGTGGTTTCAACACACGAAAGACACGATGTCTAGGAAGAACAACACGAAGAGATAATTCGGAAACGACACTAAGTGGAAAAACAATACTAGATGAAACAGTAATCGACACGCGGTGAAAACAGCACTAAGACAATGAAGATGACACGAAGTCATGAAAACAGAAACGACACGAAGACGGAAATAACAAAGAAAACGACTCAAAGTAAGAATGACACGAAGAACACAAAACGGAAAACGACACGAAGTGAAAAATGACACGAGGTCTGGGAGACACGACACAAAGTCATAAGAGCGACAGTAACCAACACGAAGTGTGGTTACGAAACATGAACGGCACGAAGTGTGGAAACATGACACGAAGTCACAGAAACAACAACACGAGGTTATGAGAGGAAAAACGATACGAGGTCATGAAAACACAAGACAAAGACAAAAAATGAAATCGACACGGAGTGTAGGAACAACTCAAGACAGACACGGGGTCTGAAAAATAGACACGGCTTGTCACGACACGTGATGAAGCTATGTGAACAGTATACAACGAATAAAATGACACGAGGAACAACAGTAACCGACTCGGGTTGAAAACAACACGAAGTCGAACAGTAATTGACACGGGGTAACACGACACGAGGTAAAAATGACACGAAGACGAAATTGACACATACTGAAAACAACACGAAGATGAAGGGAACAGTGCAATGTCTAGACTTGAAGTACAGTTAAGTGTACAGACTTCACCAATGAATCACTCACTGTACAGACTTGCTATAGCAGTATGATGTACAGACTTTGATGAACAGTCCAAAGTATGGACTTTCACTGCAAACAACAATGTGTAGACTTCATGTAAAAGCCCAATGTATGGGCATTGAAATCGAAGACCGATGTGCAGACTTGACATTGAAGACTAGAGTGCAGACTTTAAGTCTAACTGTGGATGTACAGACTTGAAGAATAAACCAGTGTATAGACTTGAAGATTGAAGGTGATGTATAGATCATGCACATACCAGAAGTCTAACACACACAATATATCAGTCATACACGTGCATTCTCCAGATGATATACAAATCACAATCATGAAGCTATCATCAAAGCACAATGTCAGCAGATAAACTGACTGAGCATATGAAGCCCTGAATGAACATTTCAGCAGGATGACTCACAATGATTAACATCAAACACCAATCATCAAAACCAGATAAATCATTAAAACCACAGCAATGAATGCTTTATGCATCAGTTTAACATGTAGCATGACTGATCATCAAATATGACTCTAAATTGAGCAGCAGGATGACTGAACATTTGATTAACTCACACCAACAATCAATCAACAAAACCAACATCAAAACCACATCAATCATCAAAACCATCATCAAAACCACAGGGACACAACAATCTCCCCCTTTTTGATGATGGCAACACTTTCAATATATTGAGTCATTCTGATGATGTGAGGTATTCTGAAGACTCAAATTATTCTCCCCCTTTGACTTCATCAAAAAGAAAATAATTTGAGAAATTAAAGCATGCATAAAAGTTCAGACAAATTCTCCCCTTTGCAATACTCCCCCTGAGTATATGAATGCAAGGTCACAAATGATATGAGCATGATTCAGCATGACAAGGAATGCTCCCCCTGAAGAGATGCCAATTGAAATGCAAGTGATGCATGACATGGAAGCTCCCTCTCAATAAGTGGACTCTTATGAGAAGGAGACCACAGGGGCAAACAAGAAGAGGTTCAGGTTAATGAGTCAATACCATGAGCAGAAGAGTTTCAATTAACAGATTTTTCAAGGATGTTCCAAACACAAGAAGTTCAGCCTGATTTTCAAAGAGATATCAATATCATAAATCTAAAGCATAAGTTTTCAAAGTCTTCTATCATAAGGGCTTATGAATGACATTTATTGAACATCATGGTTTAAACGTGATGTGTGAAGAGTTTATCAATAAAATTCTGTAATGATATCTAAAACCATGGTTTAATAAAAATGAACCAAGCCCTCATATTTATCTTGATTATCCTCCCTTTGTCTTACACAATCAAATCTATTGACTTCTTTCAGAATTACATGTACTAGTATTGAAATCAAGCAATTATGAAGTCATATGATTTTGTCTAGGGTTGTAGCAATTTGATTTTGGCATCAATATTCAGATATTTCAATTTATTCAGCAATTTTCCTTGCTACAAATTTTACGTGCTTTCTAGTTCAGTACACACCTTGTAACTAGAGGATATACCTTGATCAGAGGCCAATATCCCTAAGCCCTTAGTGTGACTAACTGTCATGCCTTATGTGAACAGAGTTAGCATTTACACATCATGACACACTACAACTCAATTTTTAATGAGTGAATTGTATTTCTCAGTGTGCATGCCATTGCTCTGCCTGATTTTCAATGAATTCTTACAGAGTTAACTAAGGCACCTCATGACACAATCCTTTGGACATGTGTTTCTCAGTGACCAAGGTCATTGCTCTGACAATTACTTTACCCTTTAGACAATTCAGAAACATTCATTTGCTTCAGAACAATATTAATCTCATGTACTTAACCAAATAAAGTCATGTATTCAAAAGTGCAGATTTCAGAAGTTTTTGCAAGACATAGCATGAAACAGTTGGTTAAGATTTATTAAACATGATTCAGATATGTTAAGAGATTTTGAAGTTAAACTCCATGAATACATTAAGCTTAAACCACATGAGTTATTTCAGACATTCATAAAAGCGTATAATAGAAGATTTCTAGTTCAAGATTTTTTTTTTTTCAGATTTATGATCGAGATAGTCCATTGAAATCTTCATGAAGGACTGAAATAATTCTGATGTCAAATGATACCAATTGTTACCAATTGATAGGAGAGATTTTGAAACTCAGCGTTTTCAAATTATGATCACGGTTTGGTCAAATAGAATCAATGAAAGGGATATACACACAAGGCAAGATATCAGGAGGTCAGACAAGTTCCAGGATGTTCAAAGTTTACATGCAATGAACTCTGACATAAATGTATGCACATGACTGCTTTCATGCATTGTATTGACTCCTCTTGACACTATGCATTCAATTATCCTTTTTGGTATTTTTTAATGCAGTAAAATGCAATGCAATTAACTATATGCATGCAAAGACTCAACACTGAATGCTATGCAAGGACATGCAATTAACTCCCCCTGAAAGCATGCAGTGTTTGCACTGAAAACTGAACATATGATTTTGATTCATGCATATTCAGACTGTCCTAACCAGCAAAGTGACCCATGGTACTAGGCGGAGCACTTGGTCTAAAAGACCACCTCACACATAGTAAGAACCTCCAGACAGACTTCCCTGCCTTTTGGTACCTTACCATTTATATACCATTGAGGTCATGCATGATAATTCAACATGCAGTCATATATGCAATTCAGAATGTTCAGTGAGCTATTGCAACACACAAATTTCAAGCCACATACATAAGCAGTTCAGATTGTTCAGAATGCAATTTGTTTTTCAGAGTTTATGCATTTCAACAGTTATCAAACAATTGCAATGAGCCTATGTATGCATCAGGTACAGACAACCCCTTTAAACTCAAATTTGCACAGAACACTCAGCAGGTGCATGATCAGAAAATAATGCAACTGGCAGATGATGAATGAATATGCAAGAACAGATTTAGCATGCATGCACTAGATGAAAGTAAGAGCAGGATATGCAAGAATACATCAAACCAGATATGCAATAAGTTTCAAAATGGGACATGCAGAGAGATTACCTGAACAGTGTGAGAGTCGGGTTTTCATTCTTGAGTGCCTTGGATCATTACCCCTTTTATTCCAGTCCCAAGGCACACCTGCAAAACAAAGTTTATTTTGCACAAATAGGTACCCAAGAAGTCTTGGGTCCTGACATGACATTATTATTTCTAGCAGGTTTTCTCAGCACATTTCCAGGAGTAGTTTTCAGATCTGATTTATGCACATTCTTATTAGCATGAATTCTATGTGCATAAGCATGGAAATTTCTGTTATTCGCATGACCAAACTGTTTTCCATAAACAACACATTCAAAGTTTTTCTTTTTGAAAACAACTTTGTTCTTTCTGAGAGCATTAGTACTTGAAGGGAATTTAAAATTTCCAGAAATGAAATTTTTCCCTTGAGCATGCCAACAGTCTTTGACTGTGTGGCCATACTTCCCACAATTGAAGCACTCATTGTGCTTGCCTCTAAAAATATTTCTTCCAAAAACATTTCCATTTGTAGGGAATTTAACAGTTTTAGAATTGAATTGTCTATCCTGAGCATACCAACAATTAATGGCTCTGTGGCCATGCTTTCCACATTCAAAGCATGAAATAGAATTTCTTTTAAAAGAGCCTGACCAGCATTCAGAGGCCTTCTGACCAAATTTGTTGCAGTTAAAACAGATGATATGCTGGTTCATTGACACAGATTTGTTTTTATTAAAAACATGTTGGTTTGTAGGGAATTTAGCATGATATGAATAAGAGGTTTTCTTACCACTAGCAAACCAGCAATGAGTAATAGAGTGTCCTAACTATCCACAATTAGAGCATGTGACACTCCTTTTCTGAGGTGAAGGATTTTTATCATGGGATCTCCTAGCATTCTTATCATCCTTCTCCATCAACTTACACTCATGCATTAGATGTCCAACTTTATGACAGTAATGACAGATGATCTTCTTTTTAGATGCATGAAAGTGTGTGTGAGAACTGTGATCAGCATGCACTGATGAAGCCTTTTCATTTGTTTCCTGATTTACAGTCCTTTTCTGATTTTTATCCTATTTTCTTGATTTCTTAGCCTTGTACTGAATTGGAGATGAAGTAGAAGGCTTTTCCTGTTCAGAGGATTTTATGAAAACAGTTTTCAGTTTGCCTCCATCAACCTTCCTCATGACTGGACTGTAACCCAGTCCTTCCTTTTTAAAGTTATCCTTTGCTCCCAATATTTTCTGAGCAATGGGCTGTTTGTCTTTGGAGGTGGTGGCTACATCTGAACTACTTACAAAAGATGTCATAACTTTGTTCTGAAGTTCCTTCTTGTTTATCTTATTGTAGCCCAGCCCTTCCTTCCTAGAGTTGATTTTTATACCTAGTAGCTGGTCTAGGTTTTTCTGCCCATCAACAAATTTAGACAAAGAAACTTTCAAATCCTGAATTTCATCTTCCAAAGAGGAAATATGTAGCTCATAACTGGCAATCTCTTGTTCACTGCAATTCACACATTCAGTTAACACATTGTTAGCAGTTTTGTATTTTTCAATTTCCTGTTCCAGATTGCTCAGTTTATTAGAATCTTCGTTGCAAATAGTTTTCCCTCTTTCCAAAGTAAGAAGTCTTTCAGACATAGTGGAATTCAGCATTTTTAATTTTTCATTTTCTTCCTTAAGCTTGTCATTCTGAATTAACTCATTTATCAAGGTCTGATCTTCTGAGCTAATTTCAAGTTTTCTTCCAACCTTGAAATCCTTCAAATCTTTTTCCTTCTCTTCAATGTTTTTCTGTAATTCCACATTCACAGATTTGATGGCTTCAAGTTTTTCAGCAAGCAAGTTTTTCTCCTGCTCAAGTTTCTCAAACTTGTTATCATTTTTATTAGCAGATGTTCTCAGGGAGTCATTTTCAGATCTCAGCTTGTTTAAATCTGCGTTTATACTTTCAAAGTTTTTCAGCAGTTTTTCATACTGGTCATGATAGTTACCAAAAGTCTGATTATCGTTATCTGAGTTGAATTTTTCTTTTAGTTCAGATATGACATTTATATGATCTTGATTTTCAATTTTCAATAACGAAACTTGTTTCTTCACTATTTGAAAATCAGACATACATGCATCATGAATATTTTTCAATTCAACACAATTTCTACAAGGAGAGCTTGAACTATCTAAACCAGTACCCTTCTTCAATTTTTTATACTGTTTTCTTAACAGTTCATGAGATTCAAATAATTCAGCATATGCATTCCCCCAATCTTCTAGAGAGAAATTCTCGAAGAGATTTACCTCATCATCATCATCTCCTTCAGTTTGATTGCTGCCTTGATCGCTGGCACTTTGATTTCTTCTGTTGGCCATCATGCAGCTGTCCACATTTATCTCCTGAGTTCGCTTCAGTGTATCCAAAATATCTTTAGCAGAACTGCAGTCAAAGAAACATGAATGAAAAGCTCTATCAGTAGCTGCCTTCATTAGATTTATTGCTATCTGATTTTCTTCGTGCATGGATTTGTGACTGTCAGTCCATTTGGACTTTTTCCTTGGTAGTTCATGAGGACCATGTGAAATTACTTTCCAGAGGTCTGGATTCACAGATTTAACACAATTCTTCAAACTAGCGAACCATGCATCAAAATGTGTACCACAGAAGATTGGTGGATGGGCCATGAGAACACACAGATTAACGCAACAAGAATATTGATGCACTAAAAGCAAATAAGCACCTAAGATTGCAAGATCGATCTGCAGGTCGCTGGACCTTGAAGCAGATACCCGCTCTGATACCAACTGTTAGGGTGCAAGGCCCGGATACAGAGGGGGGTGAATGTATCCCTCTAAAAATTATGGCCTAAATTAAAAACTCTAAGGCTCGGATATGCGGAATATGGATAATGAGCTTTCTGAGATAAGATAATAATCAACCAATTGATCAACCAGTTGGACTGCAACAATGCAGCCACCTGATCAAACTAGAAATGCAGACAGAGAGTGCAACCCAAACACACCTAGCAAAGTGCAATGCTCAAGGTAACGGCTGATAGGAACAATATAAATAATCCAAGATAACACAGCTAACCAGCATGCATGACCCGTGAATGGGAGGTAGGAGGCAAGGAGCTAACGCACAAAACAAACCACTGCACAGTAGATTTTTTAGGTGGTTCGGTCCAGCAGACCTACATCCACCCCACACTCAACCCGAGTGTGGCTTCCACTAGCTCACGCTAGAAACCGCAGACTCAGTCTGCAACAGGTGCTGCCACACAGCTTGACCAGGGGAACAACCTCCCCTCTTCCTCCAGACCAGGAGGGAACCAACCGGTGACTTCCAGTCACCAGCAAACCAGAGGTCGAAGACCTCTCTTCCTCCAACCGGAGGGACCCCTGGACTTGAATCCACAAGCCCAGAACCGGAGACAAGTCTCCCTTCCTCCAAACCGGAGGGAACCCACAAGTAGCTCCCAGCTACTTGCAACCGGAGATCAGATCTCCCTTCTCCTGATCCACAGGAGGAACCCCGACCTCTCTACAGAGTATCGGAAAGCACAGCAAACCAGAAAACAAAGGAAAAACAATAAACGAAAATAACTTCAGCAGACAGAGAGCTGAAACACAAAATGCACAATGTGGCTCTCAACGGAGCTGACTGGCCTGGATTTGATCCACGGTCCAGTAGACAGATCTTCAGGTAAGCTTTTCTTCCTCTTCTCTTCTCTTCTTCTTCTTCTCTTTCACTCTCTCGATCTCTACTCCTCTATACTCTTCGGCTCACACTTCTATCTCTCTCTTTCTCTTTCTTCTGCTCTCCTAATCTCTCACTCTCTGCTCTTCTCTTCTTTCTCTTTTCTTTTTCTATCAGGATCGTGGCTCTCTGTATGGACTCTTCTTCTCGCCAACTCGATCAATCTTCTTCAGTGGAAGAAGGCTCATATATATAGCAGCAGCAGCAGCATCAGCAGTATCAGCCACGACGTGTGACCTCCACATTTCCAGCCCTAAGAATTCGGACCACGTGGCAGTCTCTCAGCAGGCTTCATTCCAGCCTCGGATCACGTGCTGCCTGTCACTGGGGAATATTTCTTCCTCGGACCTGCAAAGAGATGAAAAGCCATTAAAACTCAGGGCCACAATAACTAGATCTGCACGAAGTATGTAGTAGCAATACTAGATGCACTGAGAACGACACGAGATACACAAGGTGAATACAGCATGAAGTAAAGAAAGAATGACACGAGATACACAAGGTGAATACAGCACGAAGTAAGGTTATAAAACAACACAAGGTAAAAAGAAGAACGACACGAAGAACACCATGGTGACTATAGCACGAAGTAAAACGACATGATATAATAACCAGTAATGAGAACGGCACGAGGACAACATGGAGGTAAACAGAAACCAACAGTAAGTGTGGTTTCAACACACGAAAGACACGATGTCTAGGAAGAACAACACGAAGAGATAATTCGGAAACGACACTAAGTGGAAAAACAATACTAGATGAAACAGTAATCGACACGCGGTGAAAATAGCACTAAGACAATGAAGATGACACGAAGTCATGAAAACAGAAACGACACGAAGACGGAAATAACAAAGAAAACGACTCAAAGTAAGAATGACACGAAGAACACAAAATGGAAAACGACACGAAGTGAAAAATGACACGAGGTCTGGGAGACACGACACAAAGTCATAAGAGCGACAGTAACCAACACGAAGTGTGGTTACGAAACATGAACGACACGAAGTGTGGAAACATGACACGAAGTCACAGAAACAACAACACGAGGTTATGAGAGGAAAAACGATACGAGGTCATGAAAACACAAGACAAAGACAAAAAATGAAATCGACACGGAGTGTAGGAACAACTCAAGACAGACACGGGGTCTGAAAAATAGACACGGCTTGTCACGACACTTGATGAAGCTATGTGAACAGTATAAAACGAATAAAATGACACGAGGAACAACAGTAACCGACTCGGGTTGAAAACAACACGAAGTCGAACAGTAATTGACACGGGGTAACACGACACGAGGTAAAAATGACACGAAGATGAAATTGACACATACTGAAAACAACACGAAGATGAAGGGAACAGTGCAATGTCTAGACTTGAAGTACAGTTAAGTGTACAGACTTCACCAATGAATCACTCACTGTACAGACTTGCTATAGCAGTATGATGTACAGACTTTGATGAACAGTCCAAAGTATGGACTTTCACTGCAAACAACAATGTGTAGACTTCATGTAAAAGCCCAATGTATGGACATTGAAATCGAAGACCGATGTGCAGACTTGACATTGAAGACTAGAGTGCAGACTTTAAGTCTAACTGTGGATGTACAGACTTGAAGAATAAACCAGTGTATAGACTTGAAGATTGAAGGTGATGTATAGATCATGCACATACCAGAAGTCTAACACACACAATATATCAGTCATACACGTGCATTCTCCAGATGATATACAAATCACAATCATGAAGCTATCATCAAAGCACAATGTCAGCAGATAAACTGACTGAGCATATGAAGCCCTGAATGAACATTTCAGCAGGATGACTCACAATGATTAACATCAAACACCAATCATCAAAACCAGATAAATCATTAAAACCACAGCAATGAATGCTTTATGCATCAGTTTAACATGTAGCATGACTGATCATCAAATATGACTCTAAATTGAGCAGCAGGATGACTGAACATTTGATTAACTCACACCAACAATCAATCAACAAAACCAACATCAAAACCACATCAATCATCAAAACCATCATCAAAACCACAGGGACACAACAGTCCCCTGTGGTGCGACTATAGATAAGGATATCATCAAAATACACCACTACAAAGACTCCAATGAAAGGTCGAAGGACCTGAGTCATGAGTCGCATGAAAGTGCTAGGGGCATTGGTCAACCCAAAAGGCATGACCAACCACTCATATAGACCGTCCTTGGTCTTAAATGCGATCTTCCACTCATCACTTGGCCTAATCCTCACCTGATGGTAGCCACTCTTAAGATCGATCTTCGAAAAGATAGAGGCACCTGCCATCATGTCTAGCATGTCATCCAGGCGGGGAATAGGGAACCTGTACTTCACGGTGATCTTGTTGATGGCACGACTATCAATACACATTCTCCATGTGCCATCCTTCTTCGGGGCGAGTAATGCGGGTACAGCACATGGACTCATGCTGTCCCGGACAGATCCTCTCTGCACAAGCTCATCGACCTGCCGTTTAAGCTCGGCATGCTCCGTGGGGCTCATTCGATAATGAGGAAGATTAGGCAAAGAAGAGCCCGGAACAAGGTCGATAGCATGCTGAATATCCCGCATGGGTGGGAGTCCCTCGGGAAGCTCATCGGGAAAAATATCAGCAAACTCCTGTAGAATAGGAACAACCTCGGGTGGGAGCTCACCCTCGGAGTCCCGCTCCACCTCTCGGACCGTAATGGCAAACACCGGACAGCCCTGACTAAGCTCCTGCTCCATCTCCCGGGAGCTAATCATCATCAATCTCCTCGTCGAGGGCTCTCCTGGGCCAGAGGTAACGGTCATAGCCCGAGCTGGGGATGGGGTACTAGGCCCGGGGACGGAAGGCTTCGGAGTACTAGGGCCAGTAGGACCCCTGACTGATGGGCTCCTGGGCCGAACGGGTTGGAGGGTGACCCACTGGCCAGCGTGGTCGAAGGTATAGGTGTTCGACCGGCCATGGAGCGTGGCATCCCGGTCAAATAACCACGGCCTACCAAGAATGATACTGCCCACTTCCATGGGGAGGACATCACACCAGATCTCATCACGGTAGGAGTGGAGCTGCAGCGGGACCAAGCACCGCAGCCTGATCGAAATGGAAGTGGTGTCCACCCATGATACCTGATAGGGACAAGGATGGTCTACGGGTGTGAGACCAAGACGAGCGACAGCGTTCGTGGAGATTGCATTGATACAACTCCCGCTATCGATGACCACCTTGCAAATTTACTTTCCCAGCCTACAGAATACCTGAAGGATAGTGGTCCGACGCCAGTCATCACTGACCTGTGGCTGGGTGAGGATACATCTGACGACCCACACGTGGGTACCGTCCGAATGCTGGACATCCTGGGCCTCACCTCCCATCTCATAGTACTCGTCAGCTAACTCTTCATCTGCCTCATAGCTGACTAACTCGAGGCCCGTAGGGGTGGTATCCTCGGCCTGTGTGTCCCCAATGTGAAGAGATGGGCAGGTGGGACACTGGTTGGCGAAATGACCAAACCCATTACAGCGATAACACTGCTGCCGTGATCCACTAGGCTCCCCAATCATAGGTCCTTTACCTTTATCCTCCCGACGGATAGGAGGCGTAGGCAACAAAGGACGTGCAGGAGGTGCGAGTGCCGGTGGACGGGCTATGGGTGGGGCCGTAAGATGCTGGGGACGAGGAAGGTCCCTCGGGGGTGGAGGATGAGGCCTAGGAGCAAAGGGCTCGGGGCGAGCGGGCTCCTGAGGTCGTGCCATGGGGGCCCTCGGATACGTGCTAGATGAGCCACGGGACTCGACACTACGAAGGGGAAAGGAGCCCAACCGATGGGGTGACTCAAACTCGGCCTCGAACTGCTCCAATTCGAGAGCAATCTGATATGCCTGCTCCAAAGTGGTGGCATTGCGGTGAAAGAGTTCATATTGATAATTAGGACGCAAACCTCTCCGAAAGTGGGATATCGTCATGGTGCTCTCTTCCGTGACCCCGCACCGCAAATAATACTCATCGAACTCGGCGGTGTACTCGGTCATGGATCGATTCCCTTGGGAGATGCTTTGCCACTTGTCTATGAGACGTTGGCGATATGAGGCGGGAAGGTACTTCTCCCTCAACTTGGTTTTCATATCATCCCAAGTACCGATCTGGGGTTGACGTTGTTGGTTGAGCAGGCTCTCCACATTGATCCAATAGGTTTGGGCCTGCCCTTGCAGCTTCATCTTTGCGTATCGGACTCTTCGATGGTCCGTCATCTCAAACCACTCGAAGTACCAGTCCATGCCGGCCTCCCAATCTAAATACACCCTAGGGTCCAAGGACCCGCTAAAAGTGGGAGGGTCCGCACGCACACCCCTAAGAATGCGGTCGTCATCCTCGTCATCACGATTCCGTCGTTGATGACGACGACCGTTACCCCCATGATCATTATCAGATGCATAATCATCCACCACATGCACCTGTTGAACCCCAACATTCTCCACTTGAGCCCTTAGCACAGCGGGTTGCTGCACCGGCTCTTGTTGGGCATTCGTCGGCGCGGATTGCGCCGCTACTGGGCCCCTCTCTAGGATGGCAATCCTCCCAACTAAGCCCTAGATGGACTAATCCGAACTCTCGGCCCGATCCTCGACGGCCTTCATCCGCCCTTCTAGACGCGTCCCTATGCCATCCAGACGCGTCCCTATGCCATCCATATGCGTGTCTAAACGATCCATGATGGCCCGGTACATCTCGGCCGTGGAAGACTCATCGGAACTATGGGCTCGGGACTCCGCCATAGGTGGTGGTGGCGAGTACTGGGTGCCTCGACGGGTGGGCATGCAACTGACACACGACCTAGATGACACCGACTAATGCAAACACACACTAAATGATGCACTTAGACCTAAACCAATATCCGGTATGGGGCGGAGTTAATCGATCCGAAGATCACTCCCGCAAGTGTGTGACCTCCCGGTAGGCGTAACCTAACGTTCGGACAACACCTTTTAAGATACCGAATAAAGGGTGCAAATGCAATTTAAAACACACCTTTTTTTTTGTTTTGAAAATAATGATGATCCTAGACTTGACTTAGACCATGATGCATGCAAGACTTATGCAATGACTACCCTAGACTCGACTTGCTCTGATACCAAACTGATGCGGGACGGACACGGGAGACGACACTATTAGGTGCCACCCCGGACTCTAAATGAAGACGCGACCAGCAGCACACACCAGGGAGGCACTAAGCCCGACACTATGAGCTCCTAGTGGCAAAACGTGGCTAACAGAAGTGGAGGCTCACTCGTCGTCCCAAGCTAGGGAAAGCGCGGACCGTGCGCGGTTAAGGAACCGGCGGAGGTCAAGGGTAGTCCAACTCAACTTCCAGACTCGGATCGAGTCACGGGACGGGTCACACTCACTCTCACAGCGGTGACATGGACACACGGGCTAGTACCTACACTCTCGACAGCGGCAAACGACCGTATACTAGCTAAGCAAATGAATGCCAAGAGGTTCGGACCATTAATTACCTCCACGCACCCGGCGTGGCGAAGACAACCCCGGCCAATCACGGACCCCCGGTTAACACAATTTTATAGCAGTACAATAATTTGACCCACTCCACGCTGTAGATCGTGATAAATCCACACATGAACATGGGGAGTTTTAAATAAGAGAAAAAAAATATGTGGAGATGATGATATGAAGATAAAGAAGCAAATAAGCACGTGGTGCTATGGAGGAGGGTGATCGCCAGAGGGGTTACCTCAATAACAAATAAAGAAGATCGCGAATACCTGGTGGAAAATTGAACGCGGGATAGATTGTGAATTCCTTCCTCCGCCTTCAATCGGCCGGCCGATGAAGGGGGTTTTTCCTTATTGATTATCCTTGCAAAAATAAGACAAAATAAACAAGAAGGAGATCAGCCAAGTGCACGTAGTATCAATCCAAAGATGACATGAAGATAAAAAAAGGACAAAAACATGTGCACCTTTTTTTTTGGTTTTTTTAAAACCCCTAAAGAGGAATTAGGGAAAAGAAGAGATATGTGATGAAGCTAATGCAAACGTAAAAGAAGAAGAGACAATGATGATGATGGAACTAATGCAAACGCAAAAAGACGAACCCAGTGGTGATCGGTTGATGAAGACGAAGCAACACAGAAAAAATAAAAGAAAACCCTGCTGTCCCTGACGACAGTAAAGGGAAACAAGGTGGACGCGGCCGGCTAGATGCAGAGGAAGCAGAGGAAGCAGAGCCCCTTCAAACAATCGCACAGGAGGAAGACGGAGCTCTGTAACCTGTAAACTATAAACCTCTGTTTGATTTGAATTCTCTGACCCATCTAACCTCTTAACCTGTGAACTCTTCAACCTCTTGAACCTCTGCCTCGATCGACCAGAGCATCCTTTTATAGGATTTCAATCGAAGATAAGCTCAAATTTGGGAAGATAAGGATAGGCAATGATCAAAGAAGGCAGGACTCTAGCTCCAATTCGAGCAAGGAGACCATTGGAGGCAGGGAACTCTTCGGGAAAGAGGAGTTAAAGCAGGACACGAAACGGAAAACACGACCTTGCGAAAGGCGTCAACTCCCAAATTGACGACCTTCATAAAGACGTTATTCAAAACACGACCTCCATCAAGGGCGTCACTTCTTGGATTTATTTTTGGCAATAAAACTTACTTTATATGAAAATTATGAGAACACGCCTATGATGAAGGCGTTAATTGAAAACACGCCCTGAGGAAGGACGTTAATCAATAATTTAAATTAATTTTGAATTTATTTTGGAACCGGATAATACCAGGAATTGACGCCCTAACATTTGGTCGTCCTTTCTTTGAACACGCCCCATGTTAGGTCGCTATATAAAACACGCCCCTCCTCAGGTCGCGAATCACAAAAATGCAAGAACAAACCAAAAAACACACACAAGAAATAGAAAAACTTCATATTATGAATATATTGAAGTTCACTTTGGGGCGTCAACATAGTGACATGAGATTTGATCAACATAGCGTCAATTTTGGCGTGTCTACAGCTGCCCCGCCTTGGCGTCTGCTTTGCAAGGGAGTGAGACGAAATGAAGGTGAAAAGTGCAACAAGCGGAATGAAGTGGAGTGAACTGATAAGGAGACGCCAAGGTGTGATGTGACACGCCTCAGACACTAAGCATTGGAAATCTTTCCAAGATTCAAAGCGAAATAACTCCGAGTGATTCCAAGGAAGCATCGATTTGCTGGATAAAGGAGATTTAAACTAAACAAGTAGAAATGTGCGCATGATAAGGAAAGACCATTGGAGAGCGGTTACCAGCCAATGTGGACGTGCTACAACCAAGGTAGATTTGCAGAAAAAATAAAGAGAATTGAGATGGAGATCCAACAAAGGGACATTTTCAAGGAATCAGCTTGAGCGGCTTCAGATAGAATAAAGTACTTGATTTGGAGTGGAATATCTCATGTCAACTCAATCAAGAGCGAGTGACCTTCATTATTGCCTTAATATGAAGATTTTCAGCATGAAGCTCAAAGTCCTACATGATGCATGCTGGGCTAAAAGAAAAGATTAAAACAAACTAAGAATATAGAAAATAATCAAGGATAATATTGCTAAGCCATCCAGATTTGGTCAAGAATCCAAGTTTCTGAGCTGACACTAAGCCGAAGCCCGTTTGTCCGCGCATCAACTCAGAAAATGGAACCATCGTCCCAGACCTTGAACGACTCAACGGCCTATCCGTGTGATCAAGATTCTCCTGGAACTATCACTGTTTTTGATGAAGGGGAACTCAAATTCCAGGTTCATCAGAACCACAAGGTCCTTGATATACTATAATAGCGTAGATACCATATAGTAAAAATGCTTACAGGAAAGAAATACAAGATGATGAGCGCGATGTTACTTCCACGAGCAACCCTAGCGTCTCGAAACCTGCACTCTGCTTGCACTTGAAACTCATTAGTCCTCACATGATTAAAAAATAATCCTCAATTTCAAAAAATGATCATAAGTGCTTAATTAAAACAATTTCAATAAAATAAAAGCACTTAAGTTCATCAGATCACATTCAGAGAACCAAATTTATACACTCACAAAACACGCCTGTGTATAACTGCGTCAAAATCATGAAAGGCGCCTTATTATGAGGGCGTCAAAAAGAGAAACACGCCCTTCACTAAGGCGTGAAATTCATCGATAGTTCAAGAAGGAAACGACCCACTAAAGGGCGTTACACAAATCACGACCTATGCAAGGTCGTCAATTCAAGAATTGACGCCCTAACAGAAGGCGTTAATTAACCTCAAGCTTCCGTTTCCAAATCGAAAGCCAAACCCAGTCCTAATAGCCCTCAACCTCTAACTCCGAACAGCCTTAAGATCTCCCAGACCTCTATAAAGGGAAGGCAATTCCAATCAATCAAAGCAATCCTTCTACCTCTGTTCTACTGCTTCTTCTTCCGTCTTTTCTTCTACAGGCACCGCAACCGTCAGAACCTCTTCCTGGAAACCGAAGATGGAGAGGGCGATTAAGAGGTCCAAGTCCTCCACTCCCAGGTTAACCGATATCAATGGGCATATAAGCAGTTAGATCTCCATGAACCAAGTAATATATCTTCTGTTCTTCTCTTACTTAACTTCTCCGAACCAAAAGACGTTTTCAACTGTTCTGCTGTTCCTGCATGCTCACTTGTTCTTCTATCCATGCATTCTTTTCTGTTCATTGTTTTCCACAGGACTATCCATTGGTGCCAGGAGCTAGGAGATTTACAAAAAACAAGTGGCTCCCCCTTATCCTTTCCAAGCTTTCTTCAGACATGAGAATTTATCTTGCAAGATGGCACCTTTTGGGCCTAGTCACCCATGCCAAACATCATGACCAAATCCATTTAGATTGGGCAGCCATAGGAGCTCTACTTGAAATATGGCACCCTTCCACTCATACCTTTCTCTTTTCAACTTTTGAAGCCACTATCTTATTAGAGGAATTGAAGATCATCTTGGGTTTGAAGAGAATGAAGCAAGGAGATGAAGAAAAGATGGCCATCATGCCAAAACCAATCTCTTCCCAAGAACTGTTAACACGCTTAATTCCTAGCCCAAACTTAGTGAACCAAATCAAAGCTACCAAAGGCATCAACCTTCTAAAGCTCGCTTCATGGGTGTACAAGAGAGCAGACCAAGCCAAAGAAGATGAGGAGATAGAGCGGGTAGCAAAAGCCTTCGTGGTGTGCTTAGCAGGAGCGATCTTATTCCCATCCACGGAGGACTTTCTAGAAGAGGCCCAATTAAGCGCCATAGTGAACTTATGGGAAGGAGATAGAGTTGGACCGGCTATTCTAGCCTATCTCTATAGCGGGCTCACCTCGGCGGCGATGGGAAGGCCCATCTACGGATGCATGCTAGCACTCTCTAGTTGGGTTGATCTTCACTTCAAGTTCGATCCATGTGGTGAGGCCCAACAACCCTCAAGAATCTTTTCAAAAAGCCCACTCTCCTATATGACCGGTTCACTTGGAATAAGCAATAGAGTGATGAACCGCATTCCTCAAATCAAAAAGAGAGTGGAATGGAGAGAGCATCTCAAAGTAATGCCCAAGAATCTCTTCACTTGCGCCCCGGGAATACTCAAGACTCAAAATCTCCATGCAAGATTTTCTCCCGGGATGGACCTTCGTCTCATAGGTGCTTCGGACTTCGTGCTATATAATTCACACCGGTGCCTCCCTCAACTCGGGCTTCCACGGCAAATCCTCGAAGATCCCTCTCATCTTCCTCCAATCAAGACACGAGATTTAGGCGGCAATGAGGATGGAGAAGAGTGCACAACTATTCAAGCTCTGTGGAAAATCTGCAAGACTTATCAACCTGTGGAGAGCTTAGAAGAAGACAGGGAACAGTGGAAGACATATGTAATAGCTCTGAGAAAATTGAGGCCCAAGGTGGCTCATTAAGCATTGTAATCTTTCTTTCAAATAAACCATGTTATTTCCTTACTGAGCCATCTTACTATTTTTTCTGATTGAATGTTCCAACGTTCTGTGATTTTGTTGCAAATAACGCCTCTAGCAAGGCCGTGATTTATCAAAAGGACGCCTCAGACAATGTCGCCTTCAACATTCCAGTTCACACATTTGACGCCTTCACCAATAGGCGTTAACTAAAAAAAACGACTTAGAACAGGGCGTTAATTGATTCAAATTCCCTAAAAGTATTCGTTGAAATTCCAAAAGTAACGCCCTTAGCAAAGCCACGTTTCAACAAGGTAATGCCTCAAGCTCAGGCGTTAATCAAAATCGTAATAATTGCTTCAATCACATCAATCAACGCCCATTGAATACATCTGACGATGGTTATCATTCCCCATGCAAATAAAATTGACGCCTCAAGATACGTCGTCATCCTTCTAAAAACGCCCACTTTCACAGTCGCGACTTCAACAAAACATGCCCCTCCCCAGGGCGTTGCTTCTTTTCGAAATGCTAAAAACCCCTTTCTCCTTTTCTTCTTCCTCCTGCTTCGTCCATTCACCCCCCTTTTCTGCAAAACCCTAACCGAAGCTTTCTCTCCATTCTCTATTCTCTCCCTCTCTCTCTCACCCAAGCCCTAGCCCTAACCATGGCCGGAGGAGGATTGAAACGTCAACGGGTGGCCGCCCCCGAGGTCGTGGACCTGGGCGAAGAAGAACACGCCATGGAGGAAGCCCCCGTGGCGGCGGTTGAAGACGCACCGACGGCGGCGGCCGGCAGCGAGAATGAAGGAGGCCAACAGGCCATCGAAGAAGATGAAGAAGATGCCAGAGAAGAGGAAGAAAATGAAGAGGGAGAAGAAGGCGAGGATGGCGAAGAAGAAGAAGAAGAAGGTGGTGATGAACCACCGCCCGCGGCGGCGCCCCCTCCCCGTGCCGGCCAACTACGACGGCCACGGCAGCCACGGCCTCAGCCACAGGAACCCAAGCACAAGAAGGTAAGCCTCAACCCAATTCTAATTTAATTTTAATTTCATTTTCATTTTTTTTCTGATTTTCCATAGCCGTCGGGTATAAACCCTGCAACCCAGAAAGAAGACGCCCTCATGGGCGTCGCGATCTAAAAAGACACGCCCAACCCAAGGGCGTTAATCAAATTATTTTTCTGAAAAATAAATTAACCCTATGAGAACACGCCCCAAAGCATGTCGCCCATGTAAATTCATATTATGTTGTTAATTCTCGCATGCTATTATTTTTATTTCATTTCCTAAAAAATTTGGAAACCACGCCCCACACCAGGGCGTTAATTTAAAAACAGTCGACCAAACCAGCGGTCGCTCATTCATTAATTCTTGATTAATTAACGAACCCAATTGGAAAACGCCCCACCCAAGGGCGTGAATTGATAAAACCTTTTAGGATTTTAGAAATTAACCACAAACACACGCCCAACACAGAGGCGTTTCATAGATGAAGAACGACCTAGGGTAGGTCGTTATCTTAAAGCACAAAAAGAACCACGCCCTTCTTAAGGGCGCGAATTCAACGAAAAATGACTTGAGGAAGGTCGTTAATTCTAATAACATCAAAATTTAACCTGGGGCAATCAAAATGAAGTAAGCATGAACAATTAAGCCAAAAATTCTCATTTTTATGCATGCAGGGGCTGATGAGGACACGCATCTCCTGGGTCATGGTCCGGGCAGTGTACTACGGCCTCCCCGAGTTCCAGAGAGAGAGGGTAGATGCTATGGGGTTCGGGGCCTTCCTTAGCATAGAGCCAGTTAGACCCGACCTACCACTCATTCAGGTTCTACGGGAGAGATGGGATAGGTCTAGCCGGGCATTCCTGATGCCATGGGGACACATGATTCCTACCTTGGAGGACGTGGCCAGGATTACAGGGTTAAAGGTAGATGGAGAGGCCGTGAGCGGGATTACCTACCCAGACTACACCGAGTTCGCCGAGAGGTTGCTAGGATTGGAGATGGTTTATGAGACGCCTAGCGAGTGTAGGACGATCTTCCGCACCGACCTTACTACAGTGATGGGTTTAGGGAATGCTAGGCACAGGTCAGGGGAGACCCTAGAGCAGTTCTCACAGAGGTTGATAGACGGGGCTAGGGCAGTCTATTGCCAGGACCCAGCGGACAGGGAGAGAGCGGACCGAGACTTGAGGAGGTTCCTACTACTGCTGCTCGGGAGGCTATTGCTCGGGACAAAGGGCGACGTCATCAACTGCCGATTTCTAGGAATACTCGAGGACCTGGAGGCAGTTGGCAGCTACGCCTGGGGAGCGGCTCTGCTGGCGCATATGATGGCCGACCTGTCCACGGGGACAGGGCGAGAGACGACCGTCAGTGGCTTCTCACCTTTTCTTCAGGTATGCATTTTTTCATTTTTCTTTCCTTTTCTTTTATTTTATTATGCATGCGTGTGAATGCCTTCCTAATGCAATGCATGGATGCAGGTTTGGAGCCATCTCTACATGCCGATGGGGCGTGTTGACCCACGGCCTGGAGGTGAGGGAGCTTTCCCTCTAGCACGGCGCTGGGTGCCGATCGTCTTCGGCGCCCAACTCGGCTACGAGTTGTGGGTTTTACGGAGAGAGTTCCGCGACTTCCCTCCCTCGCTGGTATGTATGAATGTTATGCATCTTTATTTTGAATTTATTATGATGATGATGAAATGATGACATGTATGTTTATGAATGCAGGTGCAGTGGAGACCCTATGAGGGGATGACAGACGAGGGCCAGCCGTGGGTCGTAGCGGGCCGTCCTCGCTTTGAGCGTGAGCTTTGGGTTCACTGCTTGAGCGAGATCGAGCCGTTACGGCTTAGGTTGGTGATGAGGACACTGGGCCTCCACCAGGAGTGGGTAGAGGTAGGCGAGCCGCGGGGCATTGGGAAGAAGACGCGCGGTCGTACAAAGGCGACCGACTGGAGAGTGCGGTTCGAGGAGCAGTACGCCGACTGGCAGCGTGGCGGGACCAGAGTCACCTCTCGCGCGACTGACAGCTCCGAGTACCTCCGGCGCTACTGGGAGGTATACGCCGGCCGACCCCAGATGAGGGTCTTAGGGGTATGTATGAATGCACTTATTTCTAAATTGAATGCAGATGCTTATGTGACTATCATGTGACTAACATGTAATGGATGCAGGATGCGCGGGACATAGCGGCGATAGATGCCCAGGCCCACCTACACAGCCTGGAGGACCAGCTAGCCGCCACACGGGCAGACCTAGAGACCCTGGTGAGTGTTTAAATTATTTCTATATGCAAATGTATATATTTTTGTTGAATTATTTATGATTAGCCACTGACGATCTCAATGAATGCAGCGTGCCCAGCAGGGAGCAGCGAGGAGAGACCCAGGGAGGCCTCCAGCTCGAGAGGGCCCAGTGCAGAGGGGACTGCACTGGCAGAGCAGCTAGCGGGAGCGGTGGCACGAGCCGAGGTAGCAGAGCGCGACCTCGCTTCACGGGTAAATTCCAAAACACAAGTCCATTCAAATATTGATTATAATTGTGCACGGATAAAAATTCATTTTCACAGACTGAGGAGCTTCGAGCCGCTCTTACCTGCGTAGATGAGGGCTTCCGCGCGACGAGCGCACAGGTAAATAGTTCAATCATGTATTGCTTGAATTGCTAGATTACTGAATTATTGCATTAATTGTGGAATTGATAATTTGTTTACCTGCTTGCAGGCGACTCAGCTTCAGGCGGTACGTACCGAGTTGGCGATCCGTGATCAACGGATCTCAGAGCTTGAGAGGTCCCTGAGGTGACGAGAGGAGCTTCCTCAGGACGTGGCCGAGCTACGGGTGGCTCTTGAGCTGGAGAGATGGGAGCGAGCCCGGGAGCGCGAGGAACGTGCTCGTGAGCGGGAGGAGCACCAGGCGGAGCGTGCCCGGTACCAGGAGCAGGTGGCAGCACGTGAGCAAGAGCTGGCAGATTTGAGGACCCAGTTGATCCTTTCTCAGGAGCGGCTACGAGTGTCCGAGGAGCGTCTCCAGCGAGGACGTGAGCGAGCACGGGCTGCGGGGTACTCCTTCACCAACTCCACCTTCGTGGCGGGCTCTTCCCTCCGGGAGAGGAGCGAGGCAGGGGGACACGCTCGGGTTCTTGCTTCTTCACGGGGGCCCATGCCTCCTCCACCAGTGCCAGCTCGGGAAGGCGAGGAGGAGGTTGAGAGTAGGAGAGAGGAGGGTGGAGGCGAGAGCTGAGAGACTTACTTGTACTCCTAGCAGGTTAATACCTGTACTTAGACATTCATGATGTATATATATATGAGATTGAGATTTCTTTGTTACCTGAGCACTTTGTGTGGTTGTGGCCTTGTGTTTGTGTACTTTTTTCTTTCCACGTTCTTCGTATTCGCTTTACTGTGCCATGTTTCTGCAGCTGCTGTTCACACTTGAATAAATAGGTTAATTCATCTGTTTGACTTGGCCCCTTGCCCGATAAGCAAGGTGATGTGACACAACCTCGAACCTAATGCAAGCAAGCACAATCGCATTCAAATGGGCCGAATTGGGCCACCGCTCTATCGACGCTCACCCAAGCCTGGGGTGACTTGGCAATGCCAAGTGGAGGAAGTGGGGTTGGACCCTTGCTGGTAGAGGGCCAGCAAGACCAATGTTTGATTCCCAAAGGGTGGGGATGCCCAAATCAAGGGGGCCGACAATGTGCCAAAGGCACCGGTGGCAATATTCCCACGGTGATCACTCAAGTTTATGGGGCTTGAGGATCGGGCTCTCACTCGCATAACCAGCGGAATTAGAACTAATATTGAAAGACAAGCACTAAGTGGAGTGAAGGTTTGAGCACTTACTCGACCGGTTTGAAGAAACTGGTCCCGGTCGGAGACGAGGGCGAGCGGGGAGGCGAGTGGATCCCCATACGCC
This sequence comes from Amorphophallus konjac, assembly GCA_022559845.1. Classification (NCBI taxonomy): domain Eukaryota; kingdom Viridiplantae; phylum Streptophyta; class Magnoliopsida; order Alismatales; family Araceae; genus Amorphophallus; species Amorphophallus konjac. The sequence continues at coordinate 248,067,673 of CM040128.1, read as the reverse complement.
GCGGCGGTGTCGCTTGACCTGCCCAAACAAATTACACCACTACACCTCTCGCAGGAGGGGGACCTTGGGGTGGGGGTTAATGAAATTACAAACCAAAACTACCTCCACACAGGGAGGGGCCTTCAGCCGGCCAAGCGGGGAGGGGAAAATGAGAAAGGAACACCGAAGTTGGTGGATGCCAATTCTGCTCACATTCTGTGGGTGCTGACAGCTGACTAAAGATATGACTGCTGTGGTTGCTCACGAATTTTGTTGGGGACGAAACCACCTGGAGAAGCTTCGTAGGAGGCCAGGGAAGTCGTCCAATTTTTGTTGATTTCTTCTGACGCTGTCGCTGATCAGGATGGAGGTCCAAACAGAGAGGCAGACTCACGGACTGGCAGCTTCTGGTTTCTAGTAGTAGGTTACAGAAGGTACCCCGACTGCTCCGAAACTCGAAATCACGCACTGTTGGAGTCGTTGGAACCGTGGATGAGTCCTCTTCACATAAAAATTGACGGGGAATCCAAAAGGTGTTAGAGAAGACCTGGAGGCTCTGAACAAGGATGACTGGTCGGTGTAGACTGTGGGGAAGCAGATCCGTGTAGCAGAGGGAGAAAATTGACAACTTCAGCTACGGGATGCCGAATGGAGTTCCGCTTCTTGATTCTGAAAGTAGACAGGCCGATGAAGAACTTTTAAGAAGCACTTGAGGACTTATTCCTTCAGGGTTCGTCGTGGCAGAGCTTCTAATCCGGCTCAGGTCCTCAGCCAAGGTAGAACTGCGTAGTTGTGGGAGAATGGATCTCCTGGACGGTTCGGAGATCGGAAGAAGATGAAACCACTTTTTTTACGAAGGAGACTGGTAGACGCTTCCGACGATGGCTCTTGGGTCTTCAAACTCATCCGGAGGAAGTCGTGGTGGCCGCTGCAAGTTACTGCTCTTCTGTAGATCTTCGGTTGAGAGCTGTAGGTTGAAGATGATGGGGGGGGATCTAGGAGGGGGTGTTCTAAGGTGGGGGAAGGGAAGAATGGGGTCTGGAAGGGGGTCTAACAGGTGGTGGGAGGAGGAGCTACGAATTTGGGAAGGTGGGTGAGAGGAGAAGGTGAGGGGGGGCACAAGTGAGTGGAGGGAAGGGTGGATTTCAAATTCAAATATGCTTTGGAAGTTGTGGGGTTGTGTGGGGAAGGGGTTGATTGTGTTGGAATGGGGAAAGTGGTGTTGGAATGTGGAAGATGGTGTTGGAATGGTGAAGGATCTCCTTGGGACTAGGGGGGTGGAGTAATGGAGGCCATGGGGAAGTGAAGGGCTTTAATGATGGTAGGTGGGGGTTGAGGTGGTTGGGAAGGGAGGAGAGAGAAGAAAATTTGAAATTGGGTGTTGAGGAGAGAGAAAGTGGAGTGAAAAAGAGGGATTAAGAGAGGGAAGGGTGGGGAATCTCTCCCCTAGGGTTTCTCACCCAAAAAATGTTGGAATCACTCCACTAAACTAAGCTTTGGACTCTCAAATGGCATTTTTCATTGATTGATTCATTAAGTTGAAATGGGGGGAATGGGGTCCTATATATAGGCAACCCACATTTTATAATAAGTCCCTGACAAAAGACTCAATGACAAATAACCGAGGGGGTAAGGGGTGCACTTGGGCCAAACCCAATGAATTGGGCCCAATAACTAACTAAACAACATAATGACTCTCAAACTTAGGGAAATAAACACAAGACCTAGGAACATGACTCAAATCAAAGGGAAAATACATCAAATGACTCAAATAAAAATTACATAGGACTCGAAATTAAATAATTAGACCATGCCGGATGCAACCGGTGGCTAGGAGACGAGCTGTGAACGTGGGCATGGGAGGTGATGTCCCCATCATACTCCCGGGGTGCGGAGAACTCGACTCCGTCGAGTAAGTGTCCTTTCCTCCTTGGAGGGTGTAGAAGTGGTACTGCCCTCAAGTCTTCCGAACGAGACCGATCCATCCACCTGCCGAGATAGCGCTCGTATACCTTGCTCCGAGTGGTAGTGACTTGTTCATCCAATATTTGTTCAATTTGTTCATGCTGGGCTCTCTTGGCTGGTGGTCTCTCTTCACGGGTGGGTGCTCTCTCAAGGGAAGAAGTAGGCTCAATCTCCTCACTAGGTACCACCGTGGGTCCCTTATATGGCACTAGGTCGGCAACATTGAATGTGGGACTTATTCCATACTCCTCAGGGAGATCTAACTCAAAGACATTTGCACCAATGCGCCTCAGGACCGGGAAGGGACCAGCCCCACGTGGCCTCAATTTGGAGATGGCTCCCGGGGAGAGTCTCTCCGTCCTTACCATCACAAAGTCACCCTCATGGAATTCTTGGTGACGTCGATGAGAGTCGGCTTGCCTTTTATAAGTCACATTCTTCTTGCTAATGTGCTTGCGGATCTCTTTATGCAATGTTGTGAATGCAGACATTCTAGGGGTGATGGGTGGACCGGGGCAACCAAAAGTAGACCTATCGTGTAATGATGCAGTGTAGACTTTGGTTAGCCTAGGTGGGCCGGGGCACCCGTAGGTGGCCCTATCATGCAAATTGGTGATAAATATCGGGAGACCCGGACATCCGTAGATGCCTTTGACATGCTTAAGATCCATGATGAATGAAGGAGGACCATGACATCCGAATATAGACCACTCATACTTTCTACTTGACATGTGGGTGATACGAATGAATGGACCCAACATAGTGTTCATGCCAAGGGGTGTGATAAGCCTAGACACATGCATACTTTTCCCAAAGGTGACTTCCATGTGTATAGGTGTGGGACAACCTTTGAACTCCCATTGGAAAGGATCGAATAGATCTAAGAAGGTGGTCATCATGGGGTAGGGCACAACCTTATTACCCAGGGATATGTGGCCCAAGGTCATGGCTCCCAAGGTGTAACCCGGGTCATGGATGAGGTTGGTTTGGCCCAATATGGTGGGTGAGGGTAGGAAAGGGTGGGTGGTGGGTAAGATGGTTGGGCCACATGGGTATCCGTACTCCCATTGGAATGGGTCAAAGGGATCATGGTAAGGGCTACCTAGAGAGAGGAACTCTATGTTCCCAAAGTCCTTACAAGGTGGTGAGTCATCCTCCTCCCAAGTAGTTGGTCCAAGGTCTCTAGTGGGTTGACCGTTCAAGGTACTTGGGATCTCAAGGGGTGGGGAGTAGACTGGGATGGGTTCTTCCTCCAAGGGGAGAAATATGAGGATCTCACTAGTACAATGCCCACTTGTGCAAAGGGAGGTGATGGAACCGATGGATGGGTGGACAAAGTTGACGGTGCTAGGCTCCAATGGTCCCATGGCTAGTAGGCCGGTTAAGTGGGCTTGCCAATGTAGGCAATCCACAAGGTCTCCCAAGTCTTCCACAGAGTAGAAGTTTTGATAAGTGACATGGGGAGGTCGGGTGGGAACAATTTGGGATTTATATCCCAATGGTGGTGAGCTAGGGAGGGTGGGACATTGCTTGAGCCATTGGAGTATGGACTCATCTATGGTGAGGGTGCCATGTGTGATGGTGCATGGCCTTTGAGGATCCGGACCATGAGGGGTGGGGGAAGATTGAGGCTCTTCTTCTTTATTGGTGGGATCTTGGGCTTCTCTATGGTGATAGGAGGGTCCATATGGGCATAAATCTTCCTAAGTTCATTTCTCATCTCAACCCAAGAGTCGATTGGCTCTTGCCTTCCAACTTCCCTTAAGCCTACAATGTTTTGCCATTCATTCCTAGCTTGGCGCCATAGCAAACTTTTGGCATAGTTGACTTGCATAGACCCTGACAGGGTGAACCTCCCAAAGTGGTGATCTATGGAGCTTTCCCATTCTAGATATAAACTAGGGTGGGATCCATCAAACACAAAGGCATCTATTGGGTCCAAGCGAGACGAGTAGGCTAAGTAGGAAGTGGCCATGATGATCGAGTGATAAATGTAATGGCCCTAGGACAAGACTTAGTAGAGACAAGTCTAGAACTTGCTCTGATACCACTTGATGTGACACAACCTCGGACCTAATGCAAGCAAGCACAATCGCATTCAAATGGGCCGAATTGGGCCACCGCTCTATCGACGCTCACCCAAGCCCGGGGTGACTTGGCAATGCCAAGTGGAGGAAGTGGGGTTGGACCCTTGCTGGTAGAGGGCCAGCAAGACCAATGTTTGATTCCCAAAGGGTGGGGATGCCCAAATCAAGGGGGCCGACAAAGTGCCAAAGGCACCGGTTGCAATATTCTCACGGTGATCACTCAAGTTTATGGGGCTTGAGGATCGGGCTCTCACTCGCATAACCAGCGGAATTAGAACTAATATTGAAAGACAAGCACTAAGTGGAGTGAAGGTTTGAGCACTTACTCGACCGGTTTGAAGAAACCGGTCCCGGTCGGAGACGAGGGCGAGCGGGGAGGCGAGTGGATCCCCACACGCCGCGGCGGTGTCGCTTGACCTGCCCAAACAAATTACACCACTACACCTCTCGCAGGAGGGGGACCTTGGGGTGGGGGTTAATGAAATTACAAACTAAAATTACCTCCACACAGGGAGGGGCCTTCAGCCGGCCAAGCGGGGAGGGGAAAATGAGAAAGGAACACCGAAGTTGGTGGATGCCGATTCTGCTCACGTTCTGTGGGTGCTGACAGCTGACTGAAGATATGACTGATGTGGTTGCTCACGAATTTTGTTGGGGACGAAACCACCTGGAGAAGCTTCGTAGGAGGCCAGGGAAGTCGTCCAATTTTTTTTGATTTCTTCTGACGCCGTCGCGGATCAGGATGGAGGTCCAAACAGAGAGGCAGACTCACGGACTGGCAGCTTCTGGTTTCTAGTAGTAGGTTACAGAAGGTACCCCGACTGCTCCCGAACTCGAATCATGCACTGTTGGATTCGTTGGAACCGTGGATGAGTCCTCTTCACAGAAAAACTGACGGGGAATCCAAAAGGTGTCGGAGAAGACCTGGAGGCTCTGAACAAGGATGACTGGTCGGTGTAGACTGTGGGGAAGCAGATCCATGTAGCAGAGGGAGAAAATTGACAACTTCTGCTACGGGATGCCGAATGGAGTTCCACTTCTCGATTCTGAAAGTAGACAGGCCGATGAAGAACTTTTAAGAAGCACTTGAGGACTGATTCTTTAGGGTTCGTCGTGGCAGAGCTTCTAATCCGGCTCAGGTCCTCAGCCAAGGCAGAATTGCGCAGTTGTGGGAGAATGGACCTCGTGGACGGCTCGGAGATCAGAGTAAGATGAAACCACTTCTGTTACGAAGGAGACTGGTAGACGCTTCCGACGATGGCTCTTGGGTCTTCAAACTCATCTGGAGGAAGTCGTGGTGGCCGCTGCAAGTTACTGCTCTTCTGTAGATCTTCGGTTGAGAGCTGTAGGTTGAAGATGATGGGGGGAAATGGGGTATATGGGAGGGGAAATGGGGGTGGATGAGTGTGGGGAAAGCCCGGGCTGTGAGGGGGTCTAGGAGGGGGTGTTCTAAGGTGGGGGAAGGGAAGAATGGGGTCTGGAAGGGGGTCTAACAGGTGGTGGGAGGAGGAGCTACGAATTTGGGAAGGTGGGTGAGAGGAGAAGGTGAGGGGGGGCACAAGTGAGTGGAGGGAAGGGTGGATTTCAAATTCAAATATGCTTTGAAAGTTGTGGGGTTGTGTGGGGAAGGGGTTGATTGTGTTGGAATGGGGAAAGTGGTGTTGGAATGTGGAAGATGGTGTTGGAATGGTGAAGGATCTCCTTGGGACTAGGGGGGTGGAGTAATGGAGGCCATGGGGAAGTGGAGGGCTTTAATGATGGTAGGTGGGGGTTGAGGTGGTTGGGAAGGGAGGAGAGAGAAGAAAATTTGAAATTGGGTGTTGAGGAGAGAGAAAGTGGAGTGAAAAAGAGGGATTAAGAGAGGGAAGGGTGGGGAATCTCTCCCCTAGGGTTTCTCACCCAAAAAATGTTGGAATCACTCCACTAAACTAAGCTTTGGACTCTCAAATGGCATTTTTCATTGATTGATTCATTAAGTTGAAATGGGGGGAATGGGGTCCTATATATAGGCAACCCACATTTTACAATAAGTCCCTGACAAAAGACTCAATGACAAATAACCGAGGGAGTAAGGGGTGCACTTGGGCCAAACCCAATGAATTAGGCCCAATAACTAACTAAACAACATAATGACTCTCAAACTTAGGGAAATAAACACAAGACCTAGGAACATGACTCAAATAAAAGGGAAAATACATCAAATGACTCAAATAAAAATTACATAGGACTCGAAATTAAATAATTAGACCATGCCGGATGCAACCGGGACGAGGAGACGAGCTGTGAACGTGGGCATGGGAGGTGATGTCCCCATCACAAGGGGTAGCAATATTTTGACCTTAATGACGGGTCAAGGGGCCAAGCCTTTAATCAAATAAGGTAAATAAAATGACTGATAACGGGGAGATGCATCATGCAAGCACGCATATGCAAACCATAAATAAAAGATGCCCACGCAAGAGAATGCAAGCATACATTGTGAAGAAATATATTTTTTTTCTTTTCTTTTTACTCATTTATATTTTTTTTGTTATTTTTCTTAAAAACGCGCCTTAGAGTAGGTCGTGGTTCGCATGAAGACGCCTTAAAGACGGCGTGAATTTGAAAAGGAATTTGATTTTTGAAAAAGAAACGACCTGCTAAGAGACGTTATTTTGAAAAAGATGACCTAATCGAGGACGTTAATTCTATAAAAGGTGCCATAGCCGAAGGCGTTAATTGAGTTATTCTGCAAAAAGTTGTCAAGGCTATCAAGACCACAGGTCTTACACGGTCACCATCTAAAATTCATTAACCTTTCTTGAGTAATTAAAAGGGGATTGACGTGATCATAGTTGGCTTGTATTCGAGATTTCTCACAGTGCAATTTCTTAAGTCCGTCTTGACCATCCTGCCAGTTCGTGACTTTACCGCATAGAAAGGATGGAAGAAAATATAAGGGAAGCCCATAAGGGATTCTGAGATGCTCAAGGCAAAGTTACCTCCCCTACCCTATGCCTGTTGGGGTTCGGTCTTTGGCGTAGGAAAATTTGTTGCCTTTTTGCCTCTTTTATATTGCACGCATACGCCCAAGGTTTTCCTTGCGGGGACTTTGCCCTCTTGACATGGTTTTCTTTTCACAATTTGACTTTCACTTTGGAATTGATTTGTATTGACGAAAATAAACCTAATTGTACTTGGGCTTTTGTGGCATTTGCTCTCTTTTGGGCCCTGACTTCCACCTACTAGGGCGGCGGATAGGCTTGGCGTGTCTACCCCGAGGTCTCCCTTCCTCCCTTATGGGCCGAAGAAGAAAAGAACGGGTATTGTCTTTCACTTTTAGTCAGGTTTTTGACTTTCCATCGGATTTTGCACTGCTTGAGCTCAAGAATGAAGCGTGTAGTGTGTGCGGGAATCAACCCCCTTTTAAATTAGCAAGACTGATGAATGAATTCTGAATTTTGACCTTTCGGACCTTGATCCTTCGTATGCCATGGCACCAATTTTGAAGAATCTCTATTTTTATTTTTGAAGAATTTCTATATTTTTTGGGTTTTTGAATCAATTTTCAACATTTTTTTTTGGATTTTGAAGATATATATTTTTGGATTTTTTTGTTGAATCAAGGGTAGTATTTCTTAAGATATAAACCATTCCAAGGGTGAGTTAACTCTTCCCCTTCAGCATTAATCAGTTTATAAGCATTGCCAGGATAAACTTCTTTTATGATAAACGGTCCTTCCCAATTGGGTTGGAGTTTGGAGCGGGGGCCACCCGGTTTTACAAAAATTCTCTTGATTACCATCTCACCGATTTTGAATTTTCTCTCAATTACTTTCTTTTGATAAAAACGTGAGAGCCTGTTTTGATAAACGTGCGCATGCTCAACGGCGACCAGACGCTTCTCATCTAGGAGTTCCAATTGGGCCAGGAGTGAATCACGACGTTCATCAATAGAAAATTCCTTATCCAATTGTACTCGCAGAGAGGGAATAAGAATCTCATAAGGGACTACCGTCTCCATTCCATAAGTAAGGACGAAAGGGGTTTGCCCAGTAGGGGTGCGAATGGAAGTGCGATAGGCCCAGAGAGCTTCAACTAGCTTATCTGGCCAATCCGAAAATTTATTAGCCTCACACGTCTTTTTAACAATTTTTATCAAAGTTTTATTAGTAGCCTCTGCTTGGCCATTGCCCTGCAGATAATAGGGAGAAGAATGATGTAATGCAATGTTATACGTGTTGCAGAGATCCTTGAGCTCTTGAGAGATAAATTGAGGTCCATTGTCGGTGATGATGGTGCTCGGGATGCCAAACCTCGTGATGATGTTCTTCATTATGAATTTGCAGACGGTTGACGCTTTAATTTCCACGTAAGCTTCCGCTTCTGCCCACTTGGTGAAGTACTCCGTTGCCGTGAGGATGAATGATTTTTGTTTGGTCAGGAGGTTCGAATCACCAAGAGGTCCAATGATATCAAAAGCCCACATGGAGAAAGGCCATGGGGAGGACGTAGGATGAAGTGAAGAAGCAGGAGAATGAATTTTGTCGGCGTGCAGTTGGCACTTAACACACCTTCGAACATAGATGGAACAATCCTCTTCTAGAGTTGGCCAATAGAAACCTAGCCTAAGGATCTTCTTAGCTAGCATCTGGCTGTTCACATGACCACCACACACTCCAGAATGCGCCTCTTCCACGACTTTCCATGATTCATCATCATCGAGGCATCTTAACAAAACACCGGTGAGCCCTCTCCTATAGAGCACACCTCCAACCAAAACATATCGTTGAGCCACTCTTCTAATTGCTTTCTTTTCTTCAGTAGTGGCTTCCTCGGGATAGGACTGATCATTGCAATACCTGGCAATCTCATAATACCAAGGCTTCTCTTCGTCAGCCAATTCTTCTTCCCAGTCTAAAAGCATGACCTCTTTGCCTTTAAGAGATTCCCTCTGCTTAACCTTTTAAAGCACTTGATCCCTAATATCGAGGAATGCGCGATCCTTAATAGCTGGCGTGTCGCACTGATGAATTAGAGGAACATGAAAATCACGCTCAGGGGGGAAGACTAGAGCAGAGGCCAAAGAGGCAAGGGCGTCGGCTAAGATGTTCTGGCTGCGAGGAACATGGACAAAAATCAATTTGGTGAAAAGCTTGGCATAAGCTGAAGCAAGTTCCTGGTAGGGTTTGAGCTTAAGATTGGTAGTGCGGCACTTGACAAGCACCTGGCGCAGAATAAGCTGACTATTACCCACAATCCTCAAATGGGTGACACCATATCGATGAGCGGTTTGAAGACCGGCCAAAAGAGCTTCATACTCAGCTATATTGTTGGTGACAGGAAAAGTGAGCCGAGCAGCAAATGGGATGGTGACCCCTTCTGGAGTTAAAAGAACCATGCCGATCCCTCTTCCTTGAGAATTTAGAGCTCCATCAAAATGTAATGTCCACATAGGATCATGAGGTTGATTAATGGACATTAGTTCTTCATCTGGAAACTCCGAATTGACAGGATCAAAACGGGGGAGAGGGTGGTGAGCAAGGTGTTCAGCAATGGCGTAGCCTTTGATAGCTTTCTGTTGAATGTAAGTGATATCAAACTGAGAGAGGAAGCTTTGCCAGCGTGCTAGTCGATCAGTGAGGACAGATTTTTCAAGGAGGAATTTAATCGGATTCATGCGAGCAATGAGGTGAACTTCGTGAGCTAGGAAATAATGTTTTAACTTTTGAACTACCCAGACTAAAGCAGCACAAGTCTTCTCCATGGCTGAGTACCTCTGCTCACAGGGGTTAAGAAGTTTAGACAAATAGTATGCTGCCCTCTCCTTACCTTCTTCGTCCACTTGAGCTAAGACAGCACCTACAGAGTCATCCAGGACTGAGACATAGAGAATAAGTGGTTTGCCTGGAATTGGCGGCCTCAGGACAGGAGGATTGGCCAAATAATCCTTCAACCCGTCAAAGGCTGCCTGACACTTGTCATCCCAATTAAACTTGACTCCCGGCTTAGTAAGCTCGTAAAACGGCCTACATCTTTGTGAATGCTGGGAGACGAAGCGGCGAATGAATTGTAACCTCCCGATTAATCCTCGAACTTCCTTCAAATTCATGGGAGGAGGCATATCTTTAATAGCCTTTGCCTTGTTGGGATCAACTTCAATTCCCCTCTTGCTGACAATAAATCCAAGCAATTTCCCTGAAGAGACGCCAAATACGCACTTCTTGGGATTCATCTTCAACTGATACTCTCGTGATCTTTGCAAGACCTTAGCTAGAACCCCAGGATGTTCAATCCTTGTCCTTGATTTCACAACCAGATCATCCACATACACCTCAATATAAATATGAATCATGTCATGAAAAATCGCCATCATAGCCCTCTGATAGGTGGCTCCAGCATTCTTAAGTCCAAAAGGCATGACCACATAGCAATAAGTACCCCATGGTGTAGTGAATGATGTTTTCTCTTAATCTTCCTCAGCCAGACGAATTTGATTGTAACCTGAAAAGCCATCCATGAAAGAGAGAGTCTCAAATCCTGCCGTGTTATCAATCAGAACGTCAATATGAGGGAGGGGGAAGTCATCTTTAGGACACGCACGGTTGAGGTCCCGGAAGTCTATACAAATCCGAACTTTTCCATCTTTCTTCATAACCGGGACGATGTTAGCCACCCAATTGGGGTAGAGGACAACTCTAACAAATCTAGCCTTATGGAGCTTGTCGACCTCTTCTTTCATCTTTAAAGCCATATTAGGGTGGAAACGCCTCAACCGTTGTTTGACCGGGACAGACCCTGGCTTAAGTGTAAGGCGGTGTTCAACGAGCGCAGGGTCTAATCCAGGCATATCTTCATAACTCCATGCAAACGTGTCCTTGTATTCTTGCAGCACTGAAACGAGCGCCTCCTCTTCGGAGGGCGGTAAATTCTTGCTTATGAGGATAATCCTAGGGTCTTCCTCGGTACCCAAATTAATTTCTTTGGTAGGCTCTTCTACAGAGGCTGATGGTTCGTCAAATCTCCTCATGCCACTGGCAAAAGCATCAGCCTCGTCCTCATATTCTTCATAGCTTTCTTCCCCCTCTTCAATAGGGTCTTCATCATTCATTATCTCATAGACACCCAAACCCTCATAAACAGCAGCACCCTCATATTCTAACTCTGGCAGGATGATTGGATTCTCTATAAATTCGGGGATGGCTAAGCAAGCCTGACATCTAATAGCTAATTCTAACAGAAACCTATGGGGAATCTGCTTACCCTTGGACTTCTTAGGTGAATCTACCCCATGAATCTTAGTGTTAGCAGAAGAAGAGGAGGAGCAACTAGCTTGATCAGAAGGAGAAAGGGGAGGAAGTGAAAAAGCGGATACAGGAGGTGATACAGATGAGGGCCCCTCACCGGAGGGGGAGAAAAGATCTAGCAATGAATCTTGAAGGAGCGGCCCCTGGGTCGGGACACACTCGGGAAAGAGAAGAGAAGTCTCCTCAACGGAGATGGAGGATTGGAAAGTTGGAAATTTGACGTTTTTGTTTCGTTTTTATCTTTTTCTTTATTTTTCTTTTCTTTTTCAAGAAGAAAGCAATGTGTGGGGAGAATAGCGGGAGGAGTGGAAATTGCAAGATCGGAGAAAGATTTAATCAGTGACGGCCCGCGCGGGGGCGTGATGGAGAGTTCAGAAAATCGCTCGAGGAGCGAGGGAGGGATTGTGAGAGCAACTTGGAATGAATCTGGAGACAAATTGATTATAATCGGAGGCGGTCTTGGGACGTGACCAAACCAATGGGAATATAGAGAAGTAAGCACAGATGGATGCATGGAAGTGAGAGAAAAGAGGCCGGCCCACAGCCTGTCCACAGTAAAACCTTCTTCAAACGGAACATCCGGCTCTCCAGTATCAGTGTAGTCACTCAGCAGCTGCCTCTTGTCTGTAATTGCAGCTGGCATTTCAATCAATTGGTGTATTAATGGCGGCCATTCTGGATCATTCGGCATGAAAAGGCGGCTCCAGGAAATAGTGATATCATTCATGTCAAACCACCTATACCAGTCACATTCTGGATCATCCATCTTCCTTCTCTTGTTAGGCCTTAAAGACTCCAGAGCTTTATATGTGGCCAGCGGGGCAATATGACGAGCAAACTGTCTAGCATGAACATCTTGACAGTCTAATATGGAAGTAATTATGGTAGTTTGCTCATTATTTTGAAAGCCACCTGTGACAAAATGTGTCTTCAGTGTCCAAGTAAGCGGCTGACGATCTGTCTTCAGAGTGGATGTCATAAATGCCCATGGTTCATCTTCATTTTTGCATGGCCCTTTATAACCTAGGCCGCCTCGTGCAATCAGCTTCTGAGGTTTAACGGGCCTAGTCCTGCCTTGGAGTTTGATACCCAGGCCTTTGCCACTTTGATACCCCATTTTCATTAAAATGTTCCAGCCAGAGGTATTCATCATATTTTTCTTCTTTTTCCCCTTGGAAGGCAGGGGTGTCATAGCAACTGTTGTGACAGTTTCAGATGGCGTTGGCTGTGGACAAGGGACGTCCAGCACAGATAATAGTGGCTTATTGGCAGCCCATATAGAAGGAACTGATGAAGCTACGTGAATATCCTCTTCTGGCAAAATTGGCATACTGGTGACTTTAATAATGCGGCCCTTGTGTGGAAATTTAAGGCATTGGTGATTTGTCAAGGGCACCGCATCGAGCTGTTGAATGTAGGGGCGTCCCAAAATGCCATTAAATGTTGGATCCATGTCCAGAATGTGGAAATCTGCTGTAATGGCAGCAGGACCCAAACTCACCTTTAAAGTAATCATGCCTAGAGGAGGCTTCTTTGTGTTATCATATGCAGTGACTGTGATGGTGGACGGCCGAATTTGGCTCTCTGGAATACCACACAATTTCAGAGTGCTAGGTGGCAAGACATTGATGGATGCCCCAGTGTCCACCAGACATTGCTTGACAGCCACCTTGTTGATATCAACTGTGATGCACAGAGCATATTTTCTTGCTGGGAGTGGTGCCAACTCATGTTCATGAAAAGTAATCGCCGGCTGGCTGCTAGCGGGCGTCAAAACCGTGACTATCTGCTCAACTGGAATGTCCTCATTGACCATCACTTTCTGCAGATACTCTTTCAATGCTAGCTGATGAGTGGTGGACCGTTTGATCAACTCCAGGATTGAAATTCTTGCTGGAGTCCGGTCCAAATGCTTTAACAAATCATATTCGGTGCCGGGCACGGACCCTTGCTCTTGTTCTTGCTCTTGCGGCCCCTGCACGGGCTCTAGCTCTCTTTGTGGAAAAATACGGTGGAAAATCCGTCCACTGCGGAGCGGTGCCACGCCTTGTAGCGCCTCTGTCGGGGCAAGTATGGGAGGAGTACTGGAAGAAGAAGAAGGTGTGTTGGCGTTAAGAAGTGGTGGAGGGGTGTTTGAAGAAGGAGCCCCCACGGGGGGTGTTGATGAAGAATTCAATGGAGATGCCCCTGTAGGAGGCGTAGGAGTAGAAAGGGATACCCGAATGCGGGGGGAATTGGTGGGGGGTGGAATAAGAAGAGACCGAGGCACAAAAGGTGGTGGTACTGAGGGTGGAGGGATCCTTGCCGGCAAAGGAGTAGTGATGGCGGGTGCAGTGGGCGTTGGTGATGGGCGGGTAAGGAGTGGCCTAGATGGCAATGGTGAAGGGTTGGTGGTGGATGGGTTTTGTGGTGGCGTAGGCTGTGGAGATGGTATACGTGTAAGAAGGGGGCGGACCGGCAAGGTCAGAGAATAGGCGGAGGTAGGTGGGTTAACGGTGCGCAGAAGGGATCGGCCCGATTGAGGGGTAGGAGAAGGAGTAGGGGTGCGCAAGAGGCGCGGAGGTTGGTTTTGATTGTGGTTAAATGCCCCGACAGAGGCGTTCTCTTCGTGCCATCCCTGCCCTCTCTCCACTTCGTAGAGAGACGTGACAGGGTTCACGTGCTGGTTCGGCGGGTGCTCCGGCAGTGGGTTGTGGACGATGCCCATATCGTGCTGAGGTGTTGGAGCTTGTTGCTGCTGCTGTGGAGCTTGTTGCTGTGGCTGCTGAGCTTGTTGCTGCCGAGGAGCCCTTCTTTCTTTCATGGTGGCGATGAATTGTCTCATCATCCCAATTGATGTCACCCTAGTCATTTAGATCATAAATGTAATCTCTGAAGTGGAAGCAACGATCAAGGTTGTGACCAGGTGCGCGATGGAAAGCGCAGTAACGGGATGTGTCAACATTAGCGGGCCACGCTGTTCTTTCCCTTGGTAATATGAGCAAATTGGCGGCCATTAAAGCGTTAAAAATATCCAGGAGACTTTCTGGTAATGGAGGATAGTGGTCCCTTTTGGGGCCAAGTGGTGGTCTCCGTTGTTGTTGTTGGCCATAGTTGGCAGGGGGTGGTACCTGGTGGTACTGTTGCGGGGTTGGAGGGTTAGCGCGGGGCGCTTGGTTTTGCGGTGAAGCAAAGGAATGTTGGGGTGCGAATTGGCGTTGTGGAGGGGAGTTGAAATGGGGGTTTTGTTGTGGAAGTGGGTTCGGTCGTGGGTTAGCTTGGTGGTGTGGGTGGCCAACTACACCAACCTGCTCATTTGCAATGGTGCCCTCAGTCGTGGGCCCGCTGTTGTTGACATTGGTGGTTTTCTTGAATAGCTGTGCCTTCGGCTCAAACATGCCCATAATGGGCGAGTCCTTCATCTGTGTCTGAATATAGCGAGCCCTTTCATAGAGCTCCTCCATGGTGGTTAACCGGTTCATGGCCAGTATGTGCCGGAACTGAGGAGTGGCATTGGAGATAATCATCTTGACTTGTTCCGGTTCGGACAGTGTATCTTTCAACTTTTCGGCCATAGACCGCCATCTATCAGCAAACATTATGAAGTCCTCCTCGGGCTTCATCTTTTCCGCGACCAGATCTGTGAGCGAAAGGGATGGTCCGACCCGGTCTCTGTATTTTTGCAAGAACTTCCTTTGAACAACATCGAAGTCGCCGGCATCAGCAGAATCTAGTGAATAAAATCATTCAAGGGCAGGCCCCTCCAGAGATCTCTTGAATAAATAGGCCAAAGAGGCCTTGTTGTCTTGCCAGAAGGAGGTCTCGTACATAAAATCCTTTAGATGAATAAAAGGATTACCAGTCCCATTATATCGCCGGAAGTTCGGCATTTCAGATGGTGGTAAGTGGAAGACGGGCAATGTAGGGAGTGAAATTTCCGGGGCATTCTTAGCCGTGGTGACCTTCTTTAGTTGCTCCTCCATGCTGGCCAACTTCTGAAGCAATAGAACATTAGTGTCGGACTCGACTGGGGCCGGATTTTGAATAAAAGAATGCGGTATAGGCGTCCGTAAAATTCGGGGAGGTTGGAGAAATTGGTGCCTAACCGCAGAATGACTCGCCTGTTGGGCCGGCATGGCCGCACCGGGCGTTGGTGGACGGGAAGGAGGTTTATGCAAGACCGCCTGGTCATTAGTGAGGTGATGGCCACTCTCGGCCGGAGGGGGATTGGAGGACGAAGAGGGAACAGACTTCCCTTTCAAAGCGGCCTGAATAGCCTGCCGCTGGGAATCGTCTAACTGAGATAAAGCATTAATTAAATCCGTGACATTGAGGGATGGAGGAGAATTCCCTGAGGTGTTGGAGGGTAAAGTTTGAGAAGAGGGCACACCCTCTTGAGGAGTGGTATCAACCACATGGATTTGAGGATGATGGGACTGAGGAGGAGGGTAATTTCCCTCATAATAGATGGAATCCTGGAGGGGGGTCTCATATTGACCAAAAACATTCTCATCCTCATCATCATAAGAATACCCGTAGCCCGCCATGTTGACGATCTTACCTGAACGGAGTTTCATGTTTAAGAGGAGAGACAGCTTTATAAAGGCACTATCAAACAAACAACCACTCAATCCAAACGAGTCAAATCAACCCAAACAAGTTTATGCAACCAAGTTGAGATGAACGCAAGGTTTTAGTGTTATGCTTGAGATTAGAGTGGATTAAATTGTTGAATAGTTCACTTCTGTTTGCAATGTGAAACCTAGTTGATCCAAGTGTAACCTCCGGGTCAACTAGATTCTTTCTCTCTCCTCACTAACGATAGGTTCTCTATACTCCGGGTACTTCAAGGGTACAACCAGCCCGGCGTCCGTGAGGGAATCCACGGGTGCGGGGACTTACAGAGGTCTTGGAAAAGGGATTTCCGGTCCAAAGAGACGGAATGCTCAATGGAGGGTCGTCCCGATTCCAAGAGAGGTGTGTGGAGTCCTAGTGTAGAGAGAGGAGGTCTCTCAACCAAATGCCACAATATGCAAAATAAGATGATAAGATCACAGCAATATAGGCAAGCAATGTAATAACCAAACAAACTATCACAGACAGCAACAGGAAGCAGGCTTCTGTAAAACGCAGTAAAGAGACGACCTGGGGCAGGTCGCTATCAATCAAAGCAACGACAGGGTCACTGTCGTGAATCACTGCGTGAGGCTATGAGCCGGCAGCGAGAAATAAAGAAATGCCTCTGATTGAGGCGCGAAATCTGAAAAGGACGCCTCTGAGTGAGGGAGTCAAATCTGAAAAAGCGCCTTGAGGTGAGGCGCTATGCAATAAAAGAACGCCCTGGGGCAGGGCGTGAATTCACAGGCAGCGTGATAAAAGCAGTAAAATGATGAAAGACGTCTTGACAGAAGACGTAACACAGTAATAAAACACCCTGGATGAAGGCGCTAACAGAAAAGGCGCCTCTGGCTGAGGCGTGAATTCAGGAAATATGCAATCACAAACTGGCTGATCCCGGGGAGTGTGCAGGGTGCACAAGGGAGGGTGCCCGTGGGGCACAAAGGAGGGGTACCGTAGGTACCAAAGGGAAAGGGCACACGTGGGTGCCTAAGGGGAAAGGGCACACGTGGGTGCCGATGAGGAAAGGGCACACGTGGGTGCCGATGAGGAAAGGGCACACGTGGGTGCCGATGGGGAAAGGGCACACGTGGGTGCCAAAGGGAAAGGGATAATCAATAGAAAAACAGTGGAAGTCCCACCGTGATCGCCAATTTGTAGATCGTGATAAATCCACACATGAACATGGGGAGTTTTAAATAAGAGAAAAAAAATATGTGGAGATGATGATATGAAGATAAAGAAGCAAATAAGCACGTGGTGCTATGGAGGAGGGTGATCGCCAGAGGGGTTACCTCAATAACAAATAAAGAAGATCGCGAATACCTGGTGGAAAATTGAACGCGGGATAGATTGTGAATTCCTTCCTTCGCCTTCAATCGGCCGGCCGATGAAGGGGGTTTTTCCTTATTGATTATCCTTGCAAAAATAAGACAAAATAAACAAGAAGGAGATCAGCCAAGTGCACGTAGTATCAATCCAAAGATGACATGAAGATAAAAAAGGACAAAAACATGCGCACCTTATTTTTTGGTTTTTTTAAAACCCCTAAAGAGGAATTAGGGAAAAGAAGAGATATGTGATGAAGCTAATGCAAACGTAAAAGAAGAAGAGACAATGATGATGATGGAACTAATGCAAACGCAAAAAGACGAACCCAGTGGTGATCGGTTGATGAAGACGAAGCAACACAGAAAAAATAAAAGAAAACCCTGCTGTCCCTGACGACAGTAAAGGGAAACAAGGTGGACGCGGCCGGCTAGATGCAGAGGAAGCAGAGCCCCTTCAAACAATCGCACAGGAGGAAGATGGAGCTCTGTAACCTGTAAACTGTAAACCTCTGTTTGATTTGAATTCTCTGACCCGTCTAACCTCTTAACCTGTGAACTCTTCAACCTCTTGAACCTCTGCCTCGATCGACCAGAGCATCCTTTTATAGGATTTCAATCGAAGATAAGCTCAAATTTGGGAAGCTAAGGATAGGCAATGATCAAAGAAGGCAGGACTCTAGCTCCAATTCGAGCAAGGAGACCATTGGAGGCAGGGAACTCTTCGGGAAAGAGGAGTTAAAGCAGGACACGAAACGGAAAACACGACCTTGCGAAAGGCGTCAACTCCCAAATTGACGACCTTCATAAAGACGTTATTCAAAACACGACCTCCATCAAGGGTGTCACTTCTTGGATTTAATTTTGGCAATAAAACTTACTTTATATGAAAATTATGAGAACCCGCCTATGATGAAGGCGTTAATTGAAAACATGCCCTGAGGAAGGACGTTAATCAATAATTTAAATTAATTTTGAATTTATTTTGGAACCAGATAATACCAGGAATTGACGCCCTGACATTTGGTCGTCCTTTCTTTGAACACGCCCCATGTTAGGTCGCTATATAAAACACGCCCCTCCTCAGGTCGCGAATCACAAAAATGCAAGAACAAACCAAAAAACACACACAAGAAATAGAAAAACTTCATATTATGAATATATTGAAGTTCACTTTGGGGCGTCAACATAGTGACATGAGATTTGATCAACATAGCGTCAATTTTGGCGTGTCTACACACGCAGGGAGGTAAAAGGTCATATGCGGGGCCCGGGAATCACGCGAATTGGGTTGACGGGCAGCATCTTGATGTCGCCCGGCGGTGCCGAACTCCGCATTTTCGTGCTTTCCGAACGGCGGGTTCTGCGGGCCCGCGGGGCCCACGGATGGCGCTGTCCTCCGGACCTGCGGGGTGGGACCCACTATGATGGGGACCCCTGGTGGCGCGCCTCCACGGACGGCGGTCGACCGGGAACACCGATCGGGGGTCGATCGGTCCCGATCTCCAAGCTTTGAAGTTGCTGTCCACGAACTGAGGTTACTGTCTTAGCAGCGCGCGCTCCGGCGAAAATGGCCGCCGCGATCAGCCCCGTCGTCGGAATGCGATGAAACCAGCGCCGTTCGAAAGAGAATTAAAAATCTTTCAACCTAGGGCCAGTGGAATCTTCTGAACCTCTGCGGACCTGGGTTTTAACTATTTTTCAATCCTCTGTTGCACAGCTCCCGAAATATCAGATCAGCATATGAGTTTCCTGTAAGTAACCATTGACTGCCAGCTTGCCTTTGGAATCAGCTTCGAGCTATTCTTCAAAGTTGTAGGGAATCAAAACACGAAACTGGGACAATTTTTGAAATTACATTTAGAGGTGGTGACGATTTGATATGATTTTTAGAGTGACTGGTGGTCGGATCTGGGAATAGGTGGACAGAACTATAAATGGGACTGAAAATGATTTTTAGAAAATATGAAATGGGCGAACCAGAAATTTATAAAAATTGTGGATGAAGGGGTAGATGGAAGGAAACTCCAGTAAAATTTATGGGACTAACAGAAATCAAAAGATGGACCTAAGACATGAAACACAGGGCGGAGATGAATCTGGACAGAACTCTGGCAGAACATAAATGGAAGGGTGGACGAAAATCAAAAATTATGAAACCGGATCTGAATGACAAACCAAAATTTATGGGATATCCTTGACACCTCTGGAACCTCCAGTAAAATTCCCAGATCGATCAGAGCTCGTGGCTGAGACACAAATTTCATGGAAGTTGCTGTGGTACTGCGCGGGCAGAACTCCGATGAAGACGATGGCAGTGCGGTGGCGGCTCGTGGCGGCGGCGGCGGCGACCGAAACTGATAGGGTGGAGTCTCACCACAAGAAGGAAGCCTTCACAGCTTCAAGGGGAGAGGGAGGGGAGGCCTAAGCCTTGCTCAAGGGATTTTCTTCCAATTCAAAATGCATTAATTCTACTAAAATGGAAAATACAAGCTTAAATATGTTACATCTCACATCCATCCACAACCATTGGATCTAGGGGATGGGAATGGAGGGTTGGTATGGAGTGTGACACACACACACAAAATAATATAAAAAAAATAAAGGGCGGGGCGGCCCTTGGACCAAGGAGAGAGGGTGGACTAGGTGGTGGGGGGTAGGTGGCCTCCCATGTGGACTTTTCTAGTCCATTGTCCCCCATGTGTCCAATTCCCATTCAAAATTCTAGATGCTCCCATGTGGCATGTTGACTAACCCCACGTGGGACCCTAGGCTGAGGTGGCCCAATGGGGTGGGGCCTGGGGGGCCCGTGGGGCCCACGGGGTACGAATTACACATAAGCCCCTATTACACTCAAAATGGCAAACCGAATGCAACGAAATAAATACAAATTAAACACACATAAAATTTAACTAAATATAATAAATGGGGAGGCTCAAGGCAGAGTCTCCAGGCTGTCTCCGAGCCAGATGGACGCTGAGGTGGCTCGTGTCGTGCTCCGTGTGCGGTATCGGTGGCTCGGCGTATCGTGCCGATCAACTGCTCGGGTGTCCGCACCACGCCCGCTCCGAAGGGCGCACTGTGATGCCGGCACGGCCTGAGATGGACCCCCGCTCGGTCCGGTGGAGTTGGTGAAAGGCGTGTAAATGGGGGTGAGGATGACGGAAGTGGGTCTAATGGGTCCTGGTGGAGGGGAAATGGGTGAAGGATTAAGCGGAGGGGTAATGACGGAGGGTATAGTGGGTGGTGGCGAAAGGACTGGTGGAGCGGAGGGGTAATGACGGAGGGTATAGTGGGTGGTGGCGAAAGGACTGGTGGAGCGGAGGGGCATGTAACGGGCTTAATGGGTGACGTGGAGGGAGCAATGAGTGGTATAGTGGTCAGAGTAGCGGGTCTGAGGATAGAGGGGAAAGCAGGTGCGGGGGAATGGTCGTGGTGGAAGGCTAGAAGGTGTGCGGGGGTTTCGTCATCAAAAGTCCACCCAGCGTTGGGGGCTGGGCGCTGGACCATATTCACTTGTGCTGGGGCCGGTGCCGGCGGCTGTTGTTGTTGTTATGGAGCAGGCTGATGCATCGGCATGGGATTCTGGTGGATCCCAAGGTCTTGCTGTTGCGGTTGGGGTTGCTGTTGTTGCTGGGGTTGTTGTTGCTGCTGCTGCTGCTGGGGTGCCACCTGCTGCGGCCTGGCCTGTCTCTATCTCTGCTTGATATCCTCAATCAGCTGGTGCATCTGGGCCCAATCAATCCTCTGGCCCTCATGCAAATCATACACCAGGTCTCTGAACTGATAGCACCGTTCTATCGTGTGCCCGGGTTGCCGATGGAATATGCAGTATCAAGACTGATCGGCTGCCGATTCCAACTTGGGCGCTCAGAGGCAACTGAAGATCACCAGTATACATTAGGGCAAAAGAAATATCAGGTAAAGTTTCAGGAAGAGGAGGGTAATGGGCCCTCTTTGGACTCGGTCGAGCAGATCCATAGGCGGCGGGTGGAGGGACATTATTGTATTGCGGGGGCCGCTGAGGCTGTTGAGGTGGCGGAGGTGCTTGTTGCGGGTATTGTGGGACTTGGAAGGTGGGCTGGAAAACTTGCAGAGTGACGAACTGGGGTTGCACGGAGGCTGTGGGAAGCGAGGTGGAGCGGCTTGGTGGGGGAACTGAACAGCGTGGACCTGCTCGTTAATTTGTACTCCCTTAGTGACGGGGCCCTGGGATTTTCTGGCAGCCTTGGGTTTCTGGGCCTCAAATAGGGAATGGATGGGGGAGTCCTTGAATTGGGTTTGGATAAACCGAGCCCTGCTATATAACTGGTGCATATTGGAAATGTCATTCATTGCCAAGATATTCTGAATGTTAGTGTGGCGTTGAGATCAGCAATTTTACTTTCTCTTCTTCTGGGATCTGTCCGGGCACACTGGAGGCCATCTGCCTCCATCGGTCTGCGTAGGTTGCAAAGTCTTCCTCTGACTTCATTTTCTCAGCTACTAGGTCCGTGAAGGAATATTCAGGTCCGACCCGATCTTGAAATCTCTGAATAAACCTCTCCTTGATGGTCTTAAAATTTTCGGCCTCCTCCATGGGCAAAGTGTAGAACCATTCGAGGGCGAGTCCCTCCAGTGATCGGCGAAACAAATAAGCCATTAGACGGTCATCTTGCTGGAACTGCACTGACTCATATAAGAATTCTCGGACATGAATTAATGGGTTGCCATTCCCGTCATATTTGCGGTACACGGGGAGCTCAGACTGAGAAGGAAAATGAATGTCCCTGAAGTTAGGGATAGGGACATCAGCAAGAGATTACGGGCCGACCCACTTGTGGAGGAGATCAATTTGTCGCTGCATAGCAGCCCATTTGTCAAGAATTTCCCGATCCCAGGAGGGAGGAGGAGCAGGAGGAGCAATACCTGGATAGGTGGCCAAAGGATAAGCTGATTGAGGGGGCGGCCCGTAAGAGGGATAGTGGGCCGAGGAAGGGCCCATATCCGCATGAGCCAACTGGGCTGCCCCTGATTGCAACCTAATGAAGTCCGCCGGGGCTACGAGGGCCTGCGGCGACGGAGAAATCGTGGCGTATGGGTCAAGGTAAGGAACTGAGGGGGTTGGGGTCTTCCCCTGATCGAGCTGCTGATGGGCCGAGGTGGAAGTCTGGCCCATTTCCATATTGGAATAGCGAAGAGTCTGAGGGCAGACAGGAGTAAGGTCGATGGGAGCCACAGGGGTAGTCCCAACAACAGGAGATGTGGTGGCAACAGCAGTCGTGCCATGAGAAGGAATTGAGGCCGGGGCATCGCCCCCTTGCAAAGCTTGCCTGATGAGATGGAGCTGGGTAGGGTCCAGCTGGGCCATCATATCGTGGATCACATTGGCTGAATTCTGATTGGACGGATTTGAAAGAGAGGGTCGGGAACCCTCGCCAAGAATGGTCGGGAGTGGAGGGGCAGTACCCTCTCCTCCCTGCAAATGGGTGACCCTAGGTGGGTCCTCAAGAAGGCCACGAGGAAGGGAGTCCTCGTGAGACTGGGAAAAGTCGTACGACGACATGGAAGTCGCTGAGTCAAACAAGGGGTTTGAGTATGAATGAAAACCAGAGCTAACCCTAGGAGGTGATCGTGGGGGAAAGAGGCAATCCCACATACACCAAGACACCTAAGACTAGGACCGACAAAACTAACCAACCGAACCTATCAAGCAAACAGCAAGCATACAATGGAGAGAGGGATGAGAGCAGAATCACCCAATTATGCAATCAAATTCTTAAATGATGCTCGTCAGTTCCTTATAATTTCCTCTTTGAGCTTTAGTGGATTAATGAAAATATAGATTCTCTCAACCACTAGGTGCCTAACTGGGACAGGGAGGCGAGGAACTGTGTGACTCTACAAGGATCTCTCACTCGTGGATGCAACCCTAGACTGGGGTGGATACGGTACAACCTGCCCGGCGTCCGTGTGGGAATCCACGGCTCACGGGGGCTTACGGAGGTCCTCGGCACGGCCCCTAGTCGGCTCCAAGGAATATGGAGACGAGAGGAAACCCTACCTCGGTAGGAATGCAACTAATATGAGAAAAGATGGATGCTCCTACGCGCACCGGAGTGCATGCACAATCTAGCCTAGCAACTATCAATCAATGAGTAAGCATACACATGAGCAATAAAGAGAATGGTGATGCAATGATAATAAGAAAGCAGGGGGGATCAACGAATAGCACCAGGAGTAGCAAACCACATGAAATATGACAATCAAAGCACAACGTGAGTACACTGTGGCACAATATGAACGGCCCTTCTGCGACCGCTCCAACAGTAGAACGGTGTATCTGGGATTGTATAATTCAGGGAGAAAATAGAATTATGGCGTAATCACAGGACCTGAAAACACCCTTCTGAGAGTCGTCTTTTCCCCTTTTGTGTCCTGATCGAACGAACCTTTCCTGGAGAGTTCCCTACTATGTTTTAATCATTTTGCTGGATTAGGGAAGCAGGAACCTTGCCATAGATGAATGTTGCCAGTTCTAATCCTACTAAATCTATGGTTTGTACCCTATAAATAGGGCCCTGGATTCTGCTCGCGCGAGGTTAAAAAAAAAGAGGCAGACGAAGAGACTACAGTTTGGTGTTTTTTTTCAAGTTTTGCCTCTGTTGCCGAAGACCTCTCGGTGTTTTTCCCCTCTACTGTTGTCAGGAACAGCAGGGGTTTCGTTTGATAGCTTATCTATTGTTCATCATCATCCTTCACCATATAGTGGTCTGATTCTTCGTACGTCTAAGGTTTTAGTCTTTGCATCATATCTTCTCTCCCTGGTTCTCTTAGGGGTTTTAAAAAGACTAAAAGGTGTGTTCTTTATGCTCATATTTTATCATCTTGTTCTAATTTTAGATTGATACTACACTTGGCTAATCCTCTTCATTCTGGTTTTTGTTGTTTTGTTTAAGGGTAATCAAGAAAGAGAAACCCCCTTCATCAGCCGGCCGGTAGAAGGAGGAGGAGGAAAACCACAATCCATCCCACATCACTTTTCTTACCAGGTATTCGCGATCATTCTCCCTCCCTTTTGAGGTAATCCCTCTGGCGATCACACTCCATTATCAACCTGTTGCTCCTTTTCTTTTACTTAATTTCTTTAATTTTTTTGATGTCGGTGTGACACGGTTCACAAATTGGCGATCACGGTGGGACATCCATTATTTTTCTTTTGATTACCCTCTCCTATTGGCACCCACGTGTGCCCTTTCCCTTGGCACCCACGTGTACCCCTCCCTTTGGTACCCTCGGTACCCCTCCATTGTGCCCCACGTGGCACCCTCCATTGTGCACCACGTGCACACTCCCCATCAGGATTATCCAGTTTATGATCATCCACCTCATCTTTAAGAAAGAAATTTGGTTACTGAGTTTCTATCATTTTGTTAATTGACGCCTCCCCCAAGGCGTCTTTTCATCATTTAACGCCTTCATCAAAGGCTTGATTTTAGCATATCTCGTGTTTATTTCACCTCTGCCTGTGATTTCACGCCCTGTGCTGCGGGCGTCATTTGTTCATTCAGTGCCTATTGCCAAGGCATTTTTTAACTTCAGGTTGTGCCCCCCATATCTTTTGACGCCCCCTGCTAGAGGCGTCCTTTTCACATTTAGCGCCTCACACCAAGGTGCTACTTCTGCACTGTCGGTGCAATTTATAGTGATTCGCGATAGCCCCCCTGTCGTGTTTTCTTCTTGTAGCGACTCCTGCCAAGTCGCTAATTACCTGTGTGTTAACAGAATCCTGTTTTCTGTAGCTATTTCTACTGGATTGATTCCTATATTCATCATTTGATTATACTTGTTGGATCTGATTATATTATTGTGCATCTTTGTGGCATTTGGTTGAGAGACCTCCTCTCTCTACACTAGGATCCCACGCACCTCTCTTGGAATTGGGACGACCCTCCATTGAGCATTCTGTCTCTTTGGATTGAAAATTCCTTTTCTAAGACCTCCGTAAGTCTCCGCACCCGTGGATTCCCTCACGGACACCGGGCTGGTTGTACCTTGAAGTACCCGAAGTTTAGATAACCCATCGTTGGTGAGGAGAGAGAAAGAACCTAGTTAACCCGGAGATTACACTCAAAATTTACAACTAGGATTCACATTGCGAAGGGAGTGAATTGCTTTAATTTAATTCACCCTAACTTCAAACACAAATCTAAAAGCTTGCGTTCATTACAACTTGTTTGCATAAGCTTGGTTGGATTGGGTGATTGTTATGTTTATATTTCCTTCAAGAAAAAAGCTTTCTTCCTTCTTAAAAATGCAACTCGTTCTGGTAAAATCATCAACATGGCAAGCTACGGGTACTCTTATAACGATATGGATGAGAATGCAAATCCATCTTATGAGGTCCCCCTCCAAGATTCTACTTATCATGAGGGAAACTATCCTCCCTCCCATGCCTATTATTCTCAAGTTCACGTGGTTGATACCGCAACTCACGAAGTCTAGCTTTCTTCTCAAGCTCAACCCTCAAATCAAAACACATCGGGGAACACTTCCCCATCATTCAATGTCAATGATTTAATTCATGCTTTATCACAATTGGATGATTCCCAGCGGCAAGCAGTTCAGGCCGCTTTGAAAGGGAAAGTTGTTCCCTGTTCATCTTCCAACCCCCCTCCGGCCGCGAGTGGCCATCATGTTGCTAATGACCCGGCAGTCTTACACAAAATTCCTTCACGTCCACCAACGCCCGTTGTGGCCATGCCGGCCCAACAGGCAAGTTATTCTGTGGCTAGGCCCCAATTCCCTCCACCTCCTCAAATTCTAAGGACGCCTATGCCAAATTCTTTCATTCCAAATTCGGCCCCAGCCGAGTCGGATACCAACGTTCTACTTCTTCCAAAGTTGGCTAGCATGGAAGAACAACTCAAGAAAGTTACCGCAGCAAAGAATGGCCCAGAGATTTCTCTCCCTACATTGCCAGTTTTTCATCTACCACCTTCTGAGATGCCGAACTTTCGGCGATACAACGGAACTGGCAATCCATTCATTCATTTAAAGGATTTTATGTATGAAACTTCCTTTTGGTAGGGTAACAAAGCCTCATTGGCTTATCTGTTCAGACGGTCTCTAGAGGGGCCAGCCCTTGAGTGGTTCTATTTCTTAGAGCCAGCAGATGCTAGTGACTTTGATGTGGTTCAAAAGAAATTCTTGCAGAAATATAGGGACCGGGTCGGACCCTCCCTATCAGTTACCGATCTGGTCGTCGAGAAAATGAAGCTCGAGGAGGACTTCATTATATTTGCTGATAGATGGCGATTGATGGCCGAAAAGTTGAAAGATACAATGTCGGAGCCAGAACAGGTCAAGATGATTATTTCGAATGCAACCCCTCAATTCCGACACATATTGGCCATGAACAGGCTGACTACCATGGAAGAGCTCTATGAGAGAGCTCGATACATTCAAACTCAGATGAAAGATTCGCCCATCATGGGCATGTTTGAAAAGAGACCACGGTTGGTCAAGAAGAATACAAATGTCAACAATAGCGGCGCCACAACTGAGGGTACCATAACTAATAAGCAGGTTGGCGTGGTTGGCCACCCCACACCTTTCCGCCAATCTAACCCACGACCTCCGCCACCTCCACAACAAAACCCCTTCTTCAACTCACCCCCACAACACAAATTTGCTCCTCAACATTCCTTTGCTCCTCCACAAAACCAAGCACCTCACCTAGAACCCCCATCCCTACAACAATACCACCAAGTACCACCACCCGCCAACTATGGCCCACCATAACAACAACAAAGGAGACCACAAGGCCCCAAAAGGGCCCAGTATCCACCATTGCCGGAAAGTCTCCCAGACATATTCAATTCCCTCATGGCCGCCGACCTACTCATATTGCCGAAAGAAAGGACGACGTGGCCCGCCAATGTTGACACGTCCCGCTACTGTGTTTTCCACCGCTCACCTGGTCACAATATTGACCACTGCTTTCATTTCAAGGACTATATCTATGATTTAAATGACCAAGGTGGTATCAATTGGGACGAGATGAGGCAGTTCATAGCCACTCTAAAAGCAAGAAGGCCTCCTCGGCAACAGCAGGCTCAGCAGCCGCAGCAACCAGCTCTACAAGCACAACAGCAAGCTCCAGCACCGCAGCAAGATATGGGGATTGTCCACAATCCACTACCGGGGCACCCCCCAAACTAGCATGTAAACCCTGTCACAACCCTCCACGAGGTGGAGAGAGGGCAGGGATGGCACGAAGAAAACGCCTCTGTCGGGGCATTTAACCACAATTCAAACCAACCTCCGCGCCTCTTACGCACACTTCCCACTTCTACTCCCCAGTTGGCCCGTTTACTTCTACGCCCTGTTAATCAAACCCCATCTACTCCAATTAATTCCCCATCCTTGCCAACCCGGCCTCTCCTTATCCGTCCTCCGCCATCGCAGCCTTTGACATAGCAAACTCCACCACCCCTCACCAACCCTTCACCCTTGCCATCTAGGCCACTCCTCATTCGCCCATCGTTGACACCCATTACATCCACCACCATTACCCCTCCACCGGCAAGGATCCCTTCAGCGTCCGTCCACCCTCCATTTGTGCCCAGACCTCTCCTTATTCAACCAACTATTTCCTCCCACACTCAGGCACCCCTTACTCCTCCTACGCCTCCTGCGGGGGCTCCTTTTTTGAACCCTTCTCCGACACCCCCTATGGGAGCCTCTCCTTTGAACACCCCTCCAACACCGACCAACACTAACACCCCTTCTTCTTCCGCCAACCCTCCATCACACTTAGCCCGACAGAGGCATCACCGAACCAAACTATGGTACTCGGCAGTGGGCGGATATTCCACCACATTTTTCCTCAGAGGGAGCAGGAGCCCGCACAAGGGCCCAATGAGCAAGAACATGAGCAAGAGTCTATCCCGGGCACTCAATATGATTTACTAAAGCATCTGGACAGGACTCCAGCAAGAATTTCTATTTTAGAGCTGATTAAAAGGTCAACAACCCATCAATTGGCCTTAAAAGAATATCTGCAGAAGGTTATGGTTAATGAAGACATTCCTGCCGAGCACATAACCACAGTCCTAACGCCCGCTAGCGGGCAACCGGTAATTACTTTTTATGAAAATGAACTAGCACCTCAACCGGCTCGAAAATATGCTCTGTGTATCACAGTGGACAGGCCCTGGCCCTACTGGTGAGTTTTCTAACCCTAAACTCTTTAAATTATGCAATTCTATATGATTATACATGCATGTGACTGACCTGGAGTATTTGGATGCAGTGTGCCGAGGGAGCTCAGAGGACGGGACCAGACGCACCTTCCTCCTCCAGGACCCGGACTCCAGCCGATCGGGCTGAGAGGGATGCAGACTTTGCCAGGATGGTGACATGGGCCAAGGCGGCCGAGGTGGCGCTCACCGAGAGGGTACGCAACTCCAACCTTCCCTTTTCTTATTTATGCTTATGATATGTATGAAGTGCAACTGACTGTCAATGCCATGCGGATGCAGACAGCCCAGCTAACCCGCCTCCAGGCAGAGCTAGAGCAGAGCCGAGTAGCGGCTAGGGAGGAGGTGGCCCGTGTGCCGGAGGAGGCGGCGCATAGCCGACCAGCAGACTCGCTGGCGACGGCGCTACTACGGGCAGAGCTGGAGCGACTCCGGGCCGACGCTACCGAGGCAGACCGTTATCGGGCCGAGGCAGAGCGCTACCGATCCGATGCAAAGCAGGCTCGGCTACAGGTTGCCAGATTGGAGGGCAAGGTGGAGGGCATGAGAGAGGCGAGTCGGGAGCGCAGCAGGGCGACTCCGAGCGGCAGCCACGATACGCACGGCTCCGTGAGGAGTTACTTCACTAGTTCTTCCAGCCACCGGAGGAATGAGGAGGAGGAGCGACGCCGATGACGGCGTGACGAGGCGACCTCAGTGATGCCTCCCCCAAAGAGGCATGAGGGCGGTGGCGACAGCGACGGGGGCCAGGGAGAGGGACAGGTTTGACTTTGTATGGGGCTCGTCTTTTGTACATGATGTGATATGATAGTGATATGTACGTTTTTGTTTTGATTTTCATTTTGTGGATAAATGTATGCATGAATGTATGTGACTTAGCTACTGGAGAGAGTGAGGCAAACATGCGAGATTGAGAGATGCACACAACCTGAGAGAGGGACGCACACGCCGACATGAGTGAGACGAGTGACGCACACGCCGACTTGAGTGAGATGAGTAATGTACACACCGACTTGAGTGAGATGAGTGACGTACACACCGACTTGAGTGAGATGAGTGACGTACATGCCGACTTGAGTGAGATGAGTGACGTACACGCCGACTTGAGTGAGATGAGGGATGTACACGTCGTATTGAGTGAGATGTGTGATCTACACGCCGACTTGAGTGAGATGAGTGACGTACACGCCGACTTGAGTGAGATGAGTGATGTACACGCCGACTTGAGTGAGATGAGTGACGTACGAGATGAGAAATGGGAGCATGATTATTAATTGAGCAAGTTGATAAAAGGGGTGGATCAGATGGGCGGTTCGCACAAGACCGCCTAAATATATAAACGGTTCTTGACAGACCACGCCACGGGGAATTGAACGGTTGGGTTACGACCGTGCTGCATAAGGAACGGTTCTGTAAAAACCATATGAAATGTAGAACGGTCTAGATTGGGCCGCACAACCAGTTGGAGCCAGGTTCTCTATAAAAAGATGAACGGTTAGGAGTAGACTGCTCAATGGTATGGACGGTCTATCGTTAGACCGTCTGAGTGAATGCCCTGTGAACTTAAAGAAGGACTCTCTAGGGAGTCCTCAACCCGAGGGCAGGGTGACTTGATCTTATCTAAACCTCATCTTAACCCATCCTAGACTTATCCAACCCCAATCTTAAGAGACCTATCCTCCCTAACAAGTCCTATAAGTAGGATAGGAGCCTAAATTTGCATCTCACACATCCTCTTCCTTCCAAACCTTGGAGGCTTTGATTCTAATTACCAATTCTATGGAGGGAGCCTCTTTTGAAGGGCCAAAGCCGGCCAGAAAGGAGAGGGGAGTGCTCCAACGGCTAAGCTCAATCCCTCGACATCTTAGTGCTACTCCTATGATAGAGGTAAGTTCATCATGGTTCAAATTTCTTTTACGTCAACTTCACTTATGTGTCCTCTTTCTCTTACCTCTTCCTCTTCTTCTTTCAGCTCCTTCCGGGCCTGAGGCGCTACTCTGGTTTGAAAGGGGTGGCTCCCATGGTCCGTGCATTGCCCCTTGGGGTGACTTATCTTCTCAAATCCTGGCACCTACACTCCCTTTTAGTCTTAGGCCAGAACTACCATAAGCTCTCATTAGATTGGCACAGCATCTCGGCTTTGATAGAAACATGGCATCCTCAGACCCATATCTTCTTCTTTCCATCCTTTGAGGCCACGATCTTATTAGAGGAGGTAGAGACCTACTTCGGGTTCCCTAGGTCCAAGGTGGGGGAGGAAGACCTGATATGCCATACCGTTGCCCCTATAGACCCAAGACTCATCCTAGGAGGGTTCATACCAGACAGCAAAGACATTCATACCTTTGTAGGCCCTCGGCATATTTACCTCTTTCCTCTTAGTCAGTGGGTAGTAGAGCATTGCAAGAATAAATGTGGGTGGACCGAAGCCATAGCCAAAGCTGCATCTATCTGTCTGTGCGGTGCCATCCTCTTCCCTTCGGCTGACCATGTCTTAGAGATCCCCTTACTTAGCACCATCAGCGGCCTGTGGCAGGGACTTTCCATCTCCCAGTCTATCTTAGCCTACCTGTATGAAGGTCTCAGCTCTGCGGCCCTAGGAGGTCCTCTCTTTGGCTCTATGATTCTATTGGAGTGCTGGATGGGAGTCAGGATGAAGTTCATCCCGAGAGGGGACATTACTTCTGTTAGCAGGATCTTCGGGAGCCACCCCCTTTACTTCATAGGAGGCGCCCTCAGGTTTTCTCCATAGGTCGAGTGCAGGATGGCTGAGATGAACACCAGGGACGAGTGGCGCCCGTACCTCCACAGGCTGCCCCTGGATAGATTTGTGATGCGCCCAGACTTCCGCCACGACACCACCATCAGACTACCTCGGAGAGCGGGCTTGGACTTGAGGCTCGTGAGTGACACTGCATTGGCGATGTACAGCCCACACACTTGCTACCTACAGGTCGGACTACCCCGGACCGTGCTACCGGTGCTACCCCACCCGTGTTACAGGCGAGGAGGATCGGGACTGAGGAGGACAAGCAGACGGTCAGGAGCACGCTAACCATGTGGGAGGTGAGCCGGGTTCGCACCCTACCAGCAGAGGTTGAGGAGGCTCCAGAGACTCGTCAGGCTTACCTTAGGGAGCTGAGAGAGATACGTCCCCGCGGGGATGCGCAGCGGGGGACAGAGTGATTTTTTTTTACCTTTTCATAATGATATAGTTATGGATGTTTAGAGTTTGATATGAGAATGAAATAAGATTGATGATTGAGATGTTTTGGGTTTGAATATTCTTATGTGATTGCGTGTGTCCATGGCTTTCGCTGTATCTTCGATCTTCTGTCTGCCCCTGTGCTTACACAAAACGAACAAAGAAAACAAGTTAAATCCGTTTTAGGCTTAACCCCTTGCCTGCGGCAAGTTAGAGAGTGACCAATCCTTGATTTTGGTCAAGGGGGTAAGCCTTATCAACATAGGTGAGAATGACGAAACGCAAATGTATGCGATGCATATGAAAAGCCAAATCTTTTTTTGGGTTTTGAAATATTCGATTTTTTTGGGTTTTGAAATATTTGATTTTTTTTTGGTTTTGAAAATATTTGATTTTTTTGGATTTTTAAAAAAATTTGATTTTTTTGGAATTTTGAAAATATTTGATTTTTTTTTGGGTTTTGAAATATTTGATTTTTTTTGGGTTTTGAAAATATTTGATTTTTTTGGGTTTTGAAAATATTTGATTTTTTGGGTTTTGAAATATTTGATTTTTTTGGGTTTTGAAACCATCTCAAGCTAAATAGCAGGGACCCTCTCATCTCGCTACGGACTTCCCAGACCCAGCATGTGCGGAAAAGGGGACCGCCTGTGGCCGGGGTCAACTTTGCTCAACGGTGTTCTGTCGAGGCCATACCCGGGGTGGGATTCATTCCTTGGGAAAGTGAAAAAGATTGAGTAGTGAAGCTGATGGTAGGTGTAGATATTTTTTAGGGCTTGAGTTCTTCCCAAGACACTCCCCTTTTCTAAGAATCCGGTCTGTTGCGCCGGGGCTTTGTGTCCGTTATCGAACCTACATCCGCTCTAGGCACGCGTACGACCGGGCTCATGGCGTCCCGCGGGGAAACTGTACTGTCACTCTTGCCATGCCTAGTTGTATTATTTGGGGACATTGAGAGCTTTAAGCTTATGGTTTTCAGCCTTATCTTTTGATCACTCCCCTTTTCTTTCTTTTTCCTTCTTGCTTTCCTTCTTTTCTTTCTTTGTGGAGTGAGGTCTTAACGGACTGCCCCTATTTGAGACCTCTTTTAATGGGGGGTCTAGGTCAGTTCTCGCCCCCGCATTCACCACTTGCTCCTATTTCAGCCGAGAGAGAAGAAATACAAGGACCTTCACTTTCCCCAGGCATGGCCAAAGGAGAGACGGTGTCGGACAGCACAGGAGAAAACCGAACCACAGGCGGCCATGTAGTGTGTGAGATGCTGGACCAAGGTCCTCTTTTCACGATCAAGTGGGGTGCACCTCGCCATCGAGCCGCTGCTGGTTTTGACTCTATAAATAGAAACGTTTTAAATATAGCCCATTCCACGGGTTTGGCAATTCCTCACCCTCCGCGTTGATTAGACGGTACGCGTTACCCGGATAAGCTTCCTTGATTACGAATGGCCCTTCCCAGTTGGGTTACAGCTTAGACCTGGGACCTACTGATCTGATGAATTTACATTTCAAAATCATATTACCCACTTGAAATTTTCTTTCAATGACCTTCTTTTGAAAATACCGCGAGACACGCTTTTGATAAACCGAAACATGATTGGCCGCATTCAGCCTCTACTCGTCTAAGAGATCCAATTGGAGTAGCAACGCTTCTCGACGTTCGTCGAGATTAAGTTCTTTGTCTAGCTGCACTCTTAGGGAAGGGATCAAAATCTCATACAGGAGTACCGTCTCCATCCCATAAGTGAGAGCAAAGGGAGTTTGTCCTGTAGGGGTGCGGACGGAGGTGCGATAAGCCCATAGAGCTTCTATCAGTTTGTCGGCCCAATCAGCAAATTTATATGATTCGCATGTTTTCTTGATAATTTTAAGAAGGATTTTATTCGTGGCCTCAGCTTGGCCATTTCCTTGAGGGTAGTATGGTGATGAATGATGCAGAGCTATATTGAATTTTTTACAGAGGTCTCGGAGTTCTTGTGACACGAATTGAGGCCCATTGTCGGTGACGATGTCGCCTGGTACTCCAAACCGTGAAATGATGTTCTTCATAATAAAGCGGCATACTGTGGTGGCTTTGATCTCTGCATAAGCTTCAGCTTCTGCCCATTTGGTGAAGTACTCCGTAGCCGTCAAAATGAAGGATTTCTGCTTGACTGCGGAATTCGGATCACCGAGGGGTCCGATGATATCAAATGCCCACATGGAGAACGGCCAGGGAGAAGAGAGAGGATGAAGAGAGGAAGTAGGAGCGTGGATTTTGTCGGCATGGAGTTGGCACCGAAGACACCTACGGACATAGGTGGAGTAATCTTCTTCTAGGGTCGGCCAATAATAGCCCTACCTAAGAATCTTCTTTACCAACGCCTGTCCATTTACATGCCCTCCACATTCGCTGGAGTGAGCTGCTTCCACTACTTTCCAAGCCTCTTCGTCATCTAGACACCTCATTAGAACTCCGTTCAGAGCCCGCCTATAAAACTCACCAGCAATAATTGTATATCTTGCGGCGACTCTTCTAATGGCCTTTCGCTGCTCAGCGTTTGCCGCTTCCGGAAATGTACCATCCCTGCAGTACTGTTCGATTTCATAAAACCACGGTAATTCTTCTTCTTCGATGATCTCCTCGAGCTCAGTTAACGATACTTCTTTCACTTCTTCCCTTTCTATCTTCCTCTCTACGGACTCCCTAAGGTTGTCGAACCAGGGATCTTGAAGAGAAGGAACATCTAGCCGTTGGACCACAATGGTTTCAGTGGCGCGACTTAGGGGAAATGATAGGGAAGAAGCGAGCGATGCAAGTGCATTAGCCAGGATGTTCTGAGAACGAGGGGTATGAATATAGATGAGTTTTCAGAATTGCCTAGCCAAGAGCGTGACCAAATCCTGATAGGGTTTAAGCTTAGGGTAACGGGTGCGGTAAGTTGATAGAACTTGGCACAGCACCAGTTGAGAGTCTCCTATGATGTTAAGGTATCGCGCGCCCAAGAGGTAGGCGTGCGTCGGACCGGCAAGGAGAGCCTCATACTCAGCTATATTATTAGTGGCGGTAAATGAGAGTTGGTAAGCCACAGGAATGGTTACTCCCTCGGGAGTGAGGAGAACGGCACCAACTCCGCTACCATGGGAATTGAGGGCACCATCGAAATGGAGAAACCAGAAAGGAAGATGAGTGATCACTGCCAAGTGTTCATCGGGGAACTCGTCCTGGATTGAATCAGTACGAGGGATAGGAGAATGAGCTAGGTGCTCGGCAATACCATACCCCTTGATTGCTTTCTGAATGATGAAGGTGATGTCGAACTGGGAAAGAAAGCTGTGCCAGCGAGCTAGTCGACTAGAAAGGATAGGCTTTTCCAAGAGATAACGAATGGGGTCCATTCTAGAGATGAGCCTAACCTCGTGGGCGAGGAAATAGTGTTTAAGCTTATGAGCTACCCATACTAGTGCCGCACAGGTCTTCTCCATGGCAGTATACTTAGATTCAGTAGGATTAAATAACCTCGAGAGGTAGTACACTGCCCTTTCCTTTCCTTCATCGTCTACCTGTGCCAAGATAGCTCCTAGGGAGTCCTCAATCACAGAGATGTACAAGATCAGGGGTTTCCCGGGGACGGGTGGTTGTAGAACCGGGGGATTAGAAAGATAAACCTTAAGCTCCTCATAGGCCTTCTGGCATTGTTCGTTCCACTCAAATTTTGCACCTGCTTTTAGCAATTCATAAAATGGGCGGCATCATTGCGAGTGCTGAGATATGAATCTCCTAATAAATTGTAAACGCTCAATCAAACCTCGAAGTTCAGTGATGTTCTTTGGCGGCGGCATTTCCATAACGGCCTTTGCTTTGTTTGGGTCGATCTGAATCCCCCGTTTGCTAACTATGAACCCAAGCAATTTCCCTGATGCAACTCCAAATACACATTTCTTCGGATTCATTTTTAACTTATACTCCCTAGCCCTTTGCAACACCTTGGCTAGAATGGCGGGGTGCTCTTCTTGCGACTTCGATTTGACCAGAATATCATCTACGTAAGCTTCTAAATAGACGTGCATCATATCGTGGAAGATAGCCATCATTGCCCTTTGATAAGTAGCACCTGTGTTTTTCAATCCAAATGGCATAACGACATAGCAATACGTGCCCCACGGTGTGGTAAACGAGGTCTTTTCCGGATCTTCCGGAGCCAGAAGGATTTGGTTATATCCAGAGTAACCATCCATGAAAGAGAGGGCTTCATACCCAGCTGTGTTGTTGACCAAGACATCGATGTGAGGAAGTGGAAAATCATCTTTCAGACATGCTTTATTCAAGTTCCTGAAGTCAATCCGAATTTTACCATCATTCTTCATTACTGGGACTATGTTTGCCACCCATTGTGTATATAGTACAACTCTAATGAACCTGGCCTTATGCAATTTATCAACCTCTTCCTTAATCCTCAAGGCCATCTGCGGGTGGAATCTTATCGCTTTCTGCTTAACGGGCATTACCCCTGGTTTGAGAATCAATCTATGTTCAACCAGCGTGGGGTCAAGACCCGGCATGTCCTCGTAGGACCAGGCAAAAGAATCGATGTACTCCCTCAAGACCTTAATAAGCTCCTCTTCGACCCGAGGGGGGAGGTTAGCAGAAATGAGTATGGGCCTGGGATCCTCTTTTGTTCCGAGGTTAATCTCCTTAGTGGGTTCATCCACTGCCGAGGAAGGTTCGTCAAACTTCTTCAAGCCTTGCGCGTACAAGTCAGCGGTGTCATCCACCTCACGTTCCTCATCATCAGCTGGGTCCTTCTCGTTCACAACTTCATATACCCCTAACCCATCATTGCTCCATACCCCCTCGAATTCCTCATCATCTTCCAAGATAATCGCAGTCTCCACAAACTCGGGGCATTTCAAAAGGGCATGGCATCTTTCAGCCAGGTCTTGTAGAAACCTATCGGGAATGGTTTTAGGATGACGCACTACGGGGTGCGCCGTAGACGTGGATGGACTGACTAGCCTTGTTCTAGACTCTACCTCAACCGACACTACTAACCTAGAAGACTCCGCACACTGTACATCTACCCTAGGAGAGAGGAAATCTACTGGAAGAGAAACAGTGGTCTCGTGCCCCTAGGAATCTGGGTAGAACATAGCGTAATCTTCCATGGAGTCCTCCGTTTTGAAATTGGTGTTTTTTTTGGAGGCTGGAGGTGATCACGCAGCAGGAGGAGGCAGCTGCATGGGAAACAATTCCGGGAATATGCAATCAAAGAAAGGATCGGAAGAGGAAAACCACATTTCATGGAGCTGAGCTCCCGGGGGAGGGGGAGTGAACAGGGTTGACAGATCAATGGGCGGGCAGCGCCCGCAAGCACATGGAACGAATAAAATCTCGGGTCTCTCCACGAAGTACGGGTCGACCATGATTGGAGGGGAATGGGAAACAAAATCCAACTGTTGAAACTAGGAAGCAAGACGGGACGGGGACATAGAATAATTAGTGACGGGACTCCCCATCTCCCGTGGCCCCTGGCGGACCACTGGCATCAGAGGACGCTTCACCAGCTGTGCCTCCTTCTTCTTCGGCTTGCTCTCTTTTTCATGAAACATGTTCACAGAGTAATCGGAAAGATCTTCCAGGTCCTCAACCGGCCCTTGCGGCGGCGGTGGCGGCTCAGCAACAACACATGCTTCAACTGCCTTTTCTTCAAAACTGGACGGCAATTCCTTCAAGGTACCGGGCTGTAACGGGCCTTTGACAAAGTGTTGCCGAAAATCCCATGTTAATGGCCCAGAGTCTCCAAGTACCGACATTGAGGATTCACGGTATCCGAGGCCTCGGCGGCCCATTTTCCTGCCTTTAGGGATGGTGTTAGTCCGGCCCTGCAATTGCGCGCCGAGCCCCCGGCCCAGCTGATAGCCCAACTTCAAAATCATATGCCACCCTTTGGAATCTCTAATCTTGGACTTGACTTTTACATTGACTGGTGCGGTGGCGGGCTTGCATGACACATATGCCCATGAATAATTCAAGTCCATTACTGACAGAACTGGCCTATTACTTGGCCACAATGTAGGCAGGATCTTGGCTGCTATGGCATCAACATTTTGGACTGTGGAAATACTTTTTATCTTGACCACCCGCCCTTCGAAGGGGAACTTCAAACATTGGTGGGCAGTTGAGGGGACGACATTTAAACTGTTCAGCCATGGACGACCCAGAATAGCTTTGAACATCGGGTCTATGTCCAACACATAAAATTCCACATCCATAACTAAAGGCCCTAGCTCGGCCTGCACAGTCACAACCCCGTGACAAGCACGTCTGGAATTATCATAGGCCGCTATTATAGTCGGTATCGGCTTGAGCATGTCTTCTGAGATATTACAGGCACGGAGGGTACTTAATGGGCACACATTTATTGACGCGCTCGTGTCCACAAGTGCGGATTCTACTGCCATTTTGTTCAGATAAATGGTAATGCATAATGGCATCTGCCGTGCCTCAAGGGGTGCGAGTTCTGATTCAGAAAATGAAATGGACGCTCCCCTGGTGATTGTTGCTAAAACCGACAGTAAGCTATCCACCGCCACATCTTCACTCACCATAACTTTCTGTAAGAAGGTCTTCAAGGCGTCCTGGTGTAGTGGCGCCCTCTTGATTAATTTCAAGATCGAGATTTTGGCCGGCATCCGGTCCAAATGCTGCAATAAATAATATCTTATGCCCGGCGCGGGGTCTACTTCTTCCATTTCAGCTGTGGGGGAATGAACTTGGAGGTTAGGTGCAGACGCACCGGAAGGGGGAAAAATCCTCTGGAAGGGATGCCCGCTCCGAAGGGCGCACTATGATGCCGGCACGGCCTGAGATGGACCCCCGCTCGATCCGGTGGAGTTGGTGATAGGCGTGGAAATGGGGGTGAGGATTGCGGAAGTGGGTCTAATGGGTCTTGGTGGAGGGGAAATTGGTGAAGGATTAAGCAGAGGGGTAATGACGGAGGGTATAGTGGGTGGTGGCAAAAGGACTGGTGGAGAGGAGGGGCATGTAACGGGCTTAATGGGTGACGTGGAGGGAGCAATGAGTGGTATAGTGGTCAGAGTAGCGGGTCTGAGGATGGAGGGGAAAGCAGGTGCGGGGGAATGGTTGTGGTGGAAGGCCAGAAGGTATGCGGGGGTTTCGTCATCAAAAGTCCACCAAGCGCTGGGGGCTGGGCGCTGGACCATATTCACTTGTGCTGGGGCCGGTGCCGGCGGCTATTGTTGTTGTTGCGGAGCGGGCTGATGCATCGGCATGGGATCCTGGTGGATCCCAAGGTCTTGCTGCTGCGGTTGGGGTTGCTGTTGCTGCTAGGGTTGCTGTTGCTGCTGCTGCTGCTGCTGCTGGGGTGCCGCCTGCTGCGGCCTGGCCTGTCTCTGTCTCTGCTTGATATCATCAATCAGCTGGTGCATCTAGGCCCAATCAATCCTCTGGCCCTCATGCAAATCATACACCAAGTCTCTGAACTGATAGCACCGTTCTATCGTGTGCCCGGGTTGTCGATGGAATATGCAGTATCGAGACTGATCGGCTGCCGGATTCCAACTTGGGCGCTCAAGAGGCAATTGAAGATCACCAGTATACATTAGGGCAGAGAAAATATCGGGTAAAGTTTCAGGAAGAGGAGGGTAATGGGCCCTCTTTGGACTCGGTCGAGCAGATCCATAGGCGGCGGGTGGATGGACATTATTGTATTGCGGGGGCCGCTGAGGCTGTTGAGGTGGCGGAGGTGCTTGTTGCGAGTATTATGGGACTTGGAAGGTAGGCTGGAAAACTTGCGAAGTGGCGAACTGGGCGTTGCGTGGAGGTTGCGGGAAGCGAGGTGGAGCGGCTTGGTGGGGGAACTGAACAGCCTGGACCTGCTCATTAATTTGTACTCCCTCAGTGACGGGGCCCTGGGATTTTCTGGCAGCCTTGGGTTTCTGGGCCTCAAATAGGGAATGGATGGGGGAGTCCTTGAATTGGGTTTGGATAAACCGAGCCCTGCTGTATAACTGGTGCATATTGGAAATGTCATTCATTGCCAATATATTCCGGAATGTTGGCGTGGTGTTGGAGATCAGCAATTTTACTTTCTCTTCTTCCGAGATCTGCCCGGGCACACGGGAGGCCATCTGCCTCCATCGGTCTGCGTAGGTCACAAAGTCTTCCTCTGACTTCATTTTCTCAGCTACCAGGTCCGTGAAGGAATATTCGGGTCCGACCCGATCTTGAAATCTCTGAATAAACCTCTGCTTGACGATCTTAAAATTCTCGGCCTCCTCCATGGGCAAAGTGTAGAACCATTCGAGGGCGACTCCATCCAGTGATCGGCGAAACAAATAAGCCATTAGACGGTCATCTTGCTGGAACTGCGCTGACTCATATAAGAATTCTCGGACATGAATGAACGGGTTGCCATTCCCGTCATATTTGCGGTACACAGGGATCTCAGACTGAGAAGGAAAACGAATGTCCCTGAAGTTAGGGATAGGGACATCAGCAAGAGATTGCGGGCCCACCCGCTTGTGGAGGAGATCAATTTGTCGCTGCATAGCAGCCCATTTGTCAAGAATTTCCCGTTCCCGGGAGGGAGGAGGAGCAGGAGGAGCAATACCTGGATAGGTGGCCAAAGGATAAGCTGATTGAGGGGGCAGCCCGTAAGAGGGATAGTGGGCCGAGGAAGGGCCCATATCCGCATGAGCCAACTGGGCTGCCCCTGATTGCAACCTAATGAAGTCCGCCGGGGCTACGAGGGCCTGCGGCGACGGAGAAATCGTGGCGTATGGGTCAAGGTAAGGAACTGAGGGGGTTGGGGTCTTCTCCTTATCGAGCTACTAATGGGCCGAGGTGGAAGTTTGGCCCATTTCCATGTTGGAATAGCGAAGAGTCTGAGGGCGGACAGGAGTAAGGTCGATGGGAGCCACAGGGGTAGTCCCAACAACAGGAGATGTGGTGGCAACAGCAGTCATGCCATGAGAAGGAATTGAGGCCGGGGCATCGCCCCCTTGCAAAGCTTGCCTGATGAGATGGAGCTGGGTAGGGTCCAGCTGGGCCATCATATCAAGGATCACATTGGCTGAATTCTGATTGGACGGATTTGAAAGAGAGGGTCGGGAACCCTCGCCAAGAATGGTCAGGAGTGGAGGGGCAGTCCCCTCTCCTCCCTGCAAATGGGTGACCGTAGGTGGGTCCTCAAGAAGGCCACGAGGAAGGGAGTCCTCGTAAGACTGGGAAAAGTCGTACGACGACATGGAAGACGCTGAGTCAAACAAGGGGTTGGAGTATGAATGAAAACTAGAGCTAACCCTAGGAGGTGATCGTGGGGGAAAGTGGCATTCCCACATACACCAAGACACCTAAGACTAGGACCGACAAAACTAACCAACCGAACCTATCAAGCAAACAACAAGCATACAATGGAGAGAGGGATGAGAGCAGAATCACCCAATTATGCAATCAAATTCTTAAATGATGCTCGTCAGTTCCTTATAATTTCCTCTTTGAACTTTAGTGGATTAATGAAAATATAGATTCT
This sequence comes from Amorphophallus konjac, assembly GCA_022559845.1. Taxonomy (NCBI): domain Eukaryota; kingdom Viridiplantae; phylum Streptophyta; class Magnoliopsida; order Alismatales; family Araceae; genus Amorphophallus; species Amorphophallus konjac. The sequence continues at coordinate 248,026,455 of CM040128.1, read as the reverse complement.
CTCAACCACTAGGTGCCTAACTGGGATAAGGAGGCGAGGAACTATGTGACTCTATAAGGATCTCTCACTCGTGGATGCAACCCTAGACTGGGGTGGATACGGTACAACCTGCCCGGCGTCCGTGTGGGAATCCACGGCTCACGGGGGCTTACGGAGGTCCTCGGCAAGGCCCCTAGCCGGCTCCAAGGAATATGGAGACGAGAGGAAACCCTACCTCAGTAGGAATGCAACTAATATGAGAAAAGTTGGATGCTCCTATGCGCACCGGAGTGCATGCACAATCTAGCCTAGCAACTATCAATCAATGAGTAAGCATACACATGAGCAATAAAGAGAATGGTGATGTAATGATAATAAGAAAGCATGGGGATCAACGAATAGCACCAGGAGTAGCAAACCACATGAAATATGACAATCAAAGCACAATGTGAGTACACTATGGCACAATATGAATGGCCCTTCTGCGACCGCTCCAATAGTAGAACGGTCTGTTTGGGATTGTACAATTCAGGGAGAAAACAGAACTATGGCGTAATCACAGGACCTGAAAACACGAGGCAGCAACGGCAGGAAAAATACCAGAAGGACGGTCGGTGACCAACCGTGTAACCTCCCGAACGGTCCTCCAGCAGCCGCGTACCTACAATAAGAACAGAGCAAACGTACCTGTGCCAGGGATCGAGACAGATATGCGAAAGCCGCTCAAAAAGATGGACGGTGTATAAGGCGCCGTCTGTAACAGGAAAGACCGGTGAAGCTGGCTCTGACTGTAGGGGATGGACGGTGGCGTATCAACCGCGCCTGTGGGTGGGCGGCTCTGGAAGAACTGCGCAGTCCCTAGAGGACAGAAAACACATCCAACCTGCAAATTACTCTAAGAAGAAAACTTGGACGACAAATAAGGAGGGTCAGCAACTCAAAAGCACGATGGGCATTAGGGGTCCCACCGTGATCGCCACAAAAGAGGGTGTAGATATATTTTTCTCCTCTCCTACTAAAGATCAATGTGCATCATAAATAACCCAATGTGCGATGAACAAATGACAAGAATAGGAGGAGAGCAGAGAACAAAAGAAAACCGTGATCGCCACCAAGGTGCCGTACAAGATAGACACGCCGTACCTTGGAAAGAGGGGGGGTACTCGCCTAAGTTGAAGCGCTGGAGAGATGAACGGCTCTTGGAGGACCGCCTGTTAGGTGTACGGTCTTACGATAGACCGCTTAAGGGTGCTGCAGAGGGTGCGAGAGGAACTACTACTGGAGGACGGATGGCGCTCTGTTGATCACACCAACAGGATGCATGGCGCTTTATGAACTGCACCCAATGTTGGACGGCCATATGGAAACCGCACAAGTCCACCACGCAGTGAGTTGCAAGGGGTCCAACCTCCACCTTCTCCGGCCGGTCAGAGGAGATGGGCCTCGTGCTGATGATTGCTGACCTGCAAAACAACGTAAGAAACACACTGCAAAGACCTAGATTAGAACTGGACAGTGTAGTAAATGTCAAAATGATGAGAGATAATTATCAACGAATGGAAAGGACAATACCTTGGGGGTTTTAAACCCCTAGGGTGACAAAAACGTGGGTGGATGTGTGCATGGTAATGAGGAAGAAGGGGAACACAATGAAGAAGTGATGCATGCAATGAAGGGAAAGTGATGAAAACTATAAACAAAAAAGACTCAAAAATCAAACTACTCCCTGAACCGGAGGCTTGTATGGACGTAGAATGCCTCCCTCCTTGGTGCTAGGTCGCTCAAAAACTCGGCAGGGCTTCGCCGTCGACCAAAATCTCCCCCCCCCCTTTTCAAGTCCAGCCATTAGGGTCTATTTATAGAGCCTAGAAAGCCAGCCCCGAAATTAGGGTTTAGAGGCATTTTCAGGTCGAGATTATTAAAGATAATTCGTAGATAATATCTTCATCTTTCATCCAGTCAAAATGACATCAAAAATGGTTGATTATCCACGGAGAAATCGACAAGATAAGTTGGGGAAAAAATCATGCATAAAAGGGATAAAAATCTGTTAAAAATCACCAATCGACAGGATGAACGGTCTTACGATAGACCGCTCAACCTGATGGACGGACCAGTCCAGACCGTCCATACCTGTCGGTGGAAATTCAAATAATCAGAAAATCAGCCCAATTATCGCTCGAACTGACCGAAACGCCCGGCGTTGGACCCTCGAAGATGGACGGTTCTTTGGAGACCGTTCCAAGATAGGGCAGTCCAAAATAAGCCGTTTTAGCCTTGTCGGTGATAATTCAAATAGTTGGATAATTATCTGAGAAAACTGGCATGCGTAGGACTCTGAGATATAGGCGGTTAGAATCAGCCCGTCCATTGGTTTGAACGGGCCTGATAAGGCCGCACAAAAGCCTGTCGGTGAATATTCAGAAAATCCTCAGAAATTAGCCAAAATGTATGAACGGTCTGGGTTCAACCGCCCCAGTCATGAACGGCTGATGTTGGACCATTCATGCCCTTGGACACTTGGTTCTCATAAGACACGTTCAATTGATCAAAGCCAAGGTCCATTAAGCCCCGAATTGACACGGACTTCACCAAGGGGGGAGGCTTCCCATAAAATGAGCCCAAGATGTGCCACAAGAAATGGCCCAATGAATGATGGACAACTCAAGGCATCAACTAATGGGAGTAAGAGAAACGACTCAACTTATCGGCATAAAACGGGTGTCAACACCTAGTAGGTGGAAGTCAGGGCCCAAAAGGGAACCAAAAAGCTTAAAGCCCAAGTATAATTAGGTATTTATCTGTTCCGAAAAAAGAAAAGAAAAGGAAGTTATGATAAAAGAAAGCATGTCAAGAGGGCAAAGTCCCCGCAGGGAAAACCCTGGTCGTAAGCGTGCATGAATAACGGCAAAAAGAGCAACAAAATTTCCCTAAGCCAAAGACCAAATCCCAACAGGCATTAGGGCAGGGGAGGAGCGTGCCCCATTCTTGAAAACCTTTTGTGAGCTTCCTTAATCATTCTTCTTTTCTCCGTCTATGGTGGGTTGTGAACTCAAAGAATGGCGAAGACCGACTAAGAAGGATGGGCTGCAAGAGAATATGAGTAAAAGCCTAAGTACAAGTCACGTTGACTCTTTTGTTAAGTCTCTTGAGAAAGTCTAATGAATTTTCGATTATGATGGTTAAGGTTTCAAAGCCCTGTACTATACTTACCTCCAAAACAAAAAATTTTCAAATTAAGATTCCCGCCTCTTAGAATAGGCATCCTTTTCAAAATTAACAACCCTATCGAGGGCGCCACTTTTAAAACAAAAATTCAACAAAAATAAATAAAATATAATAAATAAAAAAACAAAAAAATTGTGGAATTTCAAGCCCTTTATTTCTCATATGCTTGGTTGCATGGGGCATCTTTTATTTCCAGTTAGCAATTGCTTGCTTGCATAGCGCATTTTATATCTATCATTTGCCTTCATTGATTAAAGGCTTGGCCCCTTGACCCATTATCAAGGTCAAAGTAAAGACATCCCTTGCTTATTGAGCAAGGGGCCAAGTCCAACAGATGGATTAACCTATTCGTTCAAGTGTGAACTACAAGCGCAGGGCAAAAGTAAAAGGCGAGAAGGAAAAGAAGATACAAGTACACAACTACACAAGTGCTCAGGTAACAAAAAAATTCAATCTCATATATATATATATATATCAAATGTACAGGTGTAAGGGTGGAGGAGTACAAGTAAGTCTCTCAGCTCTCGCCTCCACCCTCCTCTCTCCTACTCTCTGCCTCACTCTCGTCCTGCCGACGAGGCGCTGGTGGAGGGGGCCTGGACCCCTGGGAAGTAGCTGGAGCTCGAGTCGGCTCCTCTGCCTCGCTCCTCTGTCGAAGAGAGGAGCCCGCCACAAAAGTAGAGCTAGTGAAGGCGTACCCTGCAACTCGCGCCCGCTCCCGGCCTCACTGAAGCCGCTCCTCGGTCGCTCGTAGCTGCTCCTGCGTAACGGCTAGCTGGGCCCTCAAGGCTGTAAGCTCCCGCTCGCAAGCTGACCGCTCCTCTCGATCCCAGGCATGGTCCGCCTGGTGATGCTCACGGTCATGGGCACGGTCCGCCTGGTGCTCCTCTCACTCCCGGGCATGCTCTCTACGCTCCATCTCGAGGGTGACTCGCAGCTCTGCCACGTCCTGGGGCAGCTCCTCTCGCCGCCTCAAAGCCCGCTCAAGCTCCGCAACCCACTGGTCGCGGATGGCCAACTCTGTCCCAGCTAAAGCGGTCTGGGTAAGCGATGCCTGTAGCCCTGAGGTCTGCAAACATTCAAACGAATCATCAATTTCATATACACAATTCAATAATTCATGAAAATAAGCAAGTAACAACTGAAAACAAATAACTCACCCGAGAGGCCATCGCCTGCTGTCCCTCCACGATGCAGGTAAGAGCGGCACGGAGCTCCTCAGTCTGTAAACACAACTTTTCATGAGCATATCATATAAATAATTGAATGAAATTGAGTTTAAGTTTAAAGCATACCCGTGTGGCGAGGTCGCGCTCTGCCGCCTCGGCCCGTGCCACTGCTCCGGCAAGCTGCTCTGCTAGTGCAGTCGCCTCTGCACTAGGTCCTCTCAAACTAGAGGCCTCTCATGTCTCTCTTCCTGCTGCTCCCTGCTGGGCACGCTGCATTTATTAAGATTGTCAGTGGCTAATCATCAATAATCCAAACATTCATGTGCATATAGAGAAATTAAACACTCACCAAGGTCTCAAGGCCTGCCCGTGTGGCAGCCAACTGGGCCTCCAATCTGTGGAGGTGGGTCTGCATGTCCATCGCTACTATGTCCCGTGCATCCTGCATTCACCACATATTAGTCGCATAATAGATCTACATAAGCATTTCCATTTAATTTGGAAATAAGTGCATTCATACATACCCCTAAGACCCTCATCTGGGGTCGGCCGGCGTAAACCTCCCAGTAGCGTCGGAGGTACTCGGAGTTGTCCGCTGCCTGGGAAGTGACTCGGGTCCCGCCACGCTGCCAGTCGGCGTACTGGTCGGAGAACCGCACTCTCCAATCGATCGCCTTCGTGCGACCGCGGGTCTTCTTACCTATCCCGTGCGGCTCTCCTACCTCGATCCACTCCTGGTGTAGGTCGAGGGTCCTCATCACCAGCCTAAGCCGTAGCGGCTCAATCTCGCTCAAGCAATGAACCCAAAGCTCATATCCGAAACGAGGTCGGCCCGCTACGACCCACGGCTGGCCCTTGTCAGTCATCCCCTCGTAGGGTCTCCACCGCACCTGTATCCATAAGCATGCATATCATCATCATCTCATCATAATTAATAAATAAAAAAATGCATCATATTTAGTCATGCGTACCAGTGAGGCAGGGAAGTCTCGGAACTCTCGTCGCAGCACTCGTAACTCATATGCGAGTGGGGCTCCAATCACCACTGGTAGCCAGCGCCGTGCTAGAGGGAAGGATCCCTCACCTCCGGGCCGTGGGTCAGCGCGCTCCATCGGCATGTACAAATGGCTCCAAATCTGCATCCATGCATCGCATTAGCAAAGCATTCATATGCATATGCATTCTAACAAGAAAACAACAAAAAAATGCATACCTGAAGAAATGGTGAAAAGCCACTAACGGTCGTCTCACGACCTGTCCCCGTGGACAGGTCGGCTATCAAGTGCGCCAGTAGCGCTGCTCCCCAGGCGTATCGACCGACTCCCTCCAAGTCCTCAAGAATCCCTAGGAAGCGGCAGTTGATGACATCGCCCTTCGTGCCAAGCAGTAGCCTCCCGAGCATCAAGAATAAGAACCTCCTCAAATCTCGATCTACCCTCTCCCTGTCAGCTGGGTCCTGGCAGTAGGTAGCCCTAGCCCCATCTATCAACCTCTATGAAAACTGCTGTAGGGACTCCCTAGACCTATGCCTAGCATCACCCAAACCCATGGCCATGGTAAGGTCGGTGCGGAAGATGGTCCTACACTCGCTAGGTGTCTCATAGACGGTCTTTAGCCCTAGCAATCTCTGGGTAAGCTCGCTATAGTCGGGTAGGGTGATCCCACTCACTGCCTCGCCATCTACCCTCAGCCCGGTAATCCTAGTCACATCCTCTAGGCTGGGGACCATGTGACCCCACGGCATCAGAAATGCCCAGCTCGACCTATCCCACCTCTCTCTCAAAACCTGGATCAACGGTAGGTCGGGTCTCACTGGCTCAATGCTAAGGAAAGCCCCAAACCCCATGGCGTCTACCCTAGCTCTCTGGAACTCGGGGAGGCCATAATACGCTGCCCGGACCTGGACCCAAGAAATCCGCGTCCTCATCAACCCCCGCATGCATATAAAAAGAACTTTTCATTCATTTAAGTTCATTTACTGTAATATTTGCTGTTTGGTTAATTAACGGCCTATCTTGGGTCGTGGTTTTCATGATTGGCGCCGCTAGGGGCGGCGTTATTTACAAATGGGTTTCCGGTAATACTGTGCGTTCTTTAAATTAACGACCCAGCCTGGGTCGTTGTTTATTTAAAAGACGCCCCTATGAGAGGCGTTGTTTTGAAGCTAATTTCCTAAATTCTTAGAAATTTTTGAATTCACGCCCATCCCTGGGTCGTCTTTTGTTTAAGTAATGCCCCTATAGGGGACGTTGTTCAAAATGAGCGATTTTGGCCTGAAAAGAAATTCTGAAATTTTTTTATGGACGACCACTCCGCTGACCTGTTTATTGAATTGACGCCCTTGTGTGGGGCACTGGTTTAAAGGGGTTATTTTATTCTAAAATGCATTTCTGGGAATGTTTAATTAACGACCACCACCATGGTCGTTGCCTAATGAATTGACGCCCCGATGGAGGATGTTGTTTTCCCAGGTTTTTTAAAAATAAAACAGAATGCGAAATAAATCAACAGGGGCATACATATATTGAAAATAATTAAAAAAAAGAAGCATGGAAAATAACAGCATGAAGCTAAACATGATAATTTTTAAATAACGACATGCTGCAGGGCGTGATTCATGAATTAACATTTTTCAGAAAAAAAATAATTGAAATTGACGCCCCAGTGGGGGGCGTTGTTTAATTAGCGACACCCCTGGGGGCGTCTTTTCTCTGTGTCACCCGAGAGCTATGGGCCATCGTGGAAAATGGAAATAAAATTGAAGAAAAATAAAAAAAATGGTGTTTGAGGCCTACCTTTCGTCACTCGGGCACCACTAGTCCTCCCCGGAGTTGGGGCCGGGGTTGCCATGGCCGTCGTGACTGGCCGGGGCCAGGGAGCACCGCCGCCGTGGCCGGTGGTTCTTCTCCTCCTTCTCTCCTTCTTCATCTCCTCCTTCCTCTTCTTCTCCTTCGTCTTCATCATCATCCTCGTCCTCACCGTCATCCTCACCTTCATCTTCTTCAACTGCTTCTTCCTCCTCACCGTGCTCCGCCACCGGAGCCTCCTCGGCCGCCGTGGGATGAAGTTCCTCAACGGCTTCTTTGCCTTCCAAGTCCACCATGTCGGGGGCCAAGACCCTTTGGCACTTGTGTCCTCCGCCGGCCATGGTTCAAGGGTAGAGAGAATAGAAAGAGTAAGAGAGAGATAGAGGAGAGGATGGGCTCTCGGTTAGGGTTGCAGAAAGAGAGAAAGAGGGAAAGAGGGCGAAGGAAGAAGAAGAAAGGAGGGAAAGAAAAATCAAACGGTCAAAATTAATTAACGACCTAAGGAAAGGCGTCTCTTTTTGAATTGACGGATAATATATTGGGTGTTATTTCAAGATTTGACGACATGCATGGGGGCGTCATTTATCTTTGCATGGGAATCTGTAACCGTCGTCAGGCGCATTTAATGGAATTGATAGATGTGATTGAAATAATCATTATAATTTTTTAATTGATGACTTCATTGCGGGCGTTATTTACAAAAGAAGTGGCTTATCTGAAGGCGTTATTTTTAGATTTTAAACGGTAAATTTTTGGAATTTGAATCAAATTAACGTCTTCTCCTAAGGCGTGAATCAATTAGCGCCACTTTCTGAAGGCGTCAATCATGGGAATTGATATTTTTGATTTCAGAAAATGATTAATGATTGACGACGTGTTCGAAGGCGTTACTTTTGGGATTGACGCCATTCTCTAAGTCGTTATTCAGAATAGAAACGCTGTTTGTTAGAGGAATTAATCAGAAACATTATAATTTGGCTCTAATGGAAGTTTATCCTTGTTTTATTGATGAAAAGATCATTGTACATCTAATGAGCCATTTTGGGCCTTAGACTTCTTAAAGCTTTTACATAAGTCTTCCATTGATCCTTGTCTTCTTCTAAGTCTTCCACAGGTTGATGTGCTTTGCTGATTGTCCATAAAGCTTGAATTGTTGTGGTTTCTTCTCCATGTTCATTGCTGCTGATGTCCCTTGTCTTGATGGGAGAAAGATGAGATAAGTCCTCGAATAATCACCATGGGAGCCTGAGTTGGGGAAGGCACCTATGTGAGTTGTATAGTGCAAATTCCGTGGCACCTATTAGCCAAAGATCCGTCCCGGGAGAGAATCGTGCGCGGAGTTGTTGAACCTTGAGTAGTCCCGGGGCGCATGTGAAAATATTCTTAGGCATCACCTTGATGTGCTCCCTCCATTCCACTCTTTTCTTGATTTGAGGAATCCAGTTCATCACTCTATTACTCAACCCCAATGAGCCGGTCAAATAGGAAAGATGGCTTTTAGAGAATATCCTTGATGGTTGTTGGGCATCCTTGCATGGGTCAAATTTAAAATGAAGATCTACCCAACAAGAAAGAACGATCATTCATCCATAAATTGGTCTCCATATTGCCGCCGAAGTTAGCCCACTATATAGGTAGGCCAATATCGCCGGTCCCGCTCTCTCTCCTTCCCAAAGGCTAGCTATAGCACTCAATTGGGACTCTTCTAGAAAATCTTCCATGGAGGGGAACAAGATCGCTCCTGCCACGCACACAACGAAGGCCTTTGCCACCCGTTCTACCTCATCATCCTCTTTAGCTTGGTCGGCCCTTTTGTAGACCCATGAGGCAAGCTTTAAGAGGTTAATCCCTTTGGTGGCTTTGATTTGATTCACTAGATTGTGGCTAGGAATCAAGCTTGATAGTAATTCATGAGAGGTGATTTGTCTTGGCATGATAGCCATCTTCTCCTCATCCCCTTGTTTCATCTTCTTTAAGCCTAAGATCATTTCTAATTCTTCTAATAAAATTGTGGTTTCAAAGGTAGAGAAAAGGAAGGTGTGGGTAGAAGGGTGCCATATCTCCACAAGAGCTCTTATAGCTGCCCAATCAAGGTGAATTTGGTCATAGTGTTTAGCATGGGTGACTAAACCTAGGAGGTGCCATCTAGATAGGAAAACTCTCATGTCTGAGCTGAACTTGGAAAGCAAGAGGGGAAGCCATTTATTCTTAGTAAATCTCCTTGCGCCAGGAATGTTTGGATAGTCCTGTAAAAAGAAAGAGAAGGCATAGAAGAGAAAAGGATGAGAGTTGAAGGGAATAATGCTGAACAGGAAGAACAAACAACTCAAGTTTTGAATTACCTGGTTCATGGCAATTCTGTTGCTAATATGGCCATTGATCTCGGAGAGCCTGGGAGTGGAAATCTTGGCCTTCTTCATAGCTCTTTGCATCTTTTGTGGTTCTTAAACTTCACCGAGGTAGTAGCTGTCTGTAGAAAAACAAATAGAACAAAAAAGAAGTAGCAGAACAGAAAGCAGAACGGGTGATTTGGTGAATTACTGAAGGAAATCCCCTCTTTTATAAGAGATTCGAAGGCTCTGATGGATGTTCGAAGTTGAGGAGTTGAGTACGAATAGGATTGGTTTCAAGCTTTCTGTTTCTGGGACGGAAGCGTGGTGTTTCAGAATTTTAGTAAATTAACGACATGGTTCAGGGCGTCATTTATTTAATTAGCAACTTTCTTTTGGTCGTCTTTTATGTAACGCCTTTCTGGAGGGCGTCATTTGCTTTCCAATTCCTAATCGGGCCTTCAATGCAATTAACGCCTTTATGCTAGTCGTCTTTTATCATTTTGACGCCGCTTCCTATGGTCGTCAATTTCTGGGCTTGCATGCTGAACTTAAGTGCTATATGTTTTAATTGGAACCATTTATATTATGCACTTATGATCATTTTAAGTTGAAAATTCTTTCATGAGTTGATCATTCTTTCATGTGGACTGATGATTTTTGAAGTGCAGAAGTGCAGGTTGTGCAAGTCTGGAAGTATTTGCATCATGGGTGCAAAATGCTGAAGTCTATACATCCAATTCCAAGCACACAAGTCTATACATTGCATAGAGTCTATACATTCTCTCAAGTCCATACACTCTCCAAGCATCTCAACGTTCCAAGTCTATACATAGCCCATGTATGTACATTTTCTAAGTCTGTACATTGTCAAAGTCTTTGCATCCCTGAAGTCTATACATCCTTCCTAAGTCTATACATTCTCTTCCCAAAGCCCAAGTCTATACATCCTTCCTAAGTCTATACATTCGTTCCTTCCAAATCCAAACACTCTCCAAGTCTATACACCCTTCCCAAAGTCCATACATCCTTCCCTTCACAAGTCTGCACACTGCACATTGTGATGTGACACAACCTAAGACTTAAACAAACAAGCATAATCGCAATCAAACGGACCGATGTCGGCGACCTGCTCACCCGATGCTCACCAAGACCCGGGGTAACTTGGCAATGCCAAGTGGAGGTTGTGTGGGCTGGGCCCTTGCTGGTAGAGGGCCAGCAAGGCCTAAGTTGATTCCCAAGGATAATGGCAGCCCAATTCAAGGGAGCCGATGTCGTGCTGAGGGCACGGGTTCCACTCTTTTCCCACGGCGATCACTTATAGCAAAGGAGCTTAAGGATCGGGCTCTCATTCACGGCCATCGGAGTTTATGAACTAATATTGAAAGAACAAGAACAAATTAGAGTAAAGTTTGGAGCACTTACTCGACCGGTTTGAAGAAACCTGTCCCGCTCGAAGACGAGGGCGAGCGGGGAGGCGGGTGGATCCCCACACGCCGCGTCGGGGTAGCTTGACCTGCCCAAATGATTACAATACTACACCTCTCGCAGGAGGGGGATCTTGGGGTGGGGGTTAAGTGATATTACAACTAAAACTACCTCCACATAGGGAGGGGCCATCAGCCGGCCAAGCGGGGAGGGGAACTTGAGAGAGGAACACCGAAGATGGGAGGTCGCCGGTTCTGTCCACGTTCTGTGGGTGCTGACAGATGATCGAAGAAATGGTTGCTGCGACTGATGCCGAATTTTGTTGGGGATGAAACCACCTGGAAAATCTTCGTTGGAGGCCAGGGAAGTCTTTCAACTTTTTTTGATTTCTTCTGGCACCGATGCTGGTCTGGGTGGAGGCCCGAACAGGGAGGCAGATTCTTGGACTGGCAGCTTCTGGCGTCCAACATCAGGTTGCAGAGGATGCCCCGTCAGCTCCTGAACTCAGAATCAAGCACCGCTGGATTTTTTGGAATCATGGACGAGTCCTCTTCGCAGAAAAATAGACGGGGAAGCCAAACGATGCCGGAGAAGACCAGGGGGCTCTAAACACTGATGACAGGTCGGTGTAGGCTGTGGGAAGCTGAACCGCGTACCCGAGGGAGAAAAATGATAACTATGGCCCACGGACGTCGATAGAAGTTCCACTTCTTGATTCTGAAAGTAGACAGCAAGAGGAACAACTTTTCAGAAGAACATGTGGCCTGAATCTTCCAAGGTTCATCGTGGAGGAGCTTCTACTATGGCTCAGGTGCTCAGCAGGGGCAGCTCTGCGCAGTTGTAGGAGAACGGATCTCCCGGTCAGCTCGGAGCTCGGAAGGGGACGAGACCACCGCCGTTGCGAAGACGACAGGTAGACGCTTCCGTGGATACCTCTTGGGCCTTCAGATTCTTTGGGATGTGGTCGGAGTCGCCTCTACAAACTGCTACTCTTCTGCTGCCAGCGAACTGAAAACTGGAGGTTGAAGATGGTGGGGGGAAATGGGGTATATGGGAGGGGAAATGGAGGTGGATGAGTGTGGGGAGAACCCTGGCTGTGAGGGGGTCTAGGAGGGGGTGTTCCAAGGTATGGGAGGGGAAGAATAGGGTCTGGAAGGGGGTCTAAAAGGTGGTGGGAGGAGGAGCTACGAATTTGGGCTTGGAGGGAGAAGGAGGAAGGTGGGGGGGCACAAGTGGGTGGAGGGCATGTGAGTTTGAATTTCCTTTAATGTGGAGTGGTCAATGGTGGTCTTGGGGATGGGAAGAGGTGCCTTGTGAAGGTGGAGGGCTGCTTTGGGTAGTGGGAAGGGTGCTTGGGGAAGTGGGTGGGGTAGTTCGGGGTTGGGAGGTGGAGCTAGGATTGGTGGAAGCTCTCTTGGGACTAGGGGGTGGAGTAATGGGATGTGTGGGGAAGGGGAGTGATCTTTAATGGGGGTAGGTGGGAGAGTGGTGGTTGGGAAGGGAGGAGAGAGAAAATTTTCAAAATTGGGTGTGGAGGAGAGAGAAAGGGGAGTGAAAAAGAGAGATTAAGAGAGGGATGGGTGGGGAATCTCTCCCCTAGGGTCTCTCACCCAAAAAATGGAATCTCTCCACTAGATAAGAAGTGTAAACTCTCAAAATGGCAAGTTTTTTATTCATTGATTCATTAGTTCAAATGGAGGAAATGGGGTCCTATATATAGGCAACCCACATTTCTACAAAAGACCTTGACTCTTAACACAATGACAAATAACCAAGGGAAGGGGGGGTGCCCTTGGGCCAAGCCCAATGAATTGGGCCCATAAACTAATCTATCAACATAATGACACTTAACCTAGGTAAATGACTCATTAACCTAGGTACAAGACTCAAATAAAAGGAAAATTACATAATTATGACTCAAAGAAAATATGAAAGTTACATGAATTGACTTAGAAAAATGTGACGGATGTAATGGAACCATGTTGGCGGGCAACCGGGGCTTTGAAAATATATGGGGCGAGAGATGCCCCCATCATACTCCCGGGGTGCGGAGAACTCGACTCCGTCGAGTAAGAGTCCTTCCCTCCTCGGAGGGTGTAGAAGTGGTATCGCCCACAAGTCTTCCGAACGAGACCGATCCATCCACCTGCCGAGATAGCGCTCGTATACCTTGCTCCTGGTGGTAGTGACCTGTTCACCCAATATTCATTCAATGCGCTCACACTGGGCTCTCTTGGCTGGTGGTCTCTCCTCTCGGGTGGGTGCTCTCTCAACAGGAGGAATAGGCTCAATATTCTCACTGGGTACCACTGGGGGCCCCTTATATAGCACTAGGTCGGCTACATTGAATGTGGGACTTACTCCATACTCCTCGGGAAGATCTAACTCATAGGCATTAGTGCCAAGGCGCCTCAAAACTCGGAAGGGACCAGCCCCATGATGCCTCGACTTAGAGATGGCTCTCGGGGGGGGGCCTCCTCGTCCTCACCATCACAAAGTTACCCACATGGAATTCTTGGTGCCGTCGATGAGAGTTGGCTTGCCTTTTATGAGTCTCATTCTTTTTGCTTATGTGCTTGCTAAGGTTTTCATGTAATTTTATGAATGCTGACATTCTAGGGGTGATGATGCGGGACGAGACACGGACACGACAAGCTCGTGACTGTCCCTAAACGAGGGAAGCATCGGACGTGCACGGTTGAGAAACTAGCAAGAGCTAGTGTGGTCAATTCACACTTTCGCGCCCAGATTGGGTCACGGGACGGTCTTGCTCACTCTCTCGCAGAAGCGGTGATATGAAATTATAGCGAGCTAGGTATCCCTACACATGCTCTCTAGCAGCGGCATAAATAAATATATGAAGTAAGCAAAATGCCAAGTAAGGGAGCGAATGTGATACCTCCACGTGCTCGGTGTGGGGAAGACGGACCCGGCCGAAACTCGTACTCCCGGGATAATTATTACACAATGATGACAGCAATGAAATATCGCCCACTCCACGCAGGGAGGTAAAGGACTACACAACTGGGCCCGGGAGGACCAAATTCGGGTTGACGGGCGGCTTCTCGCGTTGATTCGGCAACACCCGAACACGTGACGGTGGGGCCCACGTGCCGTCCGGATGGGCCGTGTGGGACCCGGTGGCACCGTTGTAGTGGTGGATGCCTGGATGAGCACTCCCTGGAGTGGAGGCGCGCTGGTTCGCCGGCCGGAGGCTGTTGACACCTTGAAAATGAACAAAGGTCGAAGCATGATTGAAAAGAGGGTCGGACCAACAGTGAAAGACCATTGATGAAGCTCGTCAACCATTCACCCGGCTAAAGCCCTTGTCGGCCAAGCTGATGCCCGGTGTCGATGTCACTCAGACGGCAGCACTGGTAGAGCAGCAGTCACTCGACTAATGAGACCTCCTGGCACACTTTAATGAAAGCCGCACTACTGTTTCGTCCAAGAATCCACGGATGATATGTCAGGGTAAGTCAGATGTCGGCTTAATGACAGACGTAATATGAGATAAAGATGAAGCCGGTACCGGCAGATGAAGATTGTAAAGGCTTTTGCAAAGTCAAAATAGAAGAGGAATCGTCTCCACATATTATATATACCCGGCTGAGGTCTTCCCAGACTAAAGCTGATGTCCGAGCTCGTCACCATCCAAGTGACGATATCGATAAGATGATACCCGGTCTTGTCACCGTTCAGATGGCAATACTGATGAAACCCCTGTCTACGGACTGATGAAACCCCTGTCTACGGACTGATGAAAACCGTAATAATGATACAAGCTGTGTCACCAATGGAAGACCCTTTTGGGTGAGGATGCCCTTGAAAGACCCAAATGGGCCTGTGAAAGTGGCTAAAATACTTTAATTGGGCCTGCAATATTGGCGCCGAGAGCCACTTGCTGAAGTCCAAAAGATGGCGCCGAGAAGCTGAAAGCAGGCACGCCGGGAAGCCCGTTTGAGGCGCGCCGTGATGGTGTCTGCCGAGAAGGAAAAGGCTTGATGAAGCCTGCCGAGAAGGGGGGGAAAAGCTTATAAAAACCCCCTCCCTTCGAACAGATGCTAGGACGATAAAAAAAAAAGACGCCGGGAGGAAGAGAAAAAGAAGCCAGAAAAAGAGAGAAAAGAAAAGAGAGGGAGTCCTGCCAAGAGAGATCCCCTCGGCCGAGAGAAGAGAAGAAGCAGAAGAGAGGAAGAAGCAAACGAGCTTCAGGTGGGCTGCTCCGGGGAGGGAGAGGAGTCAATGCTCCGCCCTCCCCATGCTGATGTAATCTATTGAGCTTTGGTCTTGATTTATCGAACGTAGCCGGCGAGTTTCGGCTACGATCTTCATCTTTCTGCTTTGCATTTCCATTTCACAGTCGATGTAAGGCTTGGATACGATGCAATGAAATGTCAACGTGACTCATTTGGGGATCTACTGATTAAGATGTCTACTCTCCTTTGATCGAAATGTCTGCTCTCCGTTTATCCTTGTGTGTTTAACATTTATGCGAAACACTTAATGGTTCACACGAATCTTCTCTTTAGAGGCATGAAAACAGGACCCCTACCCTTATCTGATGGGTTACTGGGCTCTGTCACCTCCTCCCCTCCTGTCTCGATGGCAGATTCATCGCATATGTGTGAGTCCCTCTCAAGGCCCTCAATGCCCCTTGTGTTGTTCAGGAACCAGAGACATTAATCTCTTGGTTCCTTGAACTGCTAACTACACAAGGATATGTTTACTCTGCAGACGGATGCTATTCCACAGATTTTAGCGAATGACTATCTCGATCTCTCGACCCTCCATTCGAACCCCTTGGATGACTAGGGTCTGGAGTTTCGATGCCAAAGGTTCCTCAGTCACCAGTTTTTAGATGCTATTGGGTTCGTCTAGGGGATCAGAGACAGTCATCTCTTGATCCCCAGACGGCCGGCGGCAGAAATACATAAAAGTCTTCAGAAATCCAGATGATGGTCTCGTTTCCCCGTCGATTCTACCTTCCAAATCGCCCTTGGCCCTTTCTCAGGGAGGCATCCATGAAATCCCCCCCCCTGCACTTCAAATTCGGCTTCAATCGCAGCCAGAAAACTCAGGAATCCCAGAAGCAGAGCATCGTTTGAGCCCTGTAAACCCTGAAACCCTGTAGCAATTCCACCTTCTCGGCGTACAAAATTCCCCACTGAGAACTACGCTGCCGAGAGGCCTCCCTCTTCAGCAAACCGACAAAACCCAATCTGTAGCCCTCTTCACGCAAACCTTCTTGGCCTACAGCCTCCCGGCGCCAGCTTCCCGGCGCGGTGACGGGCGCGCCGAGAAGCCCCATGCCGAAAGCTCTCCTTGTGTTGCCAAGGCTGTGCCGAGATACCCCTATAAGCCAACCCCCCTTTTTGCAAACCTCCCAGCCCTTTCCGGCGCCACCTTCTCGGCGCGGCCATGGGCGCGCCGGGAAGTCTCATGTCGGGAAGCCACCGCCGAGATCCCTTTTTTTTTGGCCAATTAAAGCCACGCCGAGACCCCCCTTGTTTGGTTAAGAAGCCACCGCCGAGACCTTCATTCGGCCAGCTAAACCCATGCCGAGAACCCCATTTTTTTGTCAATATAAAACCATGCCGAGAGCCTCTCCCTTTTGGCCAACTAGAGCCACCGCCGAGACCCTTCTTCTTGGCCAAATGAAGTCCAGTCAGAGACCCATCTCTGCAATACCGTTCATCAGCCTTCTGATCTCTTCACACATATGTCCCGGGGATGTTCAGAGACCGTCATGGATGCCTTGAGAAGACACATTATTGGGGAAGACCTCCCCTACAGTCTTCATTCTCGATCCGGATTTCACCCTCATGAACCCAAAGGGCCATGTCATTGCATGAGTTCTGAGGGGTTTCGAGGGGACATTAATCGATGGTATAAAGGCAAGCGATGTCTCGGGGCCCGGTGCCCATCCTCGTTCGGTTGTCATCCCGACATTCTGTGGATGATGACCTATCTTCTCTTGGCATAATCCAAGTTGAGGGGACATGCTGCCGAAATTCACACATACCTTGCCAAGTAAATGTGATGCTTTCTATCTCAACCCCACCAGCCTATGGAGTTATGTCCTTGCATGCTCTCCGATGGCCCTTTGAAGGGGGATATAGATGCAACATCGCGTCTGCACGGAGCGCGTCATGTTACGCCAGTACTTACTCAGATTCCGGGTCAATTATGCCCGATCTTTTACGGATCCCACCCTGCCACTGCATGGGTGGTTTCCTATTCCCCACTTGGCATGGTCCAAGATGGTGGGAATATGCCGTCGGTTTTATCCCGAAAATAACCAACCCCTGCTTCGTCTAATCCATTTAACGTCTTGCAAGTGAACGAATTCCGTCTCTTTTGAGCATGCGGCTTTACCACTGTCATCCTCCTACCTTTAGCGTTTAATCAAGGGTTGTCCTTCCTTAGAAGGGCGTAATTAACGTCATAGCCTTTATGGTACGACGGACTTCTAGTCCAGACATGATCACTCACAATCGACTGACCAAGTCAGATCGAGCGCACAATGAAATCGTCACTCCGGTGACTGGCACGCCAATAAATCAATAAATAATCAATCAATCAACATATAAAATAATAAACAAAATAAATAAATAAAAATCCCGCATCCACAAGTCTGGCACACCCGGTGGGACAGAGTCTTCCTTCATCTTTACGCTAAAGTAGGAGGCCCAGCGGGCCCCCCTCAAACTTCTGATTCCGTCCACTTTCCTCATTTTAAGGAATCTACGATGACGGCTGGAATCATGTCTGTCTGCTTCGACCAGCAACCGATTGACATGCATGTGCGAGAGGGCTACTTGGCGGTACCTCTTACATTCGGATCAATGCCGCCTACTGTCGGGCTGCCCAACTGCCTGGGCCTCGTCTTCACCGACCTTCTGCAGGTCGACAACGATGAGCAAGGCACTGCTGCGAGTGCCCCGATGAAGACCACTGATGAGAAAGCTAGCTTACCGAAGAAGACAGCTTCCACCGTTGTCTCCTGCTATGTCCATCATGTCCAAAGGAAGGACATGGTCCCCGCTGCTGCCCAGAAGGGGAAAAGAACCAACCGGAGAAGCCGGTGTGCCGCTGCTAACCGTCGTCTTTCCAATTCCAGGAAGACGATAATGATGGGTGATATTAGGGCGAACCTTGACGGCCGCCCCAGAGAAGTCCGTCCAGACAGGATTATCCCGACCATCCCAACCAACAACAAGTTCCAAGTTCTGGCCACCAGGAGGGCCAACCGGGAAGCTGATGAAAGGAAGACGCTGGCACCCAAGCCAGCAAGATACAAACAGGTCTGGCGGCCGAAGAAGATACAGAGCTGGGTCCCAGCTCGAGACAGAGAGGATCTTACTGATGTCACTGTTGCCCGCCTCAGAGCAGGGGGCAGAGGGAAAGAGAGGAAAGACGAAAGAAATGCTACTGCTGTCTGTCCCGGGACCCGAGGGAGGAGAGATGAGACTGAGGGTCAAGGAAGGAATATGACTGCTGCTTGCCCCATGATGAAGGGTAGAAGGTATGAAAAGAAGGAGGACTTTACTGCCACCCGTTCCAGGGCCGGGGGCAGAAGATGGCAAAGAAAGAACCATGATGCTGCTGCCAACTGCTGCCAAGTTGGCAATGTGAGAAGGAGTGAACCAGTCACTGTGATTGCCACAAGAAGACCAAGAGCCTGTGCCAGACAGGCTGATATCTTCAGATACTCCAAAATCGAGCATTTGAATGCTCAGGTGGCAAGACTGGCTTATCAGCAAAAGAGCCAGGACAGATTGATACTCCAACCTGAGCCACAAAGGCATAGCCCAGAGGAGATGAAGCAAGTGGTCCAAGACTACTTCCATTACCTAGGGAACTCTGCCCTAGGTCAACAAAGATTGTCCCGTGCTTTGGGCACCATGGATGAAGAAGAAGAAGAAACTCTGCAAGAGATGATAATCGGAGTCTCCTCCTCCGATTCAAATGATTATGAAGAAGGCTTTAGGGCCGGATATGATGAAGAAGACCTCTACAGGGAGGAAGTCAAAGAAAGAGTATCGGTCTTTGACCGACTCGAATACCCCGACCAGGCAAAAAGAAAAGTTTACAGGCAGAAAGGAAGAATGCAAATCTTCGCCTGTAACATGGCTGGAATTGCCAGGGGACAAGGCATGTTACCAACCCAACCAGATGAACTGCTCAGGCTGGCAACCAGACCTGGTCCCGTCACAAGAAGAAGCCAGGCAACCAAAGATAAGATGAAAGCTGATGATGCAGCCCGCAGAGTTACCACTATGACAGTCAACGTGGTGACAGCGGAAGAAGGGGATAATCCCTTCATTGATGATGCTGAAGGGACTTTAGAAGATATACAGATCCCATCAACCCTGGATCCCATGATCCAGATGATGTTTAGAACATATCAGTAGGAGATCAGTGCTCTCAGAAGACAGCTCAATGAGAGACATGAAGCTACGCCGGTCTCCAAACAAGCCGAGCCTGTGGGGCCAACTTCCAGCTCTACAGAAACGGCTGCCCCTGCTAATCCTCTCCTGGCTGATAAGGGCAAAGCACCGAGCCAACCTACTCCACAGCAGACAGTGGCTCAGCCCTCTATATCTCAGACGCAGCCTGCCGCGCCCATCTTGCGCGCAACTGTGATGACGACTCCTCACAGCCAGCAACAAGCTCATTTCTTCCCAGAGGAGATAGATCCAGCCATAGCCCACAAGCTGATGATTGAGAAAATTGTGGAGATGAAGCTGTCAGAGAAGACTGGTGACGATGGCAGCACCTACGATGTGTACAAGGTGCCGTATCCGCCCCACTATGCGGCCAAAAGATTGCCTCCGGGCGTCAGCAAGCCGCCAAAATTTGAGAAATTCGATGGCCAGGGCTCCCCCAGGGAACACATAGCTTACTACACCACAATTATGGGTGATTTGGCAGCCGACGAAGCTTATCTGCTCAAATTCTTTGGCTCATCCCTCACTGGGTTAGCCTTTGAATGGTATTCAAGTCTGCCAGCTGGGTCGGTGGTTGACTGGCCTGATATGCAGAGAAAGTTTCGTGACAGATTTCATGTCACAGAAAGAGAGATCACTATAGCAGAACTATATGCAACCAAGCAGAAACAGGATGAGACAACACTAGATTACATCAAAAGGTGGAGGAACTTGGCTATGAGATGCAGAAGACCTCCTCATCAAGAAGATGCAGTGCAGATATGTAAGCAAAGCCTCAGGAGAGAGGTGCTAGAAAAGATGATCGGTGCAGATGTTAGAACATTTGACCGACTGAACAATATAGTGGCCGAGGTCGAGACGTTCTTATCCAAGCGTCCGACCGCCAATGCTCCCACTATGCTGAAGGGAAAATCCAATGATCGACGGCCATCACATTCTGAGGCCAACACCGTCGATTTCAGAACCTTTGAACAATAGAAGGGGAAGAAAGGGGCAGATGAAGCTCCCCCGCTGGAAGATACAGCAAAAAGAAAAGATAAAGTCTCTCTGAGAGACAAGATGAGAAAAGCATATTCCTTCCCAAAAGATAAGACGGCCGCACTGTTCAACTGGGCATACAAGTTCAATAAGGTAACATTGCCTGAACCCAAAGGACCAGCAGATGCAGCAAAGAAAGATGATCCGCTGTTCTGTCCATTTCACCGTGCGCTGGGGCACGCAATTGAAGATTGTTATGTCTTCAAAGATATCATGGAAGGAATGGTCAAGAAAGGTGAGCTGTAGCTGGGAGATTACCAGGTAAAGCCGCCCCATCCACATGAGCCTCCACCCTGGAGAATGGCTGCCAATATGATCTCAGTCTACCAGCAGCTGCCCAAGGAAGCCGTCGAAGAATGCACCAAGCATACATATGAAGCTTGCTTCCTCACCCCACAGAAGGATCAGGAAGGATGGCAGATGATACCCATAAAAAGTAGAAAGAAGACTCCTGCAGCCAGTACCAGCGGAGCAGTTATCCGGGGTGTCACCCCAAGGCCCGAGCCGCCTCCAATAAAGCCAGTATGGCGTACAGCTGAGACCGGACCAGTCATCCGGATCCCTACTCACAACCGGAGGAGACAAACTCCCCTCCCTGCACATAAAGAAGTAAGTCCTGCAGCCAGGCGTCTACAACAGTATATCAATGAGCTCGACGAATATGAGCAAAAAGAGCCCAAGCATCTGTTGGTGAAAGACTGTATACTCTGGGAACAGCTCGAGGAATTGAAAATGGAAGAGCTGCCAGAGGCAGAACAAAGAAAAGGTGAGACTGAGCCCTTCTGGGGGCAGGAGCCAGCAAAGCCAAATTCCCAGAAGAAGAAGAGACGACCCAAGTCCAAAAAGGAGAAGAAAGTCGTGACAGTACAGTGCAATACACTATCGGTACTCTTTTCCTTGCCCGGGGAGAATGGTGAGGATGAAGCATCAAATGCCCCGCTAGAAGCCAACCATGCTGAGGCCTCTACCTCAGCCCATGCAACACGTTCTGGGAGAAGATGGGGACGCCCACCACCAGCTAACCATAACATCATGTTCAGAGGGGAGCAGCCCTATCAAATCCCAGAACCAGAGATGCGAGGCGTCCAGGTTCCTCCCCCTGCCAGCTTATACCAGGAGGGAAGAAAAGCAGATGAAGCCCCTTCATTCCTGGAATTTCTATCCAGTTTGGAGAATGAACAGTCAGTGCAGGTTATGCCAGCTACAAACAACAAGTGCTAGCAGTCGGCAGATAGAAAGCAGAAGCAGCATGAAGAAGATGAAAGATGTAACCCTTTAGCAAAGCCAAGGGCCGTTGCTACAGAAGAAACATCCCAGGGAATCGATCTAGAGGATGAAACTGGCGCCAGGCATCAAAGGCCACAAGCACCACATGAACTTCCAAGACCCCGTTGGGTGGAGGAGATGAGGCTATCCAATGTCCGGGTGGGTAGCCGGATCATGAAAATGCTGAAGAAGCTCCCTACCAGGTTTTCCATCTGGGAGATCCTCTCTCTGAGTGAAGAAGCCCGCCAAGCCATCATTGATGCCTTGCAGTCGCCGGCACAATATGAAGCACTCTTGACAGAAGTGAATTCTGGGCCCTCGATCACGTTCACAGAAGATGATATGTTGATCCCAAATTCCAGTCATAACAGACCGTTGTATATGAGGGGTTCTCTGAACTGTCAGCCATTGAGCAGGATATTGATAGATCCAGGGGCTGCTGTGAATATCCTCCCATACCGCATCTATCAGAAATACTACTTTGACCTGCAGCTTACCAAGGTAAGAGATATGAAGATTGCGGGGTTCAACCAGAAATGTGAAACACCTCTCGGGGTGGCCGATTTTAACCTCACACTAGGCGACCTCACTACCGTGGTACGATTCTATGTAATCGACTCCAACACCACGTATAAGGCCCTGCTGGGAAGACCGTGGCTGCACGAATATCAGATAGTGCCATCCACGCTACACCAATGCATAAAATACTGCCATGAAGGAAAAGAAGAAAGGGTGTTTGCAGACCTACATCCCTTCGAAGTGTTCGAGTGCCATATGCTCGATGCATCCTATTACACCGAGGTGTCACAGAAGGATGAAGAAAGAGAGGCTGTGGTCAGCCAGAAGAAGCCGGTGACAAAGACAAAAAGTTGGTCTCCGCCGCCACCCAAGGGCTACATTAAAAAGCATGAGGTATCCCACATCTCCTATGCTGGAGACTTTGCTCGGATAACTCCTCCCAGCATCCGCCCGGATGATACTGATGAAGAAATGAAACAAAAGTACACTCAGGTGGAGGTGCCGCAGGGTTTATTTAAACCCATCGTCAGCCTTGAGTACCAAACAGTGCTCCCACTGAAGACTATGGAAATCCCTCGCTTCTGCGAACCCCCTATTATATTCTACACCGGGGAGCCAGTCGAAGAAGATGATCAAGACTGTATGGCCCCTGAAGAAGCTGCAAACCTGATGGTACCGATTACAGGCTTGGATTATACTACCCAACGGATTTCACAAATGTTCTCCAAGATGCAAATGCCATCGATGCAGCCTGCTGCTCAGAAGAAAGCATTCAAGGAGCTATGGGATCCGCCTCGAGATAACAAGGAACTGAGGAAGATCACACATCACCCGGGACTGGGTTATACCCTGCAAGAATACTATGAAGCCGAGGTGGATGTCATCTCTGCCTTCTACCAGAATGGAGATTCCCCTGAAGTGGGATATGATCAATACCCCTTTGAAGATGAAGAAATTATGTATCAATCCATAACAGACAATGAAGCCCAAGACAACCAGTCGGAGGCAAGGATGTCTGATGAGACTAAGAAGGGTTGGTGCTGGGAGAATCCATCTTGCAAAGAGGATCTGTTCCAGGCCGAAGCACAATTTGACACGGGAACCCCGGATGAAGACCAAGTAGCCAAAGAGCTGAGAGAATGTCTAGAGTTTGAACGCATTCTAGAGAATTCCGGGCTCTGCAGAATGATGACCTGTCAAGAGAACCCACATCAGAAGAGCCTCTAAGAACGGAAGAGTCTACTTCTGAATTTCCTACTGAACCAGCCTCGTCCTCGGGACAGACTGAACAGAATCCAGTAATATTGGCCCTATATGATGCACCAGCATCCGCTGATGGCCAATATGATGAAACAGAGGAGCATGAAACTGAAGAAGATTACATCCCGGGAGGCTTTATTGATTTGCAAGAAGCCCCACCCGAAGTTGAAGACGGAGGCCAAGCCACCGTCGATGAGCTGATAGAAGTGAATCTGGGGTCAGCAGATGAGCCAAGGCCGACATTCCTCAGTGCACTGCTGGAGCCAGCTGTCAAAGAATAGTATATTCAATTTTTGAAAGAATTCCGAGACTGCTTCGCATGGACATATGATGAAATGCCCGGACTGAGTTCTGATGTAGCACAGCACCGATTGGCAATAAACCCAGAGGCTAACCCTGTGAAGCAGCCTTCCAGGAGAATGCGTCCTGAACTGATAAATCAGATTAACAAAGAGGTTGATAAGCTGATTGATGTGGGGTTTGTCGAAGAAAACCAGTATACCACATGGCTAGCCAATATAGTGCCCGTGAAGAAGAAGAATGGGCAGATCAGAATATGTGTCGACTTCTGGGACCTTAATAAGGCTTGCCCGAAAGATGATTTCCCAGTGCCGATCACTGAAGTCATGATTGACGCAACTACTGGTCATGAAGCGTTGTCATTTATGGATGGGTCATCCAGATACAACCAGATATGGATTGCTGAAGAAGACAGGGTGCACACTGCATTCCGCACTCCAAAAGGGATATTCCATTACAAAAGGATGCCGTTCAGCCTTAAGAATGCCGGCGCTACCTACCAAAGAGCCATGACAAAGATCTTTGATGATTTACTCTTCAAGAAAGTAGAGTGCTACATTGATGATCTGGTAGTGAAAACCAGCAGAAAAGAAGACCATCTGCAAGACCTGAGGATAGTATTCCAGAGGCTGCGCAAATATGAACTCAAGATGAATCCTATGAAATGCGCCTTCGGCGTGTCCAGTGGAAAATTCCTCGGATTTATCGTCCGGCACAGGGGTATTGAAATTGACCCCGCCAAGATCAAGGCTATCCAGGAGCTCCCTCCACCAAGGAATCTGCACGAGCTGAGATCTCTGCAGGGGCATCTGGCCTACGTCCGACGATTCATATCAAATCTGTCGGGGAGATGTCACCCTTTTCACAAGCTCATGATGAAAGATGTACCGTTCCTCTGGGACGATGGCTGTCAGGAAGCCTTTGAGAAGCTGAAAGAATATCTCAAGACCCCTCCAGTGCTGGGGGCACCTATTAAGGGCAAACCCCTGATACTGTACATTGCAGCCACACACTGTTCCCTGGGGGCAATGCTAGCGCAGATAAATGAAGAAGGCAAAGAGCAGGCTCTATACTACCTGAGTCGGAGGCTGATTAGAACTGAAGAAAGCTACACCTATATAGAAAAGACATGCTTAGCACTAGTCTTTGCCGTTAAAAAGCTCCGGCACTATATGCTATCACATGAACTCAGATTGATATCTACAGCAGATCCACTCAAATACATATTGACTCAGCCAGTACTGAAAGGCCGGTTGGGCAAATGGGCAGTAATTCTGATGGAATTCGATATCACATATATACCCCAAAGGGCGATAAAAGGACAGGCCGTTGCTGATTTCTTTGCAGAGCATCCCGTGCCTGAGAATGATATGCTGGGGACTGAGTTACCCGATGATGAAACACTCGAAGCCTGCCAGGCTCAGTCAGCTATGTGGCAGCTATTCTTTGATGGAGCATCCAGAACGGAGACAGATTCCGATGGAAAAACTAGAATACGGGCCAGAGCCGGTATTGTGCTGAAATCACCAGAAGGGGAGGTGGTACATACTTCCTGTTCTATAAACAAGCCATGCACTAATAATGAAGCCGAGTATGAAGCTCTGATAATCGGATTGCACATCAGCCTCAACATGGGTATCCAGATGCTTCAGGTATTCGGGGATTCAATGTTGATAATAAAGCAAATCCAAGGGGAGTTCAAAGTGCGAAAGCCGGAGTTGAACCCCTACCATCAAGAAGCTGTGCGCCTCATGGCGAAATTCTATCATATTGAGCTCAAGCATGTGGGCCGTGCACATAATGCCCAGGCTGATGCATTGGCAAAGCTAGCCAGCTCAATAGCAGTCCCACCAGATGAGACACTGAACATTATTGTTATAAACCGGCGGCAAGTCCCCAGCATGCTAGAAGGGTGCCCCGAAGAAGAAGAAGTTGCTACTATCAGCACAGTACAGGCATCTGATTGGAGACAGCACTTGCTACAGTGGTTTCTGCACCAACAGCTGCCGCAAAAGAGAGAAGAAAAGATGAAGCTTCTGAGGATTAAGGATTCTTATGAACTCAGGAATGGGACTCTATTCTGAATAATGGCGGATGCACGCAAGAAGATTCTGCTCCGCTGCCTGTCCACTGAGGACGCTTGGCAAGCGATGAAAGAAACACATGCTGGGACAGCAGGTGCTCACCAGGCCGGTCCTAAGATGAAGATAGAGATTAAGAAGCTGGGCTACTACTGGCCCACCATGTTTGAAGACTGCTGTAAATTTGCAAAATCATGCCAGAAGTGTCAGGAGCATGCTACCGTGCCTAGAAGGCCACCTACAACTCTGCACCCTACAATCCCCAGCTGGCCGTTTGCACAATGGGGAACTGATGTAGTCGGGCCATTGCCAACTTCCTCGGCCGGACATAAGTACATACTGGCCATAACAGATTACTTCTCCCGATGGGCGGAAGCCATAGCATTAAGAGAAGTGACTGGTGAGCTGGTCTCCAGATTCATCAAGCAAAACATTATCTTCCGGTTCGGGATCCCCAACCGAATAATATCTGATAATGGAAGTCATTTCAGAAATCAGAAAATCTATCAGCTTGCCGAGAAGTATAAGATTGAATGGAGAACCTCCACTCCCTACAATCCACAGGCAAACGGATTGGCAGAAGCTTTTAATAAGACCTTGTGTACATTGCTGGCCAAAGTCGTCAGTTCCAACAAGAATGACTGGGAAGAGAAAATGTATGAAGCTTTATGGGCATACCGCACCGTCTTCAAAACACCTACAGGGTGCTCACCATACTCATTGGTGTACGGCTTAGAGGCAGTGGTCCCGCTGGAGCTGGAAGTCCCGTCACTCAGAGTGGCGGTCCAATATGACCTAGCCCCTGGCGAACAGACTAATACAGAAAGAAGATTAGAAGAACTGGCTGAATTGGAGGGGAGGCGCCTCCAAGCTCAGAAGAATATCCAAATGTATCAGGCCCGCATGGCCACTGCATTCAACAAACTCGTAAAAGGACGAGAGTTCAAGAAAGGTGACCTCGTTAGGGTCAAGAAAAGAGAAGTCATGGCATCCAACCCAAAAGGAAAGCTAAATGCTAATTGGGAAGGTCCCTATGTGATACAAAGGGTCTACGAAGGTGGGGCCTATATGGTTGTCAACCATCGAGGGGAGATCCAATTCTCGCCACTCAACGGTAGGCACCTAAAGTTGTATCACGCTGCACAACCAACATTCTCCGAGTAATCGGGCCAAAAGCTACCCTTCTTTCTTGGTCTAGTGGCATTCCGCCCTAGCCGAGCTACCTTCTTTCTTGGTCTAGTGGCATTCCGCCCTAGCCGAGCTACCCTATTTCTTGGTCTAGCGGCACTCCGCCCTAACCAAGCTACCTCTTTCTTGGGCTAGCGGCACTCCGCCCTAACCAAGCTACCCTTCTTCCTTGGTCTAGCGGCACTCCGCCCTAACCGAGCTACTCCATTTCTTGGTCTAGCGGCACTCCGCCCTAGCCGAGCTACCTCATGCCTTGGTTTAGCGGCACTCTGCCCTAATCGAGCTACTCCATTCCTTGGTTTAGCGGCACTCCGCCCTAGCCGAGCTACCTTCTTTCTTGGTCTAGCAGCACTCCGCCCTAACCAAGCTACCCTTCTTCCTTGGTCTAGCGGCACTCCGCCTTAATCGAGCTACCCTTTTCCTTGGTCTAGCGGCACTCCGCCCTAACCGAGCTACCCCATTTCTTGGTCTAGCGGCACTCCGCCCTAACCGAGCTACCCTTCTTCCTTGGTCTAGCGGCACTCCGCCCTAACCGAGCTACCCCATTTCCTGGTTTAGCGGCACTCCGCCCTAACCGAGCTACCCTTCTTTCTTGGTCTAGCGGCACTCCGCCCTAACCGAGCTACCCCATTTCCTGGTTTAGCGGCACTCCGCCCTAACTAAGCTACCTCTTTCTTGGTCTAGCGGCACTCCGCCCTAACCGAGCTACCCCATTTCCTGGTTTAGCGGCACTCCGCCCTAGCCGAACTACCTATTCCTCGGTTAGCGGCACCCCGCCCTAATCAGGCCACTTCATCTTGGTCAATGGCACTCCGCCCTGATCGAGCTACCATCTCCTTGGTCCAGTGGCATCTCGCCCTGCCCAAGCTGCCCTCTCTCTCAGCTCGCATACCAAATAAAAGAAGAAAAGAAAAGAAAAAGGGGGTTAAAAATAGTGATACCCCGCCAGTCTTGTTCAGACATTCTGAACAAGGGCAAAAATGGCCAAAACCCAGCTGTGGTGAAAACCCGAAAGGGCACTGCAGGTAAAATCGGGTACCCCGCCACGTGAAAACACGGAAGGGCGCGTGGGCAAAAGCAAGAGGGGGCTGGCTCCGGTGAAAACCCGAAAGGGCACTTGGGTCAGTAATGTGGTAATCCCAAAGAAAGCCTCATCTCCCACCATAAACTCACCGTTGATCGACCGGCACCTTGCCCGATCAACAATTAGACCCACTCAGTTTAGACCCTACGTCTATTCTGATAAAACCTATGAAATCCTTGCATTGGTATAAACCCAATACCGATGATGGAACCTGCTGCTGGTCGATCGGCACACTCGCCCGATCAGCAATGAAACCTATCCAGGCCAGACCTTTCATCTATCCTGATGAAACCTATGAAATCCTTGCATTGGTATAAACCCAATACCGATGATGAAAGCTGCTGCTGGTCGATCGGCACACTGCCCAATCGACAATGAAACCTGTCCAGTTTAGACCTTACGTCTATGCTGATAAAACCCATGAAATCCTTGTATTGGTATAAACCCAATACCGATGATGAAACCTGCTGCTGGTCGATCGGCACACTGCCCAATCGGCGATGAAACCTATCCAGGCCAGACCTTTCGTCTATCCTGATGAAACCTATGAAATCCTTGCGTCGGTATATACCCAATACCGATGATAAGAGCAGCCGCTAATGAAGCAGCACATGGCCTGACCTGTGCTGAAGTCCCAATTCAAGAGATATATATATATGTATATAAAAAATGGGGTCAAAAATAGAGATACCCCGCCAGACTTGTTCGGACATTCTGAACAAGGGCAAAAATGGCCGAAACCCAGCTGTGGTGAAAACCCGAAAGGGCACTGCAGGCAAAATCGGGTACCCCGTCACGTGAAAACCTGAAAGGGCGCGTGGGCAAAAGCAAGAGGGGGCTGGCTCCGGTGAAAACCCGAAATGGCACTTGGGTCAGTAATGTGGTAATTCAAAGTTCCGTGCCAACAGGCACGCTGCCCTTACTTCCCCTTCGCTGATAAAACCTTCTGTTGGTCATCTGGCTCCATGCCCCACCGACAATAAAACCTCTCCAAGAAAGACCTTACGTCCGTCCTGATGAAATCTACACACCCTCTTTCAAATGTCCCACCCGGGATAAAACCTGCTGGAATAGACCTTACGTCTATCCTGACGATTCCTACGCCTCTACCTACGTCCCACTGTTGATCGATTGGCACCCTACCCGATCAATGATGAAACCCTAGCCAGTTTAGACCTTTCGTCTAGGCTGATGAAACTTATGAAACTCTTCTTTGCGTCGATATAAACCCAATATCGATGATGAAACCAGTTATTGGTCGACCGGCACCTTGCCCGATCAATGATGAAACCCTCCCAGTTTAGACCTTTAGTCTATGCTGATGAAACTCATGAAACTCTTCTTTGCGTCGATATAAACCCAATATCGATGATGAAACCAACTGTTGATCGATTGGCACCTTGCCCGATCAATGATGAAACCCTATCCAGTTTAGACCTTACGTCTATTCTGATAAAACATATGAAATCCCCCTTGCATCGATATAAGCTCAATATCGATGATGAAGTCAACCGTTGGCTGATCGGTACATCGCCCGGCCAATGATACAATCTGTCCAGTTCGTACTTTATGTCCGTTCTGATGAAAACCCCATACCCTTTTTCAATATCCCACCGTGATGAAACCTGCTGCTGATTAATGGGCACACTCGCCCGATCAGCAATGAAACCCATCCGGTTTAGACCTTACGTCTATGCCGATAAAACCCATGAAACCCTTGCATTGGTATAAACCCAATACCGATGATGAAACCTGCTGCTGGTCGATCGGCACACTGCCCAATCGACAATGAAACCTATCCAGGCCAGACCTTTCGTCTATCCTGATGAAACCTATGAAATCCTTGCATTGGTATAAACCCAATATCGATGATGAAACCTGCTGTTGATCGATTGGTACACCACCCGATCAATGATGAAACCCACCCAGTTTAGACCTTACGTCTATCCTGATGAAACCTATGAAATCCTTGCGTCGGTATATACCCAATACCGATGATAAGAGCAGCCGCCAATGAAGCAGCACATCGCCTGACCTGTGCTGAAGTCCCAATTCAAAAGATATATATATATATATATATGTATATATAAAAAATGGGGTTAAAAAATAGAGATACCCTGCCAGACTTGTTCGGACATTCTGAGCGAGGGCAAAAATGGCTAAAACCCAGCTGTGGTGAAAACCCAAAAGGGCACTGCAGGCAAAATCGGGTACCCCGCCACGTGAAAACCCGAAAGGGCGCGTGGGCAAAAGCAAGAGGGGGCTGGCTCCGGTGAAAACCCGAAAGGGCACTTGGGTCAGTAATGTGGTAATTCAAAGTTCCGTGCCAACAGGCACGCTGCCCTTACTTCCCCTTCGCTGATAAAACCTTCTGTTGGTCATCTGGCTCCATGCCCCACCGACGATAAAACCTCTCCAGGAAAGACCTTACGTCCGTCCTGATGAAATCTACACACCCTCTTTCAAATGTCCCACCCGGGATAAAACCTGCTGGAATAGACCTTACGTCTATCCTGACGATTCCTACGCCTCTACCTACGTCCCACTGTTGATCGATTGGCACCCTGCCCGATCAATGATGAAACCCTAGCAAGTTTAGACCTTTCATCTAGGCTGATGAAACTTATGAAACTCTTCTTTGCGTCGATATAAACCCAATATCGATGATGAAACCAGTTATTGGTCGACCGACACCTTGCCCGATCAATGATGAAACCCTCCCAGTTTAGACCTTTAGTCTATGCTGATGAAACTCATGAAACTCTTCTTTGCGTCGATATAAACCCAATATCGATGATGAAACCAACTGTTGATCGATTGGCACCTTGCCCGATCAATGATGAAACCCTATCCAGTTTAGACCTTACGTCTATTCTGATAAAACATATGAAATCCCCCTTGCATCGATATAAGCTCAATATCGATGATGAAGTCAACCGTTGGCTGATCGGTACATCGCCCGGCCAATGATATAATCTGTCCAGTTCGTACTTTATGTCCGTTCTGATGAAAACCCCATACCCTTTTTCAATGTCCCACCTGCTATAACCTCTACCCAGTCTAGACCTTTCATCTATTCCGATGAAACCTCTTCTTTCACATTTGTGCAAATTGTCTCCCTCGCAGCACATATTGCCAAGAGGGACGTTTGCTGCTACCAACAGAATCCGGTTTAAGCACCTCCCCGGAAGTCGTCACGCGGTGGAGCGAGTTCCCCATCCTTTCTCTAAGGGGGTGGACGCTCTCCTGCCAAGTACGGGCCATTCGCATGAGGAATTGCTAAAACCGCTACCCCACTTCTCAAAGTGATAAAACCACATGCAGAAGAAAATGGATACGCATGAAGCCAAAGATTTCTTTTCATTAATAAGTGAGTACATAAAGGGCCCCGAGGGGACGTTGTATCGCAAAAGACTACAAAAGAAAAAGAAAGAGAAGATGGTTCATGGCTGCCTGAAGATGTCCTCGAAAGCCAGAAGACCCACATAAGGGGCGGCTCTCAGTTCATGAAGACGAGCCACCTCCTCCTGCAGTCGAACGGACTCGTCTTGAAAGGACGCCACCTGCCCCTCTAATAGAGCTGCTTCTTCCTCGAGCTGCAGTCGAGAAGTTGTTAGCTGCGGCAGCTCAGCTCGGAGATCGGACAGTTCAGCTTCCAGGATAGTTATCCGGTCGCGCACAAACTGCTCCCGCTCCGCCAAAGACTGCATTTGGCACTATCGCTCTTGAAGAATAGAGTTCATCTTCGCCAGCTCGGATTTGCATTCCATTCTTTGCAACTTCAAAGCCGACAGTTTGTCAGACATGATATGTGTCAAGAAATCCCGGCGATGAATAAATTTTAACAATAAAAGAACCCGCTGGGCCCATATTTCTGTGGGACATCCCATCGCCTGCAAGCCGGCGGTGAAGCGCTCGGCTATCTCCTTCAACTGTGGATAGGTTAGTCCGGGCTGGGACTCCACTAGCTGGCGCAGCATGCCCAGATGTTGCCAGACAAAACTCTCAGGTGAAGTAAAGCCAGGCAAAGAAAGAGGAGCTACTTCAAAGGTTACTTCACTATCAATGTCCGCCCATAGGGTGATATCCGGCTACGAAGAAGAAGATGGGAGGTCTACCGAAGGTACCAACTGAGCTTTCCCTGCAACCTCTGGCATGGCCAAGAGATCTTCCACTTCCATCTCCTCGAAAGCGGCCGTCTGAATACTCCCGGATGCAACTTCAGGCACCTTCTCCTCAGATTCTGAAAGTATGGAGATAGAGTCAGGGGCGGTGATAGGCAATACTCCCAGTTCTGCAGCAGCTACCTCTCCTTCTTCCATCTCCGCTTCGGTGGCCAATTCCTTCAATGTCGAGGCTGCGGAGGCCACAGTCTGAAGAGGCAAAGGTTCACCCTCCATGATTGATGTTGTGAGAATTGTTGACTCAGGAGCGATGGTCATCACTGCGGCCGGTATGAAAGAAGAACTTCTGGCTAGATCAGCTTCGGCTCTGAAATCTGAAGCCCTGATAGGAGTGCATCTGTCTCCTGAGGCCCCTAGGTCCAACGATGCTAAATCTGTTGAAGACTGTATTCGCATTGGAACAGGGCGAATGACCTCAGGAGCTCCCATGCAGGATAAAAGTAGAAAAGGGACAATAGCCCAGTTTGCAGAAGAAACCTCCATAAAAGTTGCAGTTGTGTTTGAGCTGGCAGTGATAGGGCCCTGAGACCAAAGCAAAACAACCTTCAGCACTAAATGAAAATGCAGATGAAGCAGCAAGCCTGAAAGGGGACCCACCTTTGAAGCAGGGTTCGCATCCTCGAAGTGGGGTGAAAGAGGAGGAAACTCCGAAGTTGAAGTGACAAAGAGTGAAGATATGTCGATCTCGGTGTCGAGCCCGGTGAACTCCTCTTGCAACTCCTCCTCGGAAGATGGCACCAGCAGCTTAGCAGGCTGAAAAGACATAGCGCCTTTTGCAAGTACAAGCGGGGCTTCTGATTCAGGAGCATCCCCCTCACTGCCGCTGAAAGCCACTCCCTCCTCATCAGAGACGGTTGTAGAGCTACCCGATGATATTTCTACCCTGGCTACATGCTGTGGGGACGCCTCTAAAGCATGTCGGGATGTGGACCGGGTAATTATGTGCCTGGCCGGAACAGTATCCCGCTTCGACTGAGTCTTGTGACCCTCCGGAGGTTGAATCGGCTCTTCTGTCATCCTTTCAACCTCAGTCTACTCCTCGGTTGCCACTTCAACAGAAAAGGGACCTCTTAGGGTTATAGTAAAAAAAAAAGACAATAGAAGTGTGAAACAGATGAGAAAGCACACTTACCCCCCGCCTCACTAGCCGGCGTGGGGGAAGGCAGCCTGGTCTCCGCTTCGGAGGGTGCCACAATTGGCTCTTGAGCTGCGCAAAAAGGGAAGGGGTCAGAGTCGAAGACTTCTTTGAAAATCTACAAAAGATGATGAAGAATGCAAATGCAAGCTAATGATGTTACCCTGAACCGGTGTCTGAGTAGCCTCCCTTTGCAACTCAAACTCATCGAATGAGGGAATGTTGGGGAGAGGGGTCCCAGTGTCCATCGCCACCGAAGTCGACTGCTGAACATGGGCCTTTTTGGCCTTCCTGGCCTTCCCAACTACAGCCTTGACTGCGGAAGCCTTCCTCTTCCTGCCAGGAGGCAGGGGAGTAGTGGTCGGTGCTGCAGCCGGGACTTCAAAATAAGTAGGCTTCTCGGCCTGCGCAATAATCTTTCTATAGAGCCCCTGCCGCTTTATATCAGGCCGGTCTGTTGAAAATAGCAGAAGGGTGATGGGATCAGTGGGTGCGAAATTCAGATGCTAAGCAGAAAACACTGCAATCAAAAAAGAAGAAATCTTACCTGCCGGGCCGTCGTAGAATACAGAAAGTGGCCAGTACAGATAAGCTACCTCCTTGGAGCGGGAAGTAGCCTCCTTGATGAGCCAGCACACATCACCAAATATCTGGCACTTCTCTACGAAAGTTGCCAGATCATTATGGTCGTGAAAGTCAAGGCATCGAAATAAGTCAAGATGGTCCATGCCCCAACCATCGACATAATGAAATGATATAAACAGTGGCTTGTTCAATATGCCAGCTATCGGGCTTTCTGCAGATAATCCATGCAAATTCAGCAGAATGAACAGCCAGGACGTTTGCCTATAGTACGTCTGAGTTCTATCTTCTCGGCGTACAAACGTCCTATATGGATGAAATTTATCAATTGGACCCTTCCAAGGAGCTACTGTCGGGAGCGGTTCTTCAACAGGGAATGGGTACTGCTGCTCCTCCAAGCGAGCGCCTCCCACACGGCATAAATGCTTCAAGGTCTTCATGAAAGTGTCTTCATTGATAGCAGCAAAGACAGGGACAAGCGGCTCGGAGCTCGTTTCCTTCAATGCCCGACATTGAGTCAGATAATTCTCCGCCTCCCTCGGGTGCTGTGAGTAAAGTTTTTTCAAGTGGGCCTCAGGAATATCAAACACGGGCCCAAGTTGCTGTTTCAGGAAGGAGCGCTCTGCCACATCCCAGAAGGCACCCCTACCGTCCCTGTAAAAACCGGTCCGGATGTTCCACCATTTGATATATTCTGATGTTACCTGGGGAACACGGTTAGAAACAGTGGGCACCCTGAAAACTACATCGTCCTGGCGATGATAGAAATCCCACCACAACCGGCCCTCGCCAACAATGACGGACCCGTGCTTGGCCCGGCTATCCAAAGGAAACTGAGCAGCTGAGGTGGGGATGTGCTGGTCGTAGCCGAAGTTCCGCCCAAATCGGAACGGATAGTATGGCTCCAAAAGAAGAAGGCCACCCTTCCTGAAAACTAAAACACTGGGCCGAATAGCCATGGCCCATCTGACTAGCTCCGGCTCCAGGATAGGCCGAGCAACTTCAGCCCCTGTGGCAGGATGAGCATAAGTCTCTATCTCTTCCAGCTTGCACTCTCTCTGAGGATCAATCAAAGGAGCTGAACCTACCGCCAAGCTCCAGAAATGAATGCTGCCGGGGGCGTCCACTAGTACCCTTATCAGTCGGCCCCTTATTTTAAACAACTGATCATAAAAGGGACCAGACTCAGCACTGGTGAATTCGACCATTCTAGGCAACACCGTATCTGCCTACAAGGTTCTCGGAGCCAACTCAGGAATATACTGCAAACACAGGCGTTGAAGAAGTGAAAAGGACCCACGGCCCTCAAAGAACGGGGAGTCCGATGCTTGTGCAGGTCCCCCAAAGATTTATATATCAAACACAGGGCCACTGGGCAAAGCGACAGCTTCATCCCCCATGCCATCTGGCAAGCTAGATATATGGCCTCTGGCCGAATGACTGTCTCGTCCCCTTGTGGGAGGGCGAAAGTACACAACCAGAAGGTGAAATAGGCTGCACAATGTGTGATGGGATCTACTCCTGCCGGATTGGGACCACCTTTGCCCGCATGACGCAATGAGGATGGCAGCGGCGACTTATAGCGAGGGGCCCTTATCTGTTTGCTGGCAACTGGACCCAGGGAAGGAAAGTCTGCATACTTCAGGGGACCGTCAAAGAAATACTGGAGCCACTGCCCTATCCGGACCCTCAGTTTGCTGCCTTTCTCTCGAGGATGATAGCCTTTGGAGGACCCTCTGTTGTACGCCAGACAGATGGAGCGGTATACCTTCATCAGATACCGATATGAGAAGCCGATGGAATACTTGCCCTCGCCATCAGAGCTATCCTTCTCGGAATCTGTCAAGCAAACTTCCTCATACGGCTCGCCATCAATGGGCAGACCGGAGAGCTGTGATAAACTCCAGAGGTCCAGGGATGTCTCACCCTCCGCTGTATAAAAAGTGTTGAATAAAGGGCAGAACACTTCGAACATCCCACAGCATAACCCTCTGGATATGGGATATCGAAATCTAGAAGCGAAAATGCTGTGATATACCCCGGTTCTGATCAACAGAGGGGCATACTCCTTCAGAACAAACTCTGTGAACTCCACTGCCCCTACTCGGAATAAGTGCGCGTCAGTGATTTTGGTATCCCCGAACCAACCAGCGGCCAGATGGTACTTGAACTGAACGGCCGAACAATTCAGCACGAAGGGCTCTTCGCGATATCCCCACTTCAATGGTGCTAAGAACATGCCATAGCCGGGCTTCTCCCTATGAACTCGGCCGCTAGCATTATCCCACCGGGCAGGTGTGAATTCCGGGGCCCGGGCCAGCATCTTCTTCTCTGGTTCCAGCTCCGATATGCCGAGGACTGCATCCCAGTCGCGCTTTTCTCCAGGAAGATAGATGGCCTTGCTGCGATACACTGATTCCTTCAGGCTATCTCGCTCAGCAAGGATGGCAGCTTCAACTACGCGAGCTATCCGGTAGTCTCGCATGCCGCCTACTGTGAAAGTCCGGATAAACGGCATCAAATGTCGGTCCTTCGGGTGGTCTGGCCGATAGCCACCATCCCGCCTGAAGCATGTCTCGATCGCCGTGGAGTATACCCGGGCCGTCGACACTGTGTCAGTCTCAGAGTCAGACGATTCATCGACTGAAGCAATCTTGTCGTATCCGAAATCCAGACTGTGCACGTTCAGCCAGTTTACTTTGGCCCGTGATATGTCGAGCTGGGCCGAGGAGCTAGCACCAACAGCTCCGGAAGATGCAGCATCAGAACGGGAAGCCATTGCAATGCCTGCAGTCGGAGAAAAAGTGTGAATTAGAAGCCAGTCTTATAAAGATTGTAACATGAGACTCTATGAAAATTTCGGCAGCATCTCCCCTTATTCGGGGTCTGCCCAAGGAGAATAGGGAGTCACCAACCAAGAGGGGGTGATCTCGCAATCAAAAGAGATTAAATCCCCGTCCTGACGGGCGAAGAAAATGAGACAGCCGAGAGGAGAAGAAGCCCCCGCCGATGAAAGAAAGTAGAAGAAGGAGAAAGAAGATGAAGAAAGAGAAAAAGAAGTTGAGAATGAGAAAAACAGGAGTCTCGGCGCCTCAAATAGAGGCCCGAGCGACCAGGGTCTCGGCGCGATGAATTACGCGCCGAGAACCCCTGGGCTGAGAGCCCCTGTCACCCAAAAGGGCACGCCGAGAGCCCCCTTCCGCCAAGGGCGCGCCGAGAGCCCCCAGGCCGAGAAGCCCTCCTTCGGCCGCGCCGAGAGCCCCCAGGCCGCGAAGCCCCCCCTTTGGCCGGGCCGAGAGGCCCCTCACGCCGAGAAGCTTCACGCCGGAAGGTCCTGCGTGCCGAGAAGCCTTGCGCCGAGAGGGTCATGCAGAGAAGCCTATGGCCCCATGCCGAGAAGCTCCGAAATGTTGAAAATAAAGAAAATATGAAGATGAAAAATATGAAAATGAAAGATCCATGCGTAGAATATTGTTGCAACGAGATGATCAGGTCTGAGAACCGGATTGAAGACAAATTGAGGAAG
Organism: Amorphophallus konjac; assembly: GCA_022559845.1. Classification (NCBI taxonomy): domain Eukaryota; kingdom Viridiplantae; phylum Streptophyta; class Magnoliopsida; order Alismatales; family Araceae; genus Amorphophallus; species Amorphophallus konjac. The sequence continues at coordinate 247,988,898 of CM040128.1, read as the reverse complement.
ATACCCTCGAATGACGAAAGACACCTGCAAGCCCCGTGCCACTTATTCTGCGCTTACGCCGCCCGCAGGTGGGGGGCATTTGTTGACACCTTGAAAATGAACAAAGATCGAAGCATGATTGAAAAGAGGGTCGGACCAACAGTGAAAGACCATTGATGAAGCTCGTCAACCATTCACCCGGCTAAAGCCCTTGTCGGCCAAGCTGATGCCCGGTGCCGATGTCACTCAGACGGCAGCACTGGTAGAGCAGCAGTCACTCGACTAATGAGACCTCTTGGCACACTTTAATGAAAGCCGCACTACTGTTTCGTCCAAGAATCCACGGATGATATGTCAGGGTAAGTCAGATGTCGGCTTAATGACAGACGTAATATGAGATAAAGATGAAGCCGGTACCGACAGATGAATATTGTAAAGGCTTTTGCAAAGTCAAAACAGAAGAGGAATCGTCTCCACAGATTATATATACCCGGCTGAGGTCTTCCCAGACTAAAGCTGATGTCCGAGCTCGTCACCATCCAAGTGACGATATCGATAAGATGATACCCGGTCTTGTCACCGTTCAGATGGCAATACTGATGAAATCCCTGTCTACGGACTGATGAAACCCCTGTCTACGGACTGATGAAAACCGTAATAATGATACAAGCTGTGTCACCAATGGAAGACCCTTTTGGGTGAGGATGCCCTTGAAAGACCCAAATGGGCCTGTGAAAGTGGCTAAAATACTTTAATTGGGCCTGCAATATTGGCGCCGAGAGCCACTTGCCGAAGTCCAAAAGATGGCGCCGAGAAGCTGAAAGCAGGCACGCCGGGAAGCCCGTTTGACGCGCGCCGTGATGGTGCCTGCCGAGAAGGAAAAGGCTTGATGAAGCCTGCCGAGAAGGGGGGAAAAGCTTATAAAAACCCCCTCCCTTCGAACAGATGCCAGGACGATCAAAAAAAAAGATGCCGGGAGGAAGAGAAAAAGAAGCCAGAAAAAGAGAGAAAAGAAAAGAGAGGGAGTCCTGCCAAGAGAGATCCCCTCGGCCGAGAGAAGAGAAGAAGCAGAAGAGAGGAAGAAGCAAACGAGCTTCAGGTGGGCTGCTCCGGGGAGGGAGAGGAGTCAATGCTCCACCCTCCCCATGCTGATGTAATCTATTGAGCTTTTGGTCTTGATTTATCGAACGTAGCCGGCGAGTTCCGGCTACGATCTTCATCTTTCTGCATTGCATTTCCATTTCACAGTCGATGTAAGGCTTGGATACGATGCAATGAAATGTCAACGTGACTCATTTGGGGATCTACTAATTAAGATGTCTGCTCTCCTTTGATCGAAATGTCTACTCTCCGTTTATCCTTGTGTGTTTATCGTTTATGCGAAACACTTAATGGTTCACACGAATCTTCTCTTTAGAGGCATGAAAACAGGACCCCTACCCTTATCTGATGGGTTACTGGGCTCTGTCACCTCCTCCCCTCCTGTCTCGATGGCAGATTCATCGCATATGTGTGAGTCCCTCTCAAGGCCCTCAATGCCCCTTGTGTTGTTCAGGAACCAGAGACATTAATCTCTTGGTTCCTTGAACTGCTAACTACACAAGGATATGTTTACTCTGCAGACGGATGCTATTCCGCAGATTTTAGCGAATGACGATCTCGATCTCTCGACCCTCCATTCGAACCCCTTGGATGACTAGGGTCTGGAGTTTCGATGCCAAAGGTTCCTCAGTCACCGGTTTTTAGATGCTATTGGGTTCGTCTAGGGGATCAGAGACAGTCATCTCTTGATCCCCAGACGGCCGGCGGCAGAAATACATAAAAGTCTTCAGAAATCTAGATGATGGTCTCGTTTCCCCGTCGATTCTACCTTCCAAATCCCCCTTGGCCCTTTCTCAGGAAGGCATCCATGAAATCCCCCCCCTGCACTTCAAATTCGGCTTCAATCGCAGCCAGAAAACTCAGGAATCCCAGAAGCAGAGCATCGTTTGAGCCCTGTAAACCCTCAAACCCTGTAGCAATTCCACCTTCTCGGCGTACAAAATTCCCCGCCGAGAACTACGCTGCCGAGAGGCCTCCCTCTTCAGCAAACCGACAAAACCCAATCTGTAGCCCTCTTCACGCAAACCTTCTTGGCCTACAGCCTCCGGGCGCCAGCTTCCCGGCGCGGTGACGGGCGCGCCGAGAAACCCCATGCTGAAAGCTCTCCTTGTGTTGCCAAGGCCGTGCCGAGATCCCCCTATAAGCCAACCCCCCTTTTTGCAAACCTCCCAGCCCTTTCCGGCGCCACCTTCTCGGCGCGGCCATGGGCGCGCCGGGAAGTCTCATGCCGGGAAGCCACCGCCGAGATCCCTTTTTTTTTGGCCAATTAAAGCCACGCCGAGACCCCCCTTGTTTGGTTAAGAAGCCACCACCGAGACCTTCATTCGGCCAGCTAAACCCATGCCGAGAACCCCATTTTTTTGTCAATATAAAACCATGCCGAGAGCCTCTCCCTTTTGGCCAACTAGAGCCACCGCCGAGACCCTTCTTCTTGGCCAAATGAAGTCCAGTCAGAGACCCATCTCTGCAATACCGTTCATCAGCCTTCTGATCTCTTCACACATATGTCCCGGGGATGTTCAGAGACCGTCATGGATGCCTTGAGAAGACACATTATTGGGGAAGACCTCCCCTACAGTCTTCATTCTCGATCCGGATTTCACCCTCATGAACCCAAAGGGCCATGTCATTGCATGAGTTCTGAGGGGTTTCGAGGGGATATTAATCGATGGTATAAAGGCAAGCGATGTCCCAGGGCCCGGTGCCCATCCTCGTTCGGTTGTCATCCCGGCATTCTGTGGATGATGACCTATCTTCTCTTGGCATAATCCAAGTTGAGGGGACATGCTGCCGAAATTCACACATACCTTGCCAAGTAAATGTGATGCTTTCTATCTCAACCCCACCAGCCTATGGAGTTATGTCTTTGCATGCTCTCTGATGGCCCTTTGAAGGGGGATATAGATGCAACATCGCGTCTGCACGGAGCGCGTCATGTTACGCCAGTACTTACTCAGATTCCGGGTCAATTATGCCCGATCTTTTACGGATCCCACCCTGCCACTGCATGGGTGGTTTCCTATTCCCCACTTGGCATGGTCCAAGATGGTGGGAATATGCCGTCGGTTTTATCCCGAAAATAACCAACCCCTGCTTCGTCTAATCCATTTAACGTCTTGCAAGTGAACGAATTCCGTCTCTTTTGAGCATGCGGCTTTACCGCTGTCATCCTCCTACCTTTAGCGTTTAATCAAGGGTTGTCCTTCCTTGGAAGGGCGTAATTAACGTCATAGCCTTTATGGTACGACGGACTTCTGGTCCAGACACGATCACTCACAATCGACTGACCAAGTCAGATCGAGCGCACAATGAAATCGTCACTCCGGTGACTGGCACGCCAATAAATCAATAAATAATCAATCAATCAACATATAAAATAATAAACAAAATAAATAAATAAAAATCCCGCGTCCACAGAGGCCGGGCGGCTCCGTTCGGCACCGGTGGAAATAACCGGCCACGGATCTGCAACTTCTGGTTTTTAGCGCGCGTCCCGGTGAGAACGGGCGCTGCGATCAGCCCCGATGTCGGATTGACACGAGACTGGCGCCGTTGGAAAGCTAACTTGAAATTCTTCAATCTAGGCTGAAGATCTGGCCTGAATCTGCACAGATCTGGGCTTTAATGAATTGTTAGTTGCTGTTGTACAGTGACCGGGCTCTCAGATCTGCAGAGAACTTGTCTGAGAACTGCTTTGACCGATATGTAAACGTCCGAATCTGAAGTTGTGATCTTCAGAAAAGTTGTAGGAAATCAAGCTAGGAAAACGGCGAAACTAGCTTAGACAAGTTTGGATGTGGCTACGAATTGATAGGATTTGTGAACTGGAAGTGGGTCGGATCTGGAAATGGGCTGAAAGCACTGTAGCTGAGATAGAACACGAATTTTAAAAATGGATAAATGACGGATAAAAAATCAAGAAAATGGTGGAGGTAGGGGATGATAGACAGAACTCCCAGCAAAATTGGGAGGGTTTGGAAAATTCAAAAAGGTGGTTGGAGGTGGGAAACTCAGAGCTGTTGTCACTGTAGACAGAGACAAAACAGATCTGGGAATGCAAAATGAACGAAAATGGAAAATTACTAATGGTGGAGTTTGGACGTGCAAATTTAGGTGGAGGTGAAGATTCGAGGTAAGAACACACCCTCAAAATTTCAAATCCATCTCAGCTCGTGGCTGACAGAAAGAATCCGTGGAAGTCACCTCTGTCCAGTAGGATAGAACCTTGACGATGGCTCCGTGGCGGCTCGTAGGCGGCACGAACGGCGGCGGCGGCGGCACAGATGATCACCGGAGATAGAGGGGAGGGGATAGGAGGTAGAAACCACTCTAGAACTGGAGGTTGGAGGAGAGAAATCAGAGGGGAGAGGAAGGGGGCGCTCCAAGCTTCTTGGCTTACAACACAAATTCTGATTTTTTCATTAATATTCATATGAAAATACAATCTTTTATATGATTCACATCAAATGCAATGTGAACCCTTGGATCTAGGGGTGGGGATTGAAGGGCTGGGATTAAGTGTGAAACACACACAAAAATTAATACAATAATAAGGAGAGAGGGGCGCCCCCTTGACCAAGGGTATGGTAGGTGAAGGTAGGTGACCTACCTTGGACCAATTTGACCACTTGTCTACCCATGTGGCATTTGACATTCAACCCTTCTAGATGGCCACCTAGGATGGTTGACCAACCCCACATGAGTGACATGGACCAATGGGAAAGGGCTGAGGGCCCCCCTTGCTTGGTCCTACTGGAATTTTACATATAAACCCACTACGACCTACAATTGCGTACCCATATAACACAAGGGTATACATACAAATATGAAAAGACATAAATGCAAACAAAATGCGTACGGTCTTGCCTCGATGTCCCCATCAATTCTCCCCGGGTGGGAGGAACTCGACCCCGTCGAGTAGGGGTATGGATTCTCAAGTACTCCGGCGGATCCGTCACCATGCCAAGTAACGCGGGTATGCTCCACTCCAAGTGACCGTCACCTGCTCATTCCATATATACTCGATATGTGCAAACTGCTATGGGCAAAAGGTGGACACTCCGGGTGGGGCACTCTCAAAAGGGAAGGAAGCAGCTCGAAGATTCACTAGGAATCACCGCTGAGTCCCTGTAGGTGACTAGATCCGGGTGTAGCTATAGAACCGATCCCATACTCATCGAGCGAGTCCACTCGCCTCTTACTCATAAGAGAATGACAACGAGCTTGCACAAGACACATGCAGACTCTCAAACTACACACAAACCATGCAAACAAACCACACAAAGAAAAGCACATTGACTCAACTATGACCCTAGACTCACCTAATGTTAGTCCGACCCGTACTTAGATGACGGCGGACCAGGACACCCGAACGTGTGCCATGCATGCATTTGACGTAACCGGAGGTTGACGTCATTGGGAACTCCTAGACACCCTACGATGCACCAATCATGGACATTGGGCTTGGATGTGGGAAGTTCGGGAGGTGCGGGTGGTTTGGATGGATTGGAGAAACCAAAGTTTTCATTACCCCCATATGAAGGTTCGGACCTATGGCTATGTGGAGTTTGCTTGGCCCAAGTGGAAAAGGTGGGATAGTGAACTCCGCGGAAGAGGTGGAGTGAGTATGAAAGCTCGGGAGGTTCACTAGTGAAGGGGTCAAAAGGGTCGAAGAAGGTATGACCCCATGAAGTGGATTCTCCCATGACTCGGTCCCAATTTAAGAATTCATAATCACCGTCATACATTGTGAGCAGTGGGACGACGGACATGTGTAGAAAATAGGACTCCTCCCTTGGGCAAAAGGGAACGAAGTCGGACTCGGCCGGCATCGGGAGGAGTAGAAGAATCTCCTTGGTGACACACCCCACGGTGCACATGGAGGTAATGGACCCTAAGGCCGGATGGGTGAAGCTAAGACTAGCGTGTTGGTCAAAGCCTCGGGCTAGTAGGTGCGTCAACTTCCATTGTGAATCTAATCCCATGACAAGATCATCCAACGTGTCAACATGGTGACTAGATCGAAATGTGGTATGGAAGGAATTCACCGGCACTAAAGGGAGGATGGGGTCCATAGGTGGGAAGGGAGGTGGGACCAAGCCATCCTTGAGCCAACTAAGAAGCGGCTCGGCTATGAAAAGCGTACCCGTTAGAAACACGGGTGGCTGGGGCTTGGGTGGCTCCAAATGAGAGGGTTCCGAATTAAGATCAGAAGGTGAGGGTGACAATGGAGCACTCTCGAGTGGTAAAGGAATTGGGTTAGGTAGTCCGATCGGCTCGGGACTCGGTTGGGAGGTAGATGTTTGCCAAAGGGTTCGACCTCTAGAGCGAGAAAAATGAGACTCAAAGGGCTCGACCTCTAGAGCGACCTTATAAGATCGCGCCAGTGAGAACGCGTCACCGACAAGACATTCAAGTTCGAAGTGAAACCACAAACCTCTCCGGAACTGAAATGCGGTCGTGGTGCTCTCCTCTCCCAAGCCATATTCCAACAGGTACTTATCATAGTCCCAGATGTACTCAGACACGGACCTATCACCTTGGACGGGTCGACATGGGTTGGCCATTGGTGCCGAAAAGGTGGGAATGGATCCCTAGGAATGGGTATGCAAGGCCATTTAGACAAGACACTAGACTGACTATGCACGGTTTGGGATGCTTGCACACTAAGGACAAGACACCAAGACTCGGTACGTGGCGGAGTTAATCGATCCGAAGATCACTCGCACAAGTGTGCGGCCCTCCCCGATAGGCGTAGCCTAACGTTCGGACAACACCTTTTTATATACCGATTAATGGTATGCAAATGCAACTCCTAAGACCGACTTAGACACTTAGACTTAAATGACACTCTTTTTTTTTTTTGGACACCCTAGACTCAACTCGCTCTGATACCAAATTGATGCGGGACGAGACACGGACACGACAAGCTCGTGACTGTCCCTTAACGAGGGAAGCGTCGGACGTGCACGGTTGAGAAACCGGCAAGAGCTAGGGTGGTTAGTTCACACTTTCGCGCCCAGATCAGGTCACGGGACGGTCTCGCTCACTCTCTCGCAACAGCGGTGATATGAAATTATAGCGAGCTAGGTATCCCTACACATGCTCTCTAGCAGCGGCATAAACAAATATATATGAAGTAAGCAAAATGCCAAGTAAGGGAGCGAATGCGATACCTCCACGCGCTCGACGTGGGGAAGACGGACCCGGCCGAAACTCGTACTCCCGGGATAAATATTACACAATGATGACAGCAATGAAATATCGCCCACTCCACGCAGGGAGGTAAAGGGATACACAACTGGGCCCGGGAGGACCGAATTCGGGTTGACGGGCGGCTTCTCGCGTTGATTCGGCAACACCCGAACACGTGACGGTGGGGCCCACGTGCCGTCCGGAGGGGCCGTGTGGGACCCGGTGGCACCGCTGTAGTGGTGGATGCCTGGATGAGCGCTCCCTGGAGTGTAGGCGCGCTGGTTCGCCGGCCGGAGGTCGGGCGGCTCCGTTCGGCACCGGTCGGAATAACCGGCCACGGATCTGCAACTTCTGGTTTTCAACGCGCGTCCCGGCGAGAACGGGCACTGCGATCAGCCCCGATGTCAGATTGACACGAGACTAGCGCCGTTGGAAAGCTAACTTCAAATCCTTCAATCTAGGCCTGAAGATCTGGCCTGTATCTTCACGGATCTAGGCTTTAATGAATTGTTGAGTTGCTGTTGTATAGTGACCAGGCTCTCAGATCTGTAGAGAACTTGTCTGAGAACTGCCTTTGACCGATATGTGAACGTCCGAATCTGAAGTGGTGGTATTCAGAAAAGTTGTAGGAAATCAAGCTAGAAAAACGGCAAAACTAGTTTGGACACCTTTGGATGTAGCTACGAATTGATAGGATTTTTGAACTGGAAGTGGGTCGGATCTAGAAATGGGCTGAAAGCACTGTAGCTGAGATAGAACACGAATTGTGAAAAATGGATAGATGGCGGATAAAAAATCAAGAAAACTGGTGGAAGTAGGGGATGATGGACAAAACTCTCAGCAAAATTGGGAGGGTTTGGAAATATTAAAAAGGTGGTTGGAGGTGGGAAACTCAGAGCTGTTGTCACTGTAGATAGAGACAAAACAGATCTGGGAATGCAAAATGAAAGAAAATGGAAAATTACGAAATGGAGGAGTTTGGACGTGAAAAGTTAGGTGGAGGTGGGGATTCACGGTAAGAACACACCCTCAAAATTTCAAATCCATCTCAGCTCGTGGCTGACAGCAAGAATTCGTGGAAGTCACCTCTGTCCAGCAGGACAGAACCTAGACGATGGCTCCGTGGCGGCTTGTAGGCGGCACGAACGGTGGCGGCGGCGGCACAGATGATCACCGGAGATAGAGGGGAGGGGATAGAGGTAGAAACCACTCTAGAACTGGAGGTTGGAGGAGAGAAACCAGAGGGGAGAGGAAGGGGGCGCACCAAGCTTCTTGGCTTACAAGAAAAATTCTGATTTTTTCATTAATATTCATATGAAAATACAATCTTTTATATGATTCACATAAAATGCAATGTGAACCCTTGGATCTAGGGGTGGGGATTGAAGGGCTGGGATTAAGTGTGAAACACACATAAAAATTAATACAATAATAAGGGGAGAGGGGCACCCCCTTGACCAAGGGGTATGGTAGGTGAAGGTAGGTGACCTACCTTGGACCAATTTAACCACTTGTCTACCCATGTGGCATTTGCCATTCAACCCTTCTAGATGGCCACCTAGGATGGTTGATCAGCCCCACATGAGTGACATGGACCAATGGGAAAGGGCTGAGGGCCCCCCTTGCTTGGTCCTACTGGAATTTTACATATAAACCCACTAAGACCTACAATTGCGTACCCATATAACACAAGGGTATACATACAAATATGAAAAGATATAAATGTAAACAAAATGCATACGGTCTTGCCTCGATGTCCCCATCAGGTAATGGGTGGACCTGGGAAATCAAAAGTAGACCAATCATACTTTGATGCCAAGAAGACTTTGATGGAATTTGGAGGGCCGAGGCAACCATATGTGGACTTATCATGCAATGTTGTCATGTAGACTTTGGTGGGTCTAGGTGGGCCGGGGCACCCGTAGGTGAACCTATCATGCAAAGTGGTGATGAATGTAGGGGGACCCGGACATCCGTAGATGCTTTTGACATACTTAAGACCCATGATAAATGAAGGTGGACCAATACATCCGAATATGGGCCACTCATGCTTTCTACTTGACATGCGGGTGGTATGAATGAATGGACCCCTCATGGTGTTCATGCCAAGTGATGTGGTAAGCCTAGACACATGCATGTTTTTCCTAAGGGTGACTTCCATGTGTATAGGTGTGGGACAACCTTTGAACACCCATTGGAAAGGATCGAACGGATCTAAGAATGTTGTCATCATGGGGTGGAGCACAACCTCATTACCTAGGGATATGTGGTCCAAGGTCATGGCTCCCAAGGTGTAACCCAGGTCTAGGATGGAGTGGATTGGGTCAAACATGGTGAGTTGGTGTAGGGAAAGGTGGGTGGTGGATAAAGTTTTTGGGTCACACGAGTCTCTTGACTCCCATTGGAATGGATCATATGGATCATAAAATGGGTTACCTAGGGGGAGGAACTCTATGTCCTCAAGATCCTCAAAAGGTGCTAAGTCATCCTTCTCCATGATAGTTGGGCCAATGTTCTTGGCAAGTGGGTCGGCCATGAGTGGAGGGCTTGGCTTTCTACCCGAGATAAGAAGCTCTAAATCGAGGAGAAGGTTGGGCTCATCGGGTGTAGGGAGGAATAGAAGGAGGTCGCTTGTGTAGCAACTAATGGTGCAAACCGAGGTGATAGACCGTATGCATAGGTGTAGGAGGCTAAGGCTCCTAGATTGTTCGACCATAGGGGTCAACATGCTAGTCATCTCTAATTGCCATGCTATGCCCTTGAGAAGGTCCTCTAAGGTTTCCACTTGGTAGGAGTTTTGGATTATGGTGTGATAAGAGGAGATGGGCACTATGGGATGGTTTTCCTTCATGGGTGGGAAATTGTGGTCCATGATCTCTCTCATTGGGCTCTCCTTTAGCCAACTAACAAGGGGTTCTCCTAAGATGAGCTTGGTCCCAACTAGAGAGGGTGATGTAAGGGGAAGACCATCGTGTGATGTTTCTTTTTCAACTTGGACTTGGGTTTCCTCCAAGGTGGGGAGTGGGTTTAGAGTGTTCTCAACTATTGAATCGAGTATGAGTTCTTCTACCAAGGAGGTGAGAGGGTCTTTTGGGGTGATGAGGGTTGGTGTGTGGTGCTCCCGGGGTGGAGGGTAAAGGGAAACTTGGATTGGTAGGGTGGGGTTTGGGAGTGGAAGTAGTGGAGGCCTAGGTTGGGGTAGGATTGGGGTTGGAAGTGGAAGGTGGGTTGGGTGACGAGATTTGGGTTGATGGGTTTTGAGGGGGGTACCTCTTTTTGGAGATGATGGAGGGGTAGTGGTGGGGACCAAGGAGAGATGTGGGGTATGGGTTTGGTGAGGGATTGTGGAAGGGGGTTTTGGTTGGAGTGCGGGGACCCTTAGGGGATTTGGTGTAGAGGTGGATGCTTGGTTTATTTGGGCCTTAAAGGAGAGGACTTGGTCGCGAAGTGTAGTTATGATGGTTGAGAAGTGATTTGTTAGGAGTGGTGGGGGAGGAGGCCTAAAGGTGATATCAAGTTGGTCGGATGGGGATGGAGGAGTGGTAGTGCACCTCGGGCTAGGGGTGTTAGAGTAGAAGGGGTGGGAATATTTGGGGATGTAGATTTTTCTAAGTTCTTTCTTCATATCATCCCATGAGGAAATGGGTTCTTGTTTCCTAACGTCCCTTAAGCCCACTATGTTCCTCCATTTTTGCTTGGCTTGACCCCGAAATTGCCCCATGGCAACGCGGACTCTTGCGGGTCCATAAACCATAGTTCTCTCAAAGTGTTTTTCCATGGTGACCTCCCACTTTAGGTAGGCACTATAGCATGATCCATCGAAGAGGAGATCCTCAAAAGAGATTATGTCAAATGGAGGGTTGATCGGTCCCTTATGGGGGGTCGAGTGGGATGAATGTGACCAAAGAGAGGTAGCCATGTTGATGAATGCAAATGTGCCCAAGGACTAGCCTTAGTAGAGACAAGTCTAAAACTTGCTCTGATACCAATTGATGTGACACAACCTAAGACTTAAAAAAACAAGCACAATCGCAATCAAACGGACCGATGTCGGCGATCGCTCACCCGATGCTCACCAAGACCCGGGGTAACTTGGCAATGCCAAGTGGAGGTTGTGTGGGCTGGACCCTTGCTGGTAGAGGGCCAGCAAGGCCTAAGTTGATTCCCAAGGGTAATGGCAGCCCAATTTAAGGGAGCTGACGTCGTGCCGAGGGCATGGGTTCCAATCTTTTCCCACGGTGATCACTTATAGCAAAGGAGCTTAAGGATCGGGCTCTCATTCACGGCCAGCGGAGTTTATGAACTAATATTGAAAGAACAAGCATAAATTAGAGCAAAGTTTGGAGCACTTACTCGACCGGTTTGAAGAAATCGGTCCCGCTCGGAGACGAGGGCGAGGGGGGAGGTGGGTGGATCCCCACACGCCGCGTCAGGGTAGCTTGACCTGCCCAAATGATTACAATACTACACCTCTCGCAGGAGGGAGATCTTGGGGTGGGGGTTAAGTGATATTGCAACTAAAACTACCTCCACATAGGGAGGGGCCTTCAGCCGGACAAGCGGGGAGGGGAACTTGAGAGAGGAACACCGAAGATGGGAGGTCGCCGGTTCTGTCCACGTTCTGTGGGTGCTGACAGATGATTGAAGAAATGGTTGCTACGACTGATGCCGAATTTTGTTGGGGATGAAACCACCTGAAAAATCTTCGTAGGAGGCCAGGGAAGTCGTCCAAATTTTTTTGATTTCTTCTGGCACTGACACTAGTCTGGGTGGAGGCTCGAGTAGGGAGGCAGATTCTTGGACTGGCAGCTTCTGGCGGCCAACAGCAGGTTGCATAGGATGTCCCGTCAGCTCCCCAACTCAGAATCAAGCACCTCTAGATTTTTTAGAATCGTGGACGAGTCCTCTTCGCATAAAAACTGACGGGGAAGTAAAACGATACCGGAGATGACCAGGGGACTCTGAACACTGATGACAGGTTGGTGCAGGCTGTGGGAAGCTGAACCGCGTACTTGAGGGAGAAAAATGATAACTATGGCCCACAGACGTCGATAGAAGTTCCACTTCTTGATTCTGAAAGTAGACAGGAAGACGAACAACTTTGTAGAAGCATTTGTGGCCTGAATTTTCCAAGGTTCATCGTGGCAGAGCTTCTACTATGGCTCAGGTGCTCAGCAGGGGCAGCTCTACGCAGTTGTAGGAGAACGGATCTCCCGGTCAGCTCGGAGCTCGGAAGGGGACGAGACCACCGCCGTTGCGAAGAAGACAGGTAGATGCTTCCGTGGATACCTCTTGGGCCTTCAGATTCTCTGGGATGTGGTCGGGGTCGCCTCTGCAAACTGTTACTCTTCTGTTGCCAGCGAACTGAAAACTGGAGGTTGAAGATGGTGGGGGAAATGGGGTATATGGGAGGGGAAATGGAGGTGGATGAGTGTGGGGAGAACCCTGGCTGTGAGGGGGTCTAGGAGGGGGTGTTCCAAGGTGTGGGAGGGGAAGAATAGGGTCTGGAAGGGGGTCTAACAGGTGGTGGGAGGAGGAGCTACGAATTTGGGCTTGGGGGGAGAAGGAGGAAGGTGGGGGGGCACAAGTGGGTGGAGGGCATGTGAGTTTGAATTTCCTTTAATGTGGGGTGGTCAATGGTGGTCTTGGGGATGGGAAGAGGTGCCTTGTGAAGGTGGAGGGCTGCTTTGGGTAGTGGGAAGGGTGCTTGGGGAAGTGGGTGGGGTAGTTGGGGGTTGGGAGGTGGAGCTAGGATTGGTGGAAGCTCTCTTGGGACTAGGGGGTGGAGTAATGGGATGTGTGGGGAAGGGGAGTGGTCTTTAATGGGGGTAGGTGGGAGAGTGGTGGTTGGGAAGGGAGGAGAGAGAATTTTTTTGAAATTGGGTGTAGAGGAGAGAGAAAGGGGAGTGAAAAAGAGAGATTAAGAGAGGGATGGGTGGGGAATCTCTCCCCTAGGGTCTCTCACCCAAAAAATGGAATCTCTCCACTAGATAAGAAGTGTAAACTCTCAAAATGGCAGGTTTTTCATTCATTGATTCATTAGTTCAAATGGAGTAAATGGGGTCCTATATATAGGCAACCCACATTTCTACAAAAGACCTTGACTCTTAACATAATGACAAATAACCAAGGGAAGGGGGGGTGCCCTTGGGCCAAGCCCAATGAATTGGGCCCATAAACTAATCTATCAACATAATGACACTTAACCTAGGTAAATGACTCATTAACCTAGGTACAAGACTCAAATAAAAGGAAAATTACATAATTATGACTCAAAGAAAATATGAAAGTTACATGAATTGACTTAGAAAAATGTGACTGATGTAATGGAACCATGCTGGCGGGCAACCGGGGCTTTGAAAATATATGGGGCGAGAGATGCCCCCATCACATTGCCAAAGCCTATACATTGCTAAAGTCTTACGTTCTCAAGTCTGTACGCTCCCAAGTCCATACGTTCCACTGCTAAGTCTGTACATTGCATTGTCAAAGTCCATACATCACCCTAAGTCTACCCATCCCACGGTTAAATTCAATAAAAATACAAAAAAAATTCTCATAAAAAAATCTCATAAATCCATAAACATTCAAAAATTCTCAAATAAATCAATAAAAATTCATAAATTCTCAAATAAATCAATAAAAATTCCAAAAAATCTCAAATAAATCAATAAAATTCAAAAATTCTCATAAATCCATAAAAATTCAAAAATTCTCAAATAAATTCCATAAAAATTCAAAAATTTCAAAATAAATCCAAAAAATATATATATACTCCAAAAAAAAATTGTTGATTATGTTTTCATACATCTTGGACTAACACAATTTTGAGCACAGGTAAGAAGCCCTTGGTACCACCATTTGGGCATCAACATTCAAGCCCCACGGTGACTGCGCTCCTTTCTCAGTTCGCTCGTGCTTATTGCTCTCACCATATTCCTGTATACATTCTTGTAAGCATTGTTATCTATATGATATTCTATAGTATTATAGCATATCAAGGACCTTGTGGTTCTGATAAACTTAGAATTTGAGTTCCCCTTCATCAAAAACAGTGATAATTCCAGGTGAATCTTGATCGCACGGATAGGCCGTTGAGTCATTGAAGGTCTGAGATGACGGTTCCACTTTCTGAGTTGATGCGTGGACAAACGAGCTTCGGCTTAGTGTCAGCTTAAAGATCTGGATTCTTGACCAAATCTAGATGGCTTAACAATATTATCCTTGATTATTTTCTATTTTTAGTTTGTTGTAATTTTTTCTTTTAGCCCAGCATGCATCATGTAGGACTTTGAGCTTAATGATGAAAATTCTCATATTACGTCAATAATGAAGGTCGCTCGCTCTTAATTGAGTTGGCATGAGATATTCCATTCCAAATCAAGTACTTTATTCTCTTTGAAGCCCTTCAGGCTAGTTCCTTGAAAATGTTCATCTGTTGGGTCTTCATCTCAATTCATTTTACCTTTTTCTTACAAATCCACCTTGGTTGTAGCACGTCCACATTGGCTGGTAACCGCTCTCCAATGGTGTTTCCCTTTCGTGCCCTCGTGCACATTTTTAGTTCTTTTAGTTTAATCCTTTCGGTCCAGCTGATCAATGCTTTCTTGTAATCATCTGGAGTTGTTTCATTCAGAGTCTTGAAAAGATTTCAACACTTAGTGTCGGAGGCGTGTCACATCACACCTTAGCATCTACTTATCAGCTCGTTCCACTTCATTCCGCTTGTTGCACTTTCGCTTCATTCCGTCTCACTCCCTTGTAAAGCAGACGCCAAGGCGGGGCAGCTGTAGACATGCCAAAATTGACATTATGTTGAGTAAATCTCATGTCACCATGTGACGCCCCAAAGTGAACTTCAATATTGCCGTAATATGAAGTTTTTCTATTTTTATGCGTTTTATGTGATTTTCTTAGCATTTTTTTGGAATTAACGTCTTGATGAGGGGCGTGTTTTAAATAACGGCTTAGCCTTGGGCGTCTCTAAATAAAAGGACGACCGTTGTTCCAGGCGTCAGTTTCTGGAATTTTACGTATCCTAATCAAATTGGAAAAGCAAGAATTGACGTCCCCTAGAGGGTCGTTTATCAACTAACGCCCATTGGTATAGGCGTCATTTCATCATTTATAAATAAGGAAAGAATTCTGTTGCCAAAATTAAATCCATGAATTGACGCCTTTGTCCCGGTCGTTATTTTAATTAACGCCTTAAGGCAGGTCTGTTGACACCCGTTTTATGACCAATAAGTTGGGTCATCTCCTTGTTTATCCATATGATGCTCCGAGTTGTTCACTCTTTATCGAGTCTCCTTGATCAGTTTTAAGCTTGTTTCTTGGGTCTTCTCCTTGGTTGGAGTGTGGTTTATTGTGGCCTTTTATTCGATGAGCTTAGCAAGCTTTGCATCTTTTTTTATCCTCATTGTTAATAACGGTTCTCACTGGGTGCGTTACTTCCATATAACGCATGATCCCTGGGCCGTTACTTATTGAAGAGTCCTAAAGTTTGAGGCCTTTGTTCTAAAGCTTATCCTCTTGCTCATCCGTTGAATCTAATGGTCTGTCGTGCAGTCGTTATTTATTCCAACGCGTCCAGCCTTGGCCGTTACTTTCCTTCGAGAGTCCAACTTGTTTGATCTTCTTCCCATTGATCTTATCTCTTTTGAGATAAGGTTGAATGTAACGGACGTTCCCTGGCGCGTTATTTTCATGTAGCGGTCTGTCGACCAGCCGTTACATCCAAATAGAGTCCTGGCAGTTCAGGCCTTTTCTATGCTACTCCGTGGTCGAGATAAGAGCTTGAATTGTTGATTTCTCTTCCAAATCTGATCCTCAGAACCTTCTGTTTGTTTTTATGGACTCTTGGTGTTATTATCTTCAAGGATTTGCTAAGAGTTATCCTCTTATCTTGCTGGATTATCCTCTGCTCGACCGGAGAGTTTGAGGGCCTATAAATAGCACCCTTAACTTCATGGCCCGGGAGAGGGAAGACATGGAGTTCGCGTCGAAGTGCTGCCGCATTCTAGAGTCACATCTGACCAAGGAGAATTATCTTTCACGTTCATATGCTTCATGGTGAAGGGAGTATTCGTTCCATTGGTTTTCAAAGTTCATCATTACATATTGTGTTCTTCCTCATCTCCCTTTCATCAAAAGCATTGTCCATCTTCTTTTTTCCACGTTCTCCCTGGTTTTTCATCATCTAAACATCCTCCTATCTTTTTAAAACGCCCAAGGGGGTTAAAAAACCAAAAGCTCCCCGGTACTTTCCTTTCCTTTTGCATGCTATTGAGTTTATTGAAGAATTGATGCTATATTGTTTAAAGGGCTAATTTGGATCTGTTTTCTTGTGTTTTCACGTTCTTTGGCAGGTTTACAAGTTCACCACACGAGGCCCAAGTCTTCTGGCCGGCTGGAGGAGTTGGAGTTAAAAGGATCAACAAGCTATTACTGTAGGTTATTTGACGGTCTTGTGTAGGCGCGTCAGATTCTTATAGCGGTTCGTCGAGCGACCGTCACTTGCCAGTGACGCGTGGGCTTTCGGCCGTTACATTCCGTTGATCCGCAGATTTCCCTTATTTTCTCTCTCCCGTGGGCGGGTGCTTCATCCACCTATTTCCAAGGTATTTTCAAGTCTTTGGCTTGTTTCTACTTTGGTGGCGATCACATTCTTTCTTAGTATTGGGCTTTAGGTTTCTCTCCATCTCATATCTCTTATCCTCTTTGCTTGCTCCACCCTTGCGGTGTGTTTTTTATTTGCTTTTGCTCCACGCCTCGGCGTGTGTTTTTCTTTATTCCCTTAGTTTAATTTGATGATTGGGATGGCATGCCCATGCTAGAGCTTGTTCTGGTTGCCTAGGTTCATGGTTCGCATGTCCTTGGGTTGATTGAGATCTTTGATGTTTGCCTATCATCTTTATTGCACATAAAACAAAGAGAAGAAGAGAAGCAAAAAAAATCAACAGATAATTTTTTGGCGATCACGGTGGGACAACTTGTGCCAATCGTGTCTTGATCTCTGTTTAAACCTGCCATCATTCCCTTGCTTGATTGTCCTCGGATCTCCTTCTTACTTCATCTTATTTCTGGTCCTCTGGGTGTTCTGACGGCCCTCTATCCCTGCGTTACTCCACTCTGACGCAGGGGCGTTGGACCGTTATATGCCTGATCCTGTGTGCGGGCTTTTCACGGATTTCCCTTTTATTTCTGGTTGTTTTTGGCTCTCTGGCTCATCCGACGGTCCTGGTGCTCTGCGTTATATTACTTCTGGCGGTCTGGCCTTCGACTGTTATTATCTTCTGACGTAGGGTCTATAGACCGCTATACTCCAGACAGGTACGCATCCCGAGGTGCATTACTTTCCGTAGTTTTTGCTGTGATTTCCTTACTTGGGTGATATCTGACTTCCTCCCTGATTGTTCTACATACTTACATCATTGTGTGCATAGTTGTTTGCTAGATTCTAGGCTAGATTTTGCATGCACTCCGGTGCACATAGGTTCATTCATACTTTCATACATTAGATTGCATTTTTCCACCTTGGTGTGCGGACCTCTCGTCTCCATATTCCTTGGAGCCGACTAGGAAATCGCACCAGGGACCTCCATAAGTCCCCGCGAGCCGTGGATTCCCACACGGACGCCGGGCCGGTTGTACCTTTTCCACCCCGTGTCTAGGGTTGCATAAGTGAAGGAGCGGTCACACTTAGAGTCAAACCAAACTTTACATCCATCTCCCGTCAAGAACCTATTGTTGAGAGCTCATATTAATCCATCCACTAAAGTTCCAAAGGAGAAATCATAAGAATCTTGAAGCATCATATTAAACAACTTGGTTGACTTTGAGTGTCTTCATCTCTTACTACTTACATCTTTGTGATAAATCGTCTAAGTTTGGTTGCTCATTGTGTGTTTGTGTTGTGTTGTTTGCATCTTGTTAAGGTTGTTCATTGCATGTGGAGTTGTTTTCGTCAGTTGGAAGCACCTCCTAGGGTCAACTCATTCTCCAAGTTCTACTCAAATCCACTCTTCGAATCCACCATGGCTTCTTTCAATCCTCCCCGTTCCCAAGAGGATTATCTTCCTCAAGGGCTTCTTGAAAACCCTGCTAGGGTTACCTCGTTCTCTTATGGAGAGAGGACGGCCCCTCTTCCGTCCTCTACCTCCATGGAAGGTGGTCAGGCTACCCCTTCCTTCTCTACTCTTTCTGCGGGCTCCATTCTCCAGATGATGGCCCAATTGGATCCGGTCCAACTCCAAACTGTCTATCAGGCCATGCAAGGATCCAATATCTCCCCTCCCACGATTATGCAGGGTCAATCCAATCCTCTCATCCAGCCCACTCCAATTAATCTCACTCCGGTCCAACCCCGGACCATCACATTCACCGGCATGGAGACGGGCCAATCTTCCGCTTCGGCCCAGCAATCTTTAGACAAAGGGAACTCTCCTATTCCTTCTTTCACTCAGATGGATCATCACTTGTCTAGCCCACTTGTTCCACAAGTCCTGCTGGGTCCCTCCGATTTTCTGCACCCTCGGTCAGGGGTGGTCCAAGCCCACTCCAATCTGGGTCAATCTCGGGCCCAATATCCTTCTCATGGACCCCCTATGTCGGCCGCTTATCCTTCGGCTCCTTCTTATGGGCTCCCACCTCCTACTACAATTCACCCCTCTGCTCCTCAACTTCAAGCATCATCTCTTGCTACCCCTGCTCCATCCAGAGAGCAGGAATTACTTGATAAATGGGCCACCATGCAACAACAACTCGACTTCCTCCAGAAGCGGGTTGGCCCACAATCCTTGGCCGATGTTCCTGTTCCTAGTTTCCAGAACATCCGGTTCCCTCCCCAGTCTGAGCTCCCCAATTATAGAAAATATGACGGGAACGGCAATCCCTTTATTCACGTGAGGGATTTCTTATATGAATCAGCCCAATTCCAATATGATGATCGTCTTATGGCGTATTTATTCCGCCGATCATTGGACGGTGTTGTACTGGAATGGTTTTATTCTCTGCCATTGGAAGAAGCTGAGAGCTTTAAGGTAGTAAAAGACAAGTTTATTCAGCGGTTTCAAGACCGGGTCGGCCCGGAATATTCTTTTACAGATCTGGTGGCTGAAAAGATGAAAATAGATGAGGAGTTTGCCACTTATGCAGATAGGTGGAGGCAGATGGCCGCTAGAGTGCCCGGCCATATTCCGGAGGAAGAGAAGGTCAAGCTACTCATTTCAAATGCTACTCCTACCTTCCGAAATATCCTGGCAATGAACGACATAGCCAACATGCATCAACTATATAGCCGGGCGCGCTTTATTCAGACTCAATTCAAGGACTCCCCTATCCATTCTCTGTTCGAAAACCAAAAGCCCAAGTACCATAAGAAGCCACAAGGGCCGGTTACCGAGGGGGTCCAAACGAATGAGCAGGTTCAACCCGTTGCTTTTCCATTACAAAACGCACCTTTCCGCTTCCCTCAAAACCCCCACACTCCACAAAATCCCGCTCCCCAGAACTTCCAAATCACTCCGCAAAACCCTCCGCCCACCTTCACCATTCCACAAAACACCTTTGCCGCACCACAGCAACCACCACCACCCCCGCAATACCACAACATCCCTCCACCCAACGGCTATAACAACAACCCAAACAACAAACGCCCGGCTCCCAAGAGGGCACAATATCCTCCACTGCCCGAAACCCTCACGGATATTTTCTCGGCTCTTATGTCGGTTAATGCTATACAGCTTCCTCCGGAACGGCCCAACTGGAATCCGACCGTCGATCAGACGAAGTATTGTATGTTCCATAGGCAACCGGGACATACCATTGAAGGATGTTTTCAATTCCAGGACCTAGTATATGATCTTCATGAAGGACAGAGGATAGATTGGGCCGAAATGCACAGGGCCATTGTTGAGATTAAAGAAAAGAGAAGGCAGCCACAGATGCAGCAAGTGTAGCAGCATCAAGCACCGCAGCCGCAGCAGCCGCCACAACAGCAGCAACCACAGCAGGTTCAGGATCTGGGGATCCATCAAAATCCGATGCCAAACCATCCGCCCGCTCCACAACCTCAGCCGCCAGCGCTGGCACAAGTCAATGTAGTCCAACCCCCGGCTCCTAACACTGAGTGGTCTTTTGATGATGATGGTACTGCACCACAAGTAATGGCCCTCCACCATAACCACCGCAACCCCCTCACTCCTTCATTTATCCTCCCTACACACCCAACACCCTCTCCGCTTGTCATTCCATTCACACCCACACCAGCAAATTCACCACCACCCACAGCACCATCATACCCACCATTAGTTACCCCCGCTACGGTCATAACCAT
Organism: Amorphophallus konjac; assembly: GCA_022559845.1. NCBI lineage: Eukaryota > Viridiplantae > Streptophyta > Magnoliopsida > Alismatales > Araceae > Amorphophallus > Amorphophallus konjac. The sequence continues at coordinate 247,968,287 of CM040128.1, read as the reverse complement.
CCCCTCATCCAATCCTCCGCCCGTCACCCTGCCTACACTCGTCCTCCCACCATCCGCACCATCCCCCATCATCACCCCGCCTTCTGCTCATCCCACGCCACTCATCCGGCCACCATCTATTGTTAACCCCAACATTACCTACCACCAAATCACCTCTCCTACGCAGTCTATTCCACTCATCCACCCTACTGGGCCAATAATATCATCTCCCGACGCTGCGGCAAATTGCGCCTTAAGAAGCGGGAAGTTGTTCCATCGGAATTACCCCACTACCTCCAATCCCCAGTCCTCTCAGCCAACAGCCGAACAAGAAGAAGCCGAACCTCTATCGGGTACTCAATACGACTTGCTACATCATCTGGACCGAGTACCCGCCAAAATATCAGTTCTGGAACTTATCAAAAGGTCCACCCTGCACCAGGACGCTCTCAGGGATTTCCTACAGAAGGTGATGGTCTACGAGGACATGGCAGTTGACAGCTTACCAACAACACTAGCAACTATTTCTAAAGGGCCGGCAATTACATTCTCAGAAACCGAGCTAGCACCTCCAGAAGCTCGGAAAATGCCGCTCTGCATTATAATCATTCTGAACAAAGTCAGCATCGAGGCAGCACTGGTTGACACAGGGGCTTCAATTAATGTATGCCCACTCAGTACTCTCCGAGCTTGCAATATATCTGAGGAATTGTTACGACCTACCCCCACCACTATAGCAGCATATGACAACTCAAGGAGAGCATGTCACGGGGTAGTCACTATTCAAGTGGAGCTCGGGCCCCTTACTATGCCTGTGGAATTTTATGTGCTGGACATCGACCCCATGTTTAAGGCGATCTTGGGTCGTCCATGGATTGATACACTTGGTGCCGTATCCTCCACTACACATCAGTGCGTCAAATTCCCTTTCCAAGGGAGGGTCGTCAAAGTCAAGAGCTTGTCCACGGTTCAATCGGTTAAGGCCATTTCAGAATAGATTCTTCCTACACTTTGGCCAAGCAGCCGACCCGTCATATCAGTGCTGGATTTGAACTTCCCTTGGGCTTATACACCTCCTAGGCCCATCACTACTCCAGTTAACATCAAGATGAAGCCCCAGATCCGAGACTCAAAAGGCTAGAACATTATACTAAAACTCGGCTACCAACCGGGGAGAGGCCTAGGTGCACAATTACAAGGAATGACCAAACCCATACCCAAGGGAAGAAAGATGGGCAGGAAATGTCTTGGCTATCGAGAAACCGCATTATCTATGATGGGTGATTCTGGGCCACTCACCTGGGACTACCGTCAACACTTTGTCCGAGGGCCTCTCCAGCCCGGCACATTAGCTCTGCAGCCAGCTCCGTCAGGGAGAAATACAGTATGTCCGATTCCCAGTCCACCGCCAGCACTGAAGAGGCCAGAAGATGATATGCTTGATTATGGTCAAGCCCTTCAGGGGTTGTTTCATGAAGAAGACTACCAGAATAAGCAAGAGGCTCGGCTCGTGCAATGGAGGCCGAAGAAGCGGCCAGTCGATGATCCACGGGAGGAGGGGAGCTCGCCGATTATCTTTTCTTGGTCTCCCTCCCGCTTTCAATCTCTCCTCCAGCAATGGGATTTCTTACCCCGTCTTCCTCCTATCATGGTAAATCCATCCTTCGTTGATCCGCCCGAAATTCTATTTATTCCTTGTGCTTGCGGGCATTGCCCGCCCATTGATCTATCCACTCTATTCACTCCTCCTCCTCCCAACGCCGAACTCCACGAGATGTGGTTCTCATCTTCCGATCCCATCTTTGACTGTATCTTCCCCGAGCTATTCCCTATGCAGCTCCTGCCTCCTCCATCTTGCTGTGTAGTCTCTGCTGATCTCAAAAAAAATACGTCAAATTCGAAACGGAGATTTCAGTGGAAGATTATGCTACCCTGTCTCCATCCTCATCCCAGGGGCAAGAGTCCCCTGCTCCTTCCCTTCCACTAGGTCTCCTTTCTCCTAGGTTAGGATTAGGGTCTATTGAGTCTAGGGAAGTAGAATTAGTTAGGTCTAAAGAAGTCGGGTCTTGTTCTAGGTCGTCCAACCCTTCCTCCTTTGAGCCGCGCCCGCTTGCGCGTCCTCCCAAATCTGTTCCTGATAGATTCTTGCAAGACCTAGCTCAGCGTTGTCGTGCCCTTTTCAAATGTCCAGAATTTATTGCTACGGCAATTATGATTGAAGAGGAAGAAGGAATAGAAGGGGCGTGGAGCGATGACGGACTCGGCGTCTATGAAATCCTGGATGAAAAAGATCCGGTTAATGAGGACAACGACGTAGATGACACTGCTGATCTGTACGCACAAGGACTTAAGAAATTTGACGAGCCGTCGTCAGCCGTGGATGAACCTACGAAGGAAATCAATCTGGGAATTGAAGAAGACCCATGGCCCATCGTTATTGCCGCTAATCTCCCTTCACAAGTAGAAGAAGATTTGATCAAGGTTCTAAAGGAGTATAGCGATTCCTTTGCCTGGTCTTATGAGGACATGCCAGATCTTGACCCCTCTTTAGTGGAACATCGACTCGTGCTTAAACCAGGGGCAACACCTGTGAAACAACGGTCAAGGAGATTTCACCCCCACATGGCCTTAAGGATTAAAGAAGAAGTTGACAAGTTATATAAGGCCAGATTCATTAGAGTTGTTCTATATCCTCAGTGGGTGGCAAACATAGTCCCTGTCATCAAGAAGGATGGCAAGGTGCGTATTTGCATCGATTTCAGGGATCTCAATAAAGCATGTCCCAAGGATGATTTCCCGCTGCCTCACATTGATGTCTTGGTCGATAGTACCGCCGGGTACGAATCATTGTCATTCATGGACGGTTACTCAGGATACAATCAAATCCGTCTTGCTCCAGAAGATCAAGAGAAAACCTCCTTCACCACGCCCTGGGGCACATATTGTTATGTGGTTATGCCGTTTGGTCTGAAGAATGCAGGTGCCACCTATCAAAGGGCGATGATGGCCATCTTCCACGACATGATGCATATCTATATGGAAGCTTACGTGGATGACATTTTGGTGAAGTCAAGAACCAAAGAAGAACACCCCTCTATTCTGGCTAAGGTGCTGCAAAGAGCCAGGGAGTACAAGCTTAAGATGAATCCGAAGAAGTGCGTATTCGGAGTCTCTTCAGGGAAGCTGTTAGGTTTCATAGTGAGCAAACGGGGGATCCAGATTGATCCTAACAAAGCACAGGCCGTCATGGACATGCCTCTGCCTAAGAAAATTACGGAACTTCGAGGATTGATCGGTCGATTGTAATTCATTAGAAGATTCATATCCCAACAGGAATGAAGATTGTCAAGAGGCCTACAAGGACTTAAGGGAATATCTATCCAATCCCCCAGTTTTGCAACCTCCTGTCCCTGGGAAACCCCTAATCCTATACATCTCGATTATCGAAGACTCCCTAGGGGCGGTATTAGCACAAGTAGACGATGAAGGGAAAGAGCGGGCTGCTTATTACCTCTCTCGATTTTTTAACCCAGCTGAGTCCAGATACACCGCTATGGAGAAGACTTGTGCCGCCTTAGTGTGGGTAGCTCAGAGCTTAAACACTATTTCCTTGCCCACCCAGTTAGGTTGATCTCTAGAATGGACCCGATTCGCTATCTCTTGGAAAAGCCCGTCCTTTCTAGTAGGTTAGCTCGTTGGCAGAGCTTCCTCTCTCAATTCGAGATCACATTTGTCGTTTAGAAGGCGGTCAAAGGATACGCCATCGCTGAGCATCTTGCCCATCTTCCTATTCCTCACACTGATTCTATTCAGGACGATTTCCCTGATGAGCATCTCTCAGTTCTCTCTCACCATCCCTTCTGGTCTCTGCACTTCGATGGTGCACTTAATTCTCAAGGCCGAGGGATCGGCGCTGTTCTGCTTACTCCCGAAGGGGTAACTATTCCCTTTGCTTATCAACTTCGATTTCCTGCTACCAACAACATTGCTGAGTACGAAGCTCTCCTGGCTGGACTGAAGCATGCCTATCTCCTGGGTGCACGTTATTTGAACATCATCTGAGACTCTCAGCTCGTCTTACGGCAAGTTCTATCCACTTACCGTACTCGTGACCCCAAACTCAAGCCCTATCAAGATTTGGTCACGCTTCTTGCTAGGCAATTCCGTAAGCTAATCTACATTATACTCCTCGTTCTCAGAACATTCTAGCCGACACTCTAGCATCTCTTGCTTCCTCTCTATCTTTTCCTCTCAGTCGGAACACTGAGACTATCGTTGTTCAGAGATTGGACGCACCCTCTCTTCAGGACCCTTGGTTCATCAACCTTAGGAAAGCTGTAGAGGTGAGGGCTGAGAAGGAAGATCTAAAGGAAGTATCTTTAATGGAGTTATAAGAGATTCTGGAAGAAGAAGAATTACCTTGGTATCACGAAATCAAGTTGTTTTGCAAAGAAGGATCATTCCCAGAAGGGGCAAACGCAGAGCAGCGCAAGTCAATAAGGAGAGCCGCCTCAAGGTATACTATTGTTGCAGGAGAACTATACAGGCGCGCTACTAATGGAATGCTCATGAGATGCTTGGATGATAATGAGGCTTGGAAAGTGGCTGAAGCCGCCCATTCTAGTGAGTGTGGAGGTCATGTCAATGGCTAGGCTCTAGCGAAGAAAATCCTTAGGCAGGGCTACTACTAGCCCACTCTAGAGGAAGATTGCTCCCTCTATGTCCGGAGGTGTCTTAAGTGCCAACTCCATACTAATAAAATCCATGCCCTAGCTTCATCTCTCCACCCTCTCTCTGCTCCTTGGCCATTCTCTATGTATGCTTTCGACGTGGTCGGCCCGCTCGATGATCCTAATTCTCAGACCAAGCAGAAATCTTTATCCTTACCGCCACTGAGTACTTCACCAAATGGGTACGCCGAGATCAAAGCTTCAACGATGTGTCACTTTATCATGAAGAATATCATCTCACGGTTCGGAGTGCCAAGCAGCAGCATCACTGACAACGGACCCCAGTTTGTATCTCAAGAGCTCAAGGATCTATGTAAGAAGTTCAATATAGCATTGCATCATTCATCTCCATATTATCCTCAAGGCAACGGTCAAGCCGAGGTCACTAATAAAACCCTTCTTAAAATCATAAAGAAAACATGCGAATCTCATAAGTTTTTCGACTGGCCAGAACGATTAGTGGAAGCTCTGTGGGCTTACCGCACCTCCATCCATACTCCCACAGGACAAACTCCCTATGCTCTTACCTGCGGGATGGAGGCGGTGCTCCCATATGAGATCTTGATCCCTTCCCTTAGAGTGCAGCTCAATAAAGAACTTAATCTCGATGAACGTCGAGAGGCGTTGCTTGTCCAGTTGGAACTCTTAGATGAGAAGAGGATGAACGCGGCCGATCACGTATCCGTTTATCAAAAGAGAGTTTCGCGTTATTTTCAAAAGAAGGTAATCGAACGTAAATTTCAAACAGGTGATATGGTTTTGAAACGCAAATTCATTCGGTCTGTAGGTCCTAGGTCTAAATTACAACCTAACTGAGAAGGGCCGTTTGTCGTAAAAGAAGCTTATCCAGGGAATGCTTATCGCTTAGTAAATGCAGAAGGTGAGGAGCTCTCTCACCCGTGGAATGGGTTGTACCTTAAGCGGTTCTTTCCTTAGAGTCTAATCAGTGCCACCCCGGGCAACAAGATGTTCCTCCTGTTTCTCTAAAAGGGTCCTGAGTAAAGGCAATCACACACTACACGACATCCCTGGTCAGGTTTTCCGCTTTAAAAGACACCGTTTCTCCTTGGCCATGCTTTGGGGGAAAGTCTACATCCCTGTCCGTTTCTTCCTTCGGCTGAATCCAGGGGCAAGAAGTAAATAAGGAGGCGGCAACCAATCCAGGCACCTTGACGAGAGGAGGTCTCAAATAGGGGCAGTCCGTTATGACCTAATGCCACAAGCAAAAGAGCAAGAAAAAGAAGCAAAGGATTAATCTCTACGAAAAAAATTAAAAGTATCATCTCGACGGTCTATTGAATAACATTCAAAAGCTCCAGAAAGATAAGAAAATTAGGCATGACAAGAGTGGCAGTACAGTTCCCTACAGGACGAATGAGCCCGGTCGCACGCATGCCTAGAGTGGACAAAGGTTCGATGATGGACGCAAAGCCCCGGCGCAACAGACCAAATTTCTAATGGGTTGTCTGGAGAGGAACTCAAGTCCTAAAAACTTCTAAGTCTGGCCTAAGCTTACCCCCATGTTCTATTTTCCTTTTTCGGGATTGAGACTAGTACCCTGGGTATGGCCCTGGTAGAAACATCGTCATGAAAATCTGGGCCTTGGTCAGGGGTTGTCACCTCATTGCACGCCAACCTCGGGACTCTCAATACGATGCGGAGGGCTCGCGTTGCTAAGGGAAAGCCCTGGTTTTCAAAATCATAAAAACATCATATATTTCAAAATCCAAAAACATCATATATTTCAAAATCTAAAAACATCATAAAAACATCATATATTTCAAAATCCAAAAACATCATATATTTCAAAATCCGAAAACATCATAAAAACATCATATATTTCAAAAATCCAAAAAACCACATATTTCAAAAATCCAAAAAAAACATCAAATATTTCCAAAACACACAAAAATTCGAATATATTTTCCAAAATCCAAAAATACTATCATATGCATCGCATGCATCGCATCATTTCTATTATATTTTTTTCCCGCCTATTTAATAAGGCTCCACCCCTTGACCAAATATCAAGAAACGGTCATTATCTAACTCGCTTCGATGCAAGGGGTTGAGTCTAAGAACAGATCTAACTTGCTCCATGTTTAAGTATGTGCAGAACACAGGACCAAGAACAAAGCTGAAATCTCACAACTATGCAGGTTCAAGGCTGTGACGCGCCAGGTACAGGCCGTCACATTCGTTTAACGGTCCATGCTAGCCCGTTACATCTCTTCCGGCCTTCACTTTGACTCTCTCAGCAGCTCTCTCTCTAACGGCCTGGGGCACGACCGTTACTACTCCTAACGGTCCATCGTTGGACCGTTACTTCCTCCAGAGGATTTAGTTCTCAGAGCATACACTATAACGGCCTATCTCCCCACCGTTATCTCCTTGTAACGTCCCTAATTAGATCCGTTACATTCTCCAGAAGCCCAGTTCTGCTGGTCGTTCTAACCAAATCAAGCCATAAATGCACATCCATTCAACTGAGGCAATCCCATCTTATTCAAGTGAACTTAATGAAACATGAGATTGATAAAAATTCCAACTCTGATTGTCAAAATACATCATTCATAAAAGAAATCAAATCACATTCAGATTCTTATCCGCAAGAGGGCGGATCTTCCTCAACTCTTTCACGTAGTCACGACGTGCTTTGACGTTCTCTTCAACTTCTTCTTTGCACGGACGCACCTTGTTGACCTCCCACGTGGTCAGCGCGTTCCGTACTACTCTTTCATCTTCCTCGGTCCCCATATTCCTAGGTAGAAGAGGAGGGTAGTGTGATAGTGTAGAAACTTTGGTTTGAGGAAGCCCGATCTGAAGATGGCACTGGTGCGGGTTGTAGATCGCCATGGTGGTGTTTCCCACTAGCTGGAGGTCCAGGCCTTGACGCCGCGGTATTCTAAGAAGAGCGCTCCGAAGGATCCTTGGTCGCATGATGAATTTGTCCGTTGGCAAGGTGTTGAAGAAGAGGCGCCATTCATCCCGTGTTTTCTTGTCTGCCGTCTTTCATTCAACCTGTGACGAAAATCTAGATGCCCCTCCAATGAAGAAGAAAGGGTGGCTCCCGAAGATCCGGCTAGCAGAACTAATGTCCTCCTTTGATTGGAACTTGATTCTCACTCCCATCCAACACTCAAGGAGTATCATGGAGCCGAATAAGGGTCCTCCTAGGCAAGCAGAGTTTAGTCCTTCATAGAGGTATGAGAGGATTGCTTGAGAGATGGACATTCCCCGCCACAACCCACTAATAATGCTGAGATTTTGGGTATCTAAAAGGTGGTCGGTTGTAGTGAAAAGAAAGACTCCACATAAGCAAACTGCCACCGCCTTGGCTATTGCTTCGTGTCTCTCCCACTTGTTTTTACAATGAGAGACTATCCATTGTGCCAAGGGTATCAAGTGTATGTGGTGTGGGCTGATCATGGTCCTCACGTCCTTTGGATTATGGATGAAATCACTCAAAATTAAGGACGGGTCGATAGGCTCAATCGTGTAGCAAACTCGGTCTTCATCCCCCACCTTAGTCTTAGGAAGGGCTAGGTAGGTTTCTGCCTCCTCCAATAGGACTGTTACTTCGAAGGAAGGGAAGATGAAGGTATGTGTTTGTGGATGCCACAACTCTATGAGGGCTGAAATACTAGGCCAATCTAATGTCAATTTCTGGAAATTCTTGCCTAAAACCAAGAGAGGTTGGAGGTGCCATGCTTTGAGAATTGATGTAACCTCTAAAGGGAGTGCCTTTGCCATGGGAGCCACCCACTTCAGATTAGAATAGCATCCTGGACCGGGGAGGGGCTAGAAAAGAAGAAGACCATGAGGAAGAAGATGAAGTGCAGGAATTTCTGAGCTTGGTTAGGTCATGGAAGCTTACCACTCTTTGAGCATTGGAGCTTAGGTGCTTGGGAATTGAGGTCAGCCTTTTTAGCTCTCCGTACTCCTTTCTTGCAGCTTTGGGTCCGGTGTAGACTTTCTCCTCCATAGCTATCACCTCGAAGCTTCTCTTCATCTTCTTTCCTGCCCTTAAGAGAGGTTTTTCAGCCTTCTAGCAGAGAATTCAGAAAGATACGATTTTGGCTAAGTTTCTAAGTTTTAAAGGTTTTAAACAGATAAGGTTCGGATTGGAAGGCTTTATCTTAAGTCTGGGAGGAGTCTAGAACGGATTTGAGGCTTCCTATCTCGGGTTTTGCCCCTTGCGGCTCAATCCGTCTCGGAGTACAATTCATTATTTAACGGTTTGTCGATAGACCGTCACTTTCCTTTGACGCGCCAGAGCTGGGCCGTCACATTTTCTGTGGGTTTAATTTGATCAAACCTGTTCTGTCAAGCTTAACGGTCTAGCATTAGACCGTTATATTCTTGTGACGCGTTCTCTCTGAGCCGTTACATTCTCTACTGATCAGTTTTGGCCTCTGCTTGGTCAATCATTCTCAACGGTCTTGCTCATGGCCGTTATCTGCCTCCGACGCACTGCGCCTGAATCGTCACATTTCCTACATATTTGGTTAAGTCTATGCATCCCCTTCATCATCCCATTCACTTTGAAGTCCATACATCAGGTGCAACTCTATACATTCATTGAAGTCCATACATTTGTTGAAGTCTATACATTCCCATACCTTCCCCCAAGTCTGTACAGCCTTCGTCCAAAGTCTACACGTCGTTCAAAGTCTGTACATTCTTCATCTAAGTGCATACTTTCCCCCAAGTCTGTACATTCTTCATCCAAGTGTGTACATTCCCCAAGTCTGTACATTCTTCATCCAAGTGTGTACGTTCCCCAAGTCTACACGTTCCATGTCTCCCCAAGTCTGTATAGTCTTCATTCAAAGTCCATACATTCTCCAAGTCTGTACAATCTTCATCCCAAGTCTATACGTCCACACCGCTTCAAGTCTGTACATTCTTGATTCAAGTCTATACATTGCCCAACGTGAGCACAAGCCCCAAGTCTGTACATCCCTTGCCCAAGTCCATACATCCTTGCTGCTGTGTTCGTGAAGTCTATACATCATCTGGACGTCTGCACTCGAAGTCTACACATCGCCTTGGCAAGGTCTATATACACTGAGTACAGTCAGTATGTTCGTAGTTCAACATTGCTCTGCCATCTCTAACGGTCTAGCATTTGGCCGTTATTTGTATATAACGCACCATCTTTGATCCGTTACTCTACCTGCTGCTCAGTTCTGCAAAGTTGGGCTCTGTCCTTTCTAACGGCCTCCACCCGATGCGTTACTTGATCCTGACGGTTTGGGTATAGACCGTTACATTGTCTGCTGCTGTGACTTGTGCTATTCCTATCTGCCTCCGTGTAGACCTGGCGGTCCTACAGGCTTCCCATTCCGTTCATCTTGTGCATCCACACATTATCTCATCCCCATCGTTCACATTTCATCTCCACGCATTCATCCATTATTTAACATACACTCATTCTCATCCGTTCTTTAGCACATCCACATACATTTCCTGCATTCCAATCATACTCTCACAATACATTTTCTTGCATTCATTCCCATTCATTTTTCACATAATCACCTGTTTGCATACACATCCATTCATTCACATAAAAGTTATAACAAATCACAAAAAAAGATTTGCATTTTCATTTTTTATCTCCCATACAAGTTATGTACAAGTAATAAGAATAAGAAAACCAAAAAAAATGCATCACTCGGTCGGCTTATCCGCCGGGCCGCCATCATCATCTCCTCCCTCAGGTCTCCTCGCAGGTGGTGCTATGGAGGCGCTCTCCTCCTGCTGTCCTCTCTCTGCCCTCTCATTCCTCCGCTGGCCAGAGGAGCTGGCAAGGAAATCCCCTATCGAGCCGCTCGGGGCAGCACTCCTCCGTACTCCACTCTGGGAGGCAGTCCGCTCTGGTCCACGGCCCATCATTCTCACCGTCCGCTCCATCGTCCGCATCTCGATCTTCAGCTCGAAGATCTGATGCCGCGTGTCCCGTGCCTCGGTCCGGTAATGATCCAAGTCCGCCGTCCCGGCTCGGAGTCTCTCCACCTCCGCTTGTGACTGAGCTAGCTCTGTCCGGAGTTGCTCCGCCTCCGATCGTCCTCGCTCCATCTCTACCTGGAGACGCTCTGCCTCCGTTCGAGCCAGCCTTGCCTCGGCCACTGCTGCGGCTAACTCTCTCGCCTGTAGTTTGTGTTGCATATAGTTAGTCACATGAGCGTTTCATTTTTCATAAGCATAGGCATGTAAGCATAAGCATTTAATTTGCATAAAGCATTTAGCATCTTACCCGCTCCGCGAGGGTGGCCTCCGCCTCCTCGGCCCGAGCAATTGCTCGAGCAAACTCGGCGTCTAGCTCAGCCCTGCCTCCGGCAGGCTGTGAGGATGACGATGGGGCATCCGGTCCTGCTCTTTGGGCTCCCTCGGCCCGCTGCATTTAGAAGTCATGGTCAGTCAATTGCGTTTGCATCATTAGCATCATAAAGCATAATTATTTTAAGTCCAAGGTTCTGGGAATCTTACCAGCAGCTCCAAGGCAGTCTGGTACTCGTCCCACTGCTGGACGGTGGCATGAAGAAGCCCCTCGAGCTCGGCTATCCTTCCCTTAGGGTCTAGCTGCATTTAGCATTTGAGTCAGTGCATATAGGATAAAATTTTTTATAAAAGGCATTCAGAGTTTTTGCATACTGGTCGTCGGGTACCTCGGTACACCCGGTCCCCGTACAGTCGAGCGAAGGCCTTCAAATACGCCTCATCGCTCTCATCCCGCTCTTTCACTGCTCTGCCCCGCTTATTCCAGTCATGGACGTACTTTGCTTTTCGGGCGCACCAGTCTATGTCGCTGCTGATTCCCTTTGCTGATTTCCCTGGGTGGTCGTCACTACGGCGTGGGAAGGTCACCTCAGGCTGATGTAGTCCCCGAGTCCTCAGAATCAGCCGATAATGAAGAGGCTCGATGATATGGATGCAGTGCAACCATATGTCTCGTCCCTGGTACGAGAGGGCTGCCTCCACCCATGGCTGTCTCTCGTAACTCTCGCCTCTGTACGGGGTCCACCTCACCTAGAAGCATGATAGTCCATTCATCAGCATGTTAGTCCGGTTATCATCATTTAAGAAGCATATAAAAGCATTTAAATCATTTAGAAAGCATTTATGAGTTTTTGGGCTTACCGCCCTGTGCGGGAAGGAATCCAAATCGTCCTGGATCGCCTAGGTTAATCTGATGATCGACCCTGGGTCCCTCACGACCACGCATCGCCTGGCGATCGAGATGCGATCGGCGTGAAGTAGCGTGCCTCTCCCGATGCCTGGGAGGTACATGTAGCTCCAGAACTGCATTTAGAAGTTAAATCAGTCAACTGCATAATCATTTTCATAAGCATTTGCATAAATCATAGTGGAAAGCATTTAAATTGCGTTTACCTGTAGAAAAGGCGAGAAGCCGCCCAGCATCGTCTATCGGTCCGTCGTGCTGAGGGACTCAAACAGGAAGGCTAGCACTGCCGCTCCCCAGGCGTACTTTCCAACTCTGCCCAGATCCTCGATCATCGGTAGCAGCCTGCAGCTGATCACATCTGCTCGAGTCACGAACAAGAGCTTCCCGAACAATAGCATCAGAAACCGCCTCAGGGTGCGATCTCTCTCCGGTCCCGCCTCTGCCGCCACTCGTGGGCGCACCTAGTCTATCACTCTACCCATATGCTCCTCTGGTAACTCACCCACGGCAATCGCTGCTCCTCTCAGTCCTAGGCTCTCTTGTAGTACTAATCTCGAGAGCTGGGATGACGTCTGCCCCGGTCTGATCAAATCCAGCTCCAGCAGCTCCTGGGCCATCTCCCGGTAGTTCCTGTAAGTCCATCCTGTCACTGCGGCTCCATGGACTCTCAGCCCGACAATCCTCGCCATGTCTTCTAGTGTGGGTATCATATGACCCCACGGGAAGATGAACGCCCTGCTGATCGGATCCCATCTCTCGTGCAATGCGTACAACATCGGTGTGTCCATCCTGGTCACCTCAATGCTGAGCACCTCGGCGAACCACATCGATGCCAATCTCTCTCTCTGATAATCAGGCAGTGCTTGGTACACCGCCCGGATCTGGAGCCATGAGATCCTCGTCCGTCTCTTTCCCTGCATTCATTTTAGAGCATAAGTTAGTCAATTGCATCATAAAATCATTGTATAGCATTCATAAAATGAAAACAAAATAAAAATTGAATAATTGAAAACCTAAAAACATTTCTGGGTCACTGGTGACTGTGACGGCCCTTGGGTGGGGCGTTACATGGATCTAACGCACCACGGGTGATGCGTTAGGCTTGTGACGGTCTCTGGAAGGACCGTCACATTCTCTGCTAGAGGGCATTCTCCCCTATGCATTCCGTTGGCTTCTCACCTTGGCCAAAAGGCCTACAAATGATCCTAATGGGTTCGTAGACCCATCTTCTACCCCCCATCCACGCATGCATCCACATAAAAAATCATAAAAATTAAAAATTGAAAAATTAGGGTGAAGGGCTTACCTCTCGGTCTTGCCCTCTCTTCTTCTTCTTCTCTTGTTCCTTGGGTTCTTCTTCATCCAGGGGAGCATCCCCGTGGTCCTCTTCGGCTGCTGGAGCCTCTTCTTCCACCCTTGGCTCTCTCCTTGACGTTTCTTCCTCCACGGGCGGCGGGACGACTTCTCGCTCTATCCGGCGGTGGAAGCGGTGGATGGCCTTCCTCTTCATCCCCTTTTTCCTCTTCTTCGGTGGTAGTTGAGGCTCGTCGCCGGCCATTTCGTGGGTGGTCGCCAGTGCCCTTGGTGGCTCTCGATTGGGGTTTCTTCTGGGTGTTTTGGTTGCTTGAGTATCGAATGAATGAGGCCGTGGGCTGTTCGGTTTGTTTTTTTTGAACGCTCAGGAAATGTGACGGTCTGTCGTCTGACCGTTACACTCTCTGATGCGTACTATTCTGACCGTTACATGAGTTTGAACTGTTTCATTGAAGAATGTGAACCGCTTAGTTTATGACGGCTCTTCCCAGGCCGTTACTTTATGTAACGCCCTCTAAGTAGACCGTTGCAAACTTGCAAGTTTCTTGATGAATGAAATAATCTATTTGATGTTTAAATGATTGCATTTTCTACCATAATATTCATTGTTGATGATTATCACAAGTACAAATGGTTATGCCTTGATTTATGCTCATATTGTTATTGGCTAACCTCTTTCTCATGAATGAAGCATCACGCTTTGTCGTTCATCAGGCAGGTAAGTCAGGTATTGTATCTCTTTCTCTTAATCCATTAATGTATTACTATATATCTACAATATATTATCTCAAGAACCGGTTGGTCATTCGTGTGTTCCAGGATCTGATGTTCCCCTTAAACAAAAATGATGATGATCTAAGTTCACATGTTTAATTGTTGGATAGGCCGTTAGGTTAGAAAAATTTGGGGACGATGGTTCTGTCTTGCACGCCGTGGTTGCAGATGGAGTCCTGACCCTGGTTTCTCTAACTTAGCAATATTATTCTCGAGTATCTTGATATTTTATCTTTCTTTGCATTCTTTTTAAAGATTTCTTTTTCTTTAGCCCAACATGCATCATACGCATCTTTTGAGCATTTATGTGCTTCATATGTTCAAGGTATCTCGATGTTGGTGAATAGCTGTATTCTTGATCTCGAATGAGGAGAATTATTCCACTCTGAATTAGAAGGACTCTTTCGATCTATTTGCTTGATTTGGTTGGCTGAAGATTCCTGTCTGGAGTTTAGTCAGTTCTCTTTCCTTTCCGTTGCCTTCGGCGGCTAGCCGTGTTTCCTTTCCTTAGTTGTTAGTTCCTCCAGACATGCGTCCTTTGGTTGGCTTTTTCCTTGTGATCAGTTCAAAGTTTTCCAGAAATTCCTATCGCTTGTTGGTAAAGAACGGGTGTCATTTACCTTAACGCCCACTTTTTCGCTTCACTCCGCTTCATTTCCGCTTCATCTCTATGTTCCATTTCATTTCCGCTTCACCTCCACTCGCTCCCCTGCAAAGAGGGCGTTAAGGAGGGGCATTTGTTGACACCCGTTTTATGACCAATAAGTTGGGTCATCTCCTTGTTTATCCATATGATGCTCTGAGTTGTTCACTCTTTATCGAGTCCCCTTGATCAGTTTTAAGCCTGTTTCTTGGGTCTTCTCCTTGGTTGGAGTGTGGTTTATTGTGGCCTTTTATTCGATGAGCTTAGCAAGCTTTGCACCTTTTTTTATCCTCATTGTTAATAATGGTCCTCACTGGGTGCGTTACTTCCATATAACGCATAATCCCTGGGCCGTTACTTATTGAAGAGTCCTAAAGTTTGAGGCCTTTGTTCTAAGCTTATCCTCTTGCTCATCCGTTGAATCTAACGGTCTGTCGTGCAGCCGTTATTTATTCCAACGCGTCCAGCCTTGGCCGTTACTTTCCTTCGAGAGTCCAACTTGTTTGATCTTCTTCCCGTTGATCTTATCTCTTTTGAGATAAGGTTGAATGTAACGGACGTTCCCTGGCGCGTTATTTTCATGTAGCGGTCTGTCGACCAGCCGTTACATCCAAACAGAGAGTCCTGGTAGTTCAGGCCTTTTCTATGCTACTCCGTGGTCGAGATAAGAGCTTGAATTGTTGATTTCTCTTCCAAATCTGATCCTCAGAACCTTCTATTTGTTTTTATGGACTCTTGGTGTTATTATCTTCAAGGATTTGCTAAGAGTTATCCTCTTATCTCGCTGGATTATCCTCTGCTCGACCGGAGAGTTTGAGGGTCTATAAATAGCACCCTTAACTTCATGGCCGGGGGAGGAAGATCGGGAGTTCGCGTCGAAGTGCTGCCGCATTCTGGAGTCGCATCTGACCAAGGCGAATTATCTTTCACCTTCATATGCTTCACGGTAAAGGGAGTATTCGTTCCATTGGTTTTCAAAGTTCATCATTACATATTGTGTTCTTCCTCATCTCCCTTTCATCAAAAGCATTGTCCCTCTTCCTTTTTCCACGTTCTCCCTGGTTTTTCATCATCTAAACATCCTCCTATCTTTTTAAAACGCCCAGAGGGGTTAAAAAATCAAAAGCTCCCTGGTAATTTCCTTTCCTTTTGCATGCTATTGAGTTTATTGAAGAATTGATGCTATATTATTTAAAGGGCTAATTTGGATCTATTTTCTTGTGTTTTCACGTTCTTTGCCAGGTTTACAGGTTCACCACACAAGGCCCAAGTCTTCTGGCCGGCTGGAGGAGTTGGAGTTAAAAGGATCCACAAGTTATTACTGCAGGTTATTTGACGGTCTTGTGCAGACGCGTCAGATTCTTATAGCGCTTCGTCGATCGACCGTCACTTCCCAGTGACGCGTGGGCTTTCGGCCGTTAAATTCCGTTGATCTGCAGATTTTCCTGATTTTCTCTCTCCCGTGGGCGGGTGCTTCATCCACTTATTTCCAAGGTCTTTTCAAGTCTTTGGCTTGTTTCTACTTTGGTGGCGATCACATTCTTTCTTAGTATTGGGCATTAGCTTTCACTCCATCTCATATCTCTTATCCTCTTTGCTTGCTCCACCCTTGCGGTGTGTTTTTTATTTGCTTTTGCTCCATGCCCCGGCGTGTGTTTTTCTTTATTCCCTTAGTTTAGTTTGATGATTGAGATGGCATTCCCATGCTAGAGCTTGTTCTGGTTGCCTACGTTCATGGTTCGCATGTCCTTGGGTTGATTGAGATCTTTGATGTTTGCCTATCATCTTTATTGCACATAAAACAAAGAGAAGAAGAGAAGCAAAACAAATCAACAAGGTCGTCAATTTTAATTAACGCCTTAAGGCAGGTCGTCAATTTCAATTGACGCCCTTCTGAGAGTCATCTTTTCCCCTTTTGTGTCCTGATCGAACGAACCTTTCCTGGAGAGTTCCCTGCTATGTTTTAATCATTTTGCTGGATTCGGGAAGCAGGAATCTTGCCGTAGATGAATGTTGCCAGTTCTAATCCTACTAAATCTATGGTTTGTACCCTATAAATAGAGCCCTGGATTCTGCTCGTGCGAGGTTAGAAAAAAAGAGGCAGACGAAGAGACTACAGTTTGGTGTTTTTTTCAAGTTTTGCCTCTGTTGCCGAAGTCCTCTTGGTGTTTTTCCCCTCTACTGTTGTCAGGAACAGCAGGGGTTTCGTTTGATAGCTTATCTATTGTTCATCATCATCCTTTACCATATAGTGGTCTGATTCTTCGTACGTCTAAGGTTTTAGTCTTTGCATCATATCTTCTCTCCATAGTTCTCTTAGGGGTTTTAAAAAGACTAAAAGGTGTCTTCTTTATGCTCATATTTTATCATCTTGTTCTAATTGTGGATTGATACTACACTTGGCTAATCCTCTTCTATTCTGGTTGTTGTTGTTTTGTTTAAGGGTAATCAAGAAAGAGAAACCCCCTTCATCGGCCGGCCGGTAGAAGGTGGAGGAGGAAAACCACAATCCATCCCGCATCACTTTTCTTACCAGGTATTCGCGATCATTCTCCCTCCCTTTTGAGGTAATCCCTCTGGCGATCACACTCCATTAGCAACCTCTTGCTCCTTTTCTTTTACTTAATTTCTTTAATTTTTTTGATGTCGGTGTGACACGATTCACACCTGCCACCTTTGACCCTCTAGGTTTCTGCACTGACTTATATTGGGTCTTTTTCTGAGCAGTGGATGGTGGTGGAGACTTAGCAGCCTTGGACTAGGGTTTTGATGTGCTAGCTGGCTGACCCCTAGCCTTGGACTTACTCTTGGGAGAAGAGCATGCAGCTATAGGCTCTACAACTTTCTGCTTTCCCTTGTCCTTAGCACTGGACACTTTTGATTTTACATTATTGAAAGTAGATTTTTCATTGACCATTTTTATGAGTGGTCCTTTATTCTTTTCTCCCACGAATGAAATGGTTTTCAGTTCAAAACTCTTTTTAGCTGAGGGATTAAAACCGAGACCCTCCTTTCTTAAGTTGACTTTTGACCCTAGCAAGGCATTAAGATTTTCTGTTCCTTGGGTCATGCTTTCAATGATTTTCTTTTTGTCAGAATTTTCATTTTCCTGATTTTCAATAGTTTTCTTCAATTCAGCATTCACTGACAAGATAGCTTCATATTTTTCAGTTGAAATCTTTATTTCATTTTCAAATTTCTGAATTAACAATTTTAACTCATCAATGACATTTTTCAGCAACTCATTTTCTTTCCTACAATCAATCAAAACATGCTTTAATTCATCAAACTCAGAACATGCACTTTTCAATTTGTCATTCTCTGATTGTAAACATGCAACTTTATCAGAAAGTGTTTTATCATTAACCAGAGAATTCATTTTCTTCTTCAAGAGTCTGTTTTCCTTCTTAATATCATTCGCTTTATCTAACAGTTCTCCATAAGCATCTTCCCAATCAGAAATAGTATAATGTTCGAAAGGGGATGATACCTGATCAGACTCTTCTTCTTCTTCTCTTCCATTCCTGGCCATCAAGCAGATGTCCTTTTCTGATTTCTCACTATGTGAGGAAGTGCTCAGTGTGCCTTCTTCCTCATCACTCCATGTACTGACCATGGCCTTTCCCTTTGGCACTTTCTTCCATGGTCTTCCTTTGATTTTCTGTAACTCTGGACAATCAGCCTTCATATGGCCAGTCTTCTTGCAATGATAACAAGTATTATCGTCAGATTTTTCAGCAGGGTTAAATTTATCCCTGTTTTGCTTCCTGCTGTGGTGTTTTCTGTAGATATTTTTCCCTTCTGTTCTAAGAAATCTTCTGAACACTCTTGTAATCATAGCTAGTTCATCCTTTTCAAACTCCGATCCAGATAGGCTCCGATGACTGGATGATCCATTGCATCTGGACTGTTTTGAACAGCTATGCTTGGCCTTCAGAGCAATAGGCTTCTTGTATTCGAGCTCTTCAGCTTGTAGAAGATTCATCTCGTACGCCATCAAAGAGCCTATCAGCTCATTAGGTTTCATCTTTTGTAGATCTTTTGACTCCTCAACCAAAGTTGCTTTATGCCATATCGAAGTCAACGATCGAAGGATCTTCCTCACAACTTCATGATCAGTATAACTTTTTCCCAGATTTCTTAGACCATTTGTTATGATGGTCAGACGAGCATACATTTCGGTCACTGTCTCACCGAGCTTCATCCGAAATGCTTCATACTTTGACACTAGCATATTTTCCCTCGTCTCTCTCACTTGAGATGTTCCCTCATAAATGACTTAAAGGGTATCCCACATCTCCTTCGCCGTCTTACAGGATGACACTCTATCAAATTCAGTGGGATGGAGTGCACACTGAATGGCGTTGATGGCGCTCCAATTCAGAGTAGATTTCCTGATTTCTTCTCTAGTCCACAATTTCTCGTTCTCATGTAGCTCATAAGGACCTTTGCTCACAATTTTCCAGACCTCGTAACCTTTGGCTCTGAGGAAGACATGCATCCGGTTCTTCCAATATGGGTTGTTGGATCCGTCGAAGAATGGTGGCTTCGTAGTGGACTTTCCCTCTGCTGTTAACCCTCTAGCATCCATGGCCGTTCCTCTTTAGGATGTTAGTCCTGCACAAAGGGTTAGGCTCTGATACCAATTGTTGGGACGCTTAGGGTGATCTAGAGGGGGGTGAATAGATCAAACACCCGATAAAAACTACTGCAGCAGAATCAATTACGGAATGAGAAATTCTGCTAAACAGATAGAATGCACAAATCAAAGACCAACCAGAACTGTTGAAGAACTTAAACAAACATCTACTGCGCAGAGTACTAGAATAAAGGGGCGATGCAAACCACAAAGCAATCACACAGTAGACAAAGGTTTTTAGGTGGTTCGGTCCTCCAGACCTACATCCACCCCACACTCAACCCGAGTGTGGATTACTGCTGACTCACAGCTTGAACCGCTGGGCCTCACAGCTTGCCTACAACCCGCTGAGCCTCACAGCTTGCTGTCCAGTGGAATCCTCCACTGCAACCGCTGGGGATTACAACTTGACCCGTCCAGAGGCAGCACCTCTGCAAACGCTGACTAACAGCTTGATGAAAGGAGTTTGAAAAACAAAACAGAAACAAATGAAAAGGAAAAAGTATCACTGCAGGGAATGTAGCTCAAACAAGTGAGCAAAACTCAGATCTGGTTTTGAACCAAAGATCTGAGGAACATCTCTCTCAACTCTTCACTCTCTCAACTCTCTTTCTTTTCTCTTCTGCTGGATCGAAAGGGCTCTCTGCTCTTCTGCTTTTCTTTCAAGTCTTATGTATTCGACCAGTCTTCTCCAGAGGAAGGAGTCTTCCTTATATAGCAGTTCGAGCAGGAGCAACACTGGGCGCGTGTCTTCCACAGTTCCCGCCCAAATGCTTTTGCCACATGTCATCATCCTGTCAGCCCTTCCAGCCTCGGATCACGTGCCTTCATTAAGCTCCACGAACAGTACTTGTCAGACAGAGAGAAACTTATCAGTTTAATGTCGACACCTTGTACAGACTTTATAGTATGTAATGTGCAGACGTTGTATAGACTTGATGCAGTGTATGCAGCTCACCGATGCAGTGTGTAGACTTTGCAATGTATGGACTTTGCATTGTGTAATGCAGAATGCATCAAGCAAACTATGCACAATGATAATGAGTCCACATGCAGGTCACCAAGCAGTGTATGGACTTAGATGCATGCGACCATGATGTACAGGCTTTGAAGTGTGTAATGCAGAATGCATCAAGCAAAGTATGAACATTACAAATGGATGTATAGACTTTATAAAATGAAGCGCACAAGCCGTTGTATAGACTTGGCGTAATGAAGCGTACAAGCCGTTGTATAGACTTGACGAATGAGACGCAACATGAGACGCTCAATGTACAGACTTTACGAATGAGGCGCCCGATGTACAGACTTCACCGATGTACATACTTTGCATAAGACGCTAAGTGAGACGGTGGATGTGCAGACTTCACCGATGTACAGACTTTGCATAAGACGCTAAGTGAGACGCTGAGCTACCAAGAATGTATAGACTTGCATGAGACACTGCATGAGACGATGCGATGTACAGACTTGCCTGGCCGATGCATAGACTTTAAGGTAAGACGCTAGACGTTGTATAGACTTTACTTGCATGTGCAGACTTGGCAATGTATAGACTTTGTGTGATAGCCCAATGTACAGACTTACTGAACTAAACGTAAGTGAAGATAAGGAGTGTATAGACTTGCTCAGTTTAGAATGTAGGTAAAGATACAATGTATAGACATAACATATGCACTGGCTGTACAGACTTAGCCTCGAGCTGAACTATCGGATGTATAGACTTTGCTCAGTTCAGCTGGTGGATGTACAGACTTGAGATGAATGCATGAACAATCCGATGTACAGACTTGCCAATGTCTAGACTTTAAGTGCAATGCAAAAGGCTCTACAGACTTTGAGACTTAATGCATGGTGACGAGTGTACAGACTTTATCTGTGATGTGCAGACTTGCTATGTCTGCGACACATGCAATGTACAGACTTCCTATATGCTCAAGTCCAATATATAGACTTGCTGAGATGATGCACCTAAAGAATGTATAGACTTACCACCTAGACGATGTTCAGACAAGGCTGCAATGTGTAGACTTGTGACAATGTGCAGACTTGCTAATGCATGGTGTGCAAACGTTGCAGCAAAGAATGTATAGACTATATGGCATGCAATGCAGCAAGGCATCAATGCAATGTATAAACTTTAGCAATGCAATGTATAGACTTTATGCATGAGCAACGTATGGACTTGCTAGCCAGACACTACAAAGACTCTGTATAGACTTTAGCAATGTACTAACTCTGAACGCATGCAATGCAGCAGGGCAATGAATACTAAGCATAATGACTGGCTCACTGTGATACTCTCACTGTGTTGCTATCATTAAAATAAAATATCATATGCTTGTGCCTAAGGGGCACAACATGCTCCATAATTAATCAATTAAAAAAATCATTGCTAGCTCCCGGTCGTAAGCTATTTCGGGTCTATTTCTACCATGCATCTATACATACATGAATGTCTGCTCGTTACTGTTGCATATCCGTCATTTTTTTAGACTTCGGTATATCGAATGATGATTTGCTGAAGGTCAGGATGGGTCTGACCGGAAGCTTTCACTAAGCGTGATGGTGGTCTTCGGACCTATGTCCTCTGCCACATACCGAGGGCTCGGGATAATGAATGTGATCGAACTATATTTTTATATATTTAAGTTTATGCTCAGCTCCTACATTATGCGTTGTTATTCTTACGATTTGCTCCTACTTATGTCTATATTCATTCATCCCCGGGGGCCCACTGTCTTGGCAATTAATTAAGGGTTTTCCTCCTTTTCGGTGGATATAATTAACGTCATAGCCTTTATGGTATGACGGACTGCCGGTCCCGACACGGACCTCACTTTCGTCTGACCAAGTCAGATGGAGCGCATAATAAATTCATCAGTTAGTGACTGGCACGCCCACGCAAATAAATAAATAAATCTAATAAATCTAATAAATCCCAATTAATAAACTAATAATAACATAAATTTACCCAAAAAAATATATAAAAAAAGATCTCCATCCCCACAAGCTGGCACGCTCGGTGGGACACAGTCTCCCTTCATCTGTTTGCCAAGATAAATTGGCCCCGGGGATCTCCCAAAGATTGTTGATTGCTTGCTTGCCTTTGTGCTTGCAGAAATCAATAATGGCTGCTGGATTTGTCGCGTTGACTTTCGGCCCCGAGATCGTGGCCAACCATGCTGCCTCTGGGTACCTAGCGGTACCGACCACTTTTGGCACTTTTCCACCGGTGGTTGGCTTCCCCAATTTCTTCGGGGTAGCCTTTACTGACGTGCTGAAGGTCGAAGCTCCGGAGATGGCCAAGGAAAGCATCAACAGGAAGCCTCGGGTTGCTGATACCCGAACCTACAGACGCCTGCCAGCAGGCCGAATCCAACTAGCAAGCTGCATGGTGCACCATGTAGCTCATGGGGCTCACCCCGCCTATCACAACAAGTCTGGAGGTTGCCACCAGGGGAACTCTCGAAGGAGAGTTGTTACTTCCATCATCGGACGATTGTCGATGTTTGGCAAATCTATTCTGATCGACAGTGTCCGCGTTTTCCTGGATGGACGCGACGCCCAAGTGATCCCGGATTAGGTGGTCCCTGCTGTGCCAACCCGCAACTCCTTCCAGGCCCTGTCCGGAAGAAGGGTTGAGAAAGAAGAAACCGACCGACAAGGCCGAAGGAAGCTAGCCCCAGGGCCGAAAGTATTCAAGCAAGTATGGGTCCCTAAGAAGACCCAACCTATCCGCCAAAATGTGCTTGTTTTCCACTACACCAAGTCTGCTGGGGCAGAGGGAAGGAATGAGAGGGGCTTGGCCCCAAGAAGAGAAGAGATGGTCATGGACCCTCCACGCCGTGCTACCCCCAGGGCCTGTGCCCGACAAGCCAATATCCCTTGAATGGGAAGAAGATTTGATCAACTTGTTGGGAGAGCCCGACTAGCTTACATCCCTCTAGTAGGAGGTCGACCATTGTCCCCGGTCCTCCACCACGGACAGGGTCAAGAAGAGATGACCAATATGGTCAGAAGCTACTTTAGGGGTCTAGGCAACCCCTCATTGGGCCAACAGCAACTGTTCCAAGTAGCCACGGCCAAAGAAGAGGACTACTTGCCAATGGCAGTCGAAGAAGAAGAAGAAGAAGAAGAAAGAATGACGTCGTCTGTTGATGACAATGAATATGAAGATGGCCCAGATTACGAGGCCGATGAAGCCCCTCCCAGCAGGAGGAGAGAAGAAGAATTTCTGTATTTGAGAGATTGACCTTCCCTAGTCGTTCAAGGAGGAGGGTCTACAAACAAAGAAGAGAAATGCGAGTATTTGCTTGCAATATTGCCGGGACGGCCAGCAGATACGGATGCCTGCCTGAGGAGCCCCAAGAATTGGACCGATTAGCCGAGAGGCCAGGGCCGAACACCAAGAGAACTGAAGCCGCGAGGGAAATGCTGAGGGTGGTAAAAGGAAAGCAAATGTTGTTTGAAGAAGTCACTACCCTCACTGCAAATGTGATAACAACTGAAGAGGAAGAGGTTTTGCTGAACACCTTGCTTGAAGGTGTTGCAGGGGAAGCAGTGGAAGCCACCCCCAGCACAGTAGCTATGGACTCATCAGTGTTAATGTTGTTACAACAATACCGGCAGGAAATAGAGCTCCTGAAGAAACAACTGCATCAGAGAATAGAGTAGGCTTCGGCCTCCAAACAACCCGAGATGCACTGTGAATCATCGCAAGGAGCTGTCAACCCGTGCGACTTTCCACCACTATAGACTCTACCCCAGTCGGTAGAGCATAGTCAAGCGGCCACCCAGCAGCGCCCACTTCAGCCACGGATGCCACTGATACTACCTTAGGTGCACCATGTACCTCCATTCTTGCACCCTCCGTCGCAGGCAACCACTTTGGTTACCCCGTACTTACAGTCGGCACACTTCTACCCGGAGCCAATCGATCCAACCACTGTAAATAGGCTGATGGTGGAGAGGATGATTGAATTAAAGCTCTCCGAGCGAAATCAAGGTGACTATGTCACATTTGATGCTCATCGGGTACCATACCACCCACATCATGCAACTAAGCGGCTCCCCCCGGGGATCAGTAAGCCACCCAAGTTCGATAAGTTCAACGGGAAGGGGTCCCCCAAAGAGCATATCGCATACTACATGACCGTCATGGGCGACCTAGCCACAGACGAGTCATATCTGCTGAAATTGTTTGGGTCCTCATTAACCGAGCTCACATTTGAATGGTATTCCAGCCTTCCAACTAGGTCAATCAGTGACTGGCCGGACATGTTGAAGAAATTCAGAGAAAGATTTCATGTCACCGAGAGGGAGGTCACAGTGGCTGAACTTTACTCAACAAGGCAAAGGGCGGATGAAACGGCCCTTGAATATATTAAGAGGTGGAGTAACCTCAGAATCAGATGCAAGCGGCCCCCGCATTAGGAGGACGCTGTACAGATTTGCAAGCAGAACCTCAGGAGGGAGGTGCTGGAAAAGATGATCGGCATAGAGATTCGGTTGTTTGACCACTTAAACAACGTGGTGGCCGAATTGAAGCATTTCTGGCAAGGCCTACCCCTACACCAACCTCTGCCACCACGATGGCAAAGTCAATAGATCGGCGACCAACGCCTAAGGAAGCAAACACCCTTGACATTAAGGCATTCAAACAGCAAAGGGATAAGGGCAAGAAGGCAACTGTGCCCCAGCCCAACAGAATAGAAGAAAAGCAGGAGGGTCCCTCACTTTGGGATAAAATGAAAAAGGCCTACTCTTTCCCAAAGGAGAAGACCAAGGTTCTCTTTGACTGGGTCACCCAGTACGACAAGGTCACCCTGCCTGAGCCCAGAAGGCTAGAGGACCTGAAAAGAAGAGACAGTCCAAGATTCTGCCCTTACCATCAGATGCTGGGGCATCCAATTGAAGACTACTATATAATCAAAGATGTCATTGAAGGCATGATAAGAAAAGAAGAAATAGAACTAGGGGAGTACAAAGTTGACCCTTTGTAACCCCATGAAGCACCTCCAAGGAGGGCTACAACCAACATGATCTCCTTATATTAGGGATTGCCCGAAGAAGTGGCATAGGCCAGCACTCAACACACTTATGAAGCGTGTTTCCTGATGCCGATAAAAGAACAATATGGATGGCAACAGGTCCCTGCAAAGACCAAGAAGAAGGTTGTACCTCACCTGAAGGCCGGGGCACATATTCGCGGCATAACGCCGCGGCCTACCCCTCTGGCGCCAGCATTAACCTGGATCAGCTGGCCTGCGGTAATCAGAATACCCACTCACAATCAGAGGAGACAAACTATGTTGTCGGTGGTCAAAGAAATCAGTCCGGAGGCTCGATGGCTTCAAGACTACATAAACGGGCTAGATGAATATGAACAACCCGAATTGAAGCCCTTGCTGATAAGAGACCATGTCCCATGGCAAGAGCTGGAACAGCTCTCACTGGAGCAGGAGACCAACAAAGCAACAGAAAAGAATGATAGTCTGTTCTGGGGGCAGGTGCTGGCCAGAGACAAGGAAAAGCAAAAGAAGAAAAGAAAGGCCTACAAGGCAAAGAAGGAGATAGTGCTCTCTTGTAACACCCTATCTGCCCTCTTCAACCTGTCCAGTGAGGAAAATGAGGAAGAAATTTGCTTTACACCCGCAGCTGAGGCAGGCCATGCCGAAGCCATGACCGCTACCCATGCAACCCGGTCAGGCCGAAAATGGGGGTGCCAGCCGCCCGCTAACCACAACATTATTTTCAGAGGGGAGCAACCTTACAAGATATCTCCTCCTGAGGTCAAGGGAGTCTAAATCCCTTTCCGCTGGGGCTATACAACCAGAGTGGGGGCAGCAGCGGTGCCCCCTCCTTCCTTTAATTTCTGAAGATGTCCAAGGGCAAGCAGCCATGTCAGGATGCCAGCCCTACAGTCGGGGACGCTCTCTTGCAACTTCAGCAGCCCTCTGGTACTCCAGATGAAGATAGGACCGACCCGACTGCGGGTGACATGGGACAACAAGAGGATGACACCCAGCAGAAAGGTGTAGACTCAGAATCCAATGAAGTAGGTCCATCAGGGGCTGCAGTACAAGGCTCTTCCAAGCCGAGATGGGCGGACGAAATGAAGCTATCCAATGTCCGAGCAGGAAGCCGGGTAGTTAAATTACTGAAGAAGCTCCCAACAAGATTCACTGTTTGGGAAATCCTCTCCCTGAGTGAAGAGATCCAATAGACGATTATTACCGCCTTGCAGACACCAGCCCAATACGAGGCTTGTCTGGCCGAAACACTGCCTGGGGCGAATGTGGCCTTCACTGAAGAAGATATGCTGCTTCCTACCACCAGCCATAATAGACCCTTATATATGAGGGGCCAACTAAATAGCCAGCAGCTGAACAGAATTCTAATAGGCCCGGGTGCAACTGTTAACATACTTCCCTACAGGGTATACCAGAAGTACTACTTCAATGTCCACCTTGATAAGGTCGGAGATATGCGTATCACCGGCTTCAACCAGAAATGCGAAGTCCCTCTCGGGGTGGAAGAATTCACCCTCACTATTGTAGACCTCACTACTATGGTTCAATTCCATGTTATCAACTGCAACACCTCGTACAAGGCGTTGCTTGGCCGCCCTTGGGTACAAGAAAACTTAGTGGTACCATCTACATTGCACCAGTGTATTAAGTATAATCATGATGGAAAGGAGGAGAGAATATTAGCTGACCTCCACCCATTTGAGGTATTTGAGTGCCAGCTGCTGGATGCCCCCTTATATGTGGAGCAACCACGGAATACTTCCAAGACAAAGGCTCCTACCAAGTGAATAAAAGGAACCTCTGGGGGATGGCTAGTTCCCACCACCGCCGCCAAGATACGTGAGTCCCAGGGCAGTGTCACACATCACTATCATAGGGGATGTGGGCAGAGTTGCACCTCCTGCCATTTACTCTAAAGCCAATGAAGCTGAGATTGACCAGCATCATGGCCATATCGAGATCCTAGAGGGTCTCATTAAGCCAATAGCCAGCCTCGGCCATCTCACTGTTGAGCCTCTCAAGACATTGGAGGTGGCACAATCTGAAGGCCCCGGCGGCTTATTCTATACAGCTGAAGAGCACCCTACACAGGAGGATACCGATTGTCATCTCCCTGAAGATATAGAGAACCCGTTAGTCCCCATTCAAGGGCTAACATTCATGACGAATCGAGTGGCTAAGATGTTCTAGAAGCAACACATTCCCTCTGGCCAGCCTCGCAAAGAGAAAGAAGCGTTCAAAAGGCTTTGGTATCCTGCCAGCCTAGATAAAGAATTAAGGTGTGTCTCCCAGCACCCTGGATTGGGCTTCACCCTTGAAGAATATTATTATAGTGGACACTACCAGGTGGATACCATCTCCGCTTTCTTCTCGACAAGAGATAGTCCATCGGGGGCAACTTATGATGAATACACGGCGGAAGCTGAACATCCCAAGTCGGCTCAGTCGAGAGACCCAGAATCAAGAGCTACAACATCTTGCAAGTATTGGGAGCAGGTTTACCCCGAAGAGATGGCTCGCCAAGCCAGATTTGACACGGCCAGTAGCAGCGAAGCCGAAGACACTGAGGAGGCGGGAGTTTCCTTCCCCCCTAGCCCTATGATAAGTGTGCATTTTTAGGAGTTAATTTATGATATATACACTTTTTATGAGCTTTAATATGCATCATTATGCATTTGTCACACTTAATCACAATTTATAGTAAAATATTTAGTTTTATGGAATTAAGTAATTTTAATGACTAAATTTACTTATTTTGCAGGCACAAAGAAGGAGCCAAAGTTTGTTATGGCTGAAAAAAAAGAAGAAGAAGACAAAAAAGAGGAAAAAGAGAGAAAAAAGAGAGAAACAAATGACTTTTACTATATATATATATATATATATACACGTTGCATGCTTTGACATGCATGCAAAGCAACATGAAGGCTTTAAGCCTTTTTACGTTGCATATGCATGCAGGAGGTGGCTTCACGCGACATGCGGCAGGGCCATGGTGGTCATCGGCACAAGGCTTCACGTTGCACATGCAAACCAGCAGGAGACGGGATGCCAGCTTCGAACGTAGGAAGGCTTCGCGAGGCGTAAATGCGAGCAGATGGAGGCTTCACACGCGGGCGCACGGGCGACGAGGTGCAAGGATTCGGGCGGTGCAGACATGCGGCGGGCTTCGCGGGCAAGGGTCAGCCTTCTCAAGCGGAGCGACCACACAGTCTTCAACCGATGCATGGGCGGCAAGGGCATACGACGTGGCGGGTGCAAAGTGAACACAATCAGCTGGCGTGTGTCAAGAGGAGAAGCGGTCGACGCAGCAAAGGAGGAAAAAGAGGAGAAAAAAGAAGAAAAAGGAGAAAGAGAGGAAGAAAAAGAAGGATAAAAATTATAAAAAAATAGAAATATGTGCAACACATGTTTACACATATTTCTAAGTCAAAAATAGCATTTGGAAGTGTTCACATTAAGAATGGGGTGATTTTTTGGCCCTATAAAATGGGGTTCTATTGTGGAGGTAAGAGGGTTCTTTTTGGCCTTTGTAGAGCTACGTAGGGAGAGTTTGAGAGTATTATTTGAGAGTTTTTGGTTCCAACTTTGTGGGTTTCTATTGCTGTAATGAATGTTTTTGAGAGTTTAGCCCTTTATTAGCCTCATTACTTATTGTTTTGTTCTTCATTTCATTTCCTTGTCCTCACGAAACTTCTTCATCTTTACGTGTTCTACATTTTCTTCGTCTACCTCTTCCTCTAATTCCTCTCCAATTTCAAGTTATAGCATGTTTTTCCACTTATTATCCTGGCATGTTACTGTTCATCCGAGATGCTAGTCTCTATTATTCCACCGTTTCGAAGCTCTTCTGATCTTTTTTTCTCTCTATGTTCTTCATAAAAGTTCTTCCTCTCTTGTAGATATAGATTTTCTTCTTCTACCTCTTCGCTAAATCTTCCTCGTTTTTAAGTTATAGTCAGTTTTCAAAGGTTCTATCTTTTATGATTTTACTGTTCATCTGCGCAGATAGCTGCCGATTTTTTTTGTTTTTCACTCTCTTCCTCTCGTTTTCTGTCTCTATGTTCTTCATCAAACTTCTTTCTCTCTTCGCACTTTCAACTTTCTCTTCTTCCACTTCGTCTAAATCCCTTTAGTTTTAAAGTTATTTAATTTATAATCTTGCCCTATTTTCAATATAAGTTTTCCCTGTGTTCTTCTTCTATCTATCTCCCTCTTCCAAAGGTTCTATCTTTTACGATTTTACTGTTCATCTGTGCAGATAGCTGCCGATTTTTTTTATTTTTCACTCTCTTCCTCTCGTTTTCTGTCTCTATGTTCTTCATCAAACTTCTTTCTCTCTTTGCCCTTTCAACTTTCTCTTCTTCCACTTCGTCTAAATCCCTTTAGTTTTAAAGTTATTTAATTTATAATCTTGCCCTATTTTCAATATAAGTTTTCCATGTGTTCTTCTTCTATCTATCTCCCTCTTCCCTATTTCTTCACACACCCCAAGGCGGTTATTCATCTCTCGGTCCTCTCACGGCGTCGGCTTCCAAGGCGGGGTGATCCACTCAAAGGCTCGACGAGGAGACGGCGGCGTTCTTCGTCCATCTTTTGGCTACAATTTTCTTCCATTTTCTCATTTTATTTCAAAGTGTAATTTTTATTTTTCATAGATTGTACTCTTTCACTTTCATAGAAATAAAAGTCATCTTTGTAAATTTTGATATTTTTCTCTTTCTATCTCTTCCAATTTCTCTTCTTTACTCCTCTCATATTCTTCAGTTTATTTTCATGCAATTTATTTCCTTTTCAGTAGTTTAATCTCACTCAACAATTCACTTTTCAAACCATAAGAGTTTTTCAACTTGTTTAAAATGAAATCTTTCATCCCCGTGGGATCGACCCGTATTCACCACTCTACTTAGATTTTACATCTTTTTAATGAGTGAGTCTGGTTAATTTTTAAAATTATGGCACATCATTTTCAACGACGAGTAGGAGCGCATCAATTTTTGGCGCCGTTGCCGGGAAGGAAATTATTTTTAATGTTGGAAAATTATTGTGTTTGATGTATATATGTGAATATTACTTTTTCTATTTTTATTTTGCAGGAAAAAGAAAAAAATCAGAAAATCAAAGAAATATAGGAAATTCGGATATGAAATTCAAGAGAAATAATCTGTCGTAGAAAGTTAGGAAGCGTCACTAAAAGTCTATTTCTGTCACTATAAGGAGCTGGAATTCTGAAAAATCTTGGAAAATCAAGCATCGCAAAAAGTTAGTAAGCGTAGGTACAGGTTCTATTTTTTTAAATTTTTGAAAAATCTCAAAAAAATTAGATAAATTCATGCAAAATTCATAAAAAATTAAATTCATGCAAAATACAAAAATCATGATTTTAGGTTTTATTTTTCAGTAGATTGCATGTTAATTAGTAGTTTTAGTTATTATTTATATTTTATCTATCTCGCTTTTTGAAAAAGAAAAAAATAGAAAAATAACTCTTTAAAAATCCAAAAAATCAGAAATCTAGAAAACTTCAAAAACATAATTTTAGGCCTTATTTGTTAGTAGATTTGCATGATGTTTGATATTTCTAGTTTATAATTTTTGTTTATTCATCTCTTCTTATAAAAGAAAAGAAAAAAGAAAAATAAATTCTTGAAAAATTCAAAAAAAATCAGAAAAGAGAAAAGAGAAAACAAAGAAAAAAAATTGTCTTATGCTATCATTTTCTCATTTTAGTTGCATCAATCTCATGCATTGTTGCATCTAGTTTAGTTATTTGTATTTGCATCATTTGAAAGAAAAAAATCATCATCTTTCTCTTCTTCTCCTTTCTCTTCTTCTCTATTTCCCCTTTTTAAGGGCAACATAGGCACACCTCTCTTGGAATTGAAAGGATCTTCCATTGAGCACTTCGTCTCTTTGGACTGAAATTTCCTTTTCCAAGACCTCTATAAGTCTCCGCACCCGTGGATTCCCTCACGGAAGCTGGGCAGGTTATACCAAGAAACACCCCGGAGTTAGATTGCCCTTAAAAGGTTAAAAAAAACTTTTGAAATTTGTTGCTATTTTGGAAAACTGGTGTCTAAGGCTAGAGGTCAACAGCAAACGCTATAAGCGGACTTGTGGTTATTTAATTAGGTCCCTACGAAAGTAGGGGGAGCCTCCCACAACCCCACCTCTTACCTGACCGGTGAACAAACTTGGTAGCAGGTCCCAACTCCTCTTAAGTAAAAAAAAATAAAAACAAAATAAAAAAACCATCATTTTTGCATAATTCATATAGTTGTTATTGCATTTGCATCAAAAAAATTTTTTTTCATAAATCCCTACACAAAACAACTCTCCCTTTGGGCCCTTTTTACATTGCATGCAAGGTTGAAGATCCCTACACCCGCCTCTGCTAGGACCCATAAAAGAGATTGAGAGGTTAGTGCATTCCAGAACTCACCATCAACCTAACCTCATGGCGGACCAAAATCAGAATCAACAACAAATTCATCAAGTCGCTCCCAAGCAAATAAAGGAATATTTCTTACCCGATCAATACCAACCTTCATTTTATACCCAAGCATCTCAAAATCAAACAGTCTAATATGAAATTAAATCAAGCACCATTCAAATGTTGACATCCTTCTATGGCAATACCAATGAGGATCCCTACAGGCATCTAGATGAGTTCCTCCAGATTTGCTCAACTGTGAAAATCCCAAACTTCTTTGATAATGCTCTCAGGTTGACTCTTTTCCCATTCTCTCTCAAAGACAAAGTCTAATATTAGTTAGGAGCCTTGGGTAGATCAATTGACACTTGGGTAGAAATGTAAAAAGAATTTTTAAAAAAATTCTATACCATAGGGTGAACCAATACCATGAGAAGAGCGATAACTGATTTTCACAAAATCCTGGGGAACAAATCCATGAGGCTTGGGATATGTTGAAAGATTTGCTAAGAAAATGCCCCCATCATGGATTATCAAGATGGCAAATTATCCAGGCATTCTATGAGGGATTGTCGGATAATTATAGACAAATGGTGGATGCTTCATGTGGGGGAGCATTTATGAGTAAAAGTGAAGATGATGCATGTGATTTATTTGAAATGCTCAGTGAAAATTCAATCAGCCATGCCTCGCTCTCATCCTATGAGAGAACGATTGGGCCGGCTAAGAAGGGTGGGCCTTATGAAGTGAAGAGCCAAGGTGAGTGTGAGAATAGGATGGACATCAATGCCTTGACTCAGAAATTGAATAAAATGGAATTGTTGGCACAGAAGATAGAGAAGGTTGATCTCGTAGCTCAAAATCTAGATTAGTTGCTATCTAGGCAGGAACCGTCTTCTTCAGGTCCTCAACCTCAACCATTCTCAACTCCCAGTCATGAAGAGATTTATGCTCTTTGTGCTAGCCCTGATCATGTGGTAACTGATTGCCCCACTGCAGCCCAGGTTCCCCCATTCATCCAAGAATAAATCTTCGCTACTCAAGGTATCTCTAAGCCTCCTTATGACCCTTATTCCAACACCTACAATCTAGGCTGGAGAAACCACCCAAATTTTTCTTGAAAATCTCAGCAAGGTCCATCTACCCAATCTAATCCCTCTTTTCAAAAACAACCCTTTCAAGCTCAACATCACCAACATCACCAATCTCCTTTTCAACAAGCTCAGTCTCAGCATAATTTCTCTCAATCCAATGCACATTTCCAACAATATTCTCAACCTCCTTTTCAGCATTCTCAGGCCCCGTATTATCAACCTTCTACTCAGCATTTTCAGGGCCAGTACCATCAATATCCTCCAAACCATTTTCAAGCTCAAGTTCATTTCCAACCTCCTCCTCCTCAACCTCCGCAGTCCAATTTTGATGAAAAATTTGACCAACTCCAATAGCTCATTCTTTCTCAGCAACAATCTATTGCTAAGTTGGAAGGTCATATAGGGCAATTAGCAGCAAGTAATGTAAGAAGAGAGGTGGGTCAGCTTCCTAGCCAGCCTATGGCTAACCCTAGGAACCAACCTCTGGGCTTCCCCCAAAGAGTTTTTATTCTTCCTCAACCAAACCAACCTCAGCCACCTCCTCCTGCAAGTCCCCAATTTGAAAATGCTAAGGCAATCTCTTCTCTTAGGAGCGGGAAGGCTTTAGATAATCCTTATAGGACTAAAGAAGTTGGCAGTAGTTTGGGCCAAGAGGCCCAAGAGGAGAGTGATGAGGAAGAGGAGTCCGTAATTGTTAAAGAAATGAAGAAGCCAGATGGTGGGGAGAAGAAGCTGGATAAAGGGAAGGCAAAAGTTTATGAAGGACCCCAAGAATATGTGCCTAAGGCCCCTTTTCCCGATGCTCTAAAGTCGAAGGCTCACAAGAAAATGCCGGTCCAACAAGAAGAATTAGTGGAATTATTTAAATAGGTGAATATCAATATTCCACTCTTGGATGCAATCAAGCATGTGCCGACATATGCGAAGTTTTTGAAAGAGCTTTGTACTCCAAAGAGGGAGCCAAGGGCGGTGACTCAAAAGATCCGCTTGTCTGAGGATGTGAGTGTTGTTTTGATGAATCATTTACCGAAAAAATTGAAGGACCCTGGAGCCCCTTTAATCTCATGTGATATAGGTGGAGTCACTTTTGATCGAGCATTGCTAGACTTAGGTGTTAGCGTGAATCTTTTGCCCACATTTATTTATGAGCAGTTTGATCTGGGGGAGTTAAAACCCACTTCAATCATCCTTCAATTGGCGGATAGGTCGGTTAAAACACCAAGGGGCCTGTTGGAGGCTGTTATTATCAAGGTACATGAATGTTATTTCCCGGTGGATTTTCTCATTCTTGATATGGCCTCGTCCCAAGATTTAAAGCACACACCTATTATTTTGGGATGTTCTTTTATAGCAACTGCTAAGGCCAACATCAACTATGCCATGGGAATGATTGATATTTCTTTTGGAGCTGAGAAAGTTTCTCTAAATGTGTTTAAGGCATCTCAATATCCAGATCAAGGAGAAGAATGCAATGTCATTGATATCTCTGAGGATGTGATTGATGAAAGTCCGGATGACATTGAGGACACCCTAGAAGAGGGTAGTATGCTTCAGGATTCTTCTCTCTCTTCTGCACCCTGGTATAGGGTAGAACCACATCCTGCACTTCAATCTGAATCAATCTTGCCATCTCTGGAACATCCTCCCGCTCTGGAACTCAGGCCTCTCCCGGACTCCCTTAAATATGCATATCTGGAACATAACCACACTATACCTGTCATCATTGCCTCCAACCTCACTTCTGCTAAAGAATGCCAACTCTTAAATGTTCTTAAGGAGCATAAGGGGGCAATAAGTTGGTCAGTGGCGGATCTCAAGGGGATCAGTCTGGATGTTTGTATGCATCATATCTATTTAGAGGACAATTCCAAGCCGAGCAGGGAGATGCAGCGTCGGTTGAATTCTAACACAAAAGAGGTGGTTAAGCAGGAGGTGGTGAAATGGTTAGATGCCGGGATTATATATCCCATCTCTGATAGCAAGTGGGTCATCCCCACACAAGTTGTTCCAAAGAAATCTGACCTGACCATGATTCAAAATGAGAAGGGTGAAGAGGTGCCAATGAGACTACAAATGGAATGGAGAATCTGTATTGATTATAGAAAATTGAACTCAATGATAAAGAAATATCATTTCCCTCTCTCGTTTATTAATCAAATTTTAGAGAAATTGGTTGGACAAAGATATTTTTACTTTTTGGATGGATACTCCGGGTACAATCAAGTTGCTATCTATCAGGAAGATCAGGAAAAGACTACATTCACGTGTCCGTATGGCACATTTGCATTTAGAAGAATGCTGTTTGGGTTTTGTAATGCCCCTGCCACCTTTCAGCGGTGTATGATGACAATCTTTTCTGAAATGGTGGGAGAATTTTTAGAAATTTTCATGGATGACTTCTCAATTTTTAGAGACTCATTTGATTGTTGCTTGGAGAATTTGCAGAAGGTGCTGGCACGATGCATTGAATCTAATCTGGTGCTTAGCTGGGAGAAAAGCCACTTCATGGTAAGAGAAGGCATTGTGCTAGGTCAGATTTTCTCAGAGAAAGGGATAGAAGTAGACAAGGCTAAGGTTGATCTGATTTCCAATCTTCCTCCCCCTTCATTTGTCGAGCAAATCCGCTCTTTTATTGGCCATGCGGGTTTTTATAGAAGATTCATTCAGAATTTCTCTACCATTACTCATCCGCTCACTAAGCTCCTAGCCAAGGACACTCCATTTCAGCTAGATGAGTCGTGTCTTGAGGCTTTCCATTCCCTGAAGGTAGCCCTGACCCAAGCTTCAATTCTTCAATCACCAGATTGGTCGCTGTCATTCGAAATCATGTGCGATGCCTCAGATTAGGGCTATCTTAGGCCAGGAAATTGATAAGAAACCGATGGTGATCTATTATGCGAGTCGCACTCTCGTCGATGCTCAATTGAATTATACCACCATAGAGAAAGAACTTCTGGCCATTATTTTTACCCTAGAGAGATTTCGCTCATATCTTTTGGGGGCTAAAGTCATTGTCTATTCTGATCACGCTGCTTTGAAATACCTGCTCACCAAGAAAGATGCCAAACCCCGACTCATCTGTTGGATCTTATTGCTTCAGAAATTTGATTTAGAAATTAGAGACAAGAAGGGGTTGGAGAATATTGTCGCTGATCATTTGTCAAGGATTGTGATTCCTGAAAGTGCTCTATGTCCGATTCCTTCCCTGATGAGCAAATTCTTTCCATCTCTCACACTTCAACCCCTTGGTATGCTCACATAGTCAATTACCTGACAGTAAGATAGATTCCAGGAGGGTGGTCTAGGCAGGAGAAGGATCGATTCTTTTCAAAGGTTAAGCACTACTTTTGGGAGATCCCGAGCTATTTCACATGGGTCACGATCAAATAATAAGAAGATGTGTCCCCGAGGAGGAGCAACAATCTGTTTTGAACTTCTGTCATAATCTCGCCTGTGGGGGATATTTTTCAGGAAAGAAAACAGCGGCGAAAGTTTTGCAGAGTGGATTCTATTGGCCCACCTTATTCAAAGATACTTATGAATGTTCTAAACCTTGTTTAAGGTGCTAAGCTATGGGCAGTAATTCAAAAAAAGATATGATGCCGCTAAACCCCATTCTGGTTGTAGAAATTTTTGATGTTTGGGGTATTAATTTTATGGGACCATTTCCACCATCCTTTAGCAATGAGTACATCTTGGTGGCGGTCGACTATGTTTCAAAATGGATAGAGGTTGTTGCTACTAGGACCAATGATCATAAAGGGGTAATAAAATTTATCAAGAAGAACATCTTTTCTAGATTTTGATGTCCTAGGGCTATGATTAGTGATGAGGGGTCCCATTTCACAAACTTCTAATTTTGAGCTTTGCTTCAAAAATATGGTATCACTCATAAGCTCACTACCCCCTATCATCCCTAAACCAGTGGCCAAGTGGAGGTTTCCATTAGGGAGATAAAGAACATCTTGCATAAGGCAGTTAGGCCGGATAGAAAAGACTGGTCCGAGAGACTCGATGATACACTATGGGCCTATAGAACTGCATTCAAAACTCCTATTGGAATGTCACCCTATCGCCTTATCTTTGAAAAGCCTACCACTTACATGTTGAACTTGAGCATAGAGCATATTGGGACATTAAGCAAATTTTGATCTCAATCAAGCTGGGTCCCAAAGAGCTCTACAACTTAATGAATTGGAGGAACTGTGTAATGAGGCCTACAAAAATTCCAAGATTTACAAATCAAAAACCAAAGCTTTCCATGATAAACGTACTCATCGGAAAACTTTTTATGCTAATCAAAAGGTATGGCTTTTCAATTCGAGGCTACGCTTGTTCCTAGGAAAATTGAAATCCCGATGGGATGGACCATTCATTGTCATCAAAGCATTTTATCATGGAGCTGTTCAAATTTTAAATCCATAAAATGGTCTTATTTTTACTGTTAATGGTCAAAGGTTGAAGCCCTACTTGGAAAGTGATCAGTTATCCAAAGAATCCATTGCTTTGAGTGATTAGGCACTA
Organism: Amorphophallus konjac; assembly: GCA_022559845.1. NCBI lineage: Eukaryota > Viridiplantae > Streptophyta > Magnoliopsida > Alismatales > Araceae > Amorphophallus > Amorphophallus konjac. The sequence goes on along the minus strand of CM040128.1, from coordinate 247,930,936 downwards.
CATCTATGAGCTCTCCTGCGTCTGGCTGAAGACGGTAAACTTAGCGCTTCCGGGAGGCAACCCAAAGTTTTTATGATTTGATGTTTTATTTTAGTGTGTTTATTTTTCAGTTGTCAGGCCAAGAAGAGAAGGAGCCGTCATCACTTTGCCCCGCCCCCCAAGTTGTATCATTTCATCCCAACCATATTCTCTGTTTACTTATTCTCTGGTCTTTCTATTGAATATGAGATTGAGGACAATGTCATTTAAGTTGGGGGTGGGGAGAGAAAAATTTCATGAGAATACAATGAGTTCTTGCTTGATACCCTGCATTGTTGCATGAGAATCTAGCCATGGAAATATCCATTTTAAGTTTCATGATTCATGCTTGAATTGAAAATAATTCTAGAATAGAAAAGACTAGGGAGAAGGATGATAGAAATTTTATTTAATCTAGCCATGAAAAATTGATCTAAGAATCTCTTTAAAGTTCATGTGCACTTTAGAAAAATGAAAATCACGTTGCACGCTAATGAAATAAGTAGGACAAGCCTCCTGCTATTTTGGGTATGTTACCTGATATTCTGCACTTCTTGAAAAAGAGATCTTTTATAAGCTTTCTACCAAGTTATCTATCAAAATTAGTGCAAAAGTACAAGTGAAAGAAAAAAATTGAAAAGAAAACACCATGAAAAATGCTCCGAATCGGAGTAAACGGGCCTACTTCACTTAAGACGTGTTGAGGTTCGCGTCAAATGGAAAATGGAATCTTGATCTGTGAAACTAGGCCTGCTTCGAGGTTCATGTTAAACAGTGAAGGGTAGTTCAACATCATGTGTGTAGAAAAATAAAAAAAAGATCCCCAAGGGACGAAGTAATAAGGCAGATAAAAGCTAATATGTTTAATGCTCTAATTAAGAGGTGCAGGGTTGAAAGGCACTTATTTGGAATAGTAAATGAGGGATGCAATTATCTACGCTATGGATTTAGTATTTACACATGCACTAGTGCTATTGAATTTTGAGTTGAATTCTTGATCATATACCTTAATTTCTAAATCTAAGGCTAGTATGTGTTAACGTTTTCGGATTCCTAATCTTTGGTTATTTCTGTGAAGGAAAAGTTGGATATGAAGGTATGAACTTTGTAAACTCTTATTAGTCCTGAATTGTTAATTATTTGCATTGCTAAGGGACTAACAATGAGTAAGTTGGGGGTGTGATAAGTGTGTATTTTTATGACTTAATTTATGAAATACACACTTTTTATGAGCTTTAATATGCATCACTATGCATTTATCACACTTAATCACAATTTATAGTAAAATATTTAGTTTTATGGAATTAAGTAATTTTAATGACTAAATTTACTTATTTTGCAGGCACAAAGAAGGAGCCAAAGTTTGTTATGGCTGAAAAAAAAGAAGAAGAAAAAAAAGGAGGAAAAAAGAGAGAAAAAAGAGAGAAACAAATGACTTTTACTATATATATATTATACACGTTGCATGCTTTGACATGCATGCAAAGCAACATGAAGGCTTTAAGCCTTTTTACGTTGCATATGCATGCAGGAGGTGGCTTCACGCGACATGCGGCAGGGCCATGGTGGTCATCGGCACAAGGCTTCACGTTGCACATGCAAACCAGCAGGAGACGGGATGCCAGCTTCGAACGTAGGAAGGCTTGGCGAGGCGTAAATGCGAGCAGATGGAGGCTTCACACGCGGGCGCACGGGCGACGAGGTGCAAGGATTCGGGCGGTGCAGACATGCGGCGGGCTTCGCGGGCAAGGGTCAGCCTTCTCAAGCGGAGCGACCACACAGTCTTCAACCGATGCATGGGCGGCAAGGGCATACGACGTTGTGGGTGCAAAGTCAACACAATCAGCTGGCGTGCGTCGAGAGGAAAAGCGATCGATGCAGCAAAGGAGGAAAAAGAGGAGAAAAGGAAGAAAAAGGAGAAAGAGAGGAAGAAAAAGAAGGATAAAAATTATAAAAAAATAGAAATGTGTGCAACACATGTTTGCACATATTTCTAAGTCAAAAATAGCATTTGGAAGTGTTCACATTAAGAATGGGGTGATTTTTTGGCCCTATAAAATGGGGTTCTATTGTGGAGGTAAGAGGGTTCTTTTTGGCCTTTGTAGAGCTACGTAGGGAGAGTTTGAGAGTATTATTTGAGAGTTTTTGGTTCCAACTTTGTGGGTTTCTATTGCTGTAATGAATGTTTTTGAGAGTTTAGCCCTTTATTAGCCTCATTACTTATTGTTTTGTTCTTCATTTCATTTCCTTGTCCTCACGAAACTTCTTCATCTTTACGTGTTCTACATTTTCTTCGTCTACCTCTTCCTCTAATTCCTCTCCAATTTCAAGTTATAGCATGTTTTTCCACTTATTATCCTGGCATGTTACTGTTCATCCGAGATGCTAGTCTCTGTTATTCCTCCATTTTGAAGCTCTTTTGATCTTCTTTCTCTCTATGTTCTTCATAAAAGTTCTTCCTCTCTTGTAGATATAGATTTTCTTCTTCTACCTCTTTCTTTAAATCTTCCTCGTTTTTAAGTTATAGTCAATTTTAAAGGTTCTATCTTTTACGATTTTACTGTTCATCCGCACAGATAGCTGCCGATTTTTCTTATTTTTCACTCTCTTCCTCTCGTTTTTTGTCTCTGTGCTCTTCATCAAACTTCTTTCTCTCTTCGCCCTTTCAACTTTCTCTTCTTCCAATTTGTCTAAATCCCTTTAGTTTGAAAGTTATTTAATTTCTAATCTTGCCCTATTTTCAATATAAGTTTTCCCTATGTTCTTCTTCTATCTATCTCCCTCTTCCCTATTTCTTCACACACCCCAAGACGGTTATTCATCTCTTGGTCCTCTCACGGCGTCGGCTTCCAAGGTGGGGTGATCCACTCAAAGGCTCGACGAGGAGACGGCGGCGTTCTTCATCCATCTCTTGGCTACTGTTGAACCCCCCTTCATGTGTGAAGGTTTAAATGTGATAGCTTTTGATGATGACCAAACACTATATTTGTATGAATTGTATTTGAACTGTTCTAGCATAAAAAGTCTTGGTAAATGCTCAACATCTTTCAAGAAGTCATGGAGCTTTGAAGGTTCAAGAACAAACTCATCGGGTAAGAGTTTTGGGTTCAAATTGCAAGGCTAAATCTAACTCAGAATTTGTGTTTTGACAGGACAAGGAATGTACCTGAGTGTCTAAGAGTTTCGAGGATGATTGGTGAGATCAATCCTAAATTATAAGCACTTGATCTTTTGATTTCAAAAGTTGACATTCATGTTTTTGATTTCAAAGGGAAAATAAGCTAGACCTTGATCTAAATTTATTTGAGTTGGACTTTGCTCAATTCATGCCTTAGAACCAAGTATTTTTATGGAGTAAACCCAACTTGAATCCCCCTAGCTTGATCCTTGGACTTAGTGTGTTTTTAACTCATATTTTGGAAGTTCAAGGACAAGGGTCGACCCCAAGGGTTGACCCCAAGGGTCGACCCCTGGGTAGTAAAGTCTTCAACCCGCACGGGTTCTACAACCCCAGTCGCGAGGGTCGACCCCTGTGGGTCCTTCTTCAAAACCCGCATGGGTTGTGCAAACTAGCCCACTAGGGTCGACCCCTGTGTTCTGATTTACCAAAGCCGCACGGGTTGGCACGAGGGTCGACCCATTGCTCCTGAACCCATTAAACCCTCTCACGAGGGTCGACCCTTTCCGATTTGGGGTAGTGCCGTGCAAGAAGACTTTCGTGCCGACTCACCGAAAGTCTATCTAATCAAGTCCAACTTCCATAAATCACTCCAGAAATTGTCGATGTTGTCCCAGGACTGTCTCTTGGCCGTCTTAATCATATAAAACATCTTATTGGGCTTGTAAATCCTAAGAGAACCAAGTGAGATCTGAAAGTGTGCTTGTTTCTAACATTTGTGTGTGCAAGGACGTAGCAGCAGCTCCAGCTCTTCTTCCACCTTGATCTGAGCGTGAATGTGAAGGGAAGAAGCTAGATACAAGTCTCCAATTGACCCTCCACTGGAAGCTGTGTGCAAAATCAAGCTAGAGTCATTGTTCATGCAAGAATCACTCTTCGCCCATCAAGAACCGTCCTCAAGCTGCAGAAGCATTCAACTACCATCAAAGGAGAGAAAGGGGGAGCTCTAAACAATACAAAATCGTTCTTCATTCTTCACTCTTAGAGTTCTTTTGATTGAGCTTGAGTATCTGTTGTAATACTTAATTCTTTAACCGGATTTCTGTGTGGTTGCTTGTGTTCGAGACACGAGCGTGTGTGTGGGTGTGTGTGTGGCAGCCCAGATCGGGTGCTGTGTGTGTGGTTGCTGTTCTACATAGCGTGTGTGTGGCTCACTTCATAGTGGAGCATTAATTCTCACGTGTGAGGGGTGGAGGTAGAGGACACGGTCGTGTACCCGAACCACCTAAAAACTATGTGCTTCATTTGTGGTTTGATTCTTCGCATACTTTTACGAGTGGACTTCACGTTGAGTTGAGTCTACACCATTTCCTTCATCAACCATCTACCTTCATCCACGTGCATTCACAAGTGTGAACTTGTTCGAGTGAGGCTAAGTGCTTATGTATTTATTAAACAAGCTTTTCATTCGGAAAGAAATTTTTTTTGGCCAATCAATTCACCCCTCCCCTCTTGATTGCCACCATTCGGGACACAACAATTGGTATCAGAGCTTTGGTCTCTGTTTAACTCGACCACATGGTCGAAGAGCTAGATCCCATTAGATGGCAAACAAGGGGATGATGCCCGAAGGCCATTCGATTCAAAGGCCTCCATTCTTTGATGGATCAAACTACCCATATTGGAAAAATAAGATGTACGTTTTCCTACGAGCCCAGGATTATGATGTGTGGCATGTCATTAGTAAGGGTCCATATGTTCTACCTGATATTGAGGATGAGTGGGAAGAACAAGAGATAAAGAACTGTTCTACAAATTTTAAAGCTACAAATATAATTCAGTGTGCCATTCATCCTAACGAATACTCACAAATTTCTATGTGTTCCTCTGCGTAGGAGATGTGGAACAAGCTGCGGTTGATCTATGAAGGAACATCGGAAATAAAGGAAACCAAGGCGAATCTGTTAGTCCGGAATTATGAATTGTTCATGATGAAACCAGAGGAGTCCATTTCTGATATGTTTGCAAGATTGATAGAAATCACGAATGGACTAAAGGGTCTTGGTAAAGAGTATTCCAACAAGGAACTCGTTAGAAAAGTACTAAGATCCCTATCACCACAGTGGCATACAAAGGCCACTATAATCAAGGATTCAAAGGATCTTAGCACTTTGACTCTGGACGAGTTGATAGGCTCCTTGATGACTTATGAAATCAACATCAAAAGGAGCGAGGAGGATCACAAGAAGAAGAAGGTAGTCACACCATTGGCCCTGAAGGGGAATCCACAAGATTCAGAGGGTAGTGACGATGATTCCACGGGCAACACCGAGGATGAGGAGCTAGTTGCCATGATCACTAGAAGAGCAAGAAGATTTGTCAAAAGAACAAGGAAGTTCGGTGGTCAATTCAGAAAAGGACCAAGAAAGCAAGGTCCTAACAGAGGTGAGAGTAGCAAGAAAGAAGAAGTCATTTGCTACGAGTGCAAGAAACCCGGTCATATGCGGGGTGAGTGCCCCGATCTGATGAAGAAGTTCAAGAAAGGAAAGTTCAAAAGGCCAAAGGCCATGGTGGCCACATGGAGTGATGAAGATGAGGAAGAGTCCCGAAATGAAGATGAATTGGATGAGCTGGTTCAGAATTTGTGTTTCATGGCAAATGAAGATGACGCCAATGAGGTAGATTCTGAAATTGAATCTCTTACATGTGAACAATGGTAGATTGCTTCTGAATCTTTGTATGAAAAATGCAAAAAATTCAAATCTGAAACAAAAATCTGAAAAATAAAATTGATCATTTTGTGCATGCTGCAAAGTATTGTGAAAACTGCCATGTTTTAAAATCAGAATTTGAAAAATTGAAAAATGAAAATGAGATTCTTGTGTCTAAAGTTGAACTAATTGAAGAAGAGAGTTCATGCATGCGAGAAAACCAATCCACACTAATTAAAATGCATGAAGATTTGAAAAGGAATCTGGAACAAGAGAAGCTTGAAAGCATTGCATGCAATCAAGCCAAAGAAGAGGCTGAAGACAAAATTCAATCACTAATGGTTGAACTAAATGAGTTGAAGGATGCTCTTGCCATCCTTGAGAAAGCAAAAACAACACAATCAAAAACACAAACAACTCATTGGGCCCCCAGAAGTTCGTCTCCCTCCATGCCTAAGACACATGTGCATAATTCATTCTTGAATGCGGGTAGGAGGAGAAACAGGGATAGAGCCATTACATGTTTTTATTGTGGAAGGTTGGGCCATGACATGTATGATTGCAGAATTATGAAATTTGATGATGGAAATTTTACTAGAATGAGAAATAAAACATACATATCTCAAACATACATATCTCATGTCTCTAACCATCGTGGACCCAAACTTGCTTGGGTACCAAAATCTACATAAGTACTCTTGTTGTGTTTGCAGGTCTGCTTGAGAGCTCAAAGGAATAAATGGTACTTGGACAGCGAATGCTCTCGGCACATACCGGGAAGATGGAAGGAAAAACTGAGAAACAAGAAGTAGAAGAACAACAAGAAGATGATGCAAATCAGGAAGATCACGTTGAACAGTAGCTACTAAGGCAATGGACATTTGCAAAGGACCATACGTCAGAGAATGTGATGCGCAATGTAGATGAAGGAATAAGAACACGAGCCTCTTTCAGGGAAGTTAAAAATATGGATTACATAGCCTTATTTTCCCAGTTTGAACCTCACTCTATAGAAGAGGCCTTGAAAGATGAGTCATGGATCATGGCCATGCAAGAAGAACTGCACCAGTTCCAAAGGAACAAAGTGTGGTTTCTTGTGCCATGCCCTAGAAACCACTCAATGATCGGAACTAAATGGGTTTTTCGAAACAAAATAAACAATCAACGAGTGGTAACTAGGAACAAGGCCAGGCTAGTAGCCAAAGGCTATAGCCAAGAGTTAGGAATCGATTTTGATGAGTCTTTTGCTCCTGTAGCAAGACTCGAGGCAGTGAGAGTTTTATTAGCATTTGCATGTTGTAACAATATTAAATTATTTCAAATGGATGTTAAGAGTGCTTTTTTGAATGGCTATATCTAGGAGGACGTGTATGTGGAGCAACCACCGGGGTCTGAAGACACGAAGCATCCAGACCATGTGTACAAGCTAGACAAAGCACTCTTTGGTCTGAAACAAGCACCCCGTGCATGGTATGAATGGTTAAGTGATTTCCTCATTCAAAATGGATTCAGATGAGGTAATGTTGATCAAACTCTTTTTACAAAACTGAATGGTAAGGAAATCCTAATTTTTCAAGTGTATGTAGATGATATCATTTTTAGCTCCACTAAAGATGCTCTTAGTAAGGACTTTTCAAAGTTGATGCAAAGTGAATTTGAAATGAGTCGTATGGGAGAGCTAACATTCTTCTTGGGATTGCAGGTCACACAGACGGTTGATGGTTTGTTCATACACCAGAAGAAGTACGCTATGGAGTTGCTGAACAAATTTAATTTGACATCAACCAAACCACAACCAACTACTATGTCCACCTCAATAAAAATTGATCAAGATGAAATCGATAAATCCGTGGACCAAAAGCTTTTCAGAAGCTTGATAGGTTCATTGTTATATTTAACTGCTAGCCGGCCCGATACTCAATTTGTTGTGTGCTTATGTGCGATGTTTCAATCTAATCCGAAAGAATCACACATGTCGGCCGTGAAATGGATTTTCAGATATATTGATGGTTTAGTTAATTTGGGATTTTGGTTTCCACGCATTTCGAGCTTTGAGTTAATTACTTATTCTGATGCCGATTATGCGAGTTGTAAAGTGGATCGAAAAAGTACCAGCGGGTATTGCAAGTTTCTTAGGGGATGCGTGGTCTCATGGGCCTCCAAGAAACAAAACTCAGTGGCACTATAAACCGCCAAAGCTGAGTATATGGCTATAGGTAGTTGTGTTTGCCCAGGTGCTATGGATCCAACAACAAATGATTGACTATGTCATTTCTTTCAAAAACACCTCAATCCTATGTGATAACACATCAGCCATAAATCTATCAAAGAACCTTGTTCATCACTCTCGCACGAAGCATATTGAAGTTAGACATCACTTTCTTAGGGATCATGTGAGCAAGGGTGATGTAGAAATCAGCTTCATTGAAATAGACCGACAAATTACCGACATTTTCACCAAACCTCTAAATGAAGAGAAATTCACAACATTCAGAAGAGAACTAGGGGTTTATAGGATAGACGAGTCTGAATCATGATCATTTGCATCGTGTAACTACATTATGTGTATAAGTCACTACATTACATGCATTTGCATTAGTGAGATGCATTATTGAGTTTTCCTTCATCATGCATATGTATCATGTTGCTTGAAAAACAAAAAAAAATATTTACACTTGTGTGAACAATCATCTTGGTGTGTATTGCATTTCTTCTATTTATAATGTACACACGCGTTCATTGTTATTTCTATGGCCGATATCACCTTGAACACATTTAAATGCCAACAAAGGAGCAAAAATCCTTCAAATTCTGAAATCTGGAGCGTTGGACAATAAACATATATTATACTCTTAGATTTCCTTTAAACATTTTCTCGAATTGATTTGAACCATAAAACACTCATTTTTCTTTGATTCCAACATGAATTTATCAATGGGGACTCGAGCCGAACCCTCCTTGGCCTTCCGGTACACTTAAAATCATGTTTTTGATGACAAACAGGGGAAGGGTCGACCCCTGGGGTCGACCCTCGGGTCATCAGGTTCTGGATGGGGCTGGGGGTACAGGAGTCGACCCAATGGGTCGACCCATTCCGGTCCGGCGGATTTACCGCACCCGGACCATCCGCGAATGGGGTTTTAACCCTACCAAAACCCCTCTCCACCATATCAAACTTCTCCAGCCCCCTTCTAAGCCTAGCCACAACCTCTTGCAAGCCCTAAAAACCTCATCTTGGCCCCCAAATCGTTCTAGCCCTAATCGCGGGTCTCTCCGGTGGCGTCTCGTGGCACCCCCCTTCTTGCAGTTCAAAGCTTCATTTTTGATCCCCAATCCGTCTAAGGTAAGCCATTGGCGTGTGGAGGATCATTCATTCACGATTTGGGCTTTCCATTCTTGATGAACCATCTAGATCTACAACCCCATCAAGAAGTTCTTTCGGTTTCATGTTCTAGATGGCCCCAAGGAGATGTCCCTCACGTAGAGGAGAGGAATCAAACTCGGCAAGGGAGCGTTGATCAAAGGATGCCGCCCACAGTGCTTCTCTTCGAGGGAACCCGTCTTCAAGCAAGGTTTTGGATAGAAAAGTAATCCGTCCATGGGTGGTAGACTTTGGTAACCTTAATTGCCATCTCCCAAGCCTTGTAGACATTCTTTGTAGTCAACCAAATTTGGAAATTTTTATGTCTGCACATCACCGCATTTATCCAAATTTGGTGCATCAGTTCTACAACAACTTGTCCATTTCTGGGGACATCCCAATTACTATGGTAAATCGCCAACAAATTATACTTTCACCGGAATCTTTAGGCGCAGCTCTTAATTTACCACATGAAGGATATGCATTTGGAGATATTATGGTTCCGGAAGAAACGGTGTATCAAATAATGACATCCGAAGAAAAAGGTGATAAATCGCTCGCTGGATTGAATGCAAACCACTTTCCTCCCATGCAGCGTATCTTGCATCGAATGATGACCACCATTTTGCTTCCGAGAGGAGGAGGCCATGATAAAGTTACAGAGATTCATATGTTTTTATTTTACTATCTATTGGGGGGAATTCCTATAAATTTCCCCGCAATCATCTTAGATCACATCTCTTCCAGCATAAAGCATAAGCACATGACTCTCCCGTATGCCGCTGCCTTATCTGCCATTTTTGGGTATATGGAGATTAATTTGTCCAAAGAGCCCTCACAAACTATCCGTGAAGCTGATATCTACAGCATTCACACCATATGTCACAACATGGGCTTTGAAATGAGAGATGGTATCTTGGTTCGTCTGTTAAAAAGTGTTGCACAAGTCGTCAGTTCTGAAGAGGATGACGAAGATGAAGAAGCACAGGCCGGTGAGCCACAACCCCATGTTCCTGCAGAGGGGATGCCTTCCGAGGTGGTTCAGCTACTCATGGATCGGCTGGACACTATTGATGGTCGTTTCGATAGGTATGGGGAGACAATGGATGGTTTGGCCAAAGACCTTTCTGATCTGAAGCTTTCACACATGGAATGCACTCAGTCCTTCACTGACGCTTTGGCTACTCAAGCCACAATGTTTGAAGAAATTTTGGATTATCTTAGGCGTCCACCCAATCCACCCACTCCGGATGACGATTAGATGGTTGCGCTCCCACGGAATGGCACACTTCTTACCCCATATTCCCCCCTCCTTTTTGATGATGCCAAAGGGGGAGAAATTTAGTACTATGTGTATGCCCAGCTATCGGCTATTTTACTACTTTATGTGTGGTGTGTGCATGCATGCATGTGTGTTTTTCATTCATCATCCTAGTTAGCAAAGTTGCATATCATGGCATTGCATAAGTGTAGTAGTTTTTTTTATGAATCCAGACTTTGTTGTCCTGTAACTATGTTGTCGGCAAGGGCTTTGGAATATGCCTTTAGTTGGTCAATCTTACAAGTTTGGAATGGTATGTTTCATGTTATGATGCTTCTTGAATGGTTCATGGTGGTGTATAAAAGTTTCATTCTTGATATGGAATTTGAATTCAATGAGTATGCTAAATCGTTTTGAAGTCATATATTCATGAAAGGCATATAGTATTTTATCATCATCAAAAAGGGGGAGATTGTTGAACCCCCCTCCATGTGTGAAGGTTTAAATGTGATAGCTTTTGATGATGACCAAACACTATATTTGCATGAATTGTATTTGAACTGTTCTAGCATAAAAAGTCTTGGCAAATGCTCAACATCTTTCAAGAAGTCATGGAGCTTTGAAGGTTCAAGAACAACCTCATCGGGTAAGAGTTTTGGGTTCAAATTGCAAGGCTAAATCTAACTCATAATTTGTGTTTTGACAGGACAACGAATGTACCTCAGTGTCTAAGAGTTTCAAGGACGATTGGTGAGATCAATCCTAAATTATAAGCTCTTGATCTTTTGATTTCAAAAGTTGACATTCATGTTTTTGATTTCAAAGGGCAAATAAGCTAGACCTTGATCTAAATTTATTTGAGTTGGACTTTTGCTCAATTCATGCCTTAGAATCAAGTATTTTGATGGAGTAAACCCAACTTGAATCCCCCTAGCTTGATCATTGGACTTAGTGTGTTTTTAACTCATATTTTGGAAGTTCAGGGACTAGGGTCGATCCCAAGGGTCGACCCCTGGGTAGTAAAGTGTTCAACCCTCACGGGTTCTACAACCCCAGTCGCGAGGGTCGACCCTTGTGGGTCCTTCTGTAAAACCCGCACGGGTTGTGCAAACTAGCCCGCGAGGGTCGACCCCAAGGGTCGACCCCTGTGTTCTGATTTACCAAACCCGCACGGGTTGGCACGAGGGTCGACCCATTGCTCCTGCACCTATTAAACCCTCTCACGAGGGTCGACCCCAAGGGTCGACCCTTTCCGGTATGGGGCAGCACCGTGAAAGAAGACTTTCGTGCCGACACACCGAAAGTCTATCCAGTCAAGTCCAACTTCCATAAATCACTCCAAAAATTGTGGATCTTGTCCCAAGACTATCTCTTGACTGTCTTAATCATATAAAACATCTTATTGGAGTTGTAAACCCTAAGAGAACCAAGTGAGATCTGAAAGTGTGCTTGTTTCTAACATTTGTGTGTGCAAGGACGCAGCCACAACTCCAGCTCTTCTTCCACCTTGATCTGTGCGTGATTGTGAAGGGAAGAAGCTATATACAAGTCTCCAATCGATCCTCCACTAGAAGCTACGTGGAAAATCAAGCTAGAGTCATTGTTCATCCAAGAATCACTCTTCATCCATCAAGAACCATCCTCAAGCTGCAGAAGCATTCAATTACCATCGAAGGAGAGAAAGGGGGAGCTCAAAGCAATACAAAATAGTTCTTCATTCTTTACTCTTAGAGTTCTTTTGATTGAGCTTGAGTATTTGTTGTAATACTTAATTCTTTAACCGGATTTCTGTGTGGTTGCTTGTGTTCGGAGACACGAGCGTGTGTGTGGGTGTGTGTGTGGCAGCCCAGATCGGGTGCCGTGTGTGTGGTTGCTATTCTACACAGTGTGTGTGTGGCTCACTTCATTGTGGAGCATTAATCCTCACGTGTGAGGGGTGGACGTAGGGGACACGGTCGTGTACCCGAACCACCTAAAAACTATGTGCTTCATTTGTGGTTTGATTCTTTGCATACTTTTACGAGTGGGCTTCATGTTGAGTTGAGTGTACACCATTTCCTTCATCAACCATCTACCTTCATCCACGTGCATTCACAAGTGTGAACTTGTTCGAGTGAGGCAAAGTGCTTGTGTGTTTATTAAACAAACTTTTCATTCGGAAAGAAATTTTATTTGCCCAATCAATTCACTCCTCCCCTCTTGATTGCCACCATTTGGGACACAACAGCTTCAATTTTCTTCCCTTTTCTCTTTTTATTTCAAAGTGTAATTTTCATTTTTCATAGATTGTACTCTTTCACTTTCATAGAAATAAAAGTCATCTTTGTAAATTTTGGTATTTTCCTCTTTCTATCTCTTCCAATTTCTCTTCTTTACCCCTCTCATATTCTTTAGTTTATTTTCATGCAATTTATTTGCTTTTCATTAGTTTAATCTCACTCAACAATTCGCTTTTCAAACCATAACAGTTTTCCAACTTGTTTAGAATGAAAATTTTCATCCCCGTGGGATCGACCCGTATTCACCACTCTACTTAGATTTTACATCTTTTTAGTGAGTGAGTCCGGTTAATTTTTGAAATTGTGGCACGGAATTTTCAACGACGAGTCAGAGCGCATCACCCTCCCCGGGCGGTGATATCAACACCCCTTAAACCGATCAAGGAAACTTCTGCTGAAGCCAAGTTGGAAATGTCCGCTGCCAGAAAAGAACAAACCACCTCCACCGAAGACACGGTGATTCAAAGAGGCATGGGGGAAGAATCACCTTCATGGACTACGAAGTTGAAATGTTGCTCCTCCATCTCAGCACTAAACAACAGCCAGCACTTCAAGGTTGCCAACATACCAGCCGAAGTTGAAACTACTGGCACAGCAGTTAAGGCCAAAGCTACAAAAGCCCCACTAGCAGAACAATGCACACTGCCACCACTGGCTGAACTAGAAGCTCCTGACAGGGTCCGTGATGAGGACATCTCACGACACTCGCTATGGCTCGGGTCGCCTGCACACCCTTGATTTTGGTCGACTCATTCTCATCTTATGTATCCTCCTTTTATTGAGTCTTATCATATGTAATTTTCCTTTTATTGGGTCATGTCGCATGTATTTCCTTTTATTATGTCATGTTGTACTAGTCCATTTCCCCTATTTGGTCTAAATGGGCCCTAATACCTTAGTTTGGGCCTATTGGACTGAGTCTAGGACATGTTTGGTCTTTTGCCTTAAATGGCAGGATTATTTTTGTCTTGTAAAGATGGGTTGCCTATAAATAGCCCCCATCTCCCTCCATGTACTAACTTTTGATGAATATTGAAGAAAACTCTTTCAAATCTCTCATTATTCCACTCCTCTCTCTCTCTCTAGCTCTCCTTCTCTCTCCCACAAGGCAAGGGGCGAACCTCCCCTCTCTCCTCCCCCTCTCTCATTCAATTCCAACCCCCACCTACCTCCATTAATACCCCACAACTTCCCACAACCTACTTTACTCTCCACCTAGTCCCAACAACCCTCCACCAATCCAAACTCTACTTCCCAACTACCACCCACCTCCCTTCACTTCCCAAGGCACCTATCCACCTTCCCAAGGCTAAATTAACCCCTCCCAAAGCCCAAATTCGAATTACCCTCCCCTCTCTCATCCCTCCCTCACCCTAGGTTGAAATCCACTCCCTCCCCATAGCCAAGTTCGCCCCCCCACCTTCCCTCACACTCATCTTCTCTCTTGTGCACATCCACTCCCCCATCTCCACCTCTAGCAGTTCCAGCCCCCTTTCTCCCTCCATCACTGCCATTGCTAACCTCCTGGAGCCTTAGCCACGTCCTCCCCTCCCTCCCTAAACCTTCAGCCATCATCCTCAAGCTTTGTTACCCCCCCTCCCACTCCCTTCATTCTTGCTAGTTTGCCATTTCAGAAAGCAGGTCGCAGGCTGCAGAGTTGGGTCCTGAAGATCGCAACAGGACCGGCCGTTCCCTGGTCCTCCTGGTGTCAAGGCCTACATCTCTGGAAAGGGCGTCCAGAGAGCTTTCAAGGCGAGGTGATTTCGTCAACATCCGAGGTCGGAGCTGTCCGCAGGAGCCGATCTCCCTAAACTGCGCAGAAGCTCTCAGGCAGGGAACCAGAGCTGCAGTCACAGTCCGACCACGACTTCCTCCCTGAATATCTGAGCGCTATTTTTGGAAGGCTGAAACTACTACCAGTTAGCTGTCTTCTCCAAGAAGAAGGACCTCATTCGGCCACCGGAGCTGCAAGTTAACATTTTCTTCGTCAGGGTGGGTAGTCTGCCCACTGTGGGACCAGGTTCGACCTGTACCTACTCTTCCGGCTACCCCGCTCTCCTCCGACCTTGGATCGAGGCCCCGTCAACTGCTGCTCGAAGCTACTCCGACCACGATCGCGTCACCGCCAATCTCGTCCCAATCGGAGTTCAGGAGCGGCCACAGCGACGTCTGCAACCTGCTGCATCAGTTCGGTACCTGCCCGGAGCCAGACATTGCTATCCTGTTCCCATCGCCGGCACTGCCAGCCTCGGATGTCAAAGCTGCCCCAAAAATTCAAGCTTCATCCCCTGTCATCTGAGAAACTTTTGGCAGTGGTTTCGTCAAGTTTGGAGCCCCGTGGATCCCGTGGCAGCATCAACAGCGACATCCTGTCCTGCAAACCTGCAGATTGGCAGAACCAGCGGACTCGGAAGATCGGCTTTTCCTTTGCATAAATCCCCACCCCGCTGTAGACACGCTAAAATTGACATTATTTTGAGTATATTTCTTATTGCTGTGCAATGCCCCATTTGACCCTCAAATTAGCTTGTTTGAGTGATTTTTCCCACTTTTCTTGAATTTCTCCTATTTTTTCCCTCATTTCCTCCTTTTTCCTATTTTTCTAGATTTTTTGGGCATTTATCTCATTTTTTTAAATTCACGACCTGGGGAAGGGCGTGTTCTTATAAAACACGACCTGATCTAGGGCGTTTCTTTGAGAAAGGACGCCTGACCTGAGGGCGTCAATTCTTTTGGTTTGACCGACTTCCCCATTTGAGCTCTTGAAATTAACGCCCTTCCCAGGGGCGCGTTTTTTAAAAGTGGCTTTGATTGAGGCGTGTTTTACATTTTTTAAATATGGGGAGTTTTTATTTCTAAAATTGGTTTTGAAAGGAACGCCCTTGTGCAGGGCGTGTTTTTAAGAAACGCCCTCTGCGCAGGTCGTCAATTCAACAATTGACGCCCTGAACCAGGTCGTATTTCACTTTTGTGCTCCGAACGAACGCAGCCTTTCCCAGAGAGACTCTTGCTTCGTTTGGGCTCTTGCCCAGCTTAATCCTCCCCTATTTGGGCTCTTGCCCTTTCTTATCTCTTCCTCCTTTGGACTCTTCCCTCCTTATCTCCTTTTTTATCTTATTAATAGAGCTTCTAAGCTCTGTGATTTTTTTTTGGATTCGGAATACTCCTCCCTCCGTTCTTCTTCTTCTGTTCTTCTTTCATTTCTTTTCTTTTTTGTCTTCTTCTGTTTTCTCTTTTCCTATTCTTTCCTTCGCAGGTTGCTTGGCTAAGGAGGGGCTTCACGTTCAAATCTTCATCTCTTGGAAGACTTTCTCCCCATCGAGCATTCAAGCCCAAAAGCAACAGGCTCCTCTTTTATTTATTCTTCTTTTTTTACTATCATCATTCATATGCATGCATGTTCATACACGTTTATATAATTTTTCCAACTCAACCACGTTGAGTATCTCCCCTTTAAGTGCAACTCTTGCACTCTTTCCCCTTATTCTATTTTGCATTCATCATCATATTCCCCACACCCTCATTGCATAGGGGTTTAAGGGCAATCACCCTTAAGGTGTGTTCTTCACCATGATTTCATGCTCATCTTTATTTATGAATTGATGCTACACTCACCACATATCTAATGCAATTTCTTTATTGGTGTTTGTCTTTTTTTGCAAGGGTAATAAATTGGAGAACTCTCTTCATCAGCCGGCCGATTTGATGAGAAAGGAAGCACTCATATCCCCGCACTTTGAGGTATTTTCGCGATCATCCTTTCCCTTATTATTTTCCACTCGAGACCCTCGTGTCTCTGGCGATCACAAACTCCTCTTAGCACCTCGTGCTATTTCATGCTTTATTCATTTTCTTAATATTTCTTTGTTTAAGTGGATTTTAATAGAGATCTACAAATTGGCGATCACGGTGGGACCCCTATTGTTCTCTTTTTTGATTACCCCTTTCCCCTTTGGCACCCTCGCGTGCCCTTTCCCTTTGGTACCCACGGTACCCTTTCCTTTGTGCCCCTCGGGCACCCTCCTTTGTGCTTTTGCACTTCCCCACTAGTGATTGGCTAGTTTATTAGATCTGTTTTTTTTTTTAGAAATTCCACTTATCCTCTTTAAAATAAAATCTTGATGAGCATGATATCCTGTTGATTGCCTTATTTATGTGATTGTGAGTGTTTCATTTTGCTGGTCGTGGAGCTTTCTGAGAATTAACGCCTCAATTTGGGGCGTGTTTAAAATTAACGCCCCCATAGAGGGCGCTTTTTGATTCTATAACGCCTTCCGGCAGGGCGTTTTATAGCGCGTCCCTGGTGCTTTGTGAATTAACGCCCTACTACAGGGCACCTTGTTATTGTAGAACGCCTCACTCAGGGGCGTGTCTTGTTTTGGCCGTGCATCCCCTGAGAGTTGACGCCCTCACACCGAGGCGTCCATTTGATTTATAGTGCCCCCTTTCAGGGCGTCTTTTACTGGAAATTATTGTATTACGGTGTGCAGCTGGTTTCTGATTTCACGCCCTTCTGGAGGGCGTCCTGTTATTTTCTAACGCCTCACACAAAGGCGTTTCTTTGCTACCCCTGGGTTTTGACGCCCTCAGCAGGAGGCGTTTCTTTGGTTTATAGCGCCCCATATCAGGGCGCGTTTTTCTCTGCCTGTGGGCCCTCCACAGTGATTCACGCCCTGCCTAGGGCGTCTCTTTTCTGATAGCGACCTTACCCAGGTCGTGTCTTTCCTGAGTTTTCACAGAGCCCATGCTTATCTGTGCATTGATTTTATATTGATTATACCATTTACTTGGCTCTATTGGTGGATTTGTTTATATCTCCTTGCATTGCATTCATTCATTTCATTTGCATTGATTTGGGAGACCTCCTCTCTCCTCACTAGGATTCCACACACCCTCTTAGAATCGGGACGACCCTCCATTGAGCATTCCGTCTCTTTGGACTGGAAATCCATTTTCCAAGCCTCCGTAAGTCCCCGCACCCGTGGATTCCCTCACGAACGCCGGGCAGGTTGTACCCTTTGAAGTCCCGAATTAGTTGGCCTAAACATGGTGAGAGAGTGTTCCTAGTTGGCATTGGAGTTAAATCATATTGAAACTAGGTTCCTCCCCTTGTGCGAATCATTCCAAACTTTGATAAAATCATTAATTCACCAAGATTCAAACATAAGAAATCAAGGTAACCATCACAACTTGTGTGTTTCTTTGTAAATTGTTTGCACACTAAATTGCTTGAATGGCTTACTTTGATAGACAAAATAACATGTTCAATTCAATTAATGTTTATGAGGGTGATCAACCTAGCACATCTTATTCCCCTCAAATTCAACATGTTCAATATCATTCTCATCATTCTTTCAAGGGACCACGTCCTCATTCTTATGGTGTTGCCCGACCTATGGGCAATGTCCAATCCAATGGTCCTTCAAATCAATTTCGGGCCACTATTCCTTCGGGACCGCCTCGTCCTAATGATGAGAAAGTCTCTCAACTCATTCATGCATTAGATCATCTCACCCCTCAACAGATCCAAGCCCTTAAGGCCGCTGTTGAGGGTACATCTCCTTCATCTCCCCCTTCCAATCCTAATCGGGTGGCCCATCACCCACATCCCTCTTCTATTCACGACCCTCCACGGGTGGCCCATCACCCACTTCCCTCTTCCACTCATGTTCCTAATCGGGTAGCCCATTACCCATCTCCTTCTATTCACACTCCTCCTCGGGTGGTCCGACACCCGCCTCCTTCTGTTCCTCCTCCATCACGGCCCCGAGGCCCATTTACTCCTTGCAATCCGGCCCGTCCGGGTCCTTTTACGGGTCATCCCGTCAACTCCCCTCCACGGCCTTTTTATACGGCCCTACCTCCTTCAAGGCCTTGCCAGCCCTCGGTTGTTCAAGTCACACCCCTCCAACAATCTCTGCTTGATAAGATTACTTTGATGGAGGAGCAAATAAAGAGGGTCACGGCTCCTCCTACTCCAGTCAATCCTCTCCATGCCGCTTTGGACGAGATTACAAAGATGGAAAAAGAATGGAAGGACAGGAGGGATGATTATGGCGTCGGCGGTTCAAGTGAGCAAGAGCCGGCATTCGAAGAATCCGAGGCAGTATACGATGATGATGAAGCTCCGCAGGCACCCCTTCCGAGTTTCCTTAACTTTCCGCTTTCCCCATTTTCATTCGATGAACCCCCTGCTCAGGATGAAACCATCCCTGATCCAACCCCTATTTATGAGACTAATTGGTGTTACGATGATGGGTCGATACTTCAATCACCCACACCGGCACATTGTAAGTCTCCTCCTATCCTTGACACCGCCTACATTACACCTCCTCCAGTTACACCATTAACCTCCGCAACACTGGCCTCCCCCAAGCCTTCCACTATTAAACCTCCACCCGTTAAGCCATCTACCTCCACGCCATTAGCCTCCATCGAACCCACCATTGAACCTTCCCCAATTAACCTCCCATTACCGCCACCTCGGCCTTCCATTATCCCTTTAAAACCCACTTTGCCTATTCCACCATTTAACCCTTTACCCTTACCCATGGCTAATCCTGAGCAGGATCCACCCCTTTTTGCACCCGAGCCAATCCCAACTGCTTCCGAGCAAAGGGAGAAACTCGACGTGTTTGAACCCCCGCTTACGCTCACCCATTTGCCAACGCTTTCCATCATGCCTCCACCATTCATGGAGCCTTCCGCCTCCGCTTCACCTCCCTCTACTACTCGGAATGGGGGGCCTTCTACAAGCACAGGTGCCGAGGACGATCAAGAGCCGGGTAGTAAGGATTTGGCCGCGCCATTCAAGATTCAAGAATTCATTTGCCGGATGCCAATCCGGGTTATTGTGCCAAGCACGGTCAAAGAAGCCAAGTCACCGCCATGCCAAGCATTGATGCTGTGTAAGGGCCGGGCAGGGCACCCTTTGTTCCAAATTCCAAATTCTGAATCTTTGGGCAACATAATGCTTCCGAGCCCAACTTTCCAACTCCCTCACACCATTACTTTGCACTCTCCAAGGGAGTTGACATTCACCATTGAAGCTTCGGCAGGGGCTATTTCTCATACACTTTCACTACCGTGGAGGGGCAGTTACCTTAATGCTAAGGGGCCATCCCTTACTTGTTCCACTTTCTATTCATCCATCTCCATCACTTTTTCTTCATGGGCCATTCCCAGGGTTAGGAAGAGGATCTCACCCTCTCACCCTTCACATTCTTCATATTCTTTACATTTCATGCATTCATCGCATCCATCCCATTGCATGCATTTGCACCTCCTGCTTCCCGGGTTTCCAAACCCGTATCTTCCCCGCCTTCCGGCACCTCCGGATATTCCGCACTTCCCATCTTATTCATCTTCATCTTTTTATCCACTATCCCTGGGGCATCGCGTCCCTTTTCCTGCTATCTCCCTGGAACCTCCAGGAATTTTATCCCTCCTCTTTGGGCATCTCGCCCTTTCTGATTCTATTCCTCCGGAACCTCCGGACTTTCCCCTCGGGCATCGCGCCCCTTTCCATTCTCCGGAACCTCCGGACCTTTCTCTTGGGCATCGCGCCCCTTTCCACCTTCCTCCTCCGGAACCTCTGGATTTTCCCCTTGGGCATCGCGCCCCTTCTCATTTGCTACCTCCGGAACCTCCGGATTTTCCTCCTGATCCTCCTTCATTCCTCTCTCTTGGGTATCACGCCCCTTTCTATATTCTTCCTCCGGAACCTCCGGATTCTCCACCTGATTGTCTCCATCTTTTCCCCGGGCATCGTGCCCCTTCCATTTGCTTCCTCCAGAACCTCCGGACTTTTTCTTCGGGCACGACGCCCCTTTCCACCTTCTCCTTCCTGATTTCATTCCTCCGGAACCTCCGGATTTTTCTCTCCTCCTTGGGCATCGCGTCCCTCGGCATTTGCTTCCTCCGGAACCTCCGGACCCTCCATCTTTCTTCCGATTCATCTTTCTCATCTTCCTGAACATCACATCCTTCATTTTTTTCTTCCTTTTCCATCATCTTTTTCCCTATTTTGTCTCAGGGCATCGCGTCCCTTCTTTTGTCATCCCTCCGGAGCCTCCGGATGATTTCTCTCTCATGATTCTCCTCTGCCTCCAGACCCTCCAGATCCGCCTCTTTCTATCTACCAATTTCTTCTTCTAGTTCCTCCTGATTCTGGGTCTGACCCAACTTCTTCCACATCCACTGCCTTGGGCATCTGCCCATTCTCTCACTGCTTTCGAGGCTTTAGTCCTCACCCCTCTTCTTGATTTTCCGCTTCTTCTGTAGACTGTTCCATGTGATCAGGGTCTCCGCGCCTTAGTGAGGGAGTTCTAGCCCTCGCCTCTTTTCCTTTTCTCCTTATTCGTCTGAGTCTGGTCTTGGCACCACTCCTTCTTGTTAAGCCACTTTAAATCCTTTGCTTCCAATCCTTTACCTGCCTAAGAGGACTATCCCACGATGATCAACCTCTCGCGGCAGCTGCTTTAACAAAGGTTGCAAGGTAACATATTGGCGTAAGTACGCATTTTTATGATATCATTCCCTCATTACTTCACGCATGATTTTCAAAATGAAGTGCTTCTTAACGAGATTAAGAGTGGTGTTTTAAACCTTTATCTTGAGCTTTTGTCTAATTGAAATCATTTTCAAAAGAGTCTTTTAGGCTTGTTTTTGCAGCACCTTGGTTAATAAGAACCCCGCACTGGGAATTCAACATTCTCTCCCTGCTTGTTAAGATCAACCCTTAGCTGGGCATTCCACACACTTCACGGCGTCCTTAGCCGGCTCCTTTGGTAAAACACCGTTGCTACCTTGGCCATGCCATGAGTATATCTGAAAGTCTTTTCTCTTCTTTACTCGGCCACGTGCAGGGGCAAGAGGTTGATGGATGAGATGACCAACCTTGGTAATCCCCAATACGAGAGGAGTCTCAAATAGGGGCAGTCTTGACCCAAACTAAATATGAATTTCATGATATACATCTCACCAAAAGGGCTATTATGAAAATCAAGTCACAATTTCGATAAAAGCAAGATTACGAATTATGGCATGACAAGAGTGGCAAAGTCCCCGCAGGGAAAACCCTGGTCATATGCATGTCAAGGGTCTAAAAATCAAAGGCATAAAGCCCCGGCACAATAGACTACCTCTTTGAAGGGAACACCTTGGAAGGAATTTAAGTCCCGACATCTCCCATCCTGCACAAAGCTTGTCACAATTGTTCTTCTCTTCTCCCTCTAAGACCGAACATTTCTCGGGTATGGCCTTGGTAGGGGCACCGTTGATCAAAGACGGTCGGTTATAGGGCGTCACCCTTCAATGCACGCCCAGCTTTGGACAATTTTTAGCGAAAGGGGAAGGAACAAGGACCCCTAGTCAGTGGTTGGAAACACCCTTGGATGCTGCATTAGCTATGTCTAAACCAAAATTAAAAAAAAAATTTGAATATTTCCTGAGCAAAATCAAACAAAAAATCAGATATTTCTACCAAAAATTCACAAAAATTTGAATATCTTTTTCAAAACCAATAAAAATTTGCATATTCCAAAACTCATAAAAATTTGCATATTTCCAAAATCTAAAAATTTGCATTGTATTTTCTGATGGTGTTTCGCAGGAACAGCTTTGCAGAGACCAAGAGCACGGGATGAGTCCTATCTTCACTTATTGCTATCAATCTATTGATTCTCCCGATATTCTCATGACATGCCACCCTGGGCATTTTTGGTTATCACCTCCTTATATCATTTTGGTTATATCTCCTGATTATCATTCTGATTATTCATCTCCAGATCTTTCAATCAACTCCTACTAATTTCTCTTGATCAATTCTGCCGATGGGCATTATCAGATCTTTATCATTCAACTCCAAATCTTGATTAGCCAAGTTGGCATCCTCATGACAAAATAACAAATAATGATGCTTTGCAATGCCATGATTTGACTTATGCTGTTCATGATATATGCTATGATTGATGCTTTGATTCATGCTATGCATGCTACGCTTAAATACCTTATTCATTCCTTGTTATCTTTTATATCTTGGCTGATGAATTTTTGAGCGCAGGATAAGAGGCTCTTGGTCCCACCGATTGGGCATCATCATCCAAGCCCCACGGTGCTTGCAGCTCATTTCTCAGTTCCCATGCTCATTGATATCACCATCTCCCTGTATGCATTCTACTATATGTTACATATGTTACTAGATTATATCAAGGACCTTGTGGCTTTGGTAGATCTGGGATTTGAGTTCCCCTTCATCAAAAATAATGATGATTCCAGAGAAGTCTTAGTCACACGGATAGGCTGTTGAGCCGTCCAAGACTGGGGACGATGGTTCCCTTTTTACGAGTTGGTGCGTGGATAAACGGGCTTCGGCTTAGTATCAGCTCGCAGAATTAGTTTCTTGACCCAGTCTGGGCAGTTTAACAATATTATCCTTGATTATCCAATATTTTCATTTAATTTTTTCTTTTTAAACCCAGCATGCATTCATGTAGGACTTTGAATTAACATTGAAAAAATCATTCTGATAAGCTGATGTTGAGAGTTGAATTGATCTTAATCTTTCTCGATATGAGATTTTCATTGCCGAATTGAGTCCTCAGTTCGATTTGTCGCTATTTTGGGTCTTCTCTCGAGAGCTCCTTGTTTGGATTTTTATCATCTTATTTTTTAATCTCCTTTCCCTTTGATCCACCTTGGCTGCAGCACGTCCACATTGGCTGGTAACCGCTTCCCAATGGTGAAACCTACAGGTTTGTGACCTGGGGTACTTCCACCACGCTGGAAGTTGATCATTTTATTTTATCTCCTTCGTGCACCGCGTGCACATCTCCCCTTTTATCCAAACATTGTTGATTTCGTTGGATTTCCCGAAATTTGCTTCATCTCGTGCTTTTGATTTGATTCTTATCAAGTGATGTTGATTGCGTGTCTCATCACACCTTGGCATCTACTTTTCAGTTTGCTACGCTCCCTTGCAAAGCAGACGCCAAGGCGGGACAGCTGTAGACACGCTAAAATTGACATTATTTTGAGTATATTTCATATTGCTGTGCAATGCCCCATTTGACCCTCAAATTAACTTGTTTGAGTGATTTTTCCCACTTTTCTTGAATTTCTCCTATTTTTTCTCTCATTTCCTCATTTTTCCTATTTTTCTGGATTTTTTAGGCATTTATCTCATTTTTTAAATTCACGACCTGGGGAAGGGCGTGTTCTTATAAAACACGACCTGATCTAGGGCATTTCTTTGAGAAAGGACGCCTGACCTGAGGGCGTCAATTCTTTTGGTTTGACCGACTTCCCCATTTGAGCTCTTGAAATTAACGCCCTTCCCAGGGGCGCGTTTTTTAAAAGTGACTTTGATTGAGGCGTGTTTTACATTTTTAAATATGGGGAGTTTTTATTTCTAAAATTGGTTTTGAAAGGAACGCCCTTGTGCAGGGCGTGTTTTTAAGAAACGCCCTCTGCGCAGGTCGTCAATTCAACAATTGACGCCCTGAACCAGGTCGTGTTTCACTTTTGTGCTCCGAACGAACGCAGCCTTTCCCAGAGAGACTCTTGCTTCATTTGGGCTCTTGCCCAGCTTAATCCTCCCCTATTTGGGCTCTTGCCCGTTCTAATCTCTTCCTCCTTTGGACTCTTCCCTCCTTATCTCCTTTTTTATCTTATTAATAGAGCTTCTAAGCTCTGTGATTTTTTTTTGGATTCGGAATACTCCTCCCTCCGTTGTTCTTCTTCTGTTCTTCTTTCATTTCTTTTCTTTTTTGTCTTCTTCTGTTTTCTCTTTTCCTATTCTTTCCTTCGCAGGTTGCTTGGCTAAGGAGGGGCTTCACGTTCAAATCTTCATCTCTTGGAAGACTTTCTCCCCATCGAGCATTCAAGCCCAAAAGCAACAGGCTCCTCTTTTATTTATTCTTCTTTTTTTACTATCATCATTCATATGCATGCATGTTCATACACGTTTATATAATTTTTCCAACTCAACCACGTTGAGTATCTCCCCTTTAAGTGCAACTCTTGCACTCTTTCCCCTTATTCTATTTTGCATTCATCATCATATTCCCCACACCCTCATTGCATAGGGGTTTAAGGGCAATCACCCTTAAGGTGTGTTCTTCACCATGATTTCATGCTCATCTTTATTTATGAATTGATGCTACACTCACCACATATCTAATGCAATTTCTTTATTGGTGTTTGTGTTTTTTTGCAATGTTAATAAATTGGAGAACTCTCTTCATCGGCCGGCCGATTTGAAGAGAAAGGAAGCACTCACATCCCCGCACTTTGAGGTATTTTCGTGATCATCCTTTCCCTTATTATTTTCCACTCGAGACCCTCGTGTCTCTGGCGATCACAAACTCCTCTTAGCACCTCGTGCTATTTCATGCTTTATTCATTTTCTTAATATTTCTTTGTTTAAGTGGATTTTAATAGAGATCTACACCCGCTTGGCCGGCTGAAGGCCCCTCCCTGCGTGGAGGTAGTTTTGAGTGTAATAAGATTAATCCCCACCCCAAGTTCATCCCTCCTGCGTGAGGTGTAGTGTTGTACTCTTTAAGTTTCAGGTCAAGCGACAATCGCCGCAGCGTTCGGGTAATTACCCACGCTTCCCGGCGCGCCCTCGTCTCCGAACGGGATCGGTGTCTTCACACCGATCAGGTGAGCTTCTGATCACACCCTTGTAGCTTCATTTCTGCAAATGTAGTATTGCCTTGAATGCCCGTCGGACGGTAAGAGAGCGCTCGGACTTAATTTTAAGCGATTTCGTGCCCACCGCGGCCCGTGAGTGAGTGCCACCCAACACCCCGCCTTGCGGGCCAGCCACCCACAAAGCTGGGTCTCCCAGGCCCATTGGGGGTCAGCCTTAGCATTGTAAGTCCATTAGGATAATTGGGTCCCGCCTCGGACCCTCACCATCATCTCCCGGACCCATCGGGTGAACGTGTGAGCCGAGTGAGCAAAAATCGTCATTGTGAGAATCATTGAGCGCTTGTATGCTTGCGGGTCTAAGTCCTAGGGTCATCTCATCATATTTAGTGGTCTTTGGGCTGTGCCGCATCAAATGATATCAGAGCGGTCATAGGCTTGTCCTTACAAGTCTAGTCTTGGGTCACACTAAGTTTTTCTTAGGTGCATTCGCACACCCTTGCATAGCCCACCGAACTTTGCATGACCACTCGTAGTGAACTCATTATCAAGGCAATTCATCTTCTTCCAATAACACCATGAATCCAAATTCCCACGGTGACCGGTTCACCATGTCCTTTAGCTTCAAAGTAGTCCTACCCCACAACAAAATCACCACTGTGTTCCTTGATGAGTACCAATCGGGAAATTATGTCTCCCAAACTCTTGTGAACTCCTTGTCACAAGAAGGGAAAATTGTCATCCATGGGGAATGGGTTTTCGTAGAGTTCTATGTACCTTGTGTAAGCCGCATTCCCTCCAAATCCATTACGTGGGGTAGTGGAGCATGGTGCAAAATTCGGCCCCTTGGGTCACATATTATTTTGAGAAAACAATGGATGGAAGAACAACAAGCGATCATAGACCCCGAAGGAAAAGGGTGTCACTTGCAATCCCCGGGAGACAAGAAAAGGTTCCACTTCCCAAATTCTTATAACCAAGCCCTCTCCAAGTTTGAGCAAACCATTCAAAAGCGATCAGTTAAAGTGGAAAATGAGCCTCAAATCTCCATTGCACAAAACTAACCCGAACCCCAACATGAGCAACTCATCCCACCCACTGGTGAGCTAACCATAGAGGAGCCCCTAGCTACCTGGCTCAAGAAAGGTCCCATCTTGTACCCTTCAACCCCATGCAACCTCCCCATAGAGCAAGTTCAACTAGTGCCATGTCATTCTCATCACACAACATATCAATCCTTTTGCCTTGTGGAAACCCTTGAAGACCTACTTAGGAGTTTGAGTTATCAAATGGGGTTGACTAGCATGTTGGCCATGGAACCCATTAAGCCCAAGTACCTTGCCTTTACCTACTCATCCATTGGCTCCATTACATCTATTTGCACTATAGGCCAATGCACTAGTGAGCTTCTAATCTTCCTGCCAACCCCTAGGGAACTTGACCCAATGAGCCCCACAAAAAAATGCTCTCCTCTCCTCAAGGTCACACTTCCTAGTGAGTCCACACTCTTGTTATTGCCCCTTGTCGATGAAGGTTCAACATGCATCGGGGAACGTCCTACTTGGGCCAACCTATCCAAGGACATAGAGGGATCCCTCCATAAGAGTTTCAATTTCTATGATCCTTTTGACCCCACTCAATGGAAATCCCCTCCTTCCACAAGGAAAGGGATTTCAATTCCCGATGAGTTTTACACCACTCCCCTACCACAAGGAGAGGGCAATCAACCTAAGGAATCCACTTTGGTGCTTACCCCATCAGGAGACGAGTGCCCAGCCCACACTAGGGAGTGTATGCTTTGGAATGCTCAAGGTCCAGGATGGGAAGAAGCCTCATTCCCCTCAACCCAAGTCCTCCTAGATCCACACGTTCCCTTCCCACTAGCCCCTCATTACCAACCCACCTCCTGGCCCTCCTACATCGCTCCCTACCCCTCGCCCCTTTGCAAGGAGCATTACGATAAGTTCCACTGGGTTCATGATTTCCACTTCCCTATGTGTGCTAGGGACCCTAGGGCGACCACTTGGATTGAAACCCACCTCCACATCACCCACCCCTTAACCCATCTTGATCTGTTTGGCCACTCCATATGGGCTTCCAAGTACTCCTCAACCACCACCCACTCCCTCCTACCCTCACCCACCATGTCAGGCCTAACCCACCCATTCCGAAATTCGCCCACACTATGAGAGTCAATGCCAAGGGTGGCATCAACCTTGGAAATAAGGGAGTGACCCATCCCAAGATGTCCACCCCTTGGAACCGCTTCGACCCCCATGAGTGGAAACCCCCAAATCTCACAGATGGGACCATCTTGATAGGAATCCATGTATCACAACCTTTTGCATCATGTGGTCAGGCTAGTCACATCATTTGTGTCATTCACACACTAGGTCCAGTGCATGATAGGCTTACATTTGGACAAGTTGGTCTTCCCCCACTCTTCATCCGTCTCATGCATGATAGGGCCACTTGTGGCTGCCCCGATCCACCTAAGTGCATCAAGGTCCACATGGTTTCTAATCATGATAGGTCAATTCATGGATGCCCTGGTCCTCCTAAGTCTGTCAAAACCAATCTAACACTTGATAGGGCTGAATTTGGCTATCCAGGCCCTCCCTTCATCCTTATAGGATCATCATTCATGACAGTGCATGGTTTTAGGCCAAGAAAGCCCTCGGATCTCATTCCCCTTCCCCCACATGCTAGGGTGTCAGTCTCAGCTGAGTCCTTTGCACAGCATATCACAGAGTTGCATGATGACATCCACAAGCATATAGGGAAAAGCAATGAGGCTTACAAAAGACGGGCAGATGCTCACCGGCACCACTGTGAATTCCAAGTGGGAGACCCGGTGATGGTGAGGATGGAGCGGCTCCTTCCCGGGCCTGCCTCCAAGTTGAGGGCACGAGGGTCGGGACCCTTTCGAGTTCTACGACGACTTGGCAGCAATGCTTATAAGATTGACCTACCAGAGAGCTATGGGGTGCACCCTACCTTCAACGTGGCGGACCTGGTACCCTACAAAGGCCCCGCGGTGGAACCCAGTGAGGAGCTTGAGCCTTTACCCCCCCTTATGAGAGACACTCCCGGAGGGACTCCACTTCCCAGCTTAAGAGACCGACGAGAGCAGATAGAGGCAATACTGGATGAGCAGAGCATCATTACGAGGCACAAGGTGTATCAGCGCTACTTGGTTAGGTGGAAGAACCGTCCCCCGACGGAGGATGCTTGGGTGAGCCGGGAGGACCTGCTGCGGTTGGATCCCGACATTCTGGAGCACTATGACAGCCAGGCAGACCCACACTCGACAGGGTCGAGTTCTCCCCACCCCGGGGGATTTGATAAGGACATCTCACGACACTCGCTATGGCTCGGGTCGCCTGCACACCCTTGATTTTGGTCGACTCATTCTCATCTTATGTATCCTCCTTTTATTGAGTCTTATCATATGTAATTTTCCTTTTATTGGGTCATGTCGCATGCATTTCCTTTTATTATGTCATGTTGTACTAATCCATTTCCCCTATTTGGTCTAAATGGGCCCTAATACCTTAGTTTGGGCCTATTGGACTGAGTCTAGGACATGTTTGGTCTTTTGCCTTAAATGGCAGGGTTATTTTTATCTTGTAAAGATGGGTTGCCTATAAATAGCCCCCATCTCCCTCCATGTACTAACTTTTGATGAATATTGAAGAAAACTCTTTCAAATCTCTCATTATTCCACTCCTCTCTCTCTCTCTAGCTCTCCTTCTCTCTCCCACAAGGCAAGGGGCGAACCTCCCCTCTCTCCTCCCCCTCTCTCATTCAATTCCAACCCCCACCTACCTCCATTAATACCCCACAACTTCCCACAACCCTCCTTTACTCTCCACCTAGTCCCAACAACCCTCACCAATCCAAACTCTACTTCCCAACTACCACCCACCTCCCTTCACTTCCCAAGGCACCTATCCACCTTCCCAAGGCTAAATTAACCCCTCCCAAAGCCCAAATTCGAATTACCCTCCCCTCTCCCATCCCTCCCTCACCCTAGGTCGAAATCCACTCCCTCCCCATAGCCAAGTTCGCCCCCCCACCTTCCCTCACACTCATCTTCTCTCTTGTGCACATCCACTCCCCCATCTCCACCTCTAGCAGTTCCAGCCCCCTTTCTCCCTCCATCACTGCCATTCCTAACCTCCTGGAGCCCTAGCCACGTCCTCCCCCCCCTCCCTAAACCTTCAGCCATCATCCTCAAGCTTTGTTACCCCCCCTCCCACTCCCTTCATTCTTGCTAGTTTGCCATTTCAGAAAGCAGGTCGCAGGCTGCAGAGTTGGGTCCTGAAGATCTCAACAGGACCGGCCGTTCCCTGGTCCTCCTGGTGTCAAGGCCTACATCTATGGAAAGGGCGTCCAGAGAGCTTTCAAGGTGAGGTGGTTTCGTCAACATCCGAGGTCGGAGCTGTCTGCAGGAGCCGATATCCCTCAACTGCGCAGAAGCTCTCAGGCAGGGAACCAGAGCTGCAGTCACAGTCCGACCACGACTTCCTCCCTGAAGATATGAGGGCCATTTTTGGAGGGCTGAAACTACTACCAGTTATCTGTCTTTTCCAAGAAGAAGGACCTCATTCGGCCACCGGAGCTGCAAGTTAACATTTTCTTCGTCAGGGTGGGTAGTCTGCCCACTGTGGGACCAGGTTCGACCTGTACCTACTCTTCCGGCTACCCCGCTCTCCTCCGATCTTGGATCGAGGCCCCGTCAACTTCTGCTCGAAGCTACTCCGACCACGATCGCGTCACTGCCAATCTCGTCCCAATCGGAGTTTAGGAGCGGCCACAGCGATGTCTGCAACCTGCTGCTTCAGTTCGGTACCTGCCCGGAGCCAGACATTGCTGTCCTGTTCCCATCACCGGCACTGCCAGCCTCGGGTGTCAAAGCAGCCCCAAAAATTCAAGCTTCATCCCCTGTCAGCTGAGAAACTTTTGGCAGTGGTTTCATCAAGTTTGGAGTCCCGTGGATCCCGTGGCAGCATCAACAGCGACATCATGTCCAGCAAACCTGCAGATTGGCAGAACCGGCGGACTCAGAAGATCGGCTTTTCCTTTGCATAAATCCCCACCCCGCTTGGCCGGCTGAAGGCCCCTCCCTGCGTGGAGGTAGTTTTGAGTGTAATAAGATTAATCCCCACCCCAAGTTCATCCCTCCTGCCTGAGGTGTAGTGTTGTACTCTTTAAGTTTCAGGTCAAGCGACAATCGCCGCAGCGTTCAGGTAATTACCCACGCTTCCCGGCGCGCCCTCGTCTCCGAATGGGATCGGTGTCTTCACACCGATCAGGTGATCTTCTGATCACACCCTTGTAGCTTCATTTTTGCAAATGTAGTATTGCCTTGAATGCCCGTCGGACGGTAAGAGAGCGCTCGGACTTAATTTTAAGCGATTTCGTGCCCACCGTGGCCCGTGAGTGAGTGCCACCCAACACCCCGCCTTGCGGGCCAGCCACCCACAAAGCTGGGTCTCCCAGGCCCATTGGGGGTCAGCCTTAGCATTGTAAGTCCATTAGGACAATTGGGTCCCACCTCGGACCCTCACCATCATCTCCCGGACCCATCGGGTGAACGTGTGAGCCGAGTGAGCAAAAATCGTCATTGTGAGAATCATTGAGCACTTGTATGCTTGCGGGTCTAAGTCCTAGGGTCATCTCATCATATTTAGTGGTCTTTGGGCTGTGCCAGATCAGTCCGGGGGCAACACAATGAAGAGGTCGAGGTTTTCAAACTTGAGGATGATATTCCAAACTTCATTGACCTCCAGCCGGCTCCCGCGGAAATAGAAGACGGAGGCCAAGTCACGGTCGATGAGCTAATAGATGTCAATTTGGGAAATGAGGATGACCCCAGACCAACCTTCCTCAGTGCTCAACTATCTCCTGGAGAGCAGAAGCTATGCATCCAATTGCTACAAGAATACCGAGATTGCTTTGCCTGGAGCTACAAGGAGATGCCGGGACACAGCCCTGTAGTTTCGCAACATGAGCTGGCCATAAATCCCGAAGCAGAGCCAGTAAAGCAGTCGCCATGGCGCATGAGACCCGAGCTCATTACTCAGATATGCAAGGAAGTAGACAAACTCATTGAGGTGAGTTTCGTCGAAGAAAATCAATATACCACGTGGCTAGCCAACATTGTGCCCATGAAAAAGAAGAATGGGCAGATCTGGATATGTGGAGACTTCCGAGATCTGAATAAGATGTCCCAAGGATGACTTTCCGGTGCCAATAACGGAAGTCATGGTTGATGCTACAACCGGTCACGAAGCCATGTCATTCATGGACGGGTCGTTCGATTATAATCAAATTTGGATCGCCGAGCGTGACCTGGGTCCACACTGCCTTCCGAACCCCCAAGGGCATTTACCATTACAAAAGGATGCCGTTCTGATTAAAGAACGCTGGAGCAACATATTAGTGAGCAATGACAAAAAAAATTGATGAGCTGCTCTACCATAAGGTCGAGTGCTACATAGATGATCTGGTGGTAAAGACCAAAAGAAAAGAACACCATCTCAGGACCTCTAAGTCATATTTCAGAGGCGCAGGCAGTATGAACTAAAGATGAACCCCATGAAGTGCGCCTTCGGAGTGTCGAGTGAAAAATTCTTGGGCTTTATTGTCAGATGTCGGGGGATTGAAATAGACCCCGCAAAGATCAAGGCAATCCAGGGGTTACCTTCGCCAAGGAATATCTTCGAGCTGAGATCTCTTCAAGGCCGTCTAGCTTATATCCTGCAATTCATATCCAATTTATCGGGGCGATGTCACCCCTTTCACAAATTAATGATGAAGGATGTTCCCTTTTACTGGTATGAAGAATGCCAGACAGCTCTAGACAAGCTGAAGGACTATCTGAAGACTCCTCCAGTGCTTGGCGCACCGATGAGAGGACGACTGCTGATTCTGTACATAGCAGCCACACATTAGTCTCTAGGGGCAATGCTGGTCCAGAATAATGAAGAAGGAAAAGGGCAAGCCCTCTACTATCTCTGTCAAAGGCTGGTTAGAACTGAGGAAAAATATACTTTCATTGAGAAGGTCTGCTTGAACCTAGTCTTCGTAGTCAAGAAACTCAGGCACAATATGTTTTCGCATAAGATAAGGTTGATATCCAAGGCGGATCCGCTAAAGTACATCCTATCCCAACCGGCACTCAAAGGCCGCTTAGGCAAATGGGCGGTAATTCTCATGGAGTTTGACATCTCCTACATACTGTAGAAAGCAGTTAAAGGCCAGGCCATCACAGGTTTCTTTGTTGCGCATCCAACACCTGAAGACTGTCCGCTAGAGACAGACTTCCCTGAAGATGAAACCCTGGAAGCAGACCAAGTGCAACACGCTCTGTGGCAGTTGTAATTTGATGGTACATCTAGAATTGATACTCCGGTAATTGGATCAGCTAGAGTTAGAGACGGCGCAGGCATAGCCCTGAAGTCGCCCGACGGAGAAGTCAAAGTCGCCCGAGGGGGAAGTCGTATATACCTCCTGCTCAATAAACAAGCCCTGCACAAACAATGAACTAAAATATGAAGCCTTGATTATTGGATTGCAATTTGCTCTATCCATGGAAATTCGAATGCTTGAAGCGTTCGGGGACTCCATGCTGGTTGTAAAATAAGTGGGAGGGGAGTTCGACATGCGAAAGAAAGAAATTCTCCCTTATCACCAATTGGTGTTATGCCTGATGGCAAAATTCTACTTTATCAAAATCAAACACGTCGTTCGAGGACAAAATGCTCAGGCAGATGCCCTCACAAAATTGGCCAGTTCCTTGGCAATCCTGCCAGACACAAGCCTAAATATAACTGTGATTAATAGACGTCAGGTCCCCAGCATGATGGAGGACCTGTCTAATGAAAAAGAAAATGAAGTGACAACTATGGAAGATATCCAACAGCCCGATTGGCGAGAGCACCTCCTACGCTGGTTCCAGCACCAACAGCTCTCGAAAGAGAAGGAGCAGAGAATGAAATTACTCAGGATCAAAGACACTTATGAGTTAAGGAACGAGACTTTGTTCCGAATAATGGCAGATGCCCAAAAGAAGATTCTACTCCGTTGCCTATCTATGGGAGAAGCACAGCAAGTGATGAAAGAAGTTCATGCAGGGTCAGCCGGGGCACACCAGGCAGGTCCGAAGATGAAAATTGAGATAAAGAAACTGGGTTATTATTGACCCACTATATTTGATGACTACTGCAAGTTTGCTAAGTCATGTCAAAAATGTCAAGAGCACGCCACCGTGCCTAGGAGGCCTCCAGTGCCATTACACCATACTATCCCAAGTTGGCCGTTTGCCCAATGGGGCACAGATGTAGTGGGACCTTTGACGATATCCTCGTCAGGGTGCAAATATATTCTAGCAGCCACAGACTACTTCTCTAGATGGACGGAGGCAGTGACACTAAGAGAAGTGACAAGGGAGCTGGTCGCGAGGTTCTTCCGTCAGAACATAATATTCCGGTTCGGGGTCCCCAACCGAATTATTTCTGACAATGACAGCCATTTCAGAAACCAGAATGTATACCGATTAGCCGACAAGTACCAAATTGATTGGAGGACATCATCCCCCTACAATCCACAGGTCAATGGGCTGGTAGAGGCGTTCAACAAGACTCTATGCACCCTGTTAGCCAAGACCGTCAACTCTAGCAAGAGAGACTGGGAAGAGAAGATATACGAAGCACTATGGGCTTATCGTACAGTCTATAAAACTCCAACCGGCTATTCACCTTTCTCCCTGGTTTACGGATCGGAGGCAGTGGTGCCGATAGAGCTGGAAGTGTCATCACTAAGAGTCACCATACAACATGGCTTGACGAACGACAAACACACGAATATAGAAAGAAGACTAGAAGAGCTCGCTGAGCTAGAAGGAAGGCGTCTTCGGGCACAACAAAAAATTCAACTATACCAAGCTCGCATGGCCCATGCTTTTGACAAGTTGGTCAAAGGGCGAGAATTCAAGAAAGGTGACCTAGTGATGGTCAAGAGAAGAGAAGTAATGGCCTCCAATCATGGAAATTGGTTGAAAACTGGGTTGGACTGTATGTCATCCGCCGAGTCTATGAAGGGGGTGCCTACGTCCTCATAGACCACAAATGAGTAGTTCAGTTCTCCCCTCTTATTGGGAAACATTTGAAGCTGTACCATACAGCCTTGTCGGCGCTCGAAGAAAAACTAAAATTTACCTTTGTCTAGCGGCACTCCGCCTTGGCCAAGCTCCCCCAAAATACTTACCCGATTCAAACCGATTCCGAGCCCGTTGGGTCGCAATTGCAGAAGCCTCCCCAGTGTACACTAACCCCAGGGCTCCTTGAGGACCCCACTTAGTCCCACTGGTCTACCACTATACACATCATCACCATGTTGGACCTTACGTCTGCATCGGTGCATAAACCATTTCCTTTGTGCTGGCGTTATCCCCACGCCTATGAATACGCAATTTTGGCGCAAGGATTTATGCCCTAGCCGGTATATATACATCATCACCATGTTGGACCTTACGTCCGCATCGATACATAAACCTTTTCCTTTGTGCTGGCGTTATCCCCAGGCCCGAGAATACACAATTTTGGCGCAAGGCTTTATGCCCTAGCTAGTATATACACATCATCACCATGTTGGACCTTACATCAGCATCGGTGCATAAACCATTTCCTTTGCGTTGGCGCTATCCCCACGCCTACGAATACACAATTTTGGCGCAAGGGTTTATGCCCAGGACGGTGTATACAGATCATCACCATGTTGGACCTTACGTCCGCATCGGTGCATAAACCATTTCTGTTGCATTGGCATTATCTTCTTGCCGATGAATAAACCTTCTTCCGGTACAAGGCTTTATGCCCTAGCCGATCTATACACATTATCGCCATTATGGGCCCTACGTCTGAATCGGTGAATAAACTCGTCTTCTTGCATTGGCTTTACCTTCTTGTAGACGAATAAACTTTATTTCGACACGAGACTTTATACCCTAGCCGATCTACACATTAGCACCATTACGGACCCTACATTCCAATCGACAAATAAACTCATTTCCTAGTGTTGACATTATCTTCTTATCAATGAATAAACCCTTTCGGTACAAGGCTTCGTGCCCTAGCCAATAGCTATACGTTGCTACTACACAAACAAACTAAACAATCAGGATTAAGCTCCATACGTCGGCCCGATATTTCCATTCAAAAAAAATGGGGCTTAAAATAGAGGTGCCTGCCAGTCTTGTTCAGACACCCTGGACAAGGGCAAAAAAATGGCTGCAACCTGGCTTTGGCGAAAACCTGAAAGGGTGCTACAAGTAAAATCGGGTACCCCGCCACATGAGAACCCGAAAGGACGCGTGGGCAAAAGCAAGAGGGGGCTGGCCCCGGTGAAAACCTGAAAGGGCACTTGGGTCAGTAATGTGGTAATCAAAAGTTCCTCTTCGCCTTCATCCCTATGAAACTCCAGATAGGACGTTCGTTGCTAGTCCCAGCGGAGACCTGCTTCTCCCAAACCATTAATCGGGACCTTTCGTCCTCGTTAATGACTAAACCTACCTTTTGCTTCGATATTTACCGAATGCCGATGAACAAACCAACACTGATTCTTGTCATCATCGGCAAGATCAGTCAATGAACCGTTAACCTGGACCTTTCATCCTCGTTAATGACTAAACCTATCTTTTGCTACGGCATTTACCCAACGCCGATGAACAAACCAACGTTGATTCTTGTCATCATCGGCAATATCAGTCAATGAACCGTTAACCTGGACCTTTCATCCCCGTTAATGACTAAACATATCTTTTGCTTCGGCATTTACCCAATGCCGATGAACAAACCAACGCTGATTCTTGTCATCATCGGCAAGATCAGTCAATGAACCGTTAACCCAGACCTTTCATCCTTATTAATGACTAAACCTATCTTTTGCTTTGGTATTTACCCAATGCTGATGAACAAACCAACGCTGATTCTTGTCATCATCGGCAAGATCAGTCAATGAATCATTAACCCAGACATTTCATCCTCGTTAATGACTAAACCTATATTTTGCTTCGGCATTTACCCAATGTCGATGAACAAACCAACGATGATTCTTGCCATCATCGGCAAGATCAGTCAATGAACCGTTAACCCGGACCTTTCATCATCGTTAATGACTAAACCTATCTTTTGCTTCGGCATTTATCCAATATTGATGAACAAACCAACGCTGATTCTTGTCATCATCGATAGGATCAGTCAATGAACCGTTAACGCAGACCTTTCGTCCTCGTTAATTACTAAACCTATCTTTTGCTTCGGCATTTACCCAACGCCGATGAACAAACCAACGCTGACCCTTGTCATCATCAGCAAGATTAGTCAATGAACCATTAACCCGGACCTTTCATCCTCGTTAATAAATAAACTCGTCTTTGCTTCGGCATCTGGTCGATGCCGACGAATAAACCCCTACTCGCCTTAGCATTACATCTGCAAATCAACTCATTGCCAAAAGGCTTAGCAAAGGCAGGCAATTATGTTTCAAAAAAAAATCGATGAAATGAGGCTTAAAATAGAGGTGCCTCGCCAAACTTATCTGGATATTCTAGATAAGGGCAAAAATGGCTATAACCCGACTGTGGTGAAAACTCGAAAGGGCGCTGTAGGCAAAATTGGGTACCCCGCCACGTGAAAACCAGAAAGGATGCGTGGGCAAAAATAAGAGAGGGCTGGCTTCGGTGAAAACCCGAAAGGGTGCTTAAGTCAGTAATGTGTAAAAAACAAAATCACGATGAAAATGTCGTTGCTACCTCATTTACCATTCATGTCCCACAGGAATCCCTGTGTGTGATAAACATGCCACGTCCCACTAGCATAAGCCTTACGCCTATGCTGTAACAAACCTCTTTGCTTCAGTATTTAACCCATGTTGATGAATAAACTTACCCTCGATTTTCGTCACCATCAGCCAAATCAATGAACGAGCCGTCGACCAGGACCTTCCATCCCCGTCGATCAATAAACCTCTTTGCTTCGACATTTAACCCGTGTCGATGAATAAACCTACCCTTGATTTTCATCACCATTGGCGAAATCAATGAATGAGCCGTCGACCCAGACCTTCCGTCCACGTCGATCAACAAACCTCTTGCTTCGACATATAACCCATGCTGATGAACAAACATACCGTTAGTTTTCGTCATCGTCGGCAAAATTGATGAACAAACTATCAGCTCGGACCCTTCGTCCCGATCGGTAAACAAACCCTTTGCTTCAGCATTTAACCCATCCATCTTTGTCATCATCGACAAAATTAACAACAAACCATCGGCTCGGATTCTTCATCCCTGTCGAGAAATAAACTCACTCCTTGTCTTTGGCATTTAAGCCCACCGACAAGTATGTCATTTGCAAACCTCGTCACCATCGGCGAGGTCTATGAACAAACTATTGGCTTCACCCTCTGGCCCTGTCGGTCCATAAACCCCCTTTATCCTCCGAC
Source organism: Amorphophallus konjac (assembly GCA_022559845.1). NCBI lineage: Eukaryota > Viridiplantae > Streptophyta > Magnoliopsida > Alismatales > Araceae > Amorphophallus > Amorphophallus konjac. Next base: position 247,893,024 of record CM040128.1, on the reverse strand, counting down.
TCTCACCCATGATAACCCAAATTTGGCCTCGGGAGAAGTTGCACCGCGGTGGAGCGAACCCCTTGTACGTTCCCTGAAGGCGTGAGCGCTCTCCTACTTTAGCAGCTAATATATCCCGGGCCGAATAAAATTAGCGAAACACCCATGTCCAGAAGGGGAAAGAAAAAAGGGAGAGCTGTGACTCAGTAGTAGATATGCAAAGCAGATGATGAAGAGAGTTTGTTTGCATAAAAAGAAGAGTACATAGTACTCGGGGCATCCCCCGGGATACATGAAAATTCACAAAAAAAGGATAACAAAAACAAACAAAAGAACTACTGCAATGAGCGACGGAAGATGTCCTCAAACACCAAAATTACCAGAGAGGGATGACGTGTCATCTCCTATAGATAGGATTCTTCAGCCTGCAGCCGCATCAGTTTCTCCTCAAGTGACGCGGCTTGCCCTTCTACTAGCTCCGCCTCTTCTATATTCTGGACCTACAGCTGCTCAGTCAACTCCAGTTCTACTTCGACCCGGGTGACTTCAGCACGTAGTTCGGCTATCCGAGTCTTCAAAGAAGTGCGGCGTTGAGTGGAATCGTCGGTGGCGTCCCGCATTATCGGGCAATTCCCCTCAATGACTGAAGGGCAGTCTGACACTCTGCTCGTTCAAATTTTATGGCCGTCAGCTGGTCTGCTAGACCATGGCCGATGAACTCCCTTCCGTTCACATATTTTAGAAGCATAATTACTCATTGCGTCCAGTCTTCCATGGGGCAGCCGAAAGCCAATAGCGTGCGGGAGAGGTGCTCCACCAGGCCCCTTAGCTGCACATAAGACAAATCCTGGCAGGTCGTCATGGTTTGCCTCAGCATCTCCAGATATTGCCATACTAGGTCGCTTGATGACTGCATACCAAGTGATGGCGTATCAGGGAGTTGAAATTCGACACGACTATCGACCGTGGCCCAAATATCATCGTTCGGATCTGAGGATGATGATGGTATGTGTTGTATGGCACCTACACTAGGACCGGCCCCGGTAATTAACGCAACAGCAAGACTGCCAGTAACAGTAATTTCTCTCACAACCTCTAGCAAGGGCGCCTGTTATGCCCCGACGTGGAATATCGGAACGCAGCGGTTATACACATTCAAGATAAACAGAGCAAATAAAAGAACATAATTTCAAAGAGAAAGAATTACTCCAAAATACCAAATTTACTCATAAATAAGAGAATAAAATGTTTCCAACCACCTCATAACATCTTACATCACGACTCGAAGAAAAGGAAATAAAGAAAAGATTACAACTCTTAACAACAACTCTTAAAGACAACTCTTAATGACATCACTAAACAATGACTCAACAAAACCACTACGAGACTATTCCATAACTCTACTAAGACAGCTGCCATAACCACATCTAACGGGTCCACTCCAGGTCTTCACTCTTGCCCATCCCCATCCGTTTGTGTTTCATCACCGGAGCTACCTGAAATGGAGGAAAAACTGGGTGAGCGAATGCTCAGTAGGTAATAGCAGACAAAGTTTAAGTAATTAACCAATTTAATTAAATGCCATGCGAATAAATGGATGATAAAACAAAACAAACATATGAAATGATGGAATGAAAATAATAGAATGAGCTGAACAGAGATACATCTTTTCCAGGAAAATGGCCGATCAAGCATGCAAACAAGCAAGTCATACAGAGATAAATTCCATATAGGAATTTAATAACTTGAAGAATGTATAGGGAAAATGAATGTCATAGACAACATGCTAGTCATGCACTCGGTGCAATGCCTCACCATGTCATTACAACTCCCCGGGACACTAGTACTTTTTGGGCGCTCCTCCCACGACCAGACCAAGCCCTTATGATGCATTGGCATTGATTTGGTGGATCCAAGATCCCAAGTGACCATCTTGGATATTCATTGAATTCGGCCAGGAATTCCAAGGTCAAGCTATGTGACTTATCATCTAGGACCAAGTGATATTTCAATCAGTGAAAGTGAAGCCATAAGATTAAGGAGAATAAAGTACATAAGTCACATACATGAAAACAAGCTAAGGACAAGTTGCGGTCATGAGCGGGCCGCCAAGAGGAATAAAACGGTCTAAACTGGACTGCAAGGGTGAATACTGGGCCACAAGGATGAAGCTGTGAAGACGGTCTGAGAAGGGCCACAACATGAAATAAAACGGTCCTTACTGGGCCGCTTCATATAGAAATGGTCCAAGGCTGGCAGCAACTAGGTTTGGGCCCAGCAATGGTTTACCAGTCGACCTAGCTGATCTTATGTCAGCCTGGGCATGGTGGAACTAGACCGGGGTCCAGCCCATATATCCCAGATCAGTCCCAAGAGCTTAGGTCGACCTACACAGGCCAGGTTGACTGGAAATCAAGGGAAGGTCGACCGACAAACTGGCACATAGGCCAATTTAAATTAGAAATGCGGTCACCAAATGGCCGCATGCTAGAGCAAGCCGGTCATCTCTGTGGACGCCACAGATAATAGTGGCCCTAGAAGAGCCGCAATCAGACAGAACAGTCTCGAATTGGGCTGTGAAACACGCGATTCGATCAAGCCGACAAGTTCAGGCTTTAGAGGTACAACCCGCTCGGCGTCCTAGTTGGAATCCCAGGCTCGCGGGGGCTTACGGAGGTCTCGTAATGGAGGTCCTAGTCCAATGGAAGGAATATCCGGCGAAGAGTCCCAACCATTACAAGATTAAAGCTAATGAAACATCAAAAAAGGGGTAATTACGGTTAGCCAGCACCACCATAGTGGCGTGACTGTCAAACAACCCTAGTAAACTTTCCACAATATCAATTAACATTGAAATAATTTTCCCAATTGAGTTGTATTGTACGTAACAAGAGGAACAATAAATAAGACATGGTTGGGAATGACTACAATTAAATTAAGCATTAAAAATGTTCCATATAGTCCATTTATTAAGTGTATTTCTGCCCTACACACTGTCTAAAACAAGGGATGCACACTTAATAAAACAACTATTTAAGCTAAATCGTAAACAAATGGCGGTCTGTCGCGTAGCCGCTAGGGTTGGTAGCGGTCAGGCACTAGCCGCAAGTCAGGACCTTGCGGCCTATCGAGGGACCGCTAGCATGTAACGAATTTCAAAATTTTTAAAAAAATAAAAGCGGTCTATCGCGAGGCCGCCAGGATTAGAAAATGGTTCCTGTTGGACCACAACTAGTCTGCAGCTTCAGCCTCCGGTAAACTCCGATAGACCTTGAATGTAACATGAAATTCGAGCAGTGTAGTACGTAAAAATTGGGCAAAATAATATCAACAGAAAGTGTACAAAAGGGCGTACGATTTAGCATGATCAATTAGGATTTGAGCCTATATAACTTAACATTGAATCGAACTAATGAGAATGTGCCCTCGATTGACATGCTCTGACTAAAGTCAAAAATACGATCACTATACAGAATAGAATTTAGGGCTTTTGGAATCAATAGAAAGGGGACTCGAAGGCACATCTAATGATATATTTTTATTCGGGGTTTGGTCTGCTAGAACCAACCTTAATCAAAGGAAGAAGAGGACGCAACCGTCGAAAACGCATGAAGAACACCACCCAAAAACTCGCCGAAACCACCCTTGATCGTGCTCGTCGTGTGCCGCCGTAGCAAAATGGGGTTTCTAGGTTGGTCAAGGGTTAGTTTTATAGAGGCAATTCGATTTAGAGGGCGAGATAAGGCTGGGAAGAGTCCTACGAACTCGATGCGCGTGAGAATCGTGCATTGACCAAGTCGCGCCGCCTCTCGCTCAAAATTGAGCTTCTAAGGTTAGGGTTTTCACGTGGAATGAGAGGGGAAATGGGCTACCCATAAAGGCCGTTCGAATGGACCTGGTTTCGGCTCAAACGATCGAGATTTGGGCTCGAATTAAGTGATCTAAAGTTTGGTTAGTTTAAACACGATTTTTGCCCTAATTCCATTAATTCGGCTTGATAACAATTTTATATAGGGTTCGACCAAGAAGACAAAGTGTTTGGAATTTAGGTCCTCTACTTGATTCTGAATTTTATAGATATTTATAAATTAGTTAAAACTTCACCTAAAGGAATTTCCAATTTAATAGTAATTAATTTTTCATAAACTATTACCTTTTATTTTATTTATTAAATTCTCAGGATACTACACCCTCCCCCACTTTAAGGAATTTGGTCCTCCAAATTCACTGCACTTATTAAAAAGAAGGGTAACTAAGATTATCGACCTTAAAATAGATCAGGGTACTACTTCCGGATAGCTTCCTCAGATTCCCAGGTGACTTCTTCGGTTCCGCGCCTACTCCCCTGAATCTTGATCATCGATATTGTTGACACTCGTTTTATGATCAATAAGTTGGGTCATCTCCTTACTTATCTTTATGATGCTCCGACTTATTCACCATTTACTGAGTCATTTTGGTCAGTTTTGAGACTTATTTCATGGGTCATTCTACTTGATTGGGTCTTGCTCTTTATTTGTTTTCCGTGGGTTGAAGCTTAGGGGGCCTTTCATTCATTTTGCCACTACACTATCCTTGGCGGTCTATCATATGTGCGTTTGATGACGTTTGGCGGCCTATACTAAGATCATTTTCTGACGCCAGAGTCCAGAGCCAACGTCTTTATTTTCGGTCTTATCCATTTGTTATCCGTTTGAGCTCTGGCGGTTTATCGTAAGGCCGTTAGAAGCACTGTGGCGGTTCTACTTTAGACCGTTTCTTGGCTTCAGAGTCCTATTTGTGAAGTTTTCTCCCGTTGGTCTAATCTTCTAAAGGTTGGTGGTCTATGCTTGGACCGTTAATTCATTGTTGCGATTTATCGTAGGACCGTTTCAAGAGACAGAGAGTCCTGATTAACTATCTTTTCTCTGCTACGCCGTGGTCGAAGTAGAGTTTTGATTTGGTAATTTCTCTCTCGATAGTGATCCTTAGAAGATTCCATTTGATCATATGGACTCTTGGCAGTATTATCTTCAAGAGTTTGCTAAGTTTCATCCTACTTTTTCGCTGGGATCTCTCCAACTCGAACCTAGCCTTTGAGAGCCTATAAATAGAACCCTTGAGTTCATGGGTTGAGAAAGAGATTTCTGGAGTTTACGTCGAGGTGCTGCTGCATTCTGGAGTGAGTACCCATCAAGGAGAAGTGCTTTCTACGTTTATAAGCCTTCCGATCCAGGGAGTATTGAGTTCCAAGTGTTTAGAGTGTTATTTTCATCTCTCTAGTTTCTCCCTTCTTCGTAACATTCATAAGCATATTCTGTTTTCTTCTTCCACGTTCTCTGCATCTCAATCAAGTTTTTAAACATCTTCCCATCTTTTTCACGCCTCACAGGGGTTAAAAAACCAACCTCCCAGGTATTCACCCCTCCTTTTGCATGCAACTTAGTTTAATTGCATTATAGTTACTACACGTGTCCAAGGGCTAATTTAGGTTGTTTTTCTGTGCTTCTACGTTCTTTTACAGGTCTATAGGGTCCCTAACACGAGGCCCAACTCTTCTTGCCGGTCGAGAGAGGTGGAGATCCAAGTCCCAATCAGCTGTTCCGTGCGCTCTAGCAGCTCTACGTTGGACCATTTGAGGATCTATGGCGGCTTATCGTAAGGCCGTTTCATTCTCTCTGGCAGCTTGATATTGGACCATTTCTGCTCGCAGAGTTCTGGTTTTCATCTCCCGTGGGCGGGTGTTGCATCCTCATCTTTCCAAGGTATTTAGCTTAGCATTGCTATTTTATTTACCTTCGTGGCGATCACACTTCTTTGGTTGGGTTTTTCTCATTATTGTTCTCTTGATTGCTCTTCACTTCACTTCTTTGCTCCATACCTACGGTGTGTGTTTTTCTTTTATTCCTTTGCTCCACGCCTCGGCGTGTGTTTTTCTTATTTTCCTTTATGAACATTGATGACATGCCCATGCTTCTGGTTTGATGATTGTTTGAGTTATGACATCACTTGCTCACACACTCATATATCTCACATATCTCTTTCATACCACCATATTCATATTCACATCACATTCACACCATCAAAGAAGAAAGAAACATCAACAGGTATGGATCGATTCTTGAGTTGCTGATGCTTCTGTCCAAAATCTTGATAGGTCTCTCCTCATAAGTCAAATCTTCCTTCAATTCTAGGTCCGCATGTTGAATGATGTGCGCGAGGTCATAAACATACCTCCGCAGTATGGACACATGGAAAACATTATGTACTCCTGATAACTGGGGTGGCAAAGCCAACCTGTAGGCAACTTCTCCAACTCTCTCAAGATTCTCAAATGGGCCAACGTATCTTGGACTTAGCTTGCCACGAATACCAAACCTTTGAACTCCTCTCATAGGCGAAACTTTCAAAAATACATGCTTGCCTACTTGAAACTCCGAGTCTTTCCTTCTGTTATCTGCATAACTTTTCTGTCTTGACTGTGCAACTTATAGATGATCCCAGATAACTTGACTATTCTTGGATGATTCTGAAATGAGATCTGGTCCTAGCCATTGCTTCTCGCCTACTTCGTCCCAGCACAAAGGTGATCGGCAACTCCTTCCATAGAGAGCCTCGAACGGTGCCATCTGGATACTGGACTGATAACTGTTATTATAGGCAAATTCTATTAGGGCCAAATGTTCGTGCCAACTGCCACCAAAGCTGATCATGCAAGCCCTTAGTATATCTTCGACAATCTGATTAGTTCTTTCGATTTGTCCATCCGTCTAAGGATGAAAAGCAGTATTGAAGTCTAGATGGGTTCCCATGGACTCCTGTAAACCTCTCCAAAAATGTGAAGTGAATCTGGGATCTCTATCTGACACAATATTCATAGGTACACCATGCAATCTTACAACTTCCTTCATATACAAAGCAGCCAAAACATCTACTGTCCACTTCGACTTAATGAACAAGAAATGCGCAGATTTAGTCAACCTATCTACAATTACCCATATTACATCAAAGCCTCCACGAGTTTTTGGTAAGCCCATTATAAAATCCATGTCGATGCTCTCCCACTTCCATTGTGGTATATCGAGTGGTTTTAACTTCCCTGTAGGTCTGAAATGCCCGGCCTTCACTTATTGACATACCAGGTATCTACTCATGAATTTGGCCACTTCCCATTTCATATTTGGCCACCAAAAGGTCCTCTTTAAATCTCAGTACATCTTAGTGGCTCCAGGATGAATAGTATACTTGGATCTATGGGCTTCTTCAAGGATCTTGTTCTTTACTTTGGCTAAATCAGGGACATATGTCCTTCCCCGGAATAACAACCTATCATCATTAGCCAATACAAAATATGGTCTATTACTTAGACTTCCCTTGATCTCTACTAACACTGGATTGTTGTCTTGAAGAGTCTTAATTTCCATCAACAGCTCGGGACGAAGCTGAAACTGAGCGATCATGACCCGATCCTCACTAACATTAAGGTCTAGACTAGCCAACTATTCCAGCAGTCTCCATTCTTGCAACATGAGACTAGACAACTTTCCGATCGACTTGCGGCTCAAAGCATCAGCCACTACATTACCCTTCCCAGGGTGATACTCTATGGAGAAATCAAAATCCTTCAAATATTCAAGCCATCTTCTCTGCCTCATATTAAGCTCTTTCTGAGAGAACAAATACTTCAAGCTCTTATGATCAGAAAATACAGTAAAAGTCTCTCCATACAAGTAATGTCTCCAAATCTTTAGGGAAAAAACCACTGCGGCGAGCTCTAAGTCATGGACAAGATAATTCTCTTCATGCTTCCTCAACTGTTTAGAAGAATAGGCTATTACCCTGCCATGTTGCATAAGCACACAACCTAGGCCAATGCCCGAGGCATCAGTATAGACTTTAAATCCCCCTTCTCCCGAAGGCAAGGCCAAAACAAGGGTAGTGGTCAAACATTCTTTCAAGGTCTGGAAACTTTATTCACAGTCTTCTGACCACTCAAATCGATTCTCTTTATAGGTCAATCTAGTCAGAGGTACTGCAATCTTGGAGAAATCCTTAATGAATCTCCGATAGTACCTGCTAGGCCTAGAAAACTTCTCACTTCAGTTACATTTGTAGGCCTATCCTAGTTTCTTACTGCCTCTACCTTAGAGGGATCTACAGAGATTCCATCTTTAGAAATAATGTGCCCTACAAAAGATACTTCTTGCAGCCAGAATTCACACTTGCTAAACTTGGCGTACAATTACTGGTCCCTCAATATCTGTAATGCCATCCTCAAGTGCTCTGCATGCTCCTCCTTGCTCTTGGAGTATATTAAAATATGATCAATGAAAACCACGACCCACTGATCTAAGTAGGGTCGGAACACACTATTCATTAGCTACATAAAGGCTGTAGGAGCATTCGTTAGACCAAACAGCATTACAAAAAACACAAAATTCCCATGCCTGCTTCGGAATGCTGTTTTAAAGATATCTTCATCTTTGATCTGCAACTGATGATACCTCGATCGCAGATCAATCTTGGAAAAATGTTGCGCTCTTGCTATCTGATCGAATAACTCATTTATTCTTGGCAACATGTACTTATTCTTGACAGTAAGCTAGTTAAGTTGGCGGTAATCAATACACAGCCTCAGGGAACCATCCTTCTTCCTTATAAACAACACTGGGGCTCCCGAAGGGAATATACTCAGACGAATAAACCCCTTCTCAAGCAACTCCATTAATTGCTCTTTCAATTCTCTTAACTCCGCAGGAGACATACGATACGGAGCTTTAGAAACTGGAGACGTGCCTGGAACTAGATCAATAGAAAAGATGACCTCTCTCTCTGGTGGAAGTCCTGGCAAATCTTCAAGAAACACATCTGAAAAATCTTGGACAATTGGAATGTCCTTAATTTCCAACTCCTTCTTATCGGTTAAAGAGACCAAGGCCAAAAATGACTGACATCTTCCTCAACAACTTCTCGGCTTGAAGTGCCGATATAAGAGGCACAGTCTTAGAATGCCTAACCCCGACAAAAGAAAGCTCGGGGTACCCAGAGAAAGACATAGTGCCAGATTTACAATGAACGCTAGCCTCATACTTAGCTAACCAATTTGCTCATAGGATTACATCATAATCCTTCATTTTCATACAGACCAAATCAGCTGGCATATTTAGCTCATTAACCAAAATCCTACTAGAAGGATAATAGTACTTAATTGCTGAACCCGAACCAATAGGGGTTGATATTTCCAGTTGAGAGTTCATCAATAGAGGTTTCGCGGATAAAGACTTAGCAAAACCTTGAGAAATAAAAGAATGTGTTGCCCTGGTATCAAAGAGAGCAAATGCCGGCTTATCAAAAACAATTAGTGTACCTTCAACCAATCCACCCTCCTCAGTGGCTTCAGTCTCGATTTTCTGTAGGGCTTGGAGCTTGCCCTGCCGCTTCTGGCCTCCTTGCAGCTTGCTCGATGTAGCTTGATCTGACATGAGAGGATACTCGGAGATACGATGGTCCCTGCTCCCACAATACAAATAGGTGCCTAGCTTACGCCAGCATTCTTCCATCTTGTGACCCGGACGGTCACAGTACTTGCAAAGAGCTTTGGATGATGCCACTGGGCATGACTTCTTATCATCACTTCTTGGCTTCTTGTCCTTCCACGAAACTAGACCCCCCAAGGGGCCTCTTCTTGTCATTGTTGGGTTTGAAACTCCCAGAACTAGTGGTATGCTCTTTCTTGGTGTTCCTACCTCGGATCCTCTCAGTCATATCCATGGTGTCTTCGAGAACTTGTGCCTTTCTCATAATTTCAGCATAAGTGTGGATCTCCAAAGGTGCCAATTAGTTAATATACCCAAGCTTCAATCCATTGAGAAATCTCTTGGCCTTCATCTTTTCAGTAGATACCAAATGCGACGCATAGCGGGACAATCTGGCGAACTGAGCTTCATATTCAGCAACCGATAAGTTCCTTTGCTTCAAAGCAGCGAACTCCGTCGCCTTCTTCTCTTGTACTACGTCCGAGAAATATTTACTGTTGAAAAGCTCCTCGAACTCTTTCCATGACACCTGCCTATCTCCTAGTGTGGCTTTTACTGCATCCCACCACGTTCTAGCATCACGTTCCAACTGGAAAATAGTCAAGAGAACGTGCTCCTGGTCATTGCATTGCATAAATTCAAAAATCCGATCCATCACTTTTAGCCAATGCTCGGCTTCGTCAGGATCTTCTGAACCACCAAATCATGGGGGATTCAATCCTCGAAAATTTCGGTGGAGGTCACCGGCTCCATGATGTGCTCCTCCTCCTTGAGCCACCTGCTGGAGGGCCCGAGTCAATCCCTACACTGTACGCTGCATGTCTCTCCATTGCGCACGTTCAGCTGCCATCGTGACAAATTCCTATACGCAGAAAAATTAATTAGAACAGCCTAGCGAGAATCTTTTAGAATTTATTAATTAACTCAACCCAAGTCTCTAGCCAGTCTCACCAGGTTGAATCCTTAGTCTTTAACAAAGTCACGGGTTCTATAACACCACTAAGGAACCTAGGGACTTAGAAACCTAGACTTAGAAACCTAGGAACTTAGAAAACCTAGGCTATGATACCACAAAACTATCACGTCCCGACGTGGAATATCGAAATGCAATAGTTATACACATTCATGATAAACAGAGCAAATAAAAGAACATAATTGCAAAGAGAAAGAATTACTCCAAAATACAAATTTTACTCATAAATAAGAGAATAAAATGTTTCCAACTACGTCATAACCTCTTACATCACGACTCGAAGAAAAGGAAATAAAGAAAAGATTACAACTCTTAACAACAACTCTTAATGACATCACTAAACAACGAATCATCAAAACCACTACGAGACTATTCCATAACTCTACTAAGACAGCTGCCATAACCACATCTAACGGGTCCACTCTGGGTCTTCACTCTTACCCATCCCCATCCGTTTGTGTTTCATCACTGGAGCTACCTGAAATGGGGGGAAAACTGGGTGAGGGAATGCTCAGTAGGTAATAGCAAGCAAAGTTTAAGTAATTAACCAATTTAATTAAATGTCATGCGAATAAATGGATGATAAAACAAAGCTAACATATGAAATAATGGAATGAAAACAATAGAATGAGTTGAACAGAGATACATCCTTTCCAGGAAAATGGCCGATCAAGCACGCAAAGAAGCAAGTCATATAGAGATAAATTCCATATAGGAATTTAATAACTTGAAGAATGTATAAGGAAAATGAATGTCATAGACAACACGCTAGTCATGCACTCGGTGTAATGTCTCACCATGTCATTACAACTCCCCGGGACACTAGTACTTTTCGGGCGCTCCTCCCAGGACCAGACCAAGCTTTTATGATACATTGGCATTGATTTGGTGGATCCAAGATCCCAAGTGACCATCTTAGACATTCATTGAATTCGGCCAGGAATTCCAAGGTCAAGTTATGTGACTTATCATCTAGGACAAAGTGATATTTCAATCAGTGAAAGTGAAACCATAAGATTAAGGGGAATAAAGTACACAAGTCACATACATGAAAACAAGCTCTGGACAAGTTGCGATCATGAGCAGGCCGCCAAGAGGAATAAAATGGTCTAAACTGGACCGCAAGGGTGAATACTGGGCCACAAGGATGAAGCAGTGAAGATAGTCTGAGAGGGGCCGCAACATGAAATAAAACGGTCCTTACTGGGCCGCTTCATATAGAAACGGTCCAAGGCTGGCAGCAACTAGGTTTGGGCCCAGCAATGGTTTACTAGTCGACCTAGCTGATCTTAGGGCAGCCTGGGCATGGTGGAACCAGACCGGGTTCCAGCCCATATATCCCGGATCAGTCCCAAGGGCTTAGGTCGACCTACACAAGCCAGATTGACTGGAAAACAAGGGAAGGTCGACCGACAAACTGGCACGCAGGCCAGGTTAAATCAAAAATGCGGCCACCAAATGGCCGCATGCTAGAGCAAGGCGGTCATCTCTTTGGCCGCTACAGATAGTAGCGGCCCTAAAAGAGCCACAATAAGACAGAACAGTCCTATATTGGGCTGTGAACACGCGATTCGATCAAGCCGACAAGTTTAGGCTTTGGAGGTACAACCCGCCCAGCATCCTAGTGGGAATCCCAGGCTCGTAGGAGCTTACGGAGGTATCACAATAGAGGTCCTAGTCCGATGGAAAGAATATCCAGTGGAGAGTCTCAACAATTACAAGATTAAAGGCTAATGAAACATCAGAAAACGGGGTAATTACGGTCAGCCAACGCCACCAGAGTGGCGTGACTATCAAACAACCCTAGTAAGCTTTCCACAATATCAATTAACATTGAAATAATTTTCCCAATTGAGTTGTATTATACTTAACAAGATCGAGGAACAATAAATAAGACATGGTTGTGAATGACTACAATTAAATTAGGCATTAAAAATGTTCCATATAGTCCATTTACTAAGTGTATTTCTGCCCTACACATTCTGTCTAAAACAAGAGATGCACACTTAAAAAAATAACTATTTAATGTAAACCGTAAACAAATGGTGGTCTGTCGCGCAGCTAGGGTTGGTAGTGGTCAGGCACTGGCCGCAAGTCAGGACCTTGTGACCAATCGAGGGACCGCTAGCATGTAACGAGTTTCAAATTTTTTAAAAAATAAAAGCGGTCTGTCACAAGGCCGCCAGGATTAGAAATGGTTCTTGTTGGACCGCAACAAGTCCGCAGCTTTGGCCTCCGGCAAACTATGATAGACCTTGAATGTAACATGAAATTCGTGTAGTGTAGTACGTAAAAATTGGGAAAAATAATATCAACAGAAAGAGGACAAAAGGGCGCACGATTTAGCATGATCAATTAGGATTTGAGCCTGCATAACTTAACATTGAATCGAACTAACGAGAACGTGCCCTAGATTGACATGCTCTGACTAAAGTAAAAAATACGATCACTATACATAATACAATTTAGGGGTTTTGAAATCAATAGAAAGGGGACTCGAAGGCGCATCTAATGATATATTTTTATTCGGGGTTTGGTCTGCTAGAACCTACCTTAAATGAAGGAAGAAGAGGATGCAACCGCCAAAAATGCACGAAGAACACCTCCCAAAAACTCACCGAAACCACCCTTGATCGTGCTCCACTCCGGCCGCTGTTGCAAAATGGGGTTTCTACGTTGGTCGGTGGTTAGTTTTATAAAGGCAATTTGATTTAGAGGGCGAGATAAGGCTGGGAAGAGTCTTACGAACTCGATGCGCGTGGGAATCACGCATTGACAAAGTTGTGCCACCTCTCGCTCAAAATTGAGCTTCTAGGGTTAGGGTTTTCAGTGGAATGAGAGGGGAAATGGGCTACCCATCAAGGCTGTTCAAATGGGCCTGGTTTGGGCTCAAACGATCGAGATTTGGGCTCGAATTAAGCGATCTAAAGTTTGGTTAGTTTAAACATGATTTTTTCCCTAATTCCATTAATTCGGCTTGATAAAAATTTTATTTAGGGTTCGACCAAGAAGAAAAAGTGTCTGGAATTTAGGTCCTCTACTTGATTATGAATTTTTTAGATTTTTATAAATTAGTTAAAACTTCACCTAAAGGAATTTCCAATTTAATAGTAATTAGTTTTTCTTAAACTATTACCTTTTATTTTATTTATTAAATTCTCGGGGTACTACAGCGCCGCATCTTGAGCCTCAATAACAGGGAAGGGTTGGTCACCATCTCTGGCTTGTCCAGCTTCCACCAATGTTGATTCAGTGGCAAGGGCTAAAATCATGGAGGCATCGACAGCTTCTTCCACAATCTCTCCTGCTTCTCTTGCAAGAAGATCCCCTTCACCCTGAAGAAGTTCGTCACCGATGCTAAGTTGCTGTTCCAAGGCCATGGTCGGTTGGTCATGCCTGACAATCACTCCTGACGCTTCCAAGCCCGCTATCGTAATATAATCCTTCGGATACTCCAGGGCTCTGGGCCTTAGGACAGGCAGGAACACCGGTGAGTCTGCACCAAGAGGTGGAAGGGATATCTTTTCGGTCATGGCGGGCAAGGTCACTAAGGTGAGAGCGGCAGAAGCCTTCAAAAAAATCAGCATAAAAGATCTCAGAGGGATGATATAGTGGCGAATGAGAATAAGTGCAAGATTATAGGGGAGACTCTTACCTTAGCAGGCACCAAGCTCAAGTCTTCAGTAGCAGAGACTACTGGCCCCATCATCCCGGCCCCCTCTCCTATGGTGGGACCGGGTGGCCCAAAGCTTCTCCATGACAGCCGTGGTGGACTGAAAGTTGTGAAATCACTTTCGTAGGAAGAAGAGCCCCCAGCATCTTCGGTCTCTATTTCCACCATGGGAAACTCCTCATCACTGGAGCCGCCACTATAATCCACCTGCGCCATCGAAGGTGAGCCCTATTCCAGCGCCGGGCTTTTCCCCTTTGAAAAAGACGGCTCCTCAGGGGGGTGACTTGCAGCAGGAGCATCTTGCACAATAGAAGCCTGCCCAGCCGGGTCCACAGTAGGGTCGACAGGCAAATAAACTTCGGGAGTTGGCTGACTCCCTGAAATGATCCCATGCTCAGTAAAAGTTCCCTCGGTCGACTCCACGACCGGGGGAGAAGGCGGTCGGATCTCGACTAAAGCTAAAATAGGGAGCACTCATGTGAGCCCAGGGTGTGATAAATTGTAGAAATCCTCAGAGGATAGACCATAGACTACCTTCTATCTTGTGGTTGGGTGTTGGGGAAGGAAAATTTTCTTCAAGGGGAGCTATTGGCACTCCATCTCCTCTCTCTTCCACAACCATTGCGGATGAAGTAGCTGCACCTGCAAAATAAGAATTAGCCTATACGACCAAAGTAGAGGTAGGGTGTAGAAAGAAAGATATACCCCGGGTTGCGTGTCCCAGCGCATGAGAAGCCTCGAATTCTTCAAACGAGATCACGGCTAGAGGAACAACTATCAGTTCCCAGTCTACGGTCTTCTTCTGGCGGGCCCGCTTCCCTCGAGTGACCGCCTCCCTTACTTGAGACCTCATTTGCTTGCGTGAATCACCAGGAGGCAGAGGTGTCATGGTTGGAGCCACCTCTGGGACTTTGAAATATGTTGGCTTCTGAGCCTTTATAATCAGCTCCCTAAAGTGCCTGGTCTCCTTCGAAGTGAGCCGAACTGCACATATACAAGGGTGGAAAAGAATGACATACATTGTAGCAAGAAGAGAAACAAACTAGGAAGATGAAGGCAATGAATGAAAGATACCTGCCGGCCCCGTATACAAAGGGGAGAGTGGCCAGTAAAATAGAGAAGGCTCTTTGTTCCTTGAAGCAGCCTCGCGAATCAGCCACCAAATGTCTCCTATCACTTCGCATTTTTCGGCCAACAACGCTAAGTCCGAATGGCCACAAGAGGATAAATGATAATACAAGCCAAGGTGGTCCATCCCCAATCCGTCGGCATATTTAAAAGAAAGGAGAAGAGGTTGGCCCAATAGGGCTTCACTAGGGCAACCTACTGAAAGCCCGTGGGAGTGCAACAATGCAAATAACCATGGGGTACTACTGTGAAGTGTCGGCCGTCGGTCCTCATTTCTAATGAAGGTCATGTAAGGATATAGTCGGTCGCTCTCAGGGTGCCAAGAAGCCGTAGAGGGTAGAGGCTCCTCCACTGGCAAGGGAATCTGCTGAAGAACCAATCGTTCACCGCTCATGCGGCATAAGCCCTGAGGCGTCTTTAAGAAGCCATCTTTGCTGATCTCCGGTAGTTTTGGCTCGATCTTGGGTGAGCACTGCTTGGCAGCCTTGCGAGCCTCCAGATAAGCTGCCACTGCAGCATTCATCTGGAATTTCAACTTCTTTAGATAAGCTGGGTCAGCATCCAGAGCCGACACTGGCTGAGAGTCCAAGAATCGGTGTTCAGCAACGGCCCAACATTCTCTTCTCGAGTTCCTATAAAAGCCTGTGCGCGCATTCCACCATTTGATATATTCTGAAGTCACACGGGGAAAGTGTGCAGGGTTTAGAACTCTAATGAAACTACCTCTCGGCCATGGAAGTAGTCCCACCATATACGAGCCTCATCATTCGACACTTGGCCAGCCCGGGCCCTGTTCGACAGTGTAAACTGTGTCAAGGAAGCAGGGATGTGTTAATCATAACCAAAATTCTGACTAAATCAGAGCGGGTAGTAAGGATCCAGCCATAAAATCCCGCTCTTACGGAAAACCAAGACACTCGGCCTTATTGACAGCGCCCAGTCGATTAGCTCTGACTCCAGAATTGGCCTTCTGCACCTGGCACCAAAAATGGGGCGAACATACCCTTCTACTTCATGAAAGCGGTACTCCCACATCTTGTTCACTAATGGACTTGAGTGGGCACCCAAGCTCCAAAAATGCAAAACTCCGGGCGCATCTATTGGAACTTTGGTCAGTTTTCCCTGGATAGCAAAAAGCTAGTCCGCTGTCTGGGTCGGCTCAACACTGGCAAACTCTATCATCCTGGGAACTAGATGTGCCGACTGGAGTGACCGAGGAGTAGCTTTCAGGAATAATATACAAACCCAGGCATTGAAAAAATGCAATGGACCAACCGTCCGCAGGTTCCTACAAAGATGCGATTATTGCAGGTCTCCCAACATTTTATATATTAAGCACAAGGCAATTGGGCACAATGAAAGCTTCATGCCCCATGCCATCAAGCAGGTAGGAAAAATGGCTTCGGCCCTGATTACGCTCTCATCACCCTACGAGAGAGCGAAGGAGCAGATCCAGTAAGTCAAGTATGCAGCACAAATAGTGACTACGTCAATACGGGTAGGGTTGCACCCTCCTTGTTGTCCTTCCTTCAATGTGGATGGGAAAGCAGCTTGTCGTCGAACCCTCTTCTTCGGCACTATCGAGGGGAAGTCTTTGTATTTCTGCTCCCTGCTAAAGAAATACTGGAGCTAGGTGCCCATCCTCACGCGCCTCTTTTCTCCAGGCTTGCGTGCCTCCCGGGTATCGTACGAGGAGCGGCAGAGACTACAATATGCTTTAATCAGATAGCGGTAGGCAAAACCAATCAAGTATCGCCCTTCACCGTCCATCTGATCCTTCAACCAGTCCGGCCAACGGACTTCCTCATACGGCTCACCATCGATCGGGAGGCCTCTTAGTTGAGAGAGACTCCAAAAGTCCAGCGACATCTCTCCTTCTGAGGTATAGAAGGTGTTGTAATAGGGACATAACACCTCAATCATACCGCAGCATAAACCCTTGGAGATGGGGTAGCGATACCTCAATGCATATACACTATGATATACGCATACCTTGATCAAAATAGGAGCATAGTGCTACAGAACATAATCGGTGAACTCCTCTGCTCATGCCCGGAAGGCATGGGTGTCAGTGGCCTTCAAGTTGGCAAACCAGCCTACAGAAATCTGGTGCTTGAAGCGCAAGGCTTAGCAATCCAGCAAGAAGGGCTCCTCTTTGTATCCCCATTTTAGCGCGGCTAGAACAAGCCAAAAGATGGTTTCTCCCGGTCCACGTGGCCTGCAGTCTCATTCCATCGGGCCGATATGAATTTAGGGGCTCTAGTGAACATCCCGTCTTGCGGGGTTAGCTCCTAGAGCCCAAGCACAGCATTCCACTTCTTGGGCTCGCCCAGTAGGTATATGGGTCTTCCCCGCACAACGAAGTATGTTAGACTATCCCGCTTAGCAAGTAGCGCCTGCTCAGCCTTCCGAACGAGAAAAAAGTCCTACTTTCCATGAAGATTGAATCGCTTTAGGATGGGCATCAGATGCTTGTCTTTGGGATGGTCCACTCTGTACCTGTCACGGCGGTCATACTTGAAGGAGCCGCTCCCAATGATTAACAGACGACCAGTGTCTACTATGTCAATGTCTGAATTAGAAGACTCCGCAACTATGGCCAGTTCATCATGGCCTCTGTCCAAAGAATTAACATCCCCCCAAGTCACCACGGCAAGGGAAGAAGAAGGAGAACCAGATGCCATGGTATCTAAATCAAAGGAAATAAAACAAAGTTAGAAAAGGATTGTCGAGAACAAAATTTCTAACAGAATTTTGGCAGAGTCTCCCCAGCCAGGGAGCTTGCCAGAAGAAAGTGGGAACACGTCCATTAACAGACGGTCCCTAAAACAGGCCGTGGGTGTCACACTGAGGCCAAATAGGACACCCAGGGGTGTAGCTCCAAGGACCAGCCTACTAGGATCCTCGCGGGGACCGGAAAGGGGGGATTTAGATCCCCTGAATCAAGAAAAAGAACGGACTTTGCCCTCACCACTCCGCCGTCGTCGACGTGCACAGAAGGGGGGAAGGAGAGAGGAAGCTAGGGTTGCGAATGGCTTGGAATGAAGAGAGAGAGAAGATGAGAATCTTTTATAGGGTTTTCGAGCCCTCTAATCTGGCACGGGGGTAGGGCACGCCATTTTAGCGCCCTCCCACGTCGATCAAGCAGATTTGTGCGCCGTTTTAACAATAAATGAAAGACCGCACCGGATTGAGGTTAAGGGGTGCGCCATTTTAACACAACACTCTAGGCCGCGCCGTTTTAATGTCAATTATCATCCTTGTGCCATTTTAAGGCCGTTACGAAGCCACGCTGTTTGAATGGCACCTCGACTGCATCAAATCAATGGTCTGTGTTGATAAAGTGAGGAGTATGCTCAATCAAAGTACATCTGCCAGTCCCGCATCACTCATTCCTCACTTGAGACACCCGCGGCTGGGGGGTATTTGTTGGCACCCGAAATATGATCAATGGCAATCACACCTGAACGATAAAAAGAATGCGGCCCGCCGAAGTGCAAAAGTCGAAGAAGACCAATACACAAGGGTCCTCTCGACTTTTGAACCCTCAAGTCATCTAACGAGAGTGTCAGGGACTCCACCTCAGGACGATCGGAAGAAATCCACAACAAACCAACAGTGTCGTTCGGCCTGTCCAACAAATCGATATCGACTCAGTCGTGCCGAACAAACCCCATCCATCATCCGATCAAGACGAGAATGTATTTTGTGGTCCGCCATCTGACAAGAAACCCTCCTCAGGTGAAGAAATGTCCCTAACTCCTCAGAATAAGGTTCCGAAGGCCATATCAGCGGAAGACCCGGGTAACCCGGCGCGAGTACGTCTTCTTACCGGATAGGTCTGTTAGTGACGAATAGCTGCCCAGCCAAGGCAAAAGCACCCCGGGTGGTGATCCACTCCCTAGGAATGTTACGCGTACAAATGAAATCGGCCCGGTAGCACAGATCACAGTGCCGAAGGTCGTATCAGCGGACAACCCGAGTGGCCGAACTAAAGGCATGGCGGACGTCGGTATTGGCCGTTTAGTGGCCTAAAAGCTTTCTCTATGCTTCTCATGGCTGTTCCGTAGGACCCTGATGAGATGAAAAAGCAAGTTGACTCCCAGAGCGAGTCCAAGACTCGCAGGCCAAGCCCGGCTCGAACAAGCGCGACAAGGGGATTAATGTGGCGCGCCTCTAAACTGGCGCGCTCCCCTCTAAACCAGTGCCTTCCCCTAAACCGTCGCCCTTCATGGCCGACACGCAAAAGGCAAGATAATTAACCGGCGCACCCACCCCCCACGTCGGGTGAGGCCACGCCTGTTAAAGGCTATAAAAGCCAGGCTTTTGATAGAAAGAGAAGAGAGAAAAAAGGAGAGAGGGAGAAGAATAGAAGAAAAAGGCAGAGTGAGGTCAGAGAGAAGAAGCTTGGGGAGAAAGAAGGCTGAGTGAGGACTCCCTGGGCAATCATCCACAATTCTTCGATAGAGGAGAGATGTCCAGAGCGAGGGGGGACAAAGATCTTTCCGATACTCTATTTCGTTATGAAGAATAGAGGTGGGTGCATGGAAGATTGCTTCATTCTTCTTCTTCCTCCTTTCTGCTAATATTTCTTCTGTGGTCTGTAATGAGACGGGCGATGATATGAGCCTACGACTCTCTCCCCATTAAATCATTTTTTTAGCATTTGCTCCATGTACCCCCTTTTTTTTACTTTCTAATACAACGATGTAATCGATCAGCTTCTGTGCGACAACGCCAGGCCATGTCCGTCTATTTTCATTTCGGTTTACCCCCTGAGCTATGTGATGGCCTCTGGGTTTGAATGAGAATAATGATGCGTGTTTGAGTCTATCCACCTTCTCAATTGCATTCGCTTTCATACTGCCCGTTATAGTCGTTTGGTTTCTTCTACCGACGCCGAACATGCCCTGGGCTAACCAAGGGCTATATCAATGTCGCCCCTCCCTGGGCCCCTTCCAATGGATTGGTTGTATCAAATATACCGCGTGTCCCACATAGGTTCCACCGCCAGAGGCATATCTCTATGTGCATCTCTGGCTATCCCTATAATCTGGGCATAGGGTGTCCAATGGCACAGTTACGTTCCTGCAGACCGCCTGCTAACTGCTTGAGCCTTTGCTGCATACGATCATCTGCTTGTTACCCCTCCGCGTGAGCCCCGTGGCTCGCACGCTTAGGGATAACTCCTCTCCCAGAGGTTAACCAAATAATACCTCAGCACTTAACCTACCATTGACGGTTTAATGGTCGAATGATTGACATTGTATTTTCTTTTACCCCAAGAAGGATAGAGTGAGGGTCTGTTCGATGTGGCCCATCCCTCTTTCCTACTACACGGGTGATGTTAGGATGCTATTACAGTCGCTATGTTTTTCTCGATAATAATAGTCCAGTGACCGGGGAGGGGGAACATTCCCCATCAAACATCCATGCCACCTCTTTTTTCTGAATCACCACAAGGCCATAGGATCACGTCGTCTTGTGGCGTGGAGCCCTACGAGCCATCGAAGGTGAATAGAGATGGGTCTTCTGACCAGACATTAAACCCACATTCATGGGGGAATGATGGTGGCCGTAGGTAAGGAACCTCTTGTAGGCTAGCCCTCGGGGTCTCCTCCCATTCAGGCCATCCCATTGATTAAATCTCTGGCCCATGGAATATTGGTGCCCCTCGTAGGCTAGCCCTCGGGGTTTCCATCCATCTAGGTCCGCCGATCGCCATCTTGGACTCCCGGCTTTAAGGAGCTTATCCCAGTTTCTATGGGAATGCCTCCACTTCCCCCCCTTGACCCTCTGGGTATGGGGAGATGCTGCCCAATTTTTGTCTGATCAATTCAACTAAATTTCTGTCGAAATTCAAATTATAGTGACTATGAATACACTTAACATTGAGAATGGACTGTGCTTGAGTAGGAACCTCGCACAAGTCTTGATCTGTCATGTCTGCAGGGCAATTGAAACCTGAATTCACTCAGTGACCAACCCTAATTAACATTAAAAATGAGCCAAGTCACAATGCAACTCAAATAGCTTAAAATTCTAGAAATCCTTGATGAAATGATGAAGAACCCTTATCCGACATACCTTAATCCGACGCCCATCCCGACTGCGTCGAATTAACTCCACACTCAAAAGCCATTAGAAACCAAGCCATCCTTACCTGACGCGGCCTAATTCAGCGCGCCCGTCACCCCCGGCACTGTTCAAGCCCCTTAGCACGGCCGCGCTATATCACCCCTTTTCCTACGTTACCCCGCGCCGATTTAGACCTATCCCTACGCTTCCTCACGCCGGATTAGAATATATCAAACCTTGCGCCATTTTAACCCTCCACTCACACTTCTACCAACCCATTTATCCCCCGTTTCCCTATCACACTTAACTCATGAATGCTCCATAATTAATCAATTAAAAAAATCATTGCTAGCTCTCGGTCGTAAGCTATTTCGGGTCTATTTCTACCAAGCATCTATACATACATGAATGCTTGCTTGTTACTATTGCATATCCGTCATTTTTTAGACTTCCGTATATCGAATGATGATTTGCTGAAGGTCAGGATAGGTCGGACCGAAGCTTTCACTAAGCGTGATGGTGGTCTTCGGACCTATGTCCTCTGCCACGTACCGAGGGCTCGGGATAATGAATGTGATCGAACTATATATTTGAGTCTATGCTCAGCTCCTGCATTATGCATTGTTATTCTGATGATTTGCTCCTGCTTATGTCTATATTCATTCATCCCCGGGGGCCCACTGTCTTGGCAATTAATTAAGAGTTTTCCTCCTTTTCAGATGATGTAATTAACGTCATAGCCTTTATGGTATGACGGACTGCCGGTCCCGACATGGACCTCACTGTCATCTGACCAAGTCAGATCGAGCGCACAATAAGCTCATCACTTAGTGACTAGCACGCCTCGGTAAATAAACTAATAAATATAATAAATCCCAATTAATAAATCAATAGTAAAATAAATTTACCCAATAAAAAATAAAAAAAAGAACTCTATCCCCACACTGCTACAAGTGGGACGACCCAGTTCCCAACTGGGTCGACCCATGTGCAGATAGATTCTGGAAACAGAATCTATCTTCAAGATGGGATGACCCAATTTGGAGATGGGTCGACCCATCCCAGTTCGCACCTCAGCACATGTACTTTGTGAGCCTCTAGAACCCATCGTATGGCCACCTTTTGGGACGATATTTTACCCTTTTGCCCCTAGGTTAAAGATGCATATCTTATAGGTTTTTGCTAGGGTGTTGCATGGGCTTCTTGGTCATTTGATCTTCCTATTATGCTGCTTTATATGAGCTGCGATTTTTAGATCTGAAGAACAAGGGGAAAAGAATTTTGGCCACAGGTGGGTAAGGAAGAGAGTTCCTCTAGTGTGCTTCACGTGTTCTTCTCTTACAGGGGTGATCTTGGTTGGAACCTTATAGATCTACATCCGTTCTCAAGTGCTCAAGCTACGACGAGGCTGAATCTCCAAGGAGAAGTTCGCTCATCTTCGTACCTCTTGAAGATCGACTCCCCCACCGTTGAAGAGCTTCAAGGAAGATTCATCTAAAGGTCGTTATGATGGGAATTGGTGATCCTCTCTGATTATAGATATGTAATAGAAACGTGTATGGATGAGATCCAGAGGGGGGTGAATGGATCCCAGTAACACTTTTGCGAAGTTTCATAAATTAAACCTACTCTTGACAGATCTAAGAAGCAATCACAGTTTTGCTAGCAGTATAAACACCAACAATTATTACTCAAATGAGGAAATTACTAAATCAATCAAATGTAGCACTTGGTGAAGGTTTGATCTAGGATTCCTCACACAAGATATGTCATTCCAGATAGGCGTGACCTATCCTTCCTGGCATGCCTTTTGATATACCTATTTGATTGAAGAAGCACTCATATCATATAAGTAATCTTGCATTCATAATTGAATCCTACTGGCAGCGTTCCTAAACATTCATCTATCGAAGCAGATGCTTAAACAAACAATCACACAATGGACAAATATTTTTAGGTGGTTCAGTCTCAACCTGAGACCTACATCAACCCCACACTCAGACCTAGGTGTGGCTTCTGCTGACTCACAGCTTGAACCGCTGAGCACCACAGCTTACTTACACTGCTGAGCAACACAGCTTGCTTCTGCTGAGCATCACATCTTGCTTAACACCGCTAAGCACCACAGCTTGCTTCCGCTGAGCATCACAGCTTGCTTAACACCACTGAGCACCACAGCTTGCTGACTGAGGAACACTTTCCCGCCACTAAGCATTACAGCTTGCTCTGCTGGCTAACAGCTTAAAAAAGATGGTAAGGAAAAACGAAAGATACTGAAATCAAAAATCATATATATCGATGAAAACCATATAGCTCAAACATGAGCATACGATCCTAGATTTTATTTAGAGATCGTGACTGGAACGCCTCTTTCTTTTTCTTCTCTTCTTCACTTCTAAGGCACTCTGTTTTCAACTCTAGCAGTCTCCTTCTATCAGCAACTAACTCTGTCTTCTTCAATTCCCTCTCAGATGCTTCGAGCTCTTCTAAATTCTTTCTTTCTTTCTATCTCTCACTATCTAATTTCTTCCTCTGTAATTTCTGGTCTTATCTATCCTGGTCTCCACTTCTTCTACCTTCCTCTTCCTCTCGGCTCTTTCCTTCTTCTAATTCCCGTTCGGGTCCTCTCTTTCTCTCTGTCTTGTACCTTCTTTGATGCTTCAGAAAATTCCCTTTATATAGCAGGGAATTAGATGGAGTGGACCCCACACTGATTCGCTCCTGGCGCGTGGAGGGAAGACTCCTACCAAAGGCTCATCATCTGACAGGTGGCTTTAGTGATCCACGTGTCAGATCTGGTAGATGAGGTGAGAACACGTGGCTGAGTGTTCTTGAGAGCAAGTAGCGTCGGATCACATGCTTCAATAATTGGAATCTTGGATTACATGCTCCACTTGAAGTTCGGCTGCTCTCAGACACATAGTGCTTGCCTTAATCCTACCAATTAGAAGACGGACATTTAGTCAAACACCTTATACGTTAGAGTTCATACTTAGCTTATAATTAGAAAATTCATATGCTCAGACTTATGATATGAATGTTTATGAAAGTGCCTTAGAGTGTGAGCAATGATGCACATACTTGATGATGTGCACAGACCTTGATTTCCAAATGTGCACAAACCCAAAACATGCATTAACCTATATGTGCACAGACATGAAGATGTGCAAAGACCTTATATATGCACAAGTCAAATGTGCACAGACCTATATGTGCACAGGCTAGAAGCTGTGTGAAGACCTTGAGTTCTGAATGTGCATAGACTCTAAAATGTGCACAGACTAGAAATGACTTAAGGTATGCATGGGCACCGACCTGACCTTGCTAAATTCAAATGTGCACAGACCTTCTACATGCACAAGGCAAATGTGCATCGACCTTATATATGACTAATGCAAACGTGCACCGACCATTGTGGCTTTGAAAGCAAACGTACAATGACCTGTTATATGACCAATAAAAATGTGCACGTACCTTTGTGGCTTTGAAAGCAAACGTGCACCGACCTTACTCTATGCTAGAGAAAGGTGCACCGACCTTTAGTACATGACATATGAACATGCACCAACCTGAAGTTCATGAAGACTTATGACATGCATCAACCTTACAGACATAGTGTGAAACCATGCACAGACCTTTCATACCTAAGTCTAAAACGTGCATTGACCTATCACACTTCATACAAGATGGTGCACTGGCATGATGAGACTTGATGCATAATGTTGCACTGACTTGATGAGAAGAAGATGTGAATGTGCATCGACCTTTGTTTTGACACTTAGACAAAACTATGGTTTGTTCAATATGAAGGGTCTTATGAATTTCAGTCCAAATATGATTCATAGACTTTCATTATCAAAACCAGGGTTCCAGCATGTTATCTATTGAGGAGATATTTTTGCAGCCCTTCTAAGTCTATTTAAGTGTTCATCTTTAGTTTATCTTGAGTATTGAGCATGTATTGAACATTCTTTTATTTTTCTGAACATTGAAATATCATGTGTGTGTGGACATTCTACGTACGGTCGTGTGTGTGTGGTTTGATAGCATGTGAGCGATCGTGTGTGTGTGTGTGGTGCTGCACTTGTACAGCATTAATCAGGCTTGCGGGCTGTGCAACAAGATCATGTTGGAGACCACGTCTCCATGTGTGTTTGGAGTGTAACTCCATGTGCTTCAGTTTGAAGCGAGTGAAGTCTCACCGATTTGGTGAGGGGTGGACGTAGGGAGCCCGTCCTGGTCCCAAACCACCTTAAAATTCCTCGTGTTCTGTGGTTGCATGTTGTGTCATATTTTATTCCAACACGATCGAGTGAGCCAGGGGAGATTGAGTGAACTAAAGTTATTTTTGTTCAGCTTATTTTCATCAATCTCGTAAATTCTGCTAGTTAGCTTTAAAATCTATCAACTCATTTAGGGGACAAGTTAACCCCCCCTTCTTGTCCGTGCGCTTATCTGGGTCAACAATTGGTATCAGAGCGAGGCCTCTAAATTTTATTCAATCTCACAGTTGAAGTGGAAAGATCATTAGACGATGGAAAGTAGGGGAATGCTCCCTGAGGGACATTCTATACATAGGCCCCCATTTTTTGATGGTACGAACTATCCCTACTAGAAAAATAGAATGACGGTGTTCTTGCGAGCATATGATTATGATACCTGGAGAGTCATAAGTAAAGGTCCTTATCAATTGCCTGATGATGAGGACAGTTGGACTGAAGAACATATTAGAAAATCGTGTACAAATTTCAGAGCTATGAATATTGTTCAATGTGATGTACATCAGAATGAATATTCACGTATATCTGTGTGTCTATCTGCGTAGGAAATGTGGAACAAGCTGAAGTTGATGTATCAAGGCACTTCTGAAGTAAAAGAAAGAAAGGCAAATTTATTGGTTCGAGAATACAAGCTCTTCATGATGAAACCGCATGAGACCATCTTGGAGATATTTGCTAGGCTCATGGAAATTACCAATGCATTGAAAGCTCTTGGCAAGGAATACACAAATCAAGATCTTGTCAAGAAGGTCCTTCGATCTCTGTCATCTCAATGGCACACGAAAGCAATGGTAATTGAAGATTCAAAAGATCTCAGCAGTTTGACACTTGATGAGTTGATTGGGTCATTAATGACCTATGAAATAAACATTAAAAGGACAGAGGAGGAGAAAGATAAAAAGAAATCAATGGCACTTAAGGCTTACACAAAGTCATTTGAGGAAAGTGATGGAGGGTCAAGTCTTGATAGTAGTGAGGAAGAACTTGTAGACCTCATCACTAGAAGAGCTAGAAAAATTTTCAGGAAGGCTAGAAGGGATGGCACTTCTTTCAGAAAAGTTCAGAAAAAACCACTGGGGAAGAAAGGAGATATTAGATGCTATGAATGTAACAAGGTCGGTCAAATGAGAAATGAATGTCCAGATCTTGGGAGGAAAGTGAAGAGCCAAGAAAGTCATGAGCACCTGCAACATACACACTCAACAAACAGATTATACCTGTCCTCAAGAAATAACTAGGAGATAAAAAGAAAAGACACATATTTTTTTGGATTTTGTTATTTTCTGATTTTTTGTTGGATTTTTGATAATATCCAATTTTTTTGAATTATCTGATTTTTTTGGATTTTTGAAAATATTTATTTTTTTTATTTTTGACTAAGCTATCTGCAACACCCAAAGAAGGGCCCAAACTACTGGCTAGGAGTGGTCATTCCTCCCTGTTGACACCCGTTTTAGCCCACAAGTTGTGTCATTTCTCTTATTCATCATTTTTGATGTCCCGAATTAGCCATTGTTTTGGAGCTTTCTTGGATGGATTTTGAGCCCATTTTTACCATTCCATATCCTTTGAGTCTTGGAGATCATGATTTCTTAGAGCCCCGGAGCTTATCTTTTCAAATTCCGGCTTCCAAGTCGACTTTCGGCCCATTTAGGCCAGCTCCCCTCAAGTAATCGGCTCTCTCTCATTGCGCAGTCCTAAAAGTGGTTCTTTTTCACCCTATTCTTGTCCTCTTTTCAAAAAGTTGTCTTCACCAAAGTTGTTCATCTTTCAAAGATCTACAATTTCTTCTTCTACACCGTTGGCCGGTTCTGCCCCGAATGTGAGTTATTCACGTTTTTCCAGCAGGCTGTGCTGTTCACCTACATTCCAGAATTTTCTTCTCTCTTCTAGCCCCATTTTCTCCATCTTTCAATCATTTTCTCAAATTTCTTTCTTCATCAAAGTTGTTCCTCTCTCAGTTATCTACAACTTCTATGTTTACCACTTTTTCTAATTCTCCACCGTTTGAGAGATATGCTTCAATTTCCAAAGTCGCGCACAGTCTGCCCGGAATCTGCCTTCATCAATGTGAAGGTCTACTGTAGATGCGTTACTTCAATGTGACGGCCCTACATAGATGCGTTACTTCACATGTGACGGTCCTACAGTAGACCGTTACATCCAAACTTGCCCGAAATCGTCCCGTTCGACCTCCAGAGTGTGACGGACCTACCCTAGTCCGTTACATCATGTGGCGGTCCTACGATAGACCGTTACATGCACCAGAGAGTCCAATTCGTGCTGGGCTCTGCTCCGTTTCTGTGCGCTGTGGCCCTCTTGCAGAGTCCATAACTTCTTGAATTCTTATCCAAATTGATCCCCATTTTTTCCTACTTCTAGCCCTTGGTATTATCTTGAATTTGGTTCATAGGAATCAAATTTTTATTGGCAATATCTCTTGGGATCTGGGTCACAAGATCAGATTTATGTTTCCTAGTTCAACTCAAACTCTGCAGATAAGGCTCCGGGGCTGCCTTCCAAAAGCCATATCTTCTAGAATCCTCCTCTGAATTGATCCCCGTTTGTTCCTATCTCTTGTCCTTAGTATTATCTCGAGTTTGATCTAGAGAACTCGATTTATCTTGGACTCTATCTCGGGAATCGTGATAAGAAGATGAGGATTTCTTACAAAACTCTATAAAAACTGCCCAGTTCGAAGTCGCGACGGGGGGCTCTTTCCAGACGTGGGGCGAAGCCATGCTGCACCGCCGACTCAATCCTTCGACCTTGGCTTGAAGAGGGAAGTATTGGCTTTCAATTCTATCCTTCTGGGCTTGATTCCATGGTCTACACTCTTAGTTCTAGTCTCCTCAAAATCACAAATCATCACGGTTTTCTGCACTTTCTGCTACACATGCGTTTTTCTCCGTTTTGCATCATCGTTTTCTCTCTATTCTCTCAATCAAATCTCATGATTTCAAATCTCATGCATGCACAACACACCCACCTATTATTTCCACCCTTCCACAGGGGTTAAAAACCCTCCCCCGGTGCGTTCTCCCCCTTTTATTCATGCTATTTTATCACTTTGGGCAGATTTCTACACTTCATGTTCTAATGGGTTTTTGCCTTTGTGTTTCATCTTTGTTTCGCAGGAGAGCATGAATACAATGTGAGGCCCTCTTCATCTAGCCGGCTGGAAGGAGAGGAGGTCGATCCCACACCATTCCCCGCATCCCGTTCTTAAGTAAGCGCGATCAAGTCTTCATATTTCCAAGGTACACGACGCCGTTCCTCTCCTTTCTTCATCCTTTGGCGTTGTTGGAACCTTGGTGGCGATCACGGTTAGTATTTCCATCCTTTCATCCCCCTTGTCCTTCATTCACATGTTTATGCATGTATGTATTTAAAGGGGGCGGGATAGGAATCTAATCTAATTAAAAAAACAAATCAACAGTTTTTTGGTGATCACGGTGGGACAGCAATGCCCATCACGCTTGTGTTCATGCTCTTTTGTAGGTTGGGTGGGTGCATGTTCATGTTTAGGTGATATTTCTTCCATTCTCCAACTATTTTTGGTGTTTTAAGGGCTCTGGTAGTGTGACGGTCCTGCAGTAGACCGTCACATGCAGGTAACGGTCCTTTGGTAGACCGTTACACAGCTTCTGGCAGTCTTGTGCGCATGCTCACAGGGCCGTGTTCGTCGGGGCATAACTTTTGATCTCGGAGTCCGATTGAGCTGATTCTTGTTGCGTTGGATAGCCCTTTGTATTGTCTTTCCATCCATATATCATTTGCATCATTTAGTTAACATTTGCATATTCTAATATTGTCCAACTTTTTAAGTTTTATGCATAAGTTCTGCAGGCAAGCTCTGGGACAGGTTCACAGGTACATCTTTACTTAGTGATTTGACTGCCTTCCTGGTGTCTGATTGCACTGATTTTTGTTCCATTGGATAGTCCTTTGTATTGTCTTTCCATCCATAGCTTATTTGCATCATTTGGGTCTCATTTGCTTAGTTAAGAATTGTCATCATTTTAGCATTTTGTCCATAAAATCTGCATGTGGTCTGCGCATAGGTTCACGGGGGCATCTTTGCTCAGTGATTTGATTGACCTCCCGGGGTCAGATTGATATGTTCTTGGGCCCGTTGTGCAGACCTTTGTATTATCTTTCCATCCATATACTATTTGTTTTTGTTGGATCATGTTTGCATAGTTTAATCTAGTCTTGATTTTCTAGTTTTAATCTAGAATTTGCATGCACTCCGGTGCACATAGGGCCATACATTGCATATCATAGTTGCATTTCCTACCTTGGTGCGTGGACCTCTCGTCTCCATATTCCTTGGAGCCGACTAGGAAAACACATCAAGGACCTCCATAAGTCCCCGTGAGCCGTGGATTCCCACACGGACGCCGGGCCGGTTGTACCTTTCCACCCCTTTAGGCTTGCATTTGCATAAGTGTGAGGGAGTTAGCCTTAGTCAACCCAGAGTTTGGTCCTTATTCCCATGGGATTCCTATCTTGAGGGAATTGTTATTAATTCAAATCATTAAAAGGTCTATTGAAAACCCTAAAAGATTTCCCATCATATTAACTTATTTGACTTGGGTGAAGACTCTCACATTGCATTGTTCGTGTTGATTGGGCTTGTCCAAGCTCATTAGTGATTTTTGTGTTGCATTCTTTCATCATCCACATATTTTGTTGTTGTTAGGCCCATTTAGCTTAGCCCATTTTGTGTGTCCATTGTCTAGTCCATTGTCCCGTGGTCCGTTGTCCATTCATCTTTGCATTAGTGGGTCGCCCCCCCCCTTGTTCTCAAGCCCATTAAGCCATTGCTTCCCCATTTGTATTGTCCTTGATCTCCATGTATTAAGTCTCCATTTTCCCTCATGGAGCAGTATTCTAACCCCTTGTATCATTCTTTTTCCCAATCTTCTTCTTATTCTCGCGTGGAATCCTCTTCCCGCGTGGGTCCATCTTCTCGTGGTCCCTCTGACCCATCTGAGGAACATGCTAATCTCATGGCCCGTATTTCAAGCCTTGTTTGCCAAATGGACCCGGCCCAGGCCCAACGTCTTATTGCATCTCATCTTCATGGGCCTTCTTCTCATAATGGGCCATCTCCTATTCATGGGCCTCCTCCTTCTCCCTCATATGTTGCTGGCCCAATTGCTAATGGGCATTATTCTCTTAATGGGCCTCATCCTTCTGCCCATGTTGCTGCCAGCCCATTCAACCTATATGCTCATGCCTCATCCAGGCCCACATATCCTTCCATTCCCGGAATGGGCCCGTCTTTTTCTCAGCTCGGATCCTCTTATTCGTCCCCATACCATGCTCCTGGTCCTAATTCACACCCTCTTGCTCAAGTTGGCCCATATTCTTCTCGATCTCTCCCTACCCAGGAGATGATTGCTCAAACCCAACGCCAACTTGATGAGCTTCAACGCCGGATCAATCCCAAATCCTCCTTGAGTATCCCATTCGCATTTCAAGGTCTTCGGCTTCCGCCATCTTCACAAATTCCCGCATATCGCCGTTATAGTGGAGTTGGTGACCCATATGTGCACTTGAAGGAGTTCGTTTATGAGTCGGCCCAATTTCGACATGACCAACACTTGATGGCTTATCTGTTTGGTCTGTCATTGGAAGGCCCGGCTCGGATTGGTTCTTCTCTCTTCCGCAAGAGAAAGTTGTGAGTTTTCATGCCGTTCAAGAAAAGTTTATTCAGCAGTATCAAGACCAGGTTGGGCCCAAGTATTCTTTCGCGGATCTGGCCCAAGAGATGATGAAGCCCGAAGAGGATTTCTGCACCTTTGCCGACCGCTGGCGTCACCTTGCCGCGCAAGTCTCGGGACACATTCCGGAGGGAGAGCAAATCAAGATGCTGATATCCAATGCCGTGCCCGAGTATCGATTTATCTTAGCCCGCAACGACATCACCTCCTGGCAGCAACTTTACAGCCGAGCCCGCTTCATTCGCCAACAAATCCAAGATTCCCTTGACCTCGAGTCTCCACCATCCACCTCCACATATCAACCTTCACCCTCCACATGTCAACCCTACGCTCCCATGAGTCAGCCGGCCATGAGTCAGCCTTCCGCCACATATCCCTCCACGAGCCAACCTCCTGCCTCTACATACCCATACGCCTCAGCATATCAACCTTCCATGAGTCAGCCTCCCGCATCCACATACCCGTCTCCATCTCCACTTCCGGTCAAGGGAACACCACATCCCGAGCAAGTAGATGCCGTCTACATACCCCCTCATCCTGTTCCACACATGCCTTCACCAAAGCCCTCCACCACTAGCCACGCACTCCTGCCTACGCAACCTCCACTTCCATCTCCACAACCTTCTCCACCATTACATATCCCTCGGCATCCACCTTGCCCGAAGCAGGCTCCTCATCTTCCTTTGTCGGAGTGTTTCACCGATATATTTCGGGCTTTGATGGCCACTCACGTGTTGCCGTTCTCTCCGGTTGTGCCTTACCGACCCGCTGTCGGGGATATGCTTCAGTTCTGTGATTTCCACCGTCAGCAGGGGCATTTGGTTGAGGATTGCCCCGAGTTCCGGGATTATGTTTATGATCTGGAAGCTAAGAAAAGGATTGATTGGGCCGCCATGCATAAAGTTATTTTACATCTTCGCAACCAACAACAGCAGCAAAAAGTGCCACCCGGGCAGCCGTCTCTGTTACTTCCAGGGCAGGGGCACCCCTATTATTCCTCGTCTGGTGTTGCACTCGCTCCATCACCTACTCCGTTACCTCCACCATCTCTTACCCCGGCTCCATCGCCGCCACAAACCCAAGCCTCTGCTCAGGCTAGTGCCTCCCCTTCTTCTCCCGCCGCCACTACCACTACTTCTATCCCCAACACCGCTCGACGCGTTGTGTCGACACGTCGACGGTGGACACCACAACCTCCCTCTTCACCCTCTCTACCTCCATGTCCACTACCCCCATCGCCTTCATCACGATCCTCACCATCTCCATTGCCATCACCATCATCTCCATCTCCACCACTAATGCTTCCATCACCACCTCCATCTCCACCCTCGCCTCCATCTCCGCCATCACCTTTGCCTGAGCCTAAGCAAGCCAAACCTTCTCCTTTATCTCTACCCTCAGCCACGCCTTCGCCGTCGCCTTTATCGCCACCCGAGCCTATCATCGCCACATCGCCTGCGCCTTCACTTTCCATCACCACTCCCGTTGGAGCCTCCATGCCTTCCAAACCTTCACATGTTCCACCCAAACATATTCCCTTTACTTCTCCAACCACTTCCACCCCACGGAGCGGGTGTGCGCTTCCTTTGGTGCCCCTCGGGTCTAATCCCCAGGGAGACAATAAGCCAAGTCAGGATGATTCAGTGCCAGCCGTGCATTTCAAGATTCAGGATTTTATCTGTTGGATGCAGATCTGTGTCCTGGTCCCTGGTTATTTTGTGGATGATGCGCCTCTACTTTCAAAGGTGACAGTTGCTAAGAAGAGTTCCCAGGCACTAGTGCCAGTTTCTTCCCAAGCGAGGCCGGTGGCAATCTCTTTGCTCGCCGGAGAGTTCACCGTTGATGCTATTATTTCTCCTCGCTCTATTGCTGTTCAGATGATAGGCCAAGAAGGGTTCTCTACCCGCATTGTGCTAACACATATGGCCACCAAGCAGATTATGGGTTCTATGTTCAAGGGGCAATTGGCCGTATCTTCTACACTTTCCAAGGATATTCTGCACCTGTTATGTAATCTTCCTCGGTTTATTAGCAAACCGGCCATGTCAACGCCGTGTATTACTCTCCCTCAGCTTCACCCGTCTCTTCTATCAAGGGAGTTGTGCTTCAAGACTGAGTTCCGAGTGGAGTTACCGAATCTCATGCTTCTAGTGCCGAGAGACAAAACCCCGTGGGTTTGTGATATTCATCACTCTGAAGGGTTACTCGCTCAAGAGTGTTCGCATATTGCTAGCACCGGGTGTCTAGGGGCAACCGCACTGATGAAGTTGCATGTTCACAGTCGGGCCAGGTCATCTGCTAGGTGGGCCCGTTATTTGAGAAGGTATTACATATTAAGAAGCCCGAAGGTCCAAGCCCGCACCAGGTGGGTCCGTTTTCAAGAAATTTCTACCAAGAAGAGGCGGCGACGTAAACTCAATGGCTATCGGTTGTGCATTCAGGGGTCCACCTCTTCCTCCTTTTCTTTTCATTCATCCTTCCTTCTACTCAGTTCCCACCCTTAGGTGGTGTATCTTCCTCCATCTGATCCCATCTCCATCATTTTCTCCTCCTTCCATAGGTCCATGCGTCCCCATTCCTCTCTTTTTTCCCCGGATCCTCCAGATTTTCCCTCCTCTCACGATTCTAGGCCCTGTCCTATTTCATCATTCCATCCTAATCTCGGGACATCACCTAATTATTCTTCCCCGAGACTTCCAGGTGTTGCCTCTGATTCTTCCCCTCCGGTATCTCTGGGTTCTTCTTATTCCCCGACCTTGGCGGGTGTCTCCCATTCTCCTTCTCTGGCACTGTCGGATGATTCTCGTCCCTCTTCTCCTACCACGTCGGATGATTCTTCTTATCATCTTTCTACTCTTTCCTCTTCACCCTTTCGGGGTCTTCACCCTTTCTCTTGCTGTTTTCGAGGCTTTAGTCCGCCTTGATCTAAGCTAATCTGGTTTCTTCTGTATCTGGTCCCTTGTTATCAGGTCTCGGCGCCTTAACGAGGGAGTTCTAGCCCTCGTCTCTCTTCCTTTTTATCCTTCTTCATCTAGTTTGGCGTCTATTGCTCCTCCATGTCAAGGAATCTTTCAATCCCTTTGCTATCCTCTCCCTTTCGTCCTGTCAAGCAAGGAATATGAAGCTCATGTTGCGCGAAGCTCGATGATCAAGATCGCGTCAGGACGCTACTTCCACTCTATGGATTTGCAAGGTATCATCATTTTGTGCAAGAATATATTATCATTGCTATTACTCTTATTACTCCTGCACATGCTTATAACGTTGGTTCCTCGACATGGTTAAGTGGCTTTTAGAAATTTGCTTAGTTCATTTAGAATGAGTTCGCTTCTGTAGCATCCTTAGCCTGGTGATAGCTCCGTGTTGGGAGTCTAGTTCTTTCCTTGATTGTTGAGGGTGACCTTTGAGCATGGGTTTTTCACACACCACACGGCGAGCCATAGCCGACCCCTCCAGTGCAACAACGCTGCTTCTTTGGCCATACTTTGGGTATGCACGAAGGTCTTTCTCTCTTCTCTGCTCGGCCAAGTGCAAGGGCAAGAGATTGATGGATAAGATGACCAACCTAGGTGCTCTCCAATACGAGAGAGGTCTCAAATAGGGGCAGTCTTGACCCTCGAAAGTGAGCTTTCATGCAATATCTAGCCAATAAGGGCTACCAAAAATAAGAATGAATATGCAACATTATGAAAATCTAAGGCATGGCAAGAGTGGCGAAGCCCCGCGGGACGTCATGAGCCTGGTCGCATGCGTGCCTGATAAATATGGGTCTCAAAATCAAAGACACAAAGCCCCAGCGCAACAGACTATCTCTTTGAGGGGTGGTGCCCTGGAAGGAATTCAAATCCTGATGTCTCCCATCCTGCATAAAGGTTGTCTCCAATTTTCTTCTATCTCCGTCTTAGGCTGGGTTGTATCTCGGGTATGGCCTTAGTAGGGGCACCGTTCTTTAGAGGCAGTTGGTTATGGTAAGCCACCCTCACATGCACGCCCTGCTTAAGGGAAGCCTTTAATGAGAGGGGAGGGACGGTGATCCCTGGCCAGTAGTTCGAGCCCGTCTTTGGGTGCTGCAGATTGCTATGTCAAAATCCAAAAAAATGAAATATAGTTCAAAATCCAAAAAAATCAAATATGTCAAAATTCTGAAAAGAAAAAAAAAAGAAATATTGTCAAAATTCCAAAAAAAAAAATCAAATATGTCAAAAAATAACAAAAATTTGAATATGGCAAAAAAATCAGAAATACAAAAATCTAAAATACTTCTCTTCTATTCCTTTTATTTTTATCTTGAGGACAGATACGTAATCTGTTTGCTAAGTGTGCAGGCTACAAGTTGCAAGTTCAAGCTGTCCTTGCTCTATCATTCGCTCTGTCTCCTGCACACATTCTTCGATCTGTTCTCATCTCTTCAATATCTCTTCTACAGCTCATGGCCTTCCCAGCTTTCGCTTATCTGCTTAATCATGTCTCCATGAGTGGGCAATATCTCACGATTTTGAACCTGGCGGTTCTGCCTCATCTGATCTGGGGCTTTGATTGAAGAATATGTTTGTTATCTTTATCATGTCTATGGTCCTCCATGTCTTTTGTCCCGTCGTGTCATTCGTCACACGTGTCCCTATCCTGCCGTGTCATTCATCACACATGTCTTTGTCCTCCGTGGTATTGTCATTCCCCGTGTCTTTGTCCCACCATGTCCTTATACCACTGCGTGTGCTGTCCCGCCGTGTGCGTATTTTCTTGTCCCACCGTGCCTTTAGTCGCATGTATGCTTGCCATTTGTTTGTTTGTTATGTTTCATCCATCTTCGTTATGTTATGTTGTGACATGTTTCGTTCATATTTCTCTTATTATGTTGTGTTCATGTCATGCTTGTTTATATTCGTTCATGTTCACATCATGTCATGTCATGTGGTTGTTGTCTTATTTGAAAATCCATAAAAAGCAGAAATCTGAAAAATCCAAAAAGGTGCCATTTCGCTTGACAGGTAAGTCAGGTATGGCTCTCTATCCTTCTCATTGTTGCATTACTATATGGCATCTACATTATTATAGTCTCTCAAGGACCGGCTGGTTGCCCGTGTGTTCTAGGATCTGATGTTCCCTTTAACAAAAACGATGATGATCTAGGAACATACGGTTAATCGTTGGATAGGCCGCTCGGTTGAGTCGAGTGGGGGACGATAGACTCTTTCTCGCACGCCGTGGTTGCAAGAAGACTCTTGACCCCGTCCTAGCTCAGTCTAGCAATATTATCCTTGAGTACTTTCTATTTTATCTTTCTTTGCATTCGTTTTAATGATTTCTTTATTTCAGCCCAGCATGCATCATGTCATTTTGAGCATTCATGCCTCGTGATCCATTCAACGATTTCTCCTCAGCAATGGTTAATTGCACCTCAGTTCTCTTGGATAAGAGATCCTTCATTCCACTCTGAATTCAAACGATTTCTCTGATCTTGCTGCTTGGTCTGGTTGGCCAGTGTGATTCCTATCTGGATTTTATCTCAGTCTTATTCTCCTTTCCAGCTCTTATGATGTGTTCTTTCCGACCCACTCATTGTCTGTGGATTGTGTCCCCGATGAGGTTGGTCGTGTTTCCTTTTCCTCCCTTAGTTAGTTATCCAGACATGTCTCATCGTTGTCAATCATTCCTTGTGGTTAGTTCGGCATTTTCGGGAGAATTCCCATCGCTTGTTGGTTGTGACGGGTGTCTTTTTGCCTTGATGCCCGATTATCAGTTCTCTCCACTCCATCTCCGCT
This sequence comes from Amorphophallus konjac, assembly GCA_022559845.1. Taxonomy (NCBI): domain Eukaryota; kingdom Viridiplantae; phylum Streptophyta; class Magnoliopsida; order Alismatales; family Araceae; genus Amorphophallus; species Amorphophallus konjac. Next base: position 247,855,904 of record CM040128.1, on the reverse strand, counting down.
TCATCTCCATTTCACGTCGCTGTCGCTTTCGCTCCATCTCCTTTCTATTTCACCTCCGCGTCGCTTTCGCTCGTTCCCTTGCAAAGCGGACATCAAGGAGGGGCATCTGTTGACACCCGTTTTAGCCCACAAGTTGTGTCATTTCTCTTATTCATCATTTTTGATGTCCCGAATTAGCCGTTGTTTTGGAGCTTTCTTGGATGGATTTTGAGCCCATTTTTACCATTCCATATCCTTTGAGTCTTGGAGATCATGATTTCTTAGAGCCCCGGAGTTTATCTTTTCAAATTCCGGCTTCCAAGTCGACTTTCGGCCCATTTAGGCCAGCTCCCCTCAAGTAATCGGCTCTCTCTCATTGCGCAGTCCTAAAAGTGGTTCTTTTTCACCCTATTCTTGTCCTCTTTTCAAAAAGTTATCTTCACCAAAGTTGTTCATCTTTCAAAGATCTACAATTTCTTCTTCTACATCGTTGGCCGGTTCTGCCCCGATTGTGAGTTATTCACGTTTTTCCAGCAGGCTGTGCTGTTCACCTACATTCCAGAATTTTCTTCTCTCTTCTAGACCCATTTTCTCCATCTTTCAATCATTTTCTCAAATTTCTTTCTTCATCAAAGTTGTTCCTCTCTCAGTTATCTACAACTTCTATGTTTACCACTTTTTCTAATTCTCCACCGTTTGAGAGATATGCTTCAATTTCCAAAGTCGCGCGCAGTCTGCCCGGAATCTGCCTTCATCAATGTGAAGGTCTACTGTAGATGCGTTACTTCAATGTGACGGCCCTACATAGATGTGTTACTTCACATGTGACGGTCCTACAGTAGACTGTTACATCCAAACTTATCTGAAATCGTCCCGTTCGACCTCCAGAGTGTGATGGACCTACCCTAGTCCGTTACATCATGTGGCGGTCCTACGATAGACCGTTACATGCACCAGAGAGTCCAATTCGTGCTGGGCTCTGCTCCGTTTCTGTGCGCCGTGGCCCTCTTGCAGAGTCCATAACTTCTTGAAATCTTATCCAAATTGATCCCCGTTTTTTCCTACTTCTAGCCCTTGGTATTATCTTGAATTTGGTTCATAGGAATCAAATTTTTATTGGCAATATCTCTTGGGATCTGGGTCGCAATATCAGGATTTATGTTTCCTAGTTCAACTCAAACTCTGTAGATAAGGCTCCGGGGCTGCCTTCCAAATGCCATATCTTCTAGAATCCTCCTCTGAATTGATCCCCGTTTGTTCCTATCTCTTGTCCTTAGTATTATCTCAAGTTTGATCCAGAGAACTCGATTTATCTTGGACTCTATCTCCGGGAATCATGATAAGAAGATGAGGATTTCTTACAAAACTCTATAAAAACTGCCCAGTTTGCAGTCGCGACGGGGGGCTCTTTCCAGACGTGGGGCGAAGCCATGCTGCACCGCCGACTCAATCCTTCGACCTTGACTTGAAGAGGGAAGTATTGGTTTTCAATTCTATCCTTCTGGGCTTGATTCCATGGTCTACACTCTTAGTTCTAGTCTCCTCAAAATCACAAATCATCACGGTTTTCTGCACTTTCTGCTACACATGCATTTTTCTCCGTTTTGCATCATCGTTTTCTCTCTATTCTCTCAATCAAATCTCGTGATTTCAAATCTCATGCATGCACAACACACCCACCTATTATTTCCACCCTTCCACAGGGGTTAAAAACCCTCCCCCGGTGCGTTCTCCCCCTTTTATTCATGCTAATTTATCACTTTGGGCAGATTTCTACACTTCATGTTCTAATGGGTTTTTGCCTTTGTGTTTCATCTTTGTTTCACAGGAGAGCATGAATACAACGTGAGGCCCTCTTCATCTAGCCGGCTGGAAGGAGAGGAGGTCGATCCCACACCATTCCCCGCATCCCGTTCTTAAGTAAGCGCGATCAAGTCTTCATATTTCCAAGGTACACGACGCCGTTCCTCTCCTTTCTTCATCCTTTGGCGTTGTTGGAACCTTGGTGGCGATCACGGTTAGTATTTCCATCCTTTCATCCCCCTTGTCCTTCATTCACATGTTTATGCATGTATGTATTTAAAGGGGGCGAGATAGGAATCTAATCTAATTAAAAAAACAAATCAACACTCCCCTCTCACTAAGGACTTCCCTTGAGCAGGGCGAGCATTTGAGGGTGGCTTGTCACAACCACCCATCTCTAAAGAACGGTGCCCCAACTAAGGCCATACATGGGATACAAGCCAGCCTAAGAGGGAGAAACAGAAGAAAGTGGAGAAAAGCTTCATGCAGAATGGGAAATATCAGGACTCGAATTCCTTCCAGGGCACAACTTCTCAAAGATACAGTCTATTGCATCGGGGCTTTGTGTCTTTGATTTTGGACTCAGTAATAGACATGCATACGACCAGGCTCATGACGTCCTGCGGGGAACTATACTCTCACTCTTGCCATGCCTTGATTTTCATAATTTTGATATTCATTGATCTTCTTTTGTTTATAGCCCTTGTTGGCTAGATTTGGCATGAACGCTCATTTTCAAGGGTCATGAGACTGCCCCTATTTAAGACCTCTCTCGTATTAGGGAGCGCCTAGGTTGGGCATCTTACCCGTCCATCTCTTGCCTATGCACTTGGCCGAGCAGAGAAGAGAAAAGAGCTTTGTGCATACCCAAAGGATGGCCAAAGCAGCAATGATGTTGCCCTAGAGGAATCGGCTATAGCTCGCCGTGAAGTGTGCGAAAAACCCATACTCAAAAGCACCCTCAACAATCGGGGAAAAAATTAGAACTCCCAGTGCGGAGCTATCACCAGCCTAAGGTGATACAGAAGTGAACTAGAAATTTTGACTAAGCTAACTTCTAAAGCCACTCAAATGACCTAAGGGATGCGTATTATAACCATGCGCAGGAATAAAAAGTAATAGAAATGACATCATGTCCTTATGCAAAATGAAAGATACCTTGCAAATCCATGGCGTGGAAGCAACGTTCTGAAGCGATCTTGATCAGCGAGCTTCGTATTCCTTGCTTGACAGGATAAAAGGGAGAGGATAACAAGGTGTAGTGTTTCCTTGACACGAAAGAGTGGCAGACACCAAACTGGATGAAAAAATGATCAAAGGAAAAGAGGTGAGGGCTAGAACTCCCTCGCTAGGGCGCAGAGACCCTGATAACAAGGAACAACATACAGAATAAATGAAGATCAACCGAGATCAAGGTGGACTAAAGTCTCGAAAATAGCAAGAAAAAGGGTGAGAACCCCAAAAAGGGTAATAAAGAAATAATAGAGAAACAATGATTGGACTACTACAAAGATAAGGAAGATGGGGAGTGATCATCCGACGGAGTCGGAGAAGAATCAGAAGTAGGACCTAGAAATTCCGGAGGAGGAGAAGAATCAAGTGAAAATTTAAAATGGGAGCAATAAGGAAGATCCAGAGGCTCCAGATGAGAAGAGGAAGGACCATAAGGTAATTGGTGACTAAAACAACCTGGGGAAATTGGGTGAGGAGATGGACCAAATGAAGGCTTACAATTGGTGGGATGAGGAAGATTTGAAAATTCCCGAAAAGGGAAAGGATGAGGACCCGAGGAGCTTAGAAGAGAGAACACTAGATCATAAGGGGGAAGGTACACCACCCAAGGGTGGGAGCTGAGCAGAAGAAATAACGAATGAATAGGAAGAGAAGGAGAAGTGATCCCTTGTGTGCACAATCGATGGCCCTTATACCTACGCTGACGCCACTTCTTTGCAGAAATATCTTGTAAAAGGACTTGCCTGGGTCGGGCTAGGACCTTCGGGCCTCTTGACTTGCAATATCTTCTTAAATAACGAGTTCATCTGGAAGACGGCCTAGCCCGATTGTGAACATGCAGCTTCATCGGGGCGGTTGCCCCTAGACACCCGATGCTAACAATATCGGGACATTCTTCAATAGGTAACTCCTCAGGATGAACATCACAAAACCATGGAGTTTTGTCATTTGGCACTAAGACCTTGAGATTCAGCAACTCCACTCGGCAATCAGCTGTGAATCATAGCTCCTTTGATAGAAGAGAAGGATGAAACTGAGGGAGAGTAATACACGACGTTGACATGGCCGGCTTACCAATAAATTGAAGGAGAATGCATAACATGTGCAGAATGTCCTTGGGAAATCATGATAATACGGCGAACTACCTGTAATACCCTATATCTTTCGGATCGGAATCGGAGAGCTTTCGGAGCGCTTTTGCGAGTCCCGGATCATGTTTTACGATCCACTCAAATTTTTGCCCTATATAGCTTACGGAACCCCGTGGAGAGTGAATCGTTGAGTTTTGAGAATCCGGGATGTTACAGGTGCATTGTGCTCTTTCCGAGGATCGCAGAGGCTATTTTTTCATATTTTTTTGATTTCATGAAATTTTGGGTCAAAATCGGATTTTAGAAATATTGCTAATTTCTATTTTCTTTTCCTTTTTAACCCTCACCCTCTCTCCTCACGGCCATTCTCACTCTCCCCCCCTATGTTCTCTCTCCTCTCTTCCCCGCTCCCCCTGGCGTGCGACCGTGGTGGAGGTGGATGAGGCTGGGATGTTGTGGAGGCGTCATGGAGCGCGAACGCGCGAGGAATGGAGTGTGGCATTGGCGTGATCTCGTTCCATGGATTCGAAGTGCCGGCATGGTTCGTGTGATGGTTTTTGGCATTTTCGACGCACGAGATCTTCGGTGGAGGTAGGGGGGAGGATACTCTACATGTTTCCTGCATTCCCTCGTAATTTTGAGCTGATAGGCGTGAGTATGAGTGGGGTTTCTATTTTTAAGGGAAATGCATGTTAGTCACAGTTCCAGGCGATGGTTTTCGATTCAAATAGCATAATTTGAACCCCTATCTTGTCGGGATTCGATTCCCACCAGTTTGGCTATATTTGGCCGTGATTTGGGGCCGATATGAGGCTGTTTCTACACATGAGTCATTTTGGGTGGATTTGTGGAAATCACTTGTTTCTTTTTATTTTGTGGTTTGTTTAGCCTCTTCCAGCTTGTGGAAGGTTGGCATCAAGTCTATGTATGTTTCCCCGTCATTCTGCGACGATTGGGGCATGGAATGACCGGATTTTCTGCATTCCTATAGCTTTCACACCTGAACGAAGTAGCGGTCGTACCAGACACCGCAATCTTGTAAAGGTGACGTTCTGGAGACCGTTATCTTGGTGTTCATGGTCGGTTTCTGGTAGCAGTCTGGCTCCAGATCGTAACTTGTTAGTAGCGGCCCTAGGGTGACTTCTATTTGGTTTTAAGTTGGTTTAGGTCAATTCCAAGTTGCGGCCTTCCGACTGACTGCCTTCTGAAGTTACGGTCAGGGGTGGACCACAACCAAGATCGCTTACCGTGCAATTTTTGAGGCAGTCTGGAGATGACGGTCTTGTCATGACTGCCACCTTCAAGAGGCGGCCACAGGGAGACCGTCCTCTGAAAGAGGTGGCCCTGGGCAGACCATCTCCTACTTGCGTCGGTTCAGTAGGTAGCGGCCCTGTTGAGACTGCAACTTGGTTGGCCCGTCAGGTAGAGGCAAGGCTATGACCGCCACATTCTGTTAGTGGCCATAGGGTTGACCGCCACCTGTTCTGGGTGTTTCTTTCACCGGTTTGGCTCCCGGTTGACTTGGCTTTGACCCCTTGGTTAGCCCATTGTTTCGTGGATGTCTTGGACGTCCTATGAGGGCTGTGACCATGATATAGGGTGTTCGGAAGTGTCGTAATATCGAGTAGTGTGCCGTGTGGTTTTGAGAGTCATTATGGTTTCCGGTCAACTCGGTTGTGACCCAGTGGTTGACACATGACCTCGTGAGTGTCTCGATTATCTCATGAGGATCGAGACCTGGTTTTGGATGTTCGGAGGTACCATCTTACCTCGATTTGCCAGTGTGGTCTGAGGGTTTTTGGTGATCCCTCATGTTTTGTGTTTCTCATTATGCGAAATCGTGAGTCTGATGAGCGGCTTAGGAGCCGAGGACTCATTATTGCTGTTGTGGGTCCGGTTGTTATGTGTTGGTTCCATAATGTGTTTTACCGTGGTCTTGGCTTAGGGACTAGGCTGATTGGCGGCGTGTTACCGCTTTGTGCAGTGATCTTGACCCGAGTCTTGTGACTCAAGGATCATTATGTTAGTAGGCCTAGTCGGTTGTCCTGAGTCTAGTGGCAGTTGTATGCTGCCTTGTGTTCAGTGGTACGTGCGACGGGTATGTGCGTGACCTATCTGTACTTTTTGTTTTGAGTCTCAGTGTCTAGTGAGCCTCCACTAGTCATAGCCTGACGACACTTTCTGTGTGTCGGCCCACCTGGGAGTGATGGCGGGACGAGTACCCGATAGAGACGGTTTTTAGGCTAGTTGCAATGGGCCCCTTTGTCTTGCCATCAGAGTCTGATGGGAGGGGAAAAACAACTAGAGGTCTGGCTCAAGACATTGAGCTTGTGTGTGCACACGTGGTCAGGGGAGTTGGACCAGCGCCGACGGGCGTGACCCTGACTAGTCACTCATTACTGGGGTTCCTTGGTTCCTTCGGTGTCTCTGTTACCGTGTTCGAGGAACGTGGGAGTCACTTGAGGGGTAGTGTAAGACGTCAGTGGACGCATCTGGCTTTTCTTCTAGTGAGGAGGTACTTCTGTCACTCGACACATGATTCGTGGTTTGTGTAGCATACACGACCGTGAGATCGTGTATGTATTGGTGCTTTTAGACCATGTGGTCTTGAGTTGGGGTTTGTCTATGTGGATGAGCCTGCACGACTGAGATGTCGTGATGTGTCCTGGCTGTATAGCCAGAGTTTCTTTGTATCGATTTGGTGATTCCCGACTGTGTGTACGAGAATTGGTGTTTTGCTGATAGGAGTTGTTTAGAGGGCCGAGGTTCCATCGGCTGCCGTGTTTCCATTCAATACTACTATTTTCCTCTTTACTTTTATTATTGTTACTCTTGCTTTGTTGTCATTGTTTAGCACTGCTATTTATCACTTTTGTTTTGTGGTGGGGATCCGCGGGACCCCTACTGAGCCAGTGAGACGAGACTCGCCCCTGACTTTTCAGGTGTAGCTATTCTTTCTCATGGTGCAGAGTGTTGTGCCCCTGGTTTTGATGATGACAACCATGAGATGTGTGTGTTGAATTCAACTTAAAATGTTGAACTAAATCTTGATTCAGTAACGCATGCATCTGGTTTATTTTTGAATGCACGAAAGGGACAGGGTCGACGCAGGATGATTCATGGCGTCAACGCAGTGGGTTGCCTCAAGGACAACGCCTACACAAGACTCTGAAGGCGTCCACGCAATACTTAAAGAGGCTAAATCATAAGTCACTAATATAAACTCAGTGCGTCAACGCCGCATCTCCGCAGCGTCGATGCATCAGTTCAAAAGGCCCAAACATACTCAGTGCATGCTTTCTTGCATAAACAAAGTCTATACATTCTTCAGTAGCAAGTTGATACATCTCTTGCTCCATGCACGCAAAGTCTGTACATTCTTCGACGGCATGTCTGTGCATCGTTTGTACCATCCACTCAAAGTTTGTACATTCTTCGGTGGCATATCTGTGCATCGCTTGAACATTGCACGCAAAGTCTGTACATTCTTTGGTGGCATGTCTGTGCAACTTTTGTTCCATACATACATAAAGTTCATGCATTTGAATATTAAGTCTACACATGGTTGCCTTTGCAGTATATTTCTACATTCTCGAACCAACTCTGTACATCTTTCTACTATCCTCATATTGATTTTAACTAATATTAAGTCTGACTTTTGCTGGATATTTGCTCGAGGAGTTTAAGAAGGGCACGTGATCTAAGATTGGAGGATGTGCCAGGATCGTGACATGTGTAAAGCAGTGAGCTAAAATACTGCCATGTGGTCAAGGCGCTAGGGCGGGAATTCGTGGAGGACACATGCCCACCTATCTGCTACTGCTATAAAAATAAGACTTCTCCATCTAGAGAAGATGATCGTGTGTGTGAGAATTGAAAAATACCTTAGAAGAGCAGAACCAGAAAGAGCCTGCACGATCCAGAGAGAAGAGAAAGAGGAGAACAGAGAAGAAGATTTGGAGAAGCGGTAGTCGAACCTGAGCGAGTGAAGCCCTCGAGAAGGATCGTGGAGTCCATCGTCTTCCTGCTGGTACCTTGCTGCATCCACTGACGATCAAAGAAGATCCATAGGCAGTGGTTCAGTGCGAGTTCATCTACCCTTCAGAAGGAGAAGGCCAGCTGATCGTTGAAACATCTTCCTCCAGACTTCTGAGTTTGAGCTTGAGATCCAGCAGCATCACAGATCTGGAGCTGTTCTTCCATCTCTGAGTGATTTCGTTCATTGCTTTTGTTTTCAGTTTTAACTCTGTTATTGTATTTCTCCCTCGTACTAGTTTGAGTAGAGGGAGGGTATTTGATCCAGGGGATTGTGCTTGGATCAAGGGTATTTGGGTGTGTTTGCCTGCAAGCTATTTTTCAGTGGTTGAGAGGATTTGTTCCTCTGTCTAGCCAAGCTGTAGTGCTTAGCGGTGTTGAGGAGTTTATTCCTCGGTGTAGCTAAGCTGTAAGGCTCAATAGGGATCCTCACTGATTTTAGTGAGGGGTGGACATAGGTCTCCACAAGGAGACCAAACCACCATAAAAATCGGTGTTCTCTTGTGATTTGCCATTTTTCGCATAATCTGCTTGACGTTAGATGTTTGAGTAGGCTCGATCTGCACACATTTAGTTACTGATTTTCATATTAGCATTCTATTTTTGATAGCGAGTGTGATCTTCCATAAAATTTTCAAAGGGTCAACCTATTCACCCCCTCCCTCTCTACTTTGACCTTCCACCTAATCCTACACAGAGGTGCAATGCGGTGATTCTTAGTTGCCAGCTTTACTAGTGTCGGGCTTCCCCCGACTTGAGAGTATGTTTCTCTTTTCTCTTGGACTGTACCTTAGTTGAACTGGACTCTGCTAGCTCTGTAGTTAATTTGTTTAATGAAAATGTAATTTTATTTCTACTAATTTAGCAATCTTGATCATATTAATTAATTATTTACTACTTTATCTGGAAGTTCAATGTACTCCACACCCACCTTTCTATCCCTTCGGAGCCTTACAGCTCTTGGGAGGCCTCTCAGGATCCAAGTGATATCGGGTTTACCCGGTATCCAGATGTTGGGTCATCACAGTGCTCGTCCAACATAGAATCCATCAAACCCTTGGCAGCCGTATGAGTTAGCATGATCCAGGTAGAGAACCCCTTTTGACTAGCAATCTGAATGACAACAGAGCGAGAAGAAATAACAACATCAATGGTAAACTTTCCGGCGAGCAATGAGATTGCCACTGGTCTTACTTGAGAGGAAACTGACACTAGTGTGAGAGAATTCTTCTTGGCAACCATCTTCGGGAGTACAGGCACATCATTCCCAAAAGAGCTGGAGATCAGGACACGGATCGACATCCGATAGATAAAGTCTTGAAGCTTGAAACACCCAGACGGCATTACAGTGCCTTAACTCAGCTTGTTGTCTTCCTAGGGACTAGACCTAAGGGGCACCATAGGCAACGCACACTCGCTCTGTCGGGTGGAAGTAGGTAGAGAAATGGGTGGAGAAGGCTTGGCAGGCGTGATAGGTGGTGGAGTGATAGTGGCAATGATAGGCACGGGCGAAGGTGTGGGTAAGGGTGGTGAAAGGCTTGAAGGTTCCAGCAATTGTGGTGAAGGTGGAATGGGAATGGCAGGCTCAAGTGTGGGTGAGGGCAGAGGTGAAGGCAAAGGTGAAGGCGTAGCTTGCTCAGGCTCGGGCAAAGGTGAAAGTGAAGGTGAAGGTGTAACTTGCTCATGCTCGGACGATGAGAGAAGATGACGGTGATGGAGAGGAAGGAGGCCGCGACGTCCACCATCGATGTATTGACACGACACGCCGCGTTGCGTTAGGAGTGGAAGGGGTGGTAAAGGTCACAGGAGCAGAAGTGGTAGTAATAGAAGCAGGCGAAGTAGAGGAAGTGGCGGCAAGGGAAGTGGATGCACTAGCCTGAGTAGAGGCTTGGGTTGGTGGGGTTTATAGAGATGGCATAGGAGATGGCAAAGGTGGTGAGCGTGATGGAATAGGTGATGGAGCGGGTGCACTGCTAGATGAAGAATCACAGGGGTGCCCCTGGTTTTGTAGTGTTGGAGATGGCTGCCTGGGTGGCGCTTGCTGCTACTGCTACTTGCTGCGAAGATATAGCACAACTTTATGAATCGCGGGCCAATCGATCCTCTTCTTATCTTCTAGATCATAAATGTAATCTCGGAACTCGGGGCAATTCTCAACCAAATGCCCCTGCTGACAATGATATTCATAGAATTCAAGCAAATTCCAAACTGCTGGTCGGCAAGGTACAACCAGAGAGAGCTGCAACGTGTGAGTGGCCATCAAAGCCCAGAAAATATTTGTAAAACACTTCGGCAACGGAGAGTAATGAGCCCGCTTTGGGCAAGGCGGATGCCGTGGGGTATGGGATGGAGTGGAAGGTTGCGGAGACGGAAGTGGAGGTTGTGTAGGCAAGGGTGCATGACGACTAGCGGAGAGACTAGGCGAAGGCACATGTGGAGCGGGATGGGGAGGTATGTAATGGATGGCATCTACTTGCTTGGGGTGTGGTGTTCTCTTGACTAGAGGTGGAGACACATGTAGGTATGTAGAAATGGAAGGTTGACCCTGGATGGCGGAGGGCAGACTCGTGAAGGATTGGTATGAGGAGGCGTATGGATTCATGGAGGGTGGACTCGTGGAGCGGTATGTGACGGAAGGCTGACTCGTGGAATGTTGGTAAGAGGCGGAGGGCTGACCCATGGAGAAAGTAGATGTGGATGGTGGACTCGTGGATGGTTGATGCGCGGGAGCGGAAGGCTGACTCATGGAGGGTTGGAAGGAGGTATACACAGGCGTATAGTCAAGGGGGTTTTGGAGTTGTTGGCCAATGAAGTGGGCTCAACTGTAAAGCTATTTCTAGGAGGTGATCTCATTTAGGACTAAAATGAAGCGATACTCAGGTGTTGTGTTAGAAATGAGCATCTTAATATGCTCCTGCTCCGGAATATGCCCCGGGACTTGCGCGGTGAGGTGACGCCAACGATCAGCAAAGGTGGAGAACTCCTCATCGGGCTTCATCTTCTCGTGGGCCAGATCCACAATAGAATATCTGGGTCCAACCTGGTCTCGTTACTGCTGAATGAACTTGTCTTGCACAACTTGGAAATTCACAACATGCTCTTGCGGCAACGAGAAGAACCAATCCCAAGCCGGGCCTTCTAATGACAGATCGAATAGATAGGCCATCAAGTGTTGGTCATGTCGAAATTGGGCTGACTCATAAACAAACTCTTTCAAGTGCACAAAGGGGTCACCGGTTCCACCATAGTGGCGATAAGCGGGAATTTGTGAAGGTGGCGGAAGCCAAAGATTATGGAATACGAATGGGACACTTAAAGAGGGTTTGAGATCAATTCGGCATTGCAGTTCATCAATCTGGCATTGGGCTCAAGAGATCATCTCCTAGGTAGGGAGAGATCGAGGATGATGCGGGCCAGCTTAAGCAAGAGGATGTGAATTCGGACCAGGAGTTGGATAATGGGCCGGATAAGAGGATTCGGGCTGAGAAGAAGAAAGGCCCACTCCGGGAATGGAAGGATACATGGGCCTAGAAGAAACATGAGCGTAAGGATCAAGGGGACCAGCAGCAACATGAGGAGAAGAAGAAAGCCCATTAAGATGGTTTGCAATGAGTTTTTGGGCTTGGACTGGGTCCATTTGGCGAACAAGGCATGAAAGATGGGCCATAAGATTGGCTTGTTCTTCAGATGGGTCAGAGGGACCATGGGAAGAAGGGCCCGCGTGGGAAGAAGACTCCACGCGGGAGAAAGAAGATTGGGAAGAAAAAGGGCAAATGGAATGAAAGTGGCGCTCCATGAGAGAGGTAGAGACTTAATATAGAAATATCAAGGAAACACAGCCAGGGAAGAAAGGGCGTGATGGCTGATGAGGCGGGCAACCTAAGGAAAGGTCACGGTCTTGAGGAGACTGCTACTAGGAGGTGGCGGTCAAGTGATGACCGCTACCAAGCTCTAAGGACTGACTGACAGATAGACAGACTAATGCAGGAAAGACCAATGGGAAAATGCAAGAAAATGCAGCACAAACGTCACAAATGGGTCTGAACAGGCCCAAACAGCACAAATAATGTGGTGTGAGAGGGTTCACCTAGTAGACTCCAAGGAATATGAAGCCAAGAGGGCCACTTACCAAGGTAGGAATGCAACTACAATATGCAATGCATGATCCTATGTGCACCTGAGTGCATGCAGATTTCTAGCATAAAACTAAGAAATCAAGACAATATAAAATTATGAAAACATGACAAAATGAGTGCAAATAACATGCGAAAACCAATATAATATAAAGGACAACAATGTAGGACCAAAAAAGGCACAATCAGACCCTAGAAGGTAGATTAAATCATCAATGAACAACATACCTGAGAGTCTGCGTGTAGATTTCTAGCCTAAAACTAGGAAATCAAGACAGTATTAAATTATGAAAACATGACACAATGAATGCAAATGATACGACAAAACCAAGATAATATAAAGGACAACAAGATAGGACCATAAAAAGGCACAATTAGACCCTGGAAGCTAGGTTAAACCATCAACAAATGACGTACCAAAGAGTCTACCCCTGGGCCTACCAAAAATAGAAGGTGGCCTCATGGGGACCGCCTTCTGATCCCACAACCTGAAAACTGGAGGATTAAATGGAAAACCCGAGGAAATGCTATCTAAATGGAAACATACACACACCAAATTTGCAAGAGAGCAAGAATAACGTGATGGGCACTAGGTGTCCCACCGTGATCGCCAAAAAGTGAGTTTGTTGATAGTTAAATCACCGCCCCGAACAAGAACAATAAAGCAATAGACATAATCATGCAACAATATGAAAGGGAAAAGGGGCGATAAGAAAAGAGATGTGTACCGTGATCACCACCAAGGGTTGGCAGTAGGAAAGAGATGATATAAGGAATAAAAAAACCTACTGCGTACCTTGGAAAAGAGGATGAAGACGCGGCCAAAGAACAACCGCTAAGACATGATCGCGCGTAGCAAACGGGTGTGGGAACTTGTGTGGATTACACCTCCTCACCTTCCAGTCGGCTAGAGAGCGAGGGCTTCACGTTGTATTCTTGCTTTCCTACAAAACAAAGTTAAGATAAGGAGAAAAAACCCATTAGAAACATGCGTGTAGTATCAATCCCGAGTGCAGAAATATGCATGAAAGATTGAGGGAGAACACACCGGGGGAGGGTTTTTAACCTCTATAGAAGGGACAAACAAGTAGGTTTGTATGTTGTGCAATGATTATGAGTGAAAGAATGAATTAAAACTTAGGAGGTAATAGTGAGAAACATGGAGCAAAAGTGCTGTGTGCAAGAAAATGCAGAAACTATGTAAAATCAGAGAAAGGAAGGGCGAATAAATAAGGGAAGGAACGAGAGGAAAGATTCCTTAAGCGAATGAAAATGAAGCCAATACTCCCCTGAACAGCCTGGGGTCGAAGAAGTAGGTCGCCAATGTAGCATGGCTTCGCCCAAGTCAAGAAAATGCCCTCTCTCTCACACATGCAGTAGGAGGCTATTTATAGAAGTGCAGAAATCCTAGGTTGAAATCCGAGGATAATTACCCAAAATAGGGATTTAGATAGATAAAACCTCGAGATAATAGTGAGAATAATCCCTCAGAATGGATAGAAATCGAGGTGGCAGCCTATCCCCGTCAAAAATGGTGCTAACAAGGACTCCAAAGAGTCCTCGATCGAAGAAAATGAAGCCCAGAACAGTTAGGATTCTGCAATCAAAACGCGGTCAATCGCGAGACCGCCACTTGATGAATGCGGTCAAGGGATGACCGCCACCTTCCAGGGTCATAATAGGGTTCAAACGGCCGAGTCGATGCACCCCGGATGCTCCCGGAAGAAGAACTGAGAAGGCGGTCTTCAGGAGACCGCTATCTGATAGTGGCGGTCTCCCTAAGACCGCTACCAAGATTAAAAAAATAACAAAAATAACAAAAATAATAAAAAATGGAAAATGGCTGAACGTGGTCTGCTTGCAGACCGCGATCTCATGATCACGATCTTCAAGCAGACCGCGACCAGAGGGGTTGTGCAAGATTGCACCGGTCGTCCGATTGGCCATCCGAACAGCATGGAATAGATCCAAAATCGTGGAAATCAAGGAAAATAGCCTCCAAAGCTTAATGGGCTTGAAAAATGACCAAGAAATGGGCTTGAAATACGCTTGAGGAATGTTCCAAAATAATGGATAATTCAGGGCGTTGTGAAAGATGAATAAGAGAAAGAACTCAACTTGTAGGCTAAAAATGGGTGTCAACACCAGGGGCTTGCTAGCCCTTGGCCAAGCCTCCTTTAGGAAGCATGGACGCTTGGGGGACTTCTCCCTTGAGGAAGAATCAAAACTCTGATGAGACATCACTTAAGGGAGATGGGCTCAATGGTGTGAAGGGAAATGTTGTGTGCTCAAGGGTTCCCTGAGGGACTCCTATTTATAGTGGAAATGGCTTCTCTCGAAGATCACGAGAGTTACTCCCCCTTATCAAGTCCCTAAAGATGAGGCAAAGATCCCAGTAATCGCACTGGTCACTGCCTACTACTTCCTAGGAAGACCATGCTGACTTTCCACATTCCCCAAAGGAGACCCAGCATCAAAAGATAGTTCAAATCTCCATCAAGGACATGCCAACAAGAAGAGAATCAGGCACTCAAGCCTATCACCAAGAGGATAGGAAGGGGACACAACTTCCTTACTTCGGAAACATGTGAAATTATGAAAAGGCTTGGGCATGCCCAGGGAGGTTACAAAGGAAAAGGAAAAGGAAGGGGGAAGGGGCTTCAGGCGGTCAGCGAACCCCCCTCGGCAGCATCCTCCTTGGAAGCGCCATGCTGGGCAGTGGCACCTTACTCAGCGGGGAGCTCCACGGGCGTGGCCCCAAGTGGTGGAGGGTTGTCTACCATTATGATCAGCTCTTGGCTCCCCTCTACCAGTCTCTCTACCTGTTCAGCCTCTGCATTCTGGGCCACCTCCCATTGGTCATCTTCAGTCTCGTACGAGGAGGAAGGAGGCTACGAATCAGGCACCATGACACCGGTGGCATCAGCAACTATTTTCAAGGTTGTCACCCACCCATCACTGAAGCCGGCATCCTTGGCTGGCCCATAGACGATGATGACCTGATGGTTTAGCTCCTCCTTGTATTCGAGGGACTGCCAGAAGAGCTCGATCTCTCCCTTTGCTGCTGACTCCACCTCCACCTTGGTTGAAGCAACAACAGCCTCCAGCTCCGCCACACTCACCTCAGCCGCCTCTACTTGTGCCCTCATTTGCTGCTAGGCGGCCTCCAACATCCTTAGTTGCACCCTGAAGACATCCCGGTCTCGCTCGACCTCTACCAAGGAACGTCTTTCGAGGGCTTAGCCGAAGGGCCCGACTTAGACCTTTTGTCTAAGCTGGATGAACCTAATTCATTTGCATTGGCATAAACCCAATGTCAATGATACCACTCGGGTTGGCACCTATCTCTCGAGCAGGATCAACCCATCCATCCCACCATGATTATCAATACAACCCAATGGCTTCGACCTTCTGTCTAAGACCAGATAAACCAGATATTGTCGTGTCGGTATAGACCCAATATCGACGATATCGTCTTGATTGATGTCTGGCTCTTTATCGAGACCAATCGATACAGTTCACGGCCAAAATTGTTCGTGTGAAGCCGAAGGTGTCCTGCCCCATTATCAACTTCCTGTCGAACAAGAAGCTGCACCTGTAGGCCCCCCTCCCTCGTCCCTCAGTCACAACACCTGCGGGTGGGGGGCATTTGTTGGCGTTAAAAAAATGGGCCAAACCCAATACAAAATTAGAAGAGAAAGAGAGAAGGGGAATGGGTCAATCTCGAATGGGCCAAGCCCAATGCAAAAAGGAAGGAAGGGGGCACAAGGGGCATATGCGCAAATGTAGAACAAGGAGGGGTGAAAGAAAAAGGGAGAGGGCTTTTCAAAAAAAAGGGAAATAGAAGGAAAATAGCTGCACGGTGTCTGTGTCTCCCCCCCCCCCCATTTCTCTCACTGTTCACCATCTTCTCCCTCCCGCGCATGGCATTAAATGTTGTTGATGTATGCATGCCTCCTCCGCACGACAGCAGCACACGAAGCACAGCCAGCCGACGGTCGGCCCATCCTTCATATGGAAAGGGCCTTGCCCCTACTCTGCCGCGCCCTCTCTTACGAAGCAGCAGAAGTGGCCACAGCATTAACTACTACAGCCACGATAGTAGAGCATCAGCCGCGAGCAGAAGAGATAAAAAAAGAGATACGTGGAGATTTCATTGCGAACGAAAGGGGCTCCAATCCCCTATAAAAGCCCACCCCCGGTAGAGAATGCAACCCTCTTCGAAGCCTAAAAAAAAAAGTCCCTTCCGAGAGATCTGTTCAGAGCATCTGAAGCTGCAAGAAGAAGAGAAAGAGAGAAAGAGAAAGAGGGAGTGAGAAAATTTGAGAGCTGTCTGTAAAGGGTGGGTTCTTGAGTTTTTGTTTCTCTTTCCCTTTTCTTTGTATGCTTTGGGGTCTAACTTGGCCTTAGATGTAAAGCTTTCCCTTCGGAGATGAATAAGATATGGGGCCCTTAGCCCTGATATTTTTTTATGAACTTTGATCTTCTCCTCCTACGTTGTGACGTATTATTTCTGTTCACTCCCTTCTGCTCTTCTAATAGATAGGGTGATTCTCTCTTTGGTTTCAAACCTGATGTCTAGATAACAATGTAGCTATTAACTCGGTGGCCACTGGTCCGGGGCTCACTCACACCCTTGAGTGTGGGTTTGGGTTGCCAACCACCAACAGTTCATCGAAGTTTTCCTTTGTTTCATTTGAAATGATTTCACATCCTTCCCCGCCTTGGGATATGGACCAATTCAATGGCCATGATGCTGAAGGGGTGAAAAACATGGGTTTTAACCCCAAATCAATCGTGTTCTTCACGAACGTTGTCTTCCGGGGCCTTGATCACTCTCGGATCTCCGGGAACTCGCTTCCTCATAGCGTGGTCCCCAGATGATCCCTTAAAAATATTGAATACGGATGGCCATGTAATGTGACGATACTGATCTAAAACCATATCTCGAGATCAGGATCGTGGTGTCCCTCGGGTCATGGGAGCCCCTCGTAGGCTAGTCCTCGGGGTTTCCACGCCCAATTCGGGTTATAGGATGTTGTCGCTTCCGTGCACATCCTTGGGTGTTGCCCCTTCCATGCGTACCCTTTTTATTCTGGGGCCATCTCAGAGTTCCTCCATGGATACGTACCCGATTAAACCCCCAAAAGCCTCCGAGTCTAGGGGAGATGATGTCGGATTCTTGTCGGGTAATTAAAGATGGAAAAAACCAGGAGAAACGAATGATAAATTGACTGAACCCACAAGATTAGCTTGAACAGGTCATTGAACACAAAATCTAGTATGAACTGATATGCATCAAACAAGAGAAACGCCATAACTCTGCCTCTGGGGATTGTTACAGGAAAAGTTGAACCGAAGAAACAAAGAGAAGGAAACATGTGAAGAATCAATGTTCAGATAAAAAAAAACAGAAACTAAAGCCTCTTTAAGTGGCCAATTGCATATGCATCGCATTTAGGCTTTGAAGCTTTGTGACTGTAAGGGTCGACCCCAAGGGTCGACCCCTGTGCATAAGGGGGTCCAATCTGTCCTGAAAAAAAGGAAAGACTGAAAGGAAATGCATCTGCACGATAGTTTTTGCACAAGAGTTCATAACGGATTCCGTGGGCATGATAAATTTATCAAGTTTTCTTGAAATGATCAAATGCTACATATGCATGTTGAATTGTATTGGATCTTCACTAAAACTACTTGAACTTAAGTATATTTGCCCCCCTTCATGCATGTCAGAACTGAACATATTACTTATGCCCTCATATAGCCCTTGATTCATATACGTATTAATTCATGAATCCAGGTAAAACTTCATGCACGCTCTAATTTTTGAACGCGTGCTTGCCATAACCCCTTTGGTATATCAAATGGTGAGCGACGGAAACCCAGATTATGCCTGGGTGAAAATCCTTACTATGTGTGAGCAAAATGCTCCACCTTGCACCGAAGAGTACTCTACATAAACGCATGATCAAACCATTGAATGCTGAGTATAGGGACCTACAAAGTCATATCCCTGCATGATTTTAGACTATGAGTTCCTTAGTGCAAGAACCATACCTTGATCACTATTTATTCTTCTGTCATATGTCTTGTTTTCAGGCAGAAATAACGAAAATTGTGTTTCCGGCCTGGGGCAAGTCGACTTGCCCAGGCTCCAAGTCTACTTCTCACCCCTTTTGGCCAGCCTTTTCCTCTCTGGCTGGGGAGCAAGTCGACTTGCTCCCCAGGGCGCCCCCTCCTTGGCCAGCTCCTTCCTCTTCTGGTGCAGGGACCAAGTTGACTTGCCCCCAGGGCAACTCGGATTCCCCCCTCCTAGCCAGCACTTCTAAAAAAAAACCAACAAACAAGTAATAGCCATAAAAGTCATAAAAAAGGGATAAATAATGAAATCTAATAATAAAAATAGTGATATGCTAATGATGGGAATCAACACCGGGCACTAACATTTTGTTTTACATTTGTATCCATTTGTTTACATTTGTATCCTTGGGTTAATTGGTTTGCAATTGTATGGCAATTATAAGCCAATGTGTTAGTCTTTAGAAATCTTTGAGTTTCTTTGCAAAAGGCCACGTAGGCCCTGCAGGACCCCCACCCACTTTCCCATTGGTCCACCTAGGTCCATGGGCCCAATAGGTTGATATTTGATCCAAGGTAGAAGATTGACCAAGAAAAAAATTCAAATTTTCTTCCTTGCCCACTTGCCATAGGCGCCCCCTTCCCTTTAATGTTTTTTTATTTTGGTCATTTTGACCACATGGGAGAATAATTCCCCATTCCCCATTTGCCCCTCCCTAACGCTAGATCTAAGGATAGTTTAGGTCTTTTATCGATTTCTATATAAACCTTGCATTTCCACATTTCATAGAATTAATGAAGAAAAATCAGTTTTTTTGGTGAAGAAGCCAAGGGCGCAGCCCCTCTCCCTCCTCTCTCCCCCCTTGGAGCTATGAAAGCTCAGATCTTCAAATGTGTGAAGCCTCCCTATCAACCCCTCTCTGAGTGAGAAGCTCAGCACCGCCGTCGTAGCCGCCATCGAGCCGCCATCGCACCACTACCGCCAACCGTCTCCGGTCTGTTCTCTACTGGACAGCAAGCTGAGGCTGGAATTTTATCTTCCAACTCGTAGATATGTTCGACCTCAAATTTTGAGGTTTTGTTCTTCCTGTCATCCCCCATCTCCAATTTAAATTTCGTATCATTCCTCCATTGTTTACTATTTTTCCCAGTAATTTAGTTTTCCCCCAGCAATCTGCCAGTTTGCAGATCTGCGGGATAGTAGTCTGTTGTTGTATTTTTCCCACCCCCTTAGTCATCTCTTAAAAATCCCAAAAAATTCATACGTGATCCTCACATCCCCCTTTTCACCCATAAGTTTCCCAAAGTCTAGATCCATCATTTTTATTTTGGTCAAAGTTCATCTTTAGACAGATCATTTTCTGTCCTGTGTGTTCTCGGTTCTGAGCCAGAGGTAGTTACAGTGTTATAGTCACTTTTATTTCAAATCCGTTTGTTTGATGGATCTGAAAATAATATATGTTTTAGCCCTTCGAGTCTAGTTTTCAACGGTACCAATTTTGCCTCGATCCGACACCGGATCTTGGCGCAAGAATTATTTTCGTGGAGGTGCGTAATTCTATCCCGAGAACAGGCCAGCAGAGCAGTCTGCCGGCTAATTCCGATAAAATACGCCAGCTCACATTCGGCGACTGCCACTCCTGGAGATCGATCGACAACCCCCAGTAGCATCCCAACCAGCCGCCGCAGCAAGGAGATGCCCGGGCACTGCCATCCCAGCAGCCGGACCCGCCTGCTGTCCCGCGGGCCCCGTAAAATCGAGCCAGACCAGTAGCCCGTCTCCGGCCCGAGAGCCTTCCGGCTTGCTGCCCGTGAACCCGAGTTCGATACTCCCGGCGTCATTGTACCGCCCTTTACCTCCTGCGTGGAGTGGGCAATAAAATTATTTCTGTAATTATTGTCAAATATTTGTACCGGGAGTACGAGGCTTGGCCGGGATCGCCTTCCCCACGCCCGGAGCGTGGAGGTATATTTTCCGCTCCCCTCTCGGTAATTTGCTTTACTCATATATATTTCTATATGCCGCTGCATGAGTGATAGGAAATTAGCTCGTTATAATTTTATCACCGTTGCGATAGTGAGTGAGTGGAACCCGTCCCGTGACTCGATCGAGCACGCAGAAAAGCTGATACCCGAGACTCATTGTCGGTTCCTCAACCGCGCAGATCCACGTGTTTCCCTCGCTTAGGTATATCCGCGAGCTAGAGTCCCAGGTTCGCGTCCCGTCCCGCATCAAATTGGTATCAGAGCGGGGTTGAGTCTAGGGTAGTCGGTCCAAGGTGTCGCATTGCATTCCTATACCCGGTATATCAAAAGGTGTTCCCATAATGATAGGTTACGCCTATCGGGAAGGTAGCACACTTGCATGAGTACGATCTTCGGATCAAACCTCCGCCACGTACCGGATACTGGTTGAGTCTAGGTTTGTAGTCGAGTCTGCATTCCAACTTTGCATTGTTATTGAAGGGTCGTGTCTAGTCCATTAGGGAGTCAATTTGTCTTGTCACCAAGTGTCTACATGGCCATCCTATAGCTCCCCATGTCCCATGGATCCCCAAAAGCCCACGTCATATGAATGGTGGCGACACACCCAAGAATGGGGAGTCCAACCCCACCACCTCCGTAGGCCCGAAGCCCCGAACTTCTATGGCTCCAAAGTCCCAAGCGACTACCTACAGTGGGAAGCCGCTATGGACATATACTTTGAGTGTTACATTATGTCCGATGCCATGCAAGTCGACTTTGCCACAAGGCGGCTTTTTTATGAAGCCGCCAAAAAATGAGGGACATAGAATGCTTGAGGGAAATTAGGAGGCAATGGCCTATAAAGTCATGGCGTGAGATGAAGGGCGAGCTTAGAAGGGTCTACCTATCCGGTCCAGTCACCTCCAACCGACCCCACTCAATCACCTCCAACCGACCCCACCCAGTCATCTCCACCCAAGTGGGTCATAGTCGGAGGCCAAGAGCCCCATACGTAGATGTGCCTAGACCCAAGACTAGGCCAATTGAACATGAGCAAACCCACCATGATGCCCCTAGTCCAAACCGCACCTTAGATGATCTCTTGCAAATGTTTATGGACCGGATGGATAGGAGGGATAGGATGTGGACGCAACTCCTGCCCGAGCCTAAGGAGGTCGTAGCCGGTAGTCTGAATCTGGTGCCATCTACGGAGTCCCCAAGTCCCCTCCCAATCATAGTGGACGTTCTCTCCCCATCTGAGGGAGATGTTTCACGTCGAGAAAGGCCACCCCAAGGACCTCTTCCCCTCAGGGAGGACATTTCTTCCCCACCCATGAGAGCTCCATTGCCACCACCCTCACCTTCCGATCTTTATTCGGAGCCACCTCATTTGGAGCCACATGTGTTCCTAATGGGAAATCTATTCATTGCCGAGCCACTACTTAGTTGGTTCAAGATAGGCTTGGTCCCTAAAGCACCTTGCTACCCACCTATGGACCCCGCACTACAACTAGTGCCCATCAAGTCATTCCACACCACTTTTCGGTCTTCTCATCATGTTGATAAATTGGAAGACTTCATTAAGGGATTAGACTGACAATTGATGTTGACGTGTATGTTGGCTCGAGGCTTCGACCAACCCAATAGTCGTAGTTTCACACATCCAACCTTAGGGTCCATTACCTCCGTGTGCACCGTGGGTCATGTCACCACGGAGTTTCTCTTATTCCTCCCCATGCCGGCCGGGCCTCGCTTCATTCCACTTATCCCGAGGGAGGAACCATACCTTCTACACATGACCGTCGTCCCACCGATCACAATGCCTGAAGGTGATTATTTATACCTTCAAGAATTTCAAACTTGGGACCGTGTCATGGGGGAACCCATATCGAAGGGTCACATATTCTTTGATCCCTTTGACCCCTTCCTTAGTGAGCCTCGTGACCCACCACCACCATTCCACCTTGTTAGGGAAGTCCCCTATCACACCCCTATCCCACAGGCCAGTCCACCTACACTCCGCAAGGAGCCCGTTCATTGGGGTAAGGAAGAAGGAGAATTCGGCTCTCCTAGCCCACCCAAACCTTCCAAATCCAAAGGGTCGTCAGTGTATGAACGGTGCATGTTAGGATGTCTAGGATTCCATTCCACCAATATTAGGTTGCGTCGTGTGTATGCATGGCACACATTCGGATGTCCTGGTCCACCATTACATATGTATAGGTCGGTATAACAGTAGGTTTGTTTAGGGTCTTGTGTGAGTATGTGTTTTTTTTTATTTTTTCAGAGTTTGTACATGCATGTGTCAGGCATATTAGGAGTTGCATAGTCGGTCTGATGCGGGACGGACACGGGGACCGACTCTAAGTGATGCGGACCTCGGACTCTAAATGGAGACGCGACCAGCAAAATATGAATAGGAGAGACACTTCGGCCCGACACTAAGAGTTCCTATGGGCTATACGTCGCTAACAGAAATGCAAGCTCACTCGTCGTCCCAAGCGAGGGGAAACGCGGATCCGCGCGGTTGAGAAACTGGCAGAGTCAAGGGTGGTCGACTCACTTCCGTGCTCGGATCGAGCCACGGGATGGGTCACTCTCTCGCTCACAGCGGTGACATGAACTCACGGGCTAGAATCCTCACGCACTCACAGCAGCATATGACCATATACTAAACTAGCAAATGAACGCCAAGGAGTTAGGACCGTTACCTCCACGCTCCCGGCGTAGGGAAGACAACCCCGGCCAAATCCGAACTCCCGGTTAAACAAGTTTTACTGCAGTACAAAATTTTGACCTACTCCATGCAGGGAGGTAACATGTCATAAGTGGGGCCTGGGAGTCTCGGGAATTGGGTTGACGGGCAACATCTTGATGTTGCTCCGACGGTGCCGAAACCCGCGTTTAGTGTTGTCCGGACGGCGCGATCTGCGAGTTCGTGGGGCCCACGTGCTGCTCAGTCCGATGGACCTGACGGGGTGGGTCCCGCTAAGATGGTGACACCTGGTGGTGCGCTTCCCTGGGCAGCGGCCGGCCTGAAATGCCGGTCGGAGGCCGGGCAGCTCCGATCTCCACTTATCGGAGGAGCTGTCCACAGATCTGCGGCTTCTGTTTTATAGCGCGCGATCCAGCGAGATCTGCTGCTGTGATCACTCCCGATGTCGGATCGATGCATAAGAGATATCGTTGGAAAGCTCTTTTGAAGTACTTTGATCTAGGGCCAGAGAAATAAATTTAAATTTCTCAGATCTAGCCTTGACCGATTTTACAAACTTCTGTTGGATAGGGCCCGAAATCTCAGGACAGAGGGGAGTTTACCTGAGAGTTGGCATTGACCGGGAAGTAGAACTCCGATTTAGGTGTTGCACTCTTCAGCAAAGTTGTAGAGGGGAGCGAGAGGAAAATGGGGATACTTTTTATGAACGATTGGGTGGAGGTTTACATGGGTAAAGGTATTTTATACTAATGGGTAGTCGGATCTAGACAGTGGCAGACAGAATTGAGTTGAGATCTGGAGTGAATTTTTAGAAAATATGAGCGTGAACCTAAATTCACAAGAAAATTTTTAGATGTGGTATTAGGTGGACAAAACCTCCAATAAAAAGTTCAAGTCATTTGGAACAGTAGAAGGTGGATTCATGAAGGACCTATTTGAGATCTGGAAATCTGGACAGACTGCAGGCAGATCTGAAAGAAGGTGGAGAATGAAAATGGAAAAATGGGAAATAAAAACTAGAAGCTCCACCAATTTTTTTAGAATGTGGTGATGACCCCTGGAACGCACCCTGAAAGTTTGGGTTCCAAAAGATCTCATGGTGGGGAGCAGAAATTCGTGGAAGAAGGGGCTGTCCTGGATGGACAGAACTCCGGCGACGATGGTGGTGGTGCGACGGCGGCACGATGGCGGCGGCGGCGGCAACGACGAACTCACGAACTGATATAGGAGGCATCTCACCTCAAAAACACAGCCTTCTCAGCTACAGAAGGGGGAGAGAGGAGAGAGATAGGGGGCAACCCTTGCCTTTGGAACAAAATATCTGAATTTCTTTGCATTAATTCCACTCAAAATGAAAATACAAGGTTCTTATAGAAAATACAAAAAGACTAGTTCTATCCCTAGATCTAGGATTTGTGGGGGGTAAAAGAGGGAGTCCACAATTTATTTCTCCCATGTGGTTTGGAACAAATAAAATAAGATTTCAATCCTAATAAACTATATTATACATGGGGCACCCCCTTGACTTATGTGTTCCAAATTTTGAATTTTGTTACCCTTTGTCCCTCCTTGGTCCAACCCTTCTAGAAGCCCACCTTGGAGGGTTGACTGACCCCACATGCGCCCAAGAGCTGAGGTGGATCAATGGGAGAAGAGATGAGGGGCCCGGGGACCCAGTTGGTCCCAAATTACAAATAAACATCTTTTACAATCCGAGTTATAATCCAAATAAAGCCAAATAAACACACATTACACACAAATAAAATCCCAGTAAATATGATAAATACTAAGACTCAAGGGGGAGTCTCCAGACTGTCTCCGAGCCAGATGGAAGCCGATGTAGCTCGAGTGGTGCTCCGCGTACGGTACCGACGACTCGCCGGTTCATGCTTCTCGATCACTCTGGTGTCCGCACCAATTCTCCCCGGGTGGGAGAAACTCGACCCTGTCGAGTAAGGGTCTGCATCGCTCTGGTAGCGCTCTAGTAGATCTGGATCTAGCCTCTGCAACTCTCCACGGGTGATCCAAGTATTCTCGGTGGTGGGTCGCCCTCTCCATCGCACTAGGTAGCGCGAGTAGGATCCACTCCTGGTAATAGTCACCTGCTCATCCAGTATATGATCTATATGCTCTCGCTGCCGTGGAAATAGGGCTGGTGGTGGACACTCAGGTGTGGGATCACTCTCAATGGGAGAAGATGGCTCGAAAGGCTCACTAGGGATCACCGCTGGGTCCCTATATGCAACTAGATCTGACACATTGAAAATTGAGCTTATACCATATTCCTCGGGCAGGTCCACAACATACGCATTGGATCCAACGAGCTTCAACACTCTAAATGGACCGGCTCCGCGAGCTTGAAATTTCTTTACGGTTCTAGAGGGAAACCATTCAGGTCTTACCCTGATCATGACATATTCACCCTCTTGGAACTCACGGTGGTGTCTATGGGCATCGGCTAGCTCTTTATACCGTGCATTGCTAGCCTCAATGTGACGACGGGCGTCGTCATACAGACTCCTAACATGCTTAGCAAAAATAAAAACACACTGATGCACGCACGACCCTAAACAACCCTACGGTTAGTCCGACCCAATCATATGCAAGCTGGTCCAGGACATCCGAATGTGTGCCATGCATACCCTAGGTGTGACCGAATGTCGGTACAATCATAAGACGGTCCTTTGGATTTGGGAGGTTTGGGTGGGCCAGGAGGGTTGGGTGTCTCTCCCCCGTGAACGGACTCGGTGGGTGTCGATGGCCCGGCCCGTGGGGAAGGGGTATAATGGTGGACTCCCCTAAAGAGGTGGAATGGAGATTGTGGACCAAGGGACCCCCTAAGAGCGGGATCGAAGGGATCAAAGAATGTGTGACCCCTCGATATGGATTCCCTCATCTTAAGGTCCCATGTGTGGAAGTCTAGAAGGTGTTGTTGATCTCCTTCATCCATGAAGGGAGATGGGACGGTGTATAGGATATAGGATTCCTCCGTTGGGACAAATGGACTAAAGTGAGGCTCGGGCGGTAGGGGAAGGAACAAAAGAACCTCCGTGGTGATATGGCCCACGGTGTACACGGAGGTAATGGAACCCAAAGCGGAATGGGTGAAGCTACGACCTGTGGGTCGGTCGAAGCCTGGGGCCAACATATGTGTCAACTTCCATTGCCAGTCTAATCCCTGGAGAAGGTCTTCCAAGGTATCTATGTGGTGACTAGACCAAAACGTTGTGTGGAAGGAGTTGACGGGCACTACTTGTAGTGCGGAGTCCATGGATGGGTAGTAAGATGGGCAGGGACCAAACCTGTCCCAAGCCAGCTAAAGAGTGGCTCGGCTATGAGTAGCTTTCCCGTTAGAAACACGGGTAGCTCTGGCTAAGATGACTCTGAATGAAGACCGATATGTTAAGCTTCTCCAACCCTTTTGTCCCCTAGGGCTAGAGATGTCCGAGTGGGACACTGTCCGACGAAGTGGCCGAACCCCTGGCAGCGATAACACTGCTATCGTGACCCACTACGCTCCCTGATAAGTGGGTCGTTACCCTTATCCTCCTAACGGACAGGGGGTGTAGGCAATGGGGCTCTCGTGGGTGGGGGAAGAGGATCCACCATGATGGGGAGAGGACCTTGGGATGGAACCATAGATGGCACCGGGTTGGGACTACCGGCTGCTACCTCCTTAGGCTCGTGCTTGGTTCCATCCCGACTAGGAGGTAGGCAAGGGGGAACCAGGGACTCGATATAAGCACACCTCCTATCCACTCTATCCGAAATGATTTGGAAGAGTTCGGCAATGGTGGGGTTTGGAGTAGGAGTAATGTGATGGACTCGCCCGTAATCAACCGGCCCAGGCTTGGGTACCTGAGGGGCTTCTTGCCTCCGGATATGACCCACTTGGTTGGAAGTGAGTTGGTGGGGTCGGCCAGAGGTGTGACCCACATGGTTGGAAGTAAATGGGTGGGACGGGTTGAAAGGGACCGGATGGGGAAGGTAGACCCTTCTAAGCTCTCTCTTCATGTCCCACCATGACTCGATGGGCCATTACCTCCTAACCTCTCTCAAGCGCTCAATGTGGTCCCACTTTTCGGCGGCCTCGTGTAGAAGCCTCTCCTTGGTGAAATAGAATTGCCCGGCTTCGGACATGGTATAACAATCAAAGTATGCGTCCATGGCGGCCTCCCACTTGAGGTAGTCGCCTGGGTCATTGGAGCCATAAAAATCTGAGGCTTCGGGCCTACGGAAGTGGAGAGGGTGGTTGCCAAGTCCATGGGTGTGCCAACGGTCATATCACCTGGGCGATCGAGATTCCATTGGAAATGGGGAACTACAAGATGAACATGCTGACACTTGGACAAGACACTAGACACGACTATGCAAGGTTGAATGCACTAACTAATGCACACTAAGGACCCTAGACTTAAACCAAGATCCGGTACGTTGGCGGAGTTACGGTATCCGAAGATCCTCTCGCGCAAGTGTGTGGTCTTCCCGATAGGCGTAGCCTAACGTTCGGACAACACCTTTTAATATACCGAATAAAGGTATGCGATGCAACCTTGGACCGACTTAAACATAGACTCGACTTAAATGACTCTTTTTTATATTTTTATTAAGCAATGATGAATGACTACCCTAGACTCAACTCGCTCTGATACCAAACTGATGCGGGACGGACTCTATGTGATGCGGACCTCGGACTCTAAATGGAGATGCGACCAGTAACATATGAATAGAAGAGACACTTCGACCCGACACTAAGAGTTCCTATGGGCTATACGTTACAAATAGAAACACAAGCTCACTCGTCGTCCCAAGCGAGGGGAAACGCGGATCCGCGCGGTTGAGAAACCGGCAGAGTCAAGGGTGGTCGAATCACTTCCGTGCTCGGATCGACCCACGGGACGGGTCACTCTCTCGCTCACAGCAGTGACATGAACTCACGGGCTAGAATCCTAACGCACTCACAGCGA
The DNA here is from genome assembly GCA_022559845.1 of Amorphophallus konjac. NCBI lineage: Eukaryota > Viridiplantae > Streptophyta > Magnoliopsida > Alismatales > Araceae > Amorphophallus > Amorphophallus konjac. Next base: position 247,827,904 of record CM040128.1, on the reverse strand, counting down.
CATATGACCATATACTAAACTAGCAAATGAACGCCAAGGAGTTAGGACCGTTACCTCCATGCTCCCGGTGTGGGGAAGACAACCCCGGCCAAATCTGAATTCCCGGTTAAACAAGTTTTACTACAGTACAAAATTTTGACCCACTCCACGCAGGGAGGTAACAGGTCACAAGTGGGGCCCGGGAGTCTCGGGAATTGGGTTGATGGGCAGCATCTTGATGTTGCTCCGGCGGTGCCGAAACCCGCGTTTAGTGCTGTCCGGACGGCGCGATCTGCGGGTTCGTGGGGCCCACGTGCTGCTCAGTCCTCCAAACATGATGGGGTGGGTCCTGCTGAGATAGTGACACCTGGTGGTGCACTTCCCTGGGTGGCGGCCGGGCTAGAACGCCGGTCGGAGGCCGGGCGGCTCCGATCTCCACTTGTCGAAGGAGCTGTCCACGGATCTGCGGCTTCTATTTTGCAGCGCGCGATCCAGCGAGATCTGCAGCTGCGATCACTCCCGACGTCGGATCGATGAACAAGAGGTATCGTTGGAAAGCTCTTTTGAAGTACTTCGATCTAAGGATAGAGAATTAAATTTAAATTTCTCGGATCTAGCCTTGACCGATTTTACAAACTTCTGTTGGACAATGCCCGAAATCTCAGGACAGAGGAGAGTTTTCCTGAGAGTTGGCATTGACCAGGACGTAGAACTCCCATTTAGGTGTTGAGATCTTTAGCAAAGTTGTAGAGGGGAGCGAGAGGAAAACCGGGATAATTTTTATGAACGATTTGGTGGAGGTTTGGATAGGGAAAGGTATTTTATACTGATGGGTGGTCGGATCTGGACAGTGGCAGACAGAATTGAGTTGGGATCTGGAGTGAATGTTTAGAAAATATGAACGTGAACCTAAATTCACAAGAAAATTTTTGGATTTGGTATTACGTGGACAGAACCTCCAAAAAAAATTTCATGTCATTTAGAACACTAGAATGTGGATTTGTGAACGACCTATTTGAGATCTGAAAATCTGGACAGACTGTAGGCAGATCTGAAGGAAGGTAGAGAACGAAAATAGAAAAATGGGAAATAAAAACTAGAAGCTCCACCAATTTTTTTAGGATGTGGTGATGACCCCTGGAACTCACCTTGAAAGTTTGGGTTCCAAAAGATCTCGTGGATGGGAGCAGAAATTCGTGGAAGAAGGGGCTATCCTGGATGGATAGAACTCCGGCGACGATGGCGGTGGTGCGGCGGCGGCATGATGGCGGCGGCGGCGGCAACGACGAACTCACGAAATGATATACGAGGCGTCTCACCTCAGAAATACAGCCTTCTAAGCTACAGAATGGGGCGAGAGGAGAGAGATAGGGGGCAGCCCTTGCCTTTGGAACAAAATATCTGAATTTCTTTGCATTAATTCCACTCAAAATGAAAATACAAGGTTCTTATAGAAAATACAAAAAGACTAGTTCTATCCCTAGATCTAGGATTTGTGGGGGGTAAAAGAGGGAGTCCACAATTTATTTCTCCCATGTGGTTTGGAACAAATAAAATAAGATTTCAATCCTAATAAACTATATTATACATGGGGCACCCCCTTGACTTAGGTGTTCCAAATTTTGAATTTTGTTACCCATTGTCCCCCCTTGGTCCAACCCTTCTAGAAGCCCACCTTGGAGGGTTGACTGACCCCACATGGGCCCAAGAGCTGAGGTGGATCAATGGGAGAAGGGATGAGGGGCCCGCAGGACCCAGGTGGTCCCAAATTATAAATAAACCCCCTTTACAATCCGAATTACAATCCGAATAAAGCCAAATAAACACACATTACACACAAATAAAATCCCAGTAAATATGATAAATACTAAGACTCAAGGGGGAGTCTCCAGACTGTCTCTGAGCCAGATGGAAGCTGATGTAGCTCGAGTGTTGCTCCGCATACGGTACTGACGACTCGCAGGTTCGTACTTCTCGATCGCTCTGGTGTCCGCACCACGGTCTAATGCAAGCTCGCGATGTCAGTCCCTTTCGAGTGTGAGGCAAGTCGGATCTTCTGCTTACATTGTAGACTTGCCAGAATTTGGGATCAGCTCTACCATTCTATGTCTCGGATCCAGTCACATACAGGGACCCAGCGGTGATTCCTAGTGAGTCCTTGAGCCGTCTCCTCCCTTTGAGAGTAACCCCACCCCGGAGTGTCCACCACTGGCCTCATTCTCACAGCAGCGTGAGCATATAGAACATATACGGGATGAGCAGGTGACGATTACTTGGAGTGGAGCGCACTCCGCGCTGCCTTGTACGGTGACAGATCCGCAAGAACCATACGAGCAGCCGCACCCCTACTCGACGGGGTCGAGTTCTTCCCACCCGAGGAGAATTGATGGGAATCAACACCGGACACTAACATTTTATTTTACATTTGTATCCTTTTATTTGCATTTATATCCTTGGGTTAATTGGTTTGCAATTGTATGACAATTATAAGCCAATGTGTTAGTCTTTATAAATCTTTGGATTTCTTTGCAAAAGGCCACGTAGGCCCTATATGACCCCCACCCTCTTTCCCATTGGTCCACCTAGGTACATGGGCCCAATAGGTTGGTCTTTGGTCCAAGGTAGAAGATTGACCAAGAAGAAAAATTCAAATTTTCTTCCTTGCCCACTTGCCATGGGTGCCCCCTTCCCTTTAATGTTTTTTTATTTTGGTCATTTTGACCACATGGGAGAATAATTCCCCATTCCCCATTTGCCCCTCCCTAATCTTAGATCTAACGATAGTGTAGGTATTTTATCTATTTCTATAGAAGCCTTGTATTCCCACATTTCATAGAATTAATGAAGAAAAATTAGTTTTTTTGGTGAAGAAGCCAAGGGCGCAGCCCCTCTCTCTCCTCTATCTCCCCTTGGAGTTGTGAAAGCTCAGATCTTCAGAGGTGTGAAGCCTCCCTATCAACCCCTCTCTGAGTGAGAAGCTCAGCACCGCCGCCATAGCCACCATCAAGCCGCCATCGCACCACTACCGCCAACCATCTCCGGTCTATTCTCTGCTGGACAGCAAGCTGAGGCCGGAATTTTATCTTCCAAATCGTAGACCTGTTCAACCTAAAATTTTGTGGTTTTGTTCTTCCTGTCATCTCCAATCTCCAGTTTAAATTTCGTGTCATTCCTCCATCGTTTACTATTTTTCCCAGAAATTTAATTTTCCCCCTAGCAATCTGCCAGTTTGCAGATCTGCGGGATAGTAGTGTGTTGTTGTATTTTTCCCGCCCCCTTAGTCATCTCCAAAAAATCCCAAAAAAATAATATGTGATCCTCACATCCCCCTTTTCTAACCATAATTTTTCCACAGTCTAGATCCATCATTTTTTTTGGTCAAAGTTCATCTTCAGATAGATCCTTTTCTGTCCTGTGTGTTCTCGGTTCCGAGCCAGAGGTAATTATAGTGTTACAATCATTTTTATTTCAAATCTGTTTGTTGGATGGCTCTAAAAATAATTTATGTTGTATCCATTCAAGTCTAGTTTCCAACGGTACTAATTTTGCGTCGATGCGACACCAGATCTGGGCGCAATAATTACTTTCGTGGAGGCGTGTAATTCTGTCCCAAGAATAGGTCAGCAGAGTAGTCCGCCGGCTAATTCTGATAAAATAGCCGGCTCACATTCGGCGACCGCCGGTCCCGGGGATCGATCAGAAACCCTCCAACAGCGTCCCAGCCAGCCGCCGCAGCAAGAAGATGCCCGGGCACTGCCATCCCAGCAGTCGGACCCGCCTGCTGTCCCACGGGCCCCGTAGAATCGAGCCGGACCAGCAGCCCGTCTCTGGCCTAAGAGCCTTCCAGTTTGCTGCCCGTCAACCCGAGTTCGATTTTCTCGGCGTCATTGTACCGCCCTTTACCTCCCTGCATGGCGTGGGCAATAAAATCATTTCTGTAATTATTGTCAAATATTTGTACCAGGAGTACGAGTCTTAGCCAGGATCGCCTTCCCTACGCCCGAAGCGTGGAGGTATCGGTTCCGCTCCCCTCTCGGCAATTTGCTTTACTCGTATATATTTCTATATGCCACTACATGAGTGATAGGAACTTAGCTCATTATAATTTTATCACCTATGTGAGAGTAAGTGAGTGGAACCCGTCCCGTGACTCGATCTGAGCACGCGGAAAAGCCGATACCCGAGACTCATTGCCGGTTCCTCAACCGCGTAGATCCACGCATTTCCCTCGCTTAAGGTCGTCCGCGAGCTATAGTCCCAGGTTCGCGTCCCATCCCGCATCAGATAATGACAATAATGATAACAAAGAAAGCGAATGGAACAAAAGATGAATGAAAACGAAACTAAATTTCCTTGAATCTCAAACAAAGAAGTAAGGATAAAGAAGATAAAAACAAGAAGATAAAAAAGCAGAAGAATGAACTGAAAGAATAAAAGCACAATCATAACAAAAGGCAAAACAATCATAACAATCATAACAAAAAACAAAACAATAATAAAAATGTAAGAGTAGGTCTATTCGCTGGTTCAGTCGACCATTCCCAGTAGTTTGGTCGATCGATCAGCTGCGATGTCGACTCAATACGCCTTGGGGTCGACTCCTCCAACAAGCTCCCATCTCTGGGAGATTCGATAGACCGAATTGAATCTTCGGTTGACCGAACTCCCTGTCCCAAAAAAAACAAAAAAAAGAAATGATAATGAACATGAACATGACAATAAAATGCCCTATTTAGGGATTCAATTGCATATCATCCGGGGTATTTTTCCATCCATCCTTGGCACCAAGAATATCAAAGATGCCCTTGCGAGGCATGCTCGACCCTGGGGGTCACCCTCATTACGGTCATGTCCTGGCTTTGTTCCGAACCAATAACCCACTGAATTTAAACCGTTTCAACCAGGATTTAACTGAATTCCTCTATCTTCTTAAATATTAAAGATGTCGTACTCCATCATACATTTGCCCCAGTATTCCATGTATATTTGAGACATTTTCCACCCAGACATCCGTCCCAACATGAAGTGGTCAATATATGAGCGATATGATTTCAAATACCCTTTTGCACATTAATATAGGGGATTTTAACTCTCTTCAATATATCTTTTATTCTTTTCTTGAAATTTGATCTTAAGGCCATGAGGCCCCTTATCTTGGCAATTAATTAGAGGTTTTCCCCTCTCCGAGGGGATGTAATTAACGTCGTGACCTTTTTGGCGCGGCAGGTTTCAGTCCCGACCCGATACCCATAATCGTCTGGTTAGTCAGACGGAGCACACCACAAGCTTCGGACCACTCCAATATCGAAACCTGAACACATTGTCACTTAGGTGACTGGCATGCCCTCGCACTTGATAAATCGATAAAAGATAAAACAATCCACGATACATCCCATGATCAAGTGAGTGCGTTCAATAGGCACTTACTTGGAGCCGGGTCCGCCTCAATATTTTCATCTACCCCAGGGTTGGGAGAGGACTCCCCTGCCTTCGATGCTCCAGCATCCACACGGGGGCGCTTCTGCCTAGGCTGAATGTCCCCGTCACCACTCCCCGTGGACGCCCCCTCTGGGGAATGATCTTCCACTGCCGGGGCACCTGTCAAAGAAACACACCAATAAACGGCATCTCAGTCAAATAGATAATGAAGCAAGGCTAAGGCAACACAATAAAAAGTGTGTCTTACCTGAAGCCCCGACGGGAGTCAATGGCAGAGGAACCATCTGCTCCGACTTCAATCCCAACACGCAGGCGGCCTTCGTGACTGCTTCCTTGATATCCCTCAATGTGTATGCCCACTTGATATGGGAGACAAACTCCACTGGCCCGGTCGATCCGATCGCATGGGCTATATGACGTCTTCATTCGTTGACGGTAGTGTCGGTAAAACTCCCCTCTGGAAGCACGCCGTCCAAGGTGGTACTCTTCTCGAAGCTAGAGTCGGCCTGGAACTAGGCCCACCAAGTCCTCTACTACCTCGGCCTTAATGTCCCAGCTCCGGTAGAAATCGCAGGCCCAGCCTGCGCTAGCCTTAGGGGCTTGATGGCCCCACTATAACCTTGCCTCGACCATGATGAAGCTCAATTGTCTCGGGGCCACTACTGCTCAAGCCGCTCCACATCCCGGCGGATCTGGGAAAAGCGGGACCTCAGGTACACTGCGTCCAGTGAAATGGGAGGTTGATCCTCTCGTAGAAGCCGACCCTCCTCATCCTTCCAAATTGCTGAAGCCTTCTGGAGATATAGATGGCTATGCTCGAACCACCACCGGGCGTAGTGGGCGTCGAACCTCTCGCGGCGATCTAACCCTGGTGTCAGCAACTACTCTGGCTCCCCTCGGCAACTAAAGTCCCACCAAGCTGTCGCCAGCAAATGGCTATCCTTGCCCCTATACACTCAGCTTTCCAGAGGAAACTCCAGGTTCGGCGGGATCGCCTGGTCATACTCGAAGTTCCTTGCGAACCGGTGAGGGTAATAAGGCTTTAGGACACTGCTCGACCGGGTGCTAATCACCCACTCTGTGTACACTGGAGCGTCCGGCTCTCGCTTGTGTGGTAGGGCGTAGGTCGCCCCGTCACTCATCGGCACCAGAACCAGTCGAGAGGCCCTCAACCCGCGAGCCATCCTCGCCTCTGCCCGGCAAGTAAGACATGGCCCTCCTAGATCTCTCCAACTGCTCTACTGCATCCCCGTCTAGCTGACCGGTGAAGCTGAACAGTAAGGGGGCCGCCGAGTTCGCCACTGTCACCCTCGTCACCACCCCGGGAAAAAGAAGACCAGCCCACACACTAAGGTAATGGGTCGGTAGAAGCAAACTCCTCTCTCGCGGTGCTGGGTGCACCGACAACACCCCCAGCCTGTGGTATATGTTGGCCAATGCCGCAGGAGCCAATGCCAGCCTCCGTCCCGCAGTCAGCAAGCACACGGGCCTTAGAGGCTCTGCCCGCAGAAGACTGTCCTCTCTGTGGGGAACCACAAAAGTCGCCAGCCAATACGCCAAGTATGCATCCAAATGAGTCACGCCCGACAACCCATGGGGATTCCACCCCTCTCTCGGTACATAGATGTATCGAGAGTAAGTCCAGAACCGTAGCTCCACCTCTGCGTACTCCTCCCACGAGGTCTGGTCCCGTGCAAACTTGTGGTAGAAGTGAAACGGCCCGTTGTAGAAATGACGGACGCACGCCTTCAAAGGCACCCTCGGAGTGTGTGTAGCCTTCTCCCTGCCTACCAGAGCCAAGTCTCTCCAAGTCTTCAGCAAATACCGATAGCTGTGAGACACCCGGCAGCGTCCCAGCCCGTCTGTGGGACTATGGTGAAGGTCATCTAGCACCACCTCCTCGTACCCCTCGCCGCTGATCGATAGACCAGATATCCGGAATAGAGACCACAAGTCCAACGAGGCCTCCCCCTCTATCGTCGCCACTGTGTTCCACCGACGGTTGAAGCATTCCGTCAGTGCCTGAATCAGCCCCATGTTACAGGGGTACCCATATAGTGCCGTCATCACTGCATACAGGATCCCTACCCGGTCCAGAAGTATCCTGAAGTGGTGCACTATGCCCATCAACCACTCTATCGCACCCTGGTGGTACCTGTGTGAAGATATCACTATAAGAAAACTAGCCTATAGCCACAAATTTTACCTACACTTTCAAAAAACGTAGGTATAAGCGACATATTCCGATGGTTTTTAAATAAACGTAGGAAAAAGTAATTTATTCCTACATTTTTTAGGTAATTATGAGAATAGACCTTACCTATTATTTCATTTGTAATAAAATGTAGGGATATAATATCTTTTTTAAAAAATAAAAATGTAGGAATTGCATGTGACCCCAAAGGCGCCAATGTACAGTAAATTTAGGCACCCTGTAGATTTTCATTTCCTCCCATTTTGTCGCCCACCCTCGAATCTCTATTCCCCATCGTGACCTCCTGCTTCCCCGGGAAAACCCCGTCAACCCGGTCAGCTACCCTCTTTTCCGTCTTAAGTGATCTCCCCGTTCCTATGTCTGCTATGGAAGAGGAAGTCCTCTTCCTCCTTGTTTGCTATACCCTTCACCTCCTTCTCATCCCCTTCCTCAATATCCCAATTCTCCTCCCTTGCGGAAGCCATGAAATCCCCTCGCCATAGACGTTGCCGCTGCCAGAGGATGAAGCCCCTCCCCCATCTAGGAAGCACCGTTGCCAGAATAAGCTCTTCTCCGGTATGGTTCTCTCCGATGGCGTCCGCATGCTCCGCCCCCACACCTCGCTCCTCGCCTTCTACAACATGAAGATCATGGATGAGCCCATCGAGATGTAGATTGATGGCGGTGCCCCGAAGCCCCGGCCACACAGGGGAGGGGGTAGCAGGTGGCAGGGGGGTTCCGACAGGGGCGGGGGACAGCAGGGGGGGTTCGAGCGGGGGAGGGGGCTTCTGAAGTGGGAAGCGGGTAGCAGGGGGGCTCCAGAGTGGGATCGAGGAGGGTAGTCGAGAGGGAGGGGCTAGGGTTCTGACGGCGGAGGCAGATAGCAGGGGGAGGCGAAAGGATGCTCTCATCATCTCCACCTACCCCCTCTCCGCTGCAACCTCCATCCCCCACCTAAAGCCCTGGAAAGAATAAATGTGCTATTCGTGGCTTCTCCAAGGATCCATCCCATGGTGAGCTAACCTTCCTCCCCGGTTTGATTTGTTAGGTGTGATGGTGGGAAGCGTCACATGGTCACCGGGTTTTCCTCTGAGCAGCTCTCTACGACCTACTATATTTAAATGGGGGCATCCCCATGGTGACCACTTCACAACATGTAGCTTCTTCATTCTCCCCGTTCTATTGTGGGCATCTTCGGTGAAGAAGATGACGACCAGTGGCAGCAAGAATGGGGGGGATTGCGTGACCGACGGCAATGGTTACCTGTCCACAGTGCTCATCAAGCTGCTCCTAGAGAGCGGCTACACCATCCACGCTAGTGTTTGGGTGTCATGCCCCGAGCTTTTAATACAACGAAAGACAATTTCGGGAATCGTGAACAACCGACATGGTAAGCCTCTTGCAAGAAAGAATAATCAGAGCGCAAGACAATCACACATAAGATGCAATTGCACAATAATTTAGTCAACTTTTCCTTTCATTAATAATAAGAATGATAAAAATCCAAGTACATAGACGATTCCAAATCTAGTTGACTCAATAAAGAGAAAATTACATGAACTCAATCTAGACATTATTGATTTCCTAAGTCTTCTCTCTCAATTTTATGAGACTTTCATTCGCTCTCGGACCCATCACTTGAATAACTCGAATATGAATTCGAACTACTTGCATCTCCTAAAGAGATTGAAAAGTAGGTAATGAGCACACTTGCCTAGTAGGTATCTTCGCATCAACATGATTTGACAATATTAAAGTGATTAGCGTTTTAGCTCTAAAGAATAAGGTAAAATCATGCGAACGCGATAAATCATGTAAATAAACCAAAGTAACAAGACATGACCAAGTTAAGATATGAATGAGCAAGCATGATCAAGCAAGAATGTAATTATTGCTTTTCAAGAATGTAACAAGAATGTACTAGCAAGTCAAGCAAGAATGTACTCTTCACTTGGTAACAAGTACTTCATGAATTTCTGTGGATATTTTCACAAGTCGTAAATATTTCTGTGATTGCCATGGACATTTCACTTATTTATAAAGAAAGTACTCCGAGCGCAATGCGACGCCAGTAGCATCATACCCCATGATTTATAATAGTATGTTTCCGACAATCAACCGAGGGGACTAGCATAGAGCCTTTGAACACAATCAGTGCGCAAACCGCATCTTCAAGTATAAATCAAGCTACTTCCATGCATGTAAATAATGTTGCTAAGAATGTACAATTTCAATGATAAACTCATGATAAAGTAACCAAAAATACGAACGCTTCTACAAGAAAATAAGGAATTTTAATAAATACCTTAAATAACTAGGTTATGCCATGGAAATAAATCGGTAGCATAACGGTACTTTTCTTAATTTTTGATTAAGGTGACATGTCCTAGAAATTCAATAGTCTTTCTAGGATCATATAGATATCAACCCTTGGTCAAACCTTGGGTTAACGGAACTCAGGAAACTTGGTGTCTATAACTGGGCCGCTATATTGATATGGCGTTCTAGTATTGGGCCGCTAGAATGGGCTGAATCAAGAAATAAATCAATTGGACTCAGATGACGTGGCGGTCAGATACAGGACTGTTAATGGGCTTTAGCGGTCGAGTATTGAACCTTTACAGATTCAAAATCAAAAAATATCGGTAGTGCTTTCTAGACAATTGGGTTTTAATGGTACAACCAACTCGGCGTCCTAGTGGGAATCCTAGGCTCACGGAGAATTACGGAGGCCTTAAAACAAGATTTTCTAGTCCATTAGAAGGAATATCCAAAGGAGAGGTTATCATGTTCAAGATTATGTTCCTATAAGTGCAAAGTGTGTAACTAATGGCCATATACCGGAATATACGCCATGAACTTACAAAAATGACTCTGAGATAGGAATAGAATGTGTATAGTGAGAAACCAATGTTCAATCTCGTTCATACAAGCACTTAAACCATAATTTAATACAAGACTATAAGGTTTTTTGCAAGAAACTATCATATGTTTAAAATAATCCTAAGAACCATAAAGAACATGAAATCACTGTTATGAATCAGTAAAATAAAACTCAGAGTGGTTCATAACATTAATACATGTTAGAACATAGTTAAATAGGCTTACTTATAAGTTAAATGGAATGTTCTTGATTCTATCTCAGTTGACAGAAAATAGTACATTGGCGATCTATCATTGATCCGTCACAGGAAGTTGGCGGTTTATTGTAAGGCCGCCAGAGAGATAAAAATGGTCAATTTCTGGTCCGCCAGAGATTTCATAAACAAATGAGTTTATAGAGTGTCTAGCTGTTTATCGTAGGCCTGATACATGAGGTTGGCGGTCGAACCTTAGGCCGCTAGAGCACGACTGACAGTAAACTTAAATAAAAGGATCTAATGTTTAAAACACATAATGTCTGGAAATCAACATATTTATAAAACTTCTACATGCTAGAACGACAAATAGGCTACAATATGCATGGGAATCATGTATCATGACAAAAGAAATACTTTAGTTCATTAGGGCTAAGAGATATGCATGTATGACATACTAAGTGCATAGGTCCTATTGAAACATGAAATTCTCCACACATAAACCATGAAATAGAGTAAAATCAGAGGACTTTTATCCCTAGAATGATATTTCAGTAGTTCATGAGATGACCTACCTCTGCTAAGACTTCTAGCCTTGGAATTTCGGACTGGAAGTTAACCCTAATCCCGAACTTCCTGTGGTAAATCAGCAACTTCACGCTGCTCTAACTCCTTACTCTCTTGACCTATGGACATGAAATCTGGAGGGTAAGAAGTAGATATTAAAGGGAACAAAAAGTTCTAACGGCACTAACCCTAATTACCTCATTTTGGTATCCTAATTCCTTGATCTTCACCGGACTTTTGCATAGTTTCCTTGGTCGCTAATATGGAACCATCAACTTTACAAGCTTCTATCTCCTTGTGTGCTTGATCTCCTAGCATGAAATTTTGGAAGATGTTAGTCCTATATATTAACAATAAAAGCTTCTAAAGAACCTACCTGAAATAACATCGTCTTACATTGGTTTCACGCGAGCCAATGTAAGGGTCACAGAGGTCAAAACTAGGTTCTATTTAAAGGGTTTTGCTAGGGTTTGAGGATTAGATTGATCCTACAGTCCTTATTAAACCTTAGATCAATTTTTGAGAGTGCTTAAGATGTTTACTAGTCCACCCATCTCGATCTCTAGGAGATAACTCATAAAAAATCCAATCCTTTTGCTCTTTCTTTACTTCACGGAACTGACAGAATGTAGCGGTCGCTTAATGGGCCGCTTGATGGCATTTAGCGGTTGCATGATAGACCGCTACAGATCCTGGGCGCCGAATTTGAAATGAGTTCAAACTCAAATTTTTGGTTTATCTATTTTATTATTTATTCAAGGTGTATTTATCCCTAAATTCCGTGAATAGGCTAATTAACCTTCTAGAACATGGGCCAAACTTCATGGGCTTGGTCCTTAAACCCTTTGGGCTTCAATTAATTAGGCTAGGTTATTTGTTTATCATAATTGGGCCTAAATAATGATTTATTTAACCCAATATTTATTTATTAATTCATTTGGACCTTTAATAATTTTTAGAAAATTTCTCAATTCATCAAAAATAATTTATAAAAATTCTGGGGCATTACACCCTCCCCCACTTAAGAGAATTTGGTCCCCAAATTCAATATATATGGATTTTATGAAGAGTGTACTTATAATTAAATAACTCCAGATATTTCTTGCGCATAGCTTCCTCCGTCTCCCATGTTGTTTCAAAGGGCCATGACTTCTTCCATTGAATCTTGACCATAGGAATGGCCTTATTCCTTAGTTGATGCACTTCACGTTCAAGAATCTTAATTAGTGCTTACTCGCACGTCTTATCCTTCTGAATTTCTAAATCATCATAAGTGATAACATGGTAAGGATCATACACATACTTCTTCAACATAGAAACATGGAATACGTCATGAACTCTGGCTAGTTGTGAGGCAAAGCCAGTCGATAAGCCACTTCACCGACCCTTTCCAGAATTTTAAATGGGCCAATAAATCTTGGAGTAAGCTTGCCTTTAATGCCAAATCTTCGAATACCACGACCCGGAAAACCTTAAGGTACACGTGGTCTCTCACTTAGAACTCCAAGTCACGCCTTCGATTATCAGCATAAGATTTCTGCCGGTCTTGTGCCATCTGGAGCCTTCCTCGAATAATCTTTATCTTTTCTATAGTATCCCTGATCATGTCGGGACTTAGAAATTGCCTTTCTCCTACTTCATTCCAGCATATCGGTGATCGGCAGCTTCTTCCATATAAAGCTTCAAATGGTGCCATTTGTATATTAGACTGGTAGCTATTATTGTATGCAAATTCCACTAATGGTAAGTGATCATGCCAACGTGTTGTGCCCCTAGTTTTGATGATGACAAACATGAGATGTGAATGTAGTATTCAACCCAAAATGTTAAATATAATCTTGATTCAGTAACGCTTCCATTTGATTTCCTTTTGATGCAAGAAAGGAACAGGGTCGACGCTGGGAGTTCAAGGCGTCCACGCATCAGTTGAAGAGGGATTCACAGATTCACTTCACTGCGTCAACTCCACGATATTGCAGCGTCAACTCATCAGCATAAGGAGCAGAGGCATTCACATATCATCTTCACTGCATCATTGCCACAGTAGAGCAGCGTCGACGCAGCAGTTAAAAAGACAGTGTTACTGGTTCACTGGAATAGCCCAGTGCGTCAACGCTACAGCATGACAGCGTCGACGCAGCAGCTTATTCTTATGTGAAGTTGGCTCTTGGTCAGTTCATTGGGTCGACGCAGTGACCCCTATGCGTCAACGCATCCAGCCTTACATTCAAGCCATATGAGGCATCTCAAGGCTGCGTCAACCTTGTGGACTCAATGGGTTGACGCCATCTGAACTTCCTTCGAGATTAGTAGGGTGGACCCCAATCGTACATGACGTCAAAGGCCACATCAGCCAAAAGCACTTGAGATTTCATCTTTTTCCTCACGATTCCAGAAGGCTCTACACGGAGCGATCAGGGGACTAACCAGAAAATCTGGTTGGGGCCCACTAGATGTATATATGCATGGATCTGGAAATGAGCGGGGAATTGCTGATTGCGGAAGGGGTTAGAGATTTCGAAGCTGCTGCGGACAAGGCTGAGGAAGAGAAGCTCACGAGAGGAACTGGGAGTTCATCTTCATCCTGATATCGATCTGCTAAAGACTGGAGGAGATCTAGGAGCAACGATCCTTGGAAGCTCATCTGCATTTCAGAAGGAGAAGATCAGCTAATCGTTGAAGCTTCTTCTTCCAGTTTTCTGGATTCAAGCCAGAGATTCGACTGCTTCACAGATCTGAGATTGTCTTTTCATTTACTGAATGATTTTGTTTATCATTTATCTTTTTGATTTGAACTCTATTATATTGTTTCTCCCTCGTACTGGTTAGAGTAGAGGGAGGGGTTTGATCCAGCAGACTGTGCTTGGATCAAGGGAAGTTGGGCGTGTTGCCTGCAAGCTGTTTATCAGCGGGTTAGAGGATCTGTTCCTCTGGCTAAGCCAAGTTGTAATGCTCAGCGGTGTAAGTGAGGAAGTAGTTCTTCGGTATAGCTAAGCTGTAAAGCTCAGCAGGGATCCTCACTGGTTTAGTGAGGGGTGGATGTAGGTCTCCACAGGGAGACCGAACCACCATAAAAATCTGCGTTCAATTTGTGGTTTGATTTCTCACATTATCTACCTTTCGTTAGATGTTTGATTAGGCACGATTCTCATGCTGTTTGGTTATTGAACTTCTAATTATCATTCTGCTCTTTAATTCGAGTGTGATCTTTCATAAAATTTTTAAAGGGTCAACCTATTCACCCCTCCCCTCTAGTTTGGCATTCCACCTAATCCAACACGTGGTATCAGAGCTCGGCTCTCTTGTCAAGGGTCTAACAACCCAGAGAGATTTAGTGGAATGGAAAACAAGGGGCTCATGCCTGAAGGGTATGCAGTGAATAGGCCACCCTTCTTTGATGGCTCTAACTATGCTTACTGGAAAAATCGGATGCAGGTATTTCTGAGAGCTCAGGACCATGAGATTTGGAGAGTCGTGAGTAAGGGACCATATCAGTTAGAAGGAGATGAAGAACTGTGGGTGAAGGAGCAGATTCGGAAGTCCAATGTCAATTGGCAAGCTATGAACATCATGCAATGCTCATTGCATCCTATGGAGTTTTCACGAATATCCTCATGTGCAAGTGCCAAGGAAATGTGGGATAGACTCCAAGTCATTTATGAAGGTACGTCAGAGGTAAGGGAGACAAAAGCCAATATGTTAATTTCTGAATATGAAGCTTTTAGAATGAAGCCAGAGAAAAACATATCTGAAATGTATGCCAGACTAACCCTATTAGTGAATGGTCTTAAAGGTCTGGGAAAGGCTTACACAGATTACGAACTGGTTAGGAAAATTCTTAGATCCCTAACTCCAGTTTGGCACACCAAGGCCACTGTTGTTGAGGAATCTAGGAAGCTTCCTACCACTACCGCTGATGAGCTTATTGGATCTTTGATGGCCTATGAGCTGAACCTCAAAAGGACAGATGAGGATGTGAAAAAGAAAAGGCCTCTTGCATTGAAGGCAGGACCAAGTAGCAAGGAGAGCTCAGATGATAGTCATTCATCTACCTCAGATGATGACTCAGGTGAGATAGCAATGCTCACCAGAAAATTCAGGAGGTTTCTAAGGAAGGAAGGCAAATTTAGAAATAACAGAAGACCAGAGGTAAGAAAGAGTTCAAAATTCAAATCAGAAAACTCTAGGAAATCTGACAAGGTTGTCTGCTACCAATGCAGGAAACAAGGACATATAAAATCTGAATGTCCAGAGAATGTGAAGAAAGTCCAACCGAAATGGAAGAACAAGAAGCCCAAGGCCATGATAAGTACGTGGAGTGACGAGGAGAAAGATGAAGATGAAGAAGAAAGCACTTCTGAAGAAGAGAGTGCTGTCAAGTTGTGTTTCATGGCTAATGGAGATGATAAGGATGAGGTAACCTCCTCTTTTGAAAACTTTTCTTGTAGTGATTGGGAAGAAGCATTTAATGAATTGCTAGATAAGTATGATCATGTAAAGAAAGAAAATAAATCACTCAAGAAAAAGAAGAATCTAACTAATCAAGAAAATTCATTGAATGATAAAATCAAGTGCCTAGAAGCTGAAATTACCAGTTTAAGAAAATCTCTTGATGAAAGTGACCAACATAGAGATCAATTGATAGAAATGAATAGAGAAAATGAATATTTACTAAAAATTCAGGATGACCTGAAACTCAGAATGCAAAAATTAGAGAGTGACGTAAAAATTGCTGAAGAAAAGTATGAAGCCATTCAGGGAGTAAATCAGGTACTCCAAGAAAATTTGAAGAAACTGGAAGATGAGAATTCAAGCAAACAAACCTCTCTTGAGAAATTAACTCAAAGTAAAAACAATCTTGAAGCTGTCATGGGAATAAGAAGTAATTTTGGAAAAGAAGGACTTGGTTATAATCCAACCAAGAAGAAGGATCTAGGAACTAGATTTCTAACATTTGTCTCTGAACAAGGTACGTCTGAGCAGAGTCAAATGCCTGAAAAGAAGTCTTGTGAGGAAAATCAGGAAGAAGGAAAACAGACAAATGAAATCAGAAAAGAAAAGGGCAAAGAGAAAATGTATGATACCCTTAATGCCAATCATCATAAGAATGTGCCTAAGTTTAGAAGAAAATCCTCAGGTCAGCCTATAGACCCTAGCTCATCAACCCAGCATCAATAATATAGAAATTCATGGAGTCATAGGACTGGTACACAACAGTTGCGTCAACGCACTGAGTATCCTGCGTCCACTCATCCCATGTCCCAGGGGTTTTAAAGAAAAAATGCTAGAACAAACCATTGGGCGCGTCAACGCAATGTCCACACTGCGTCAATGCATACACCCTTCCCTGGTGGGCACTCTTTCAGAAACATGAGAATGAGTCGACACAGCCACTACAGTGCGTCGACGCACCCTATGTACCAGAACCCATATGACCGAAAGGCTAAGTGGATGAGTCAAGTGGAGATTATTGATAGGCATATCATAACGAACATAATAGTCGAACTTGCCTGAAGGTTCCTGGTTATTACAAGCGCCCTGAGAAGAAATATGGCATTCGAAGGTCATTAACCTTAGATTCAAGTCCAAAGACTACTCCGAATGGTGGAATTTGCCTTCCTTCTTTGAAGTCAGCGATTTTCTTGATGATATGAGGCTGTAGCGATGATATAAACCTAAGAGAAACAGCGGAATAGAAGAAATATGGCATTCGAAGGTCATTAACCTACAAAGGTGGTAAAAATCCCTTCATTAATATTATTAATGCATCTTATGATGAATCAGAAGAAGAAATCCCCGGTATATCAAAAGGTGTTGCCTCAGGGCTTCACATTTGCGCGAGTGACCTTCGGGTCGATTAACTCCGCCACGTACCGTGTTCCGGTAAATGTTCAATTTCATGTTGTGTCCAATCATGTGATAGGGTCTACGCAGCGAACCTTCATTCCTTCAAGACCTCAATATTTTTCTAGAACTTCTCATCCCAGGTTTCCCAATGTCTCTTGGAGTCACAATAACTATTGGTATGAGAACAAGAATAAAATGTCATACTTCTCTAACAACAGAAATGGCTCAAAAAGAGTACCTCAACCCAATCAGAAAAATTTTAAATCTATGAACCCCAAATATCAAAAACCCTCAAACGAACAGATTTGGATTCCCAAAAGTATGATGTCTTACTTGACACAATCATATGGTCTGATGGGACCCAAGTGTATTTGGGTTCCAAAATCTCTTGTTTGATGTGACTTGCAGAGTGCCTTGCAGCTGTACACAATAGATGGTACCTTGACAGTGGCTGCTCAAGGCACATGACGGGAGACAAGGAAAAATTCTGTCTCCTAGTTGAGAAAGAAGGAGGACATGTCACGTTTGGGGGAAACAATAAAGGTAAAATAATTGGAAAAGGTAAAGTTGGCAAAACTCCCCTGAACTCTATTGATGATGTGTTACTTGTTGAAGGATTAGAGTACAATCTTCTTAGTATAAGCCAACTGTGTGATAGGGGGCATAAAGTTGTGTTTGATTCCCATGCATGCACCATTATTGAAAAGCAGTCTGAAAGTGTCAAATTCTCTGGAAAAAGAATAAATAACATGTACATGGTAGATTTAGATGATCCTGCTCATAACAATCTTTGTCTAGCTGTGAATAAAAGTAAACTGGCTTGGCTGTGACATCGTAGACTAGGACATGCTAGCTATAGTGTCTTGCATAAGTTAGCCAAATTCAACATGGTGAATGGTCTGCCTGATGTTTCATTTAAACAAAATGACAAACTTTGTAATGCATGCACTCAAGGCAAGCATACTAGGAAGTCATTTAAATCCAGAATTGAAAACCAATCTTCTAGACCTCTTGAACTTGTATACATGGATTTGTTTGGATCCACTAGAACAGCAAGTTTGAGTGGCAATAAATATGGATTTGTTCTGGTAGATGATTTTTCTAGGTTTACTTGGGTGTTCTTTTTAACTCATAAGAATGATGCATTTGAAGAATTTCAGGTATTCTTCAGGAAAATTCAGCAGGATGGTAAGTACACTATTTCATCTATCATGTCAGATCATGGAGGAGAGTTTGAAAATTCAGAATTCGATGGTTTTTGCAAGGCAATGGGAATATCTCACAAATTCTCATCTCCAAGAACTCCTGAATAGAACGGAGTGGTGGAAAGAAGAAACAGAATCTTTGTCGAGATGGCTAGAACTATGTTGATCGAAGGACAACTCCCAAGGAAGCTCTGGGCAGAGGCTGTAAACACAGCTTGCTACATTGTAAACCGGGCAATGGTAAGACCTCTGTCCAAAAAGACTCCATATGAGCTGTTGAAAGGTAAGAAGCCATCTGTTATACACTTCAGAGTTTTTGGATCAAAATGCTTTGTTCAAAATAATAACAAATAGGACTTAGATAAATTTGAACCTAAGAGTGAACCAGCCATATTTCTAGGTTATTCAAATCACTCTAGGGCCTATAGAGTCCTGAATATTAAAACTCAATCTATTGAAGAGTCTCCACATATCATCTTTGATGAAATGAATGTCAAGTCTGAAAATGAACTATCTTGCAGGGACAAAGATGATGGTGAGTTTCTTGAAGAAATGGAAGAACAATACACTCAAGAGGAAGAGCCAAGGTCAAATGAGAATCTAACAGAATCAAGTACTAGAGGTAATGCAGATGTTAATGAAGGTAACTCCTTGACCAATGTTAGAATGCTAAAAAACCACCCTCTATCAAGCATTATTGGTAATCTGCATGACCCTACCAGAACTAGATCTCATTTTAGAGTTGTTGAAGAAATGGACAATTTAGCTCTTATATCTCAAATTGAACCTAAAAATGTAACTGAAGCCCTGAAAGATGATTACTGGATAAATGCAATGCATGAGGAATTAAATCAATTCATAAGAAATAAAGTGTGGCACCTTGTGCCAAGACCCAATGAACTCTCAGTAATTGGAACTAAGTGGGTCTTTAGAAATAAACAAAATGAAAATGGAATTGTGATAAGAAATAAAGCAAGACTGGTAGCACAAGGATATAACCAAGAATTTGGCATTGACTTTGAAGAATCATTTTCTCTAGTAGCTAGACTAGAAGCCATTAGATTATTACTTGCATATGCATGTTGTCATGGAATAAAACTCCATCAAATGGATGTAAAAAGTGTATTTCTCAATGGTTTAATAAAAGAAGAGGTGTATGTTGAACAACCCCCTGGTTTTGAATCTATACACTGCCCTGACCATGTTTACAGATTAGAGAAAGCTCTCTATGGGCTCAAACAGGCACCTCGAGCATGGTATGATAGACTCAGCTCCTACCTCACTGAGAAAGGATATTCAAGAGGTAAAGTGGACCAAACCCTATTCACCAAGGTGAGAAATAATGACATTATTCTGGTTCAAATCTATGTCGATGATATAGTTTTTGGATCCACTAAACCAAGCATGTGTGATGAATTTTCAAATTTGATGACCACAGAATTTGAGATGTGTCTCATGGGTGAGCTTCAATTTTTTCTAGGTCTACAAATCACCCAAAGCAAGGATGGATGCTTCATCAACCAGGTAAAGTACATTTCTGAATTATTGAAGAAATATCAAATGGAGAATCTTAAGGCAATCAGCACTCCCATGAGCACCAATACAAGTTTGGATGCAGATCTGCAAGGTAAATCAGTAGATGCAAAGACGTATCGAGGTATGATCGGATCACTCCTCTATCTTACTGCATCTAGGCCAGACATCCAATTTTGTGTATGTATGTGTGCTAGGTTTCAGTCTGATCCTAAAGAATCCCACTTAATTTCTGTCAAGCGTATCTTTCGATACCTTGCTTGAACTCGAGACTTAGGGATTTGGTATCCTGCATCTTGCACTTTTGATCTTGTATCATACTCAGATGCAGGCTATGCTGGATGCAAACTTGACAGGAAAAGCACAAGTGGCTATTGCCAATTTTTGGGAGGGTGTTTGGTTTCTTGGGCATCCAAGAAACAACACTCAGTGGCACTATCCACTGTAGAGGCAGAATATGTCGCTGCAGGGAGTTGTGGCACTCAAGTGTTGTGGATCAAACACCAACTCCAAGATTATCAAACTGATCTTGGATGTGTCCCAATATTGTGTGATAACACAAGTGCCATTAACCTGGCAAAGAACCCCATCCAGCACTCTAGGACCAAACATATCGAAATAAGGCATCACTTCTTGCGAGATGAAGTTAATAAAGGTAGCTTTAAATTGATTTTTGTTGACTCTGAACATCAACTAGCTGACATTTTCACCAAGCCACTGAATAATGAAATATTCTCTTGTCTTAGGAGAGAGCTTGGTTTGTGTAATCCTCAATTTGTTGCTTAAATTGATTGCTTGATTTCTTCCTTGAAACTTGTCTGATTAACTTTGCCTAGAAATAAATTGATTGCATGTCCTGCTTGAGTTGCAAATACCTGTCTTCTAAATAAGTCACAGATTTAGGGGGAGCTTAGTTTTGAGCATATCTGTTTAATAATTGCATCTTCATTCATATTGTCTGTCATGAATAAATGGAGGGAAAGCTTGCATCAGTTTTTAGACATGAAGTGTGAATGTGCATGCTAGAAGCAATGTATGGACTTGCTGGGTTGTAATGTAGAATGCACTTGAACAAATGCAATGAATGTATAGAGTTGCTTAAGCGAACGCATGGAACAAGTCTGTATAGACTTTGATGTTCAAATGCAGTGTATGGACTTGTGTATGCAGGGCAGACAATGTGTAGACTTGCATGATGCACAACCATATGCAATGTATAGACTTGGATGAGCTGCAAAGGCTGTACAGACTTGACGAATGCTTGAATAAGCCGATGTATAGACTTACACGATGTATGGACTTGCAAGACGATGCATTGTATAGACTTTAGAAAGCTTAAAGCATAGTCACACTGCAATGTATAGACTTAGCGTGCTTCAAGGCAACCATGTGCAGACCTTACCGATGTACAGACTTAGTGTTCTGAACGTAGGTAAAGCTAAGGAATGCAATTCTGTTCTGTTAGAGTCAGCTATCTGGGTATCTGAAGAGTGGTTTATGAGACTGAGTCAACACTGAAAGACATCTTCTGGAAACAGACTGAATATTGAACTGATTGGTTAAGTGAGTTAACGCAGTCACCAGGTTGAGTCAACGCACTGACAGAAATCTTCTGAAAACAGGTTGCAAGTTAAACTGACTGGTTAAATGTGTTAACGTAGTCACTTGGATGAGTTGACGCACTGATGTAAACCTGGTGCAAATCAGTTCTGGAATTAATTGGATTACTTCAGAAGGGTTACCGCAGCTCTGAAGTTTGGATCTCACATATCCTTTTCTTGGTGTCATTTTTTCAATCCCTCATCAACCTTGTTGCTTCTACTTTCAGTTTTTCAACTTTTAGTGAAGAACCACTCAATCTTGAGTATGAGGGAAGTCTCTTGCGATCTGAAATGTGAATTGATGTCATAGATTCAGGGGGAGCTAAAATGATAATTCCCTTATAAGAGGTGGTGATTTTTATTGACTGTCTCTAGGCTGTGTTAATGGTTGGAGCTCTATAAATCTTTTGTTCTTTGAATGCTAAAATTCATGAACACAAAAGTGCTGTGCATATGGAATAGTTTCAGAACTATTTAATAAAATTGAGAACTCCTCATTTCTTGAACTATGATGATCAAAACTAAAGAGACCTTTGTGCAAATGAATTTAACATATGTATTACTTTTAAACTCAACATAGGGTTACTGAAAGCTTAAGAAACATACCATATATATACAAATATACATATAATAAATTGTAGAGCAATGGCAAGCCTTCACTGAGAAACTGTCTCTATGCACCAAAGAAGTGCTAATGAGCATGTCATGATGTGGGTTGTTACCTCTGCTTTAAAAAATAATAATAATTCATTGCAGAGCAATGGCAACTTTCCACTGAGAAACTACCTTCATGCACCAATGAAGTGCTAAAAGGCATGTCATGAAGTGAGTTGCCAACTCTATTTCAGTTGTGCAGAATAGTTAGCTATGCTAAGTAACCGGGGACTCTGGTGTCTGATAAACATGTGCACCTATGTCAAAAGGCTAGCTACACTTGACTGCAATTGATGAAAAATTAAAAATGTCAATGTTTATATAGGATTGACCTGATGCTCAAAAATGAAATCCGTTTGAGTTCTTCCTCAATTCGAGTTAAATTCACAACTATAAGGGTATCTTGAAATTGAACATTCTAGGGATATGATTTGAGAAAGTTCCAAGTGTGAAAATTGTTCAATCCTTCTTCCATAATCATGCTCTTCTTATTCAAGGATTTTTCTCAAAGTCTTAAGATTGTTTTACTCCACATCATTAAATGAATTAGGGGCTCTCATAATTTCTCATCATATATCTCATAAGGGAACTTGAATTCTATCGATTAAAAATCCCTGAATATAATTTCATCTCTTCCAAATTTCAATGTTATTATAATGCCTACATACTGTGGATCTTCACTATTTCCTGTCTACTTCACTCTATAATTCTGACTCGCCTTGGTGGCATCGACGTAGTGTCTCACTGCGTAAACGCAGTCATTCAATAACTCCCATTTCTTCTCAGTCCGGTTCAGCACAGTGAACCAGTTCACCTTTTTGAACTGAACTCAAGTCATCACCTTCTTTAAAATCCTGCAGCGTAAACGCTGCCATCTACTTGTTCCTTCCAAAACCTAGTGGGTTTCTATCTCTCCGACTCTCTCCGTCTTTCCTTCTCAGCACTTTCTCTCTATCTTCTATCTTGTTCCCATTTGATTCTCGCTGCCATGGCGCCTCCGGAACAAAAGAAGAAGGGGAAGAACAAGACGGGTCTACAGAAAAGAGATCTCATCTTTGCTACGGGCAGGATTGAGCCTCGAACTAAATATCAAGCGGAGACGCCGTCTGTGTCAGCTCCACCACAACAAAAAGGAAAAGAGAAAAGCTCATCAGCAAAGACAAGAGCAGTAAAGCAAAAGGGCAAAGACAAGGGCTTGGCAGATCCTTCAAAGGAAATACTGTAAGACCCCAAATTATTTTATTGGATTTAATATATTTATTTAGCTCTTGTTAATTAATAATTGAATTTCTATTGATTTAATAATTGAATTTCAGATTTATTAATATTTAATTCCTTAGAATTAGAATAGTGATAATTTCGACCACCTTATAAAAATCCAGAAAAATGGTAAACAGATTAAGGTCGAGGTAGATAACAACTTTTCCTTCTGGCATTAGGCCATTGTAAATCCGTGGGAAGATCTATTTAGAGTTTAAACCCAAAAGTGCACACTTTTGACCCATACCTAACCCTTGGATTAAAACACGAAATTCGACCTCAATACTCAACCAAATGATCTGAAATCAGTGGCAAATGGAAGGCCACAATGTAAGGAACATTTACCCTCAATCAATTTGAGGTAAACCTAGCCCCAACACGTGCTGCCGACATAGTTTGGTCAAGTCAAAGATTTCGGCGCCGTTTCTAAACACGTAGCTTGCAGCAGCGAATACTCCCAACTCCGAAGGCTCCAGAAGCTCTATGAGCTATCAAAATGAAGCCCTACGAGTCTTCTTTCATTTGGCTGCTGTGGGGTTCACTGAAGTTTCAGATCTGGGGAGATCTAGCTCGAATTGTGGAGGTGGGTCAGCAGGCCGTTGGCTTCCCTTCATCCTTCTTTGATCCATCGATTGAGGTAGGAATTCTCAACCAAATTTTGATCATGAGTATAGCAAATTGTTCCTCTCATCGAGCTCTATCCATTGGTGGCAAAAGCCCCAATTTTCATTAGGTATCCGTGGAGAAATCGAGCTTTTTGTGAGGTGCTGTCCAAGTGTTCTTCATCCTAGGGTTTGAGTTTTCTCTCTCCGATTTGAGGTAGGTGTAACAGACCAAACTCTAATTAATTTATATGATGTAATAAGCATGATGTTAGCTTTCATTTCACGTAGAAAGCCCTAAGTTTCATGAAGCATACTTATAGAATTTCGGTTTATAGTAACAGCATGTTTTAGACCTAGTTCGATGTGTTCATCCGAAGTGATTTATGATTTCGAAGTATTAATCTTAATCCTCATGAACCATATCTTATATGGTTGGATTCACCATCGAAGTAGCTTTCATTTGAGCCAAGAAGCCCCAAATTCCATTCTGTATGTAGAGAGAATTTAACGTTTTAGTCACAGCATGTCAGAATTAGGGTTTCATGTGTTCTTGACTTAATAGATCTCGATTCCAGCAATTGATCATGCAATTGACCTTGTAGACAGGTAGAGTTTTGTATTAGCTTTCCATTGATACCAAAATCCCCTTATTTGGAGCTCAATCCTAGTAGTTATTAACGTTTTAGTGCAACCCTAGCAATCACCTTGTTCCCGGCGTTCACCGGACGCGGCAGGGATGACCGGAGACGACCCAGAGATGGGCGGTCTTACGATAGACCGTCCAACTCCAGCCCATCTTTTGACCAATCTTGACCCTAGCATGCCCTTATATAAACGGTTTTTCAAGAACCACTCATCCCAGGATGAACGGTTCCACAGGAACCACATATCTGGATGAAAGGTCCCTGACAGACCACATATCATTGAACGGCCCTGCACTGGCCGCACATCCCAGGGGATGGGCGGTTGGTACAGAGCCGCCCAACCCCTTGGGCGGCCCAGGAGGAACCGCCCAAACCCTTGGGCGGCCCAGGGAGAACCGCCCATCTCCCTGTGTCACAGGGTGACCCCTGTTCGGCCCCTGAATGCCCAGTTATATGTGCGGTCCATATAGAACCGTTTATCCTTTCAGAGAGGGACTTAATACTTGTTCTAAGGCATTCATTTGCATGTCATTAATGATAATTAGTGAAATAGAAACTCATTTAATAACTAATTAAATATGCAACTAAATTTACGATTATTGCTTGTTATTCGTGCTTACGCGACTTACGCGAACTCGTTATCATCTTAAATTACTTTTCTTGGCATCTTGGGTTAATATATAACCAAATCCCTATTAAATTGGCTTGGCATTAGGATTAATATGACTGTTTAGCTTGCTGATTAGCTGCTGTAGTACAGTGGAACAGCATGTTTAACTTTCCGACTTTGCACGAGCCTATTGGTCGATTAGCGTACTAGTCTCGGTTCTACCCCGGAAACTCTATCCGGTGGTCTTACCGTCATCTTGGAACATCATTATAATCATGATTAGAATCTGTTTAACACCAGCATACCTTGTTTTATGAGTTTAAACCGCTGGGTTAAGTCTTGGATCAAATCGGACGACCCGAGGCATGCGCGGTTAGTATTTGACCGCATAACCTCTTCGGCGGCCCGATCGTGACCGCATATCTTTATACGGCCCAGTATGGGCCGTATATCTTGTTCTTGGGCCTCACTGTCTTTTAGACATGAGCGGCCCATATTGCACCGTTCTTACCTTAGGGCGGCCCACTGTCAGCCGTTCTTTTCTTGACTTCACGGGCTGAGTTTCAGTCCAGTTCCTGTACGTACGGTCCTGTATGAACCGTATATACCCATCGAGCGGCTCCGTTACGACCGCACATCTCTTGAAGATGAGTTTGACCGTGTTTTGTACTCTTGAATCCAAGGACAAGGTTAGTCCTTTAAATCTGAACTTATGGCAGAAATTCCTCTGATTAATTGGCCATTAAAATTGACTGAATGTCTGGACGGATGGGACGTTGGGCCCAGTAAATCAATGCCATCGCATCATAAGGGCCCGGTCTGGTCCTGGGGAGAGCGCCCGAAAGTTAGTGAGCCCATGGGATGTTAATGACAAGGTGGGGCATTGCACCGAAGTACTTGCTTGAGTGTTGGCGTCTATGACAAAAGTATCTTGTTACTTGTTACTTGATCATACTTGGTTAAATGTTTAAAATACTTGCTTGTTGGCCAATTCCTTACTACTATCTCTTGTTATATCTCTTGTTATATCTCCTGTTGTAAATTCTTGTATTTGTTATTCTTGTTAATCATTATCAATTATATATTTCTTGACCTTGCAAGATCTTGTTATTACCGTTGTTTCATTATATCATCTTTACCTTTTTATTGCATTATTGTTTGTAGCATGACATTTTGAAAATGTAATTAAACTGTTAATCACTTATACATGTCTGTTATTTCCTACTGAGCGTTAGCTCATAGTTGTGTTCCCCCCTTTCCAGGCTCTTCAGGTGGCGCGCTTACCGACGGGGAAGGGCAGGAGTGATGTCTTAAGTGTTTCAGTTCTAGTGTGTTAGCAGTGTGTTTATTGTTAGTTGTGATTGGAGAGCATTTAGTTTCAGTTATGTTGTTGAGTCTTAGTGATTGTTATTCCACGTTGTATTAAGTTGCCTTTGAGATTATTGTATCAGTTTGGTTGTTAAATGATCATTTAGTATTTCCTTTCCATAGCACTTGTGTATATTTAGATTAGTTCTCTCTCTTTCCTGCTTGCCTCTGACTGTACGTCCCGATATTTCCGCCTTGTTCGGGGCGTGACAGTTTAGTTGGTATCAGAGCCTAGGTTTCACATTCCTAGGTTTTCTTAAGTTCTTAAGTTCTAGGTTTTCTAAGTTCTTGCATGGCATCCCAATAACCCGGTATATCAAAAGATGTTGTCCGAACGTTAGGCTACGCCTATCGGAAGGTCGCATACTTGCGCGAGTGGTCTTCGGACCGCTTATCTCCGCCAGGTACCGAGTTTTGGTTGTGTCTAGGTGCATTAGACCCCTAATCTTGTTAAAGTCTAGGACCTGACCTGGTGAGAATGGGTAGAAACTTGGGTTAAGTTTGTTTCTTAATCATGTAATTAATTATCTTGAATTAACCTAAGTAATCTATTTCTCGTGTAGATGGCAGCTGATCGCGCCGAATGGAGGAACCTGCAGCGCACGGTTCAAGGCCTTACCCAGGCCCTTCAGCAAGTGGCTCAGGCAGGAGCGGCACCACATGGCACCGGTGATCTATACCGGAACTTCCGCGGGATGAATCCGCCTAGATTCGCGGGTTCGACCGACCCCGACCAAGCCGAGCACTGGCTAGATGAGATGGGGAGAATATTTGAAGTTATGCAATGCACCAACCAGGAGCGTGTCCTTCTCTCAACATTTCAATTGGAGCGTGATGCACGTACTTGGTGGGATTCTATCAAGGCGACTCTCGGTGATCATCAGGTTACGTGGGAAGAGTTCGAGGAATTTTTCAACGGCAAGTATTTTTCTGACCGAGTGCAAGAGAAGAAGGCAGCAGAGTTCGCGGCCTTGAAGCAACGAGGTTTGTCCGTGGCAGAGTATGAGGCTCAATTTGCACGGCTTTCTCGATATGCTACACACCTTATTTCCACCGAGAAAATGAAGGCGAAGCGTTTTCTCAACGGATTGAAGCTGCATTATATCAACCAACTGGCACCAATGGAGATTTCCACTTATTCCGAGATGGTGAGAAAGGCTCAAGTTCTAGAGGATACCCTCGAAATGATGGAGAGAATCCGTGGAAGCGGTGCGAAGAAGGAACAACCTACGGGTTCCGGGAGTGTCAAACCCGGGTATACCAAGAAGAGGCCTGTTAGTGGACCTAGTTCGTGGAGCGGGTCCGGATCGTGGAAGGGCAAGATGCCGAGGCATGAAGACAAGAAGCCTGGCCCTATTGTTCCGTTTAAGGGCGTGTGCAAGTATTGTGATCGTCCAGGTCACAAGGTGGAGGAATGCTGGCGCAAGCTGGGCGCCTGTTTGCGATGTGGAAGCAAAGAGCACCGTATCCCCAACTGTCCTTTGATAGCGGAGCAAGCAACACCGGCAAAACCGCAAATCTTCAAGAAACCGCAAGGGAAGCTCCAAGCTTTGTATGCAGAAGAAGCGGAAACAGCCGAAGATGGTGGACTCGTCGAAGGTACTCTTATTATACTCGACAAGCCAGCATTTATTCTTTTTGATACTGGTGCAACACATTCCTTTATTTCTCGGAGTTTTGCTAAGTCATTAGCTATGGAACCGGTTATGATGGATACTCCGTTAGAGATTTCAACCCCTATTGGTACTAGATCGGCAATCCAGCATTTCTATCCTTCTAGTAAGGTTTTGATTGGTGAGCAGAACTTTCCAGCTGATTTGATTTGCATGGACATGAAGGGTTATGACGTAATTCTAGGAGCAGATTGGTTGGCCAGATATGAGGCCAATGTTCATTGTAGTTCTGGCTCGGTGTCTTTTACTAGGCACCCGAGGCTTTCTTTTGTGGGTGTTAAGCACCATAACTCTGTATCGCTTATTTTGGCTCTTCGAGCTGATAAGCTGATGAGGCGAGGATGTGAGGCTTTTCTAGCCTTTATCTATGCAACCCCGGAGCAGCAGATTGAGATCAAGGACATTCCTATTGTCCGAGATTTTTCTGATGTCTTTCCAGAGGAATTACCAGGACTTCCTCCTGAGCGGGAAGTTATCTTCTCTATTGACCTCTTTCCGGGCACATCTCCTATTTCCAAGGCTCCATACCGTATGTCTCCTGCGGAACTGAGGGAGTTGAAGCAACAGTTGATGGAGTTACTCGAGAAGGGCTTTATTCGTCCTAGTACGTCTCCGTGGGGAGCCCCTGTATTGTTTGTTCGGAAGAAAGATGGTTCGATGAGATTATGCATCGATTATCGGCAGTTAAACCAGTTGACTGTCAAGAACAAATATCCACTGCCGAGGATTGATGAGTTATTTGACCAGATAGCGGGAGCTCAATATTTCTCTAAGATCGATCTTCGATCTGGATATCACCAGTTGCGGATTAAGGAGGAGGATATCTATAAATCGGCTTTTCGCAGCAGGTATGGTCATTTTGAATTTGTCGTTATGCCTTTTGGTCTAACGAATGCTCCGGCAGCCTTCATGCAGTTGATGAACAATGTATTTCGGCCCTATCTTGATCAATGGGTCGTGGTATTTATTGATGACATCTTGATCTATTCCAAGAGTGAAGTGGAGCATGCTGAACATCTGAGGATGGCATTACAATTATTGAGAGATCATCAACTTTATGCCAAGTTTAGTAAGTGTGAATTCTGGCTGCAAGAAGTGTCCTTTCTCGGACATATTATCACCCAGGAAGGTATTTCTATGGATCCTTCGAAGGTTGAGGCAGTGAAGAATTGGGAGCAGCCTACCAGTGTGACGGAAGTTAGAAGTTTTCTTGGCCTGACAGGTTATTATCGAAGGTTTATCCAGGATTTCTCTAAGATTGCGGTACCTATGACAAGGTTAACCCGCAAGGAGAACAAGTTTGATTGGTCAGGCGATTGCCAGCAAAGCTTTCAGACTCTAAAGGATTGTTTGACTACTGCACCTATATTGGCTTTACCTTCTGGTGAAGGAGGATTTGTCGTTTATACTGATGCTTCAGGAATTGGCTTAGGCTGTGTACTCATGCAGCATGGGAAGGTGATTGCCTATTCTTCTAGGCAGTTGAGGAAGCACGAGGAGAATTATCCTGTTCATGATTTGGAACTTACAGCAGTCGTTTTGCTTTGAAAATTTGGAGGCATTACCTGTATGGAGAATCTTTCACGGTATTTTCAGACCACAAGAGCTTGAAGTATTTATTCTCTCAGAAGGAACTCAATATGCGGCAGCGCAGATGGTTGGAGTATTTGAAAGACTTCGACTTTTCTATTGAGTATCATCCTGGCAAAGGCAATGTTGTGGCAGACGCATTGAGCCGGAGGCCAGTAGCTAGATTGGCAAGTCTCATGTTGCAAGAGTGGAAGTTACTGGAACAGTTATCTAGTCTGGATCTTAATATTGACAATGATCGGGTTTTGATTGCTCAGATTCAACTTAAACCTGAATTATTGATGGAGATCAAGTCCTTGCAAGATAATGATCCCGAGCTGGTACAGATCAAGGGAAGCTTGAGCAGCAGACCTGATTTCGGGTTGGCTGATGATGGTAGATTATTATTTAAAGGCAGAACTTGTGTACCTGATGAAGCTACAGTAAAGAACAAGATTCTTGTGGAAGCTCATAGATCCAGATACACCATTCATCCCGGAGGCACTAAGATGTACAGAGATTTAAAGCGATCCTTTTGGTGGATGAATATGAAGAGGGAAATCGCTGACTTCGTAAGTAAATGCTTGGTTTGCCAACAAGTTAAAGCTGAGCACTTCAGACCGGCAGGGAAATTGAAACCACTCGACATACCCCAATGGAAGTGGGAGAGTATTGGCATGGATTTCATTATGGGTTTGCGTAGAACTCGTGGTGGATTTGATGCAATTTGGGTGATTGTTGACCGATTGACAAAATCAGCTCATTTCTTATCCATTAAGTCTAAGTGGACAGTCGATGTATTGGCTGCTTTGTATTTGAAGGAAGTGGTGAGATTACATGGTATTCCAGTGAATATAGTATCTGATCGAGACCCTAGATTCACTTCTCATTTCTGGAAGGGACTGCAAGAGTCTCTTGGTACTCGTCTGAATTTCAGTACTGCTTTTCATCCACAGACAGATGGACAGACGGAGAGAACCAATCAGATAGTGGAAGATATGCTGCGGGCATGTATGATTGACTTTGGTGGTACTTGGAATGAGCATTTGGCACTAACTGAATTCGCCTACAATAACAGCTATCAGTCTAGTATTCAGATGGCTCCATTTGAAGCCTTGTATGGGAGAAGCTGTCGATCCCCGTTGTGTTGGGATGAGGTAGGTGAGAAACAGTGGCTTGGACCGGATCTTGTCTCGGAATCTTCACAGAACATTCGTGTTATCCGAGACCGATTACAAGTGGCCCAATCAAGATAGAAGAGTTATGCCGATAACAGGAGGAGAGCATTGGAATTTCAGGTTGGCGAGCATGTATTCTTAAAGGTCTCTCCGACGAGAGGGATCCGAAGATTTGGCATTCATGGCAAGCTGAGTCCGAGATACATTGGTCCATTTGAGATTCTAGATAGAGTGGGAGAGGTGGCATACAGGCTGGCCTTACCGCCTCAATTATCTGGCGTGCACAACATCTTCCATATTTCTATGTTACGGAAGTATGTGTACGACCCCACTCATGTTATACAGCATGTGGATTTCGAGCTGAAGGAGGATCTGACCTATGAGGAAAGACCGATAAAGGTTCTGGACCGGAAGCAACAGCAACTCCGGAATCGTTCAATACCGATGGTCAAGATTCAGTGGAGTCGGCGTGGGACCGAAGAAGCCACGTGGGAGTCTAAAGAGACTATGCGGAAGCGGTATCCCGACTTATTCTAGGTGAGCGATCTCTTTCCCTACTCTCAGTCTTAGTGCAGTGAATTTGGAGGACCAAATTCCTTTAAGTAGGGGAGGGTGTAAGACCCCGAATTATTTTATTGGATTTAATATATTTATTTAGCTCTTGTTAATTAATAATTGAATTTCTATTAATTTAATAATTGAATTTCGGATTTATTAATATTTAATTCCTTAGAATTAGATTAGTGATAATTTCGACCACCTTATAAAAATCCAGAAAAATGGTAAACAGATTAAGGTCGAGGTAGATAACAACTTTTCCTTCTGGCATTAGGCCATTGTAAATCCGTGGGAAGATCTATTTAGAGTTTAAACCTAAAAGTGCACACTTTTGACCCATACCTAACCCTTGGATTAAAACACGAAATTCGACCTCAATACTCAACCAAATGATCTGAAATCAGTGGCAAATGGAAGGCCACAATGTAAGGAACATTTACCCTCAATCAATTTGAGGTAAACCTAGCCCCAACACGTGCTGCCGACATAGTTTGGTCAAGTCAAAGATTTCGGCGCCGTTTCTAAACACGTAGCTTGCAGCAGCGAATACTCCCAACTCCGAAGGCTCCAGAAGCTCTATGAGCTATCAAAATGAAGCCCTACGAGTCTTCTTTCATTTGGCTGCTGTGGGGTTCACTGAAGTTTCAGATCTGGGGAGATCTAGCTCGAATTGTGGAGGTGGGTCAGCAGGCCGTTGGCTTCCCTTCATCCTTCTTTGATCCATCGATTGAGGTAGGAATTCTCAACCAAATTTTGATCATGAGTATAGAAAATTGTTCCTCTCATCGAGCTCTATCCATTGGTGGCAAAAGCCACAATTTTCATTAGGTATCCGTGGAGAAATCGAGCTTTTTGTGAGGTGCTGTCCAAGTGTTCTTCATCCTAGGGTTTGAGTTTTCTCTCTCCGATTTGAGGTAGGTGTAACAGACCAAACTCTAATTAATTTATATGATGTAATAAGCATGATGTTAGCTTTCATTTCACGTAGAAAGCCCTAAGTTTCATGAAGCATACTTATAGAATTTCGGTTTATAGTAACAGCATGTTTTAGACCTAGTTTGATGTGTTCATCCGAAGTGATTTATGATTTCAAAGTATTAATCTTAATCCTCATGAACCATATCTTATATGGTTGGATTCACCATCGAAGTAGCTTTCATTTGAGCCAAGAAGCCCCAAATTCCATTCTGTATGTAAAGAGAATTTAACGTTTTAGTCACAGCATGTCAGAATTAGGGTTTCATGTGTTCTTGACTTAATAGATCTCGATTCCAGCAATTGATCATGCAATTGACCTTGTAGACAGGTAGAGTTTTGTATTAGCTTTCCATTGATACCAAAATCCCCTTATTTGGAGCTCAATCCTAGTAGTTATTAACGTTTTAGTGCAACCCTAGCAATCACCTTGTTCCCGGCGTTCACCGGACGCGGCAGGGATGACCGGAGACGACCCAGAGATGGGCGGTCTTACGATAGACCGTCCAACTCCAGCCCATATTTTGACCAATCTTGACCCTAGCATGCCCTTATATAAACGGTTTTTCAAGAACCACTCATCCCAGGATGAACGGTTCCACAGGAACCACATATCTGGATGAAAGGTCCCTGACAGACCACATATCATTGAACGGCCCTGCACTGGCCGCACATCCCAGGGGATGGGCGGTTGGTACAGAGCCACCCAACCCCTTGGGCGGCCCAGGAGGAACCACCCAAACCCTTGGGCGGCCCAGGGAGAACCGCCCATCTCCCTGTGTCACAGGGTGACCCCTGTTCGGCCCCTGAATGCCCAGTTATATGTGCTGTCCATATAGAACCGTTTATCCTTTCAGAGAGGGACTTAATACTTGTTCTAAGGCATTCATTTGCATGTCATTAATGATAATTAGTGAAATAGAAACTCATTTAATAACTAATTAAATATGTAACTAAATTTACGATTATTGCTTGTTATTCGTGCTTACGCGACTTACGCGAACTCGTTATCATCTTAAATTACTTTTCTTGGCATCTTGGGTTAATATATAACCAAATCCCTATTAAATTGGCTTGGCATTAGGATTAATATGACTATTTAGCTTGCTGATTAGCTGCTGTAGTACAGTGGAACAGCATGTTTAACTTTCCGACTTTGCACGAGCCTATTGGTCGATTAGCGTACTAGTCTCGGTTCTACCCCGGAAACTCTATCCGGTGGTCTTACCGTCATCTTGGAACATCATTATAATCATGATTAGAATCTGTTTAACACCAGCATACCTTGTTTTATGAGTTTAAACCGCTGGGTTAAGTCTTGGATCAAATCGGACGACCCGAGGCATGCGCGGTTAGTATTTGACCGCATAACCTCTTCGGCGGCTCGATCGTGACCGCATATCTTTATACGGCCCAGTATGGGCCGTATATCTTGTTCTTGGGCCTCACTGTCTTTTAGACATGAGCGGCCCATATTGCACCATTCTTACTTTAGGGCGGCCCACTGTCAGCCGTTCTTTTCTTGACTTCACGGGCTGAGTTTCAGTCCAGTTCCTGTACGTACGGTCCTGTATGAACCGTATATACCCATCGAGCGGCTCCGTTACGACCGCACATCTCTTGAAGATGAGTTTGACCATGTTTTGTACTCTTGAATCCAAGGACAAGGTTAGTCCTTTAAATCTGAACTTATGGCAGAAATTCCTCTGATTAATTGGCCATTAAAATTGACTGAATGTCTGGACGGATGGGACGTTGGGCCCAGTAAATCAATGCCATCGCATCATAAGGGCCCGGTCTGGTCCTGGGGAGAGCGCCCGAAAGTTAGTGAGCCCATGGGATGTTAATGACAAGGTGGGGCATTGCACCGAAGTACTTGCTTGAGTGTTGGCGTCTATGACAAAAGTATCTTGTTACTTGTTACTTGATCATACTTGGTTAAATGTTTAAAATACTTGCTTGTTGGCCAATTCCTTACTACTATCTCTTGTTATATCTCTTGTTATATCTCCTGTTGTAAATTCTTGTATTTGTTATTCTTGTTAATCATTATCAATTATATATTTCTTGACCTTGCAAGATCTTGTTATTACCGTTGTTTCATTATATCATCTTTACCTTTTTATTGCATTATCGTTTGTAGCATGACATTTTGAAAATGTAATTAAACTGTTAATCACTTATACATGTCTGTTATTTCCTACTGAGCATTAGCTCATAGTTGTGTTCCCCCCTTTCCAGGCTCTTCAGGTGGCGCGCTTACCGACGGGGAAGGGCAGGAGTGATGTCTTAAGTGTTTCAGTTCTAGTGTGTTAGCAGTGTGTTTATTGTTAGTTGTGATTGGAGAGCATTTAGTTTCAGTTATGTTGTTGAGTCTTAGTGATTGTTATTCCACGTTGTATTAAGTTGCCTTTGAGATTATTGTATCAGTTTGGTTGTTAAATGATCATTTAGTATTTCCTTTCTATAGCACTTGTGTATATTTAGATTAGTTCTCTCTCTTTCCTGCTTGCCTCTGACTGTACGTCCCGATATTTCCGCCTTATTCGGGGCGTGACAAATACCGTCTCCTTCAGCTCCACGGAAACGGAAAGGCAAAGAGACAGAGTTATCTCTTCAGAAACGCCGTCTTCATCCATGCCCGCCTACCAAAAAGAGAAAGCTATCTACCGTCAGGACAAAGGAGCAGGTTACATCTTCAGGTGCTGCGAAGGGAAAGAAAGGTGTGGACAGCTCTCATGCAAGGTCTTCTGATCCCTCTCTCACCATCAATGTGGAAGAACCTCTAAAAGTTCTTATTCCACGGTATATTGTTGCAACCGACGATGAGATGCTTGAGGTTTTTCCGCAACTATTTCCTACATTGGATTATCAGGGTTGGTGGTCTTTCATTACAAATCATAAGATTTATTACCCCACCCTAGTCCGAGAATTTTACCACAATTTGAAGTATGAACCTCAGATCCCCAAAATTTCTTCAACTGTCAGGAATGTTAGTTTCGAATTGACAAACAAACTGTTTGCTAGAGCTTGGAAAATTCTAATGAATGGGGTTCAATTACACAGTTTTCAGTTTGATGAACATGCAGCTTATGCCCTTTTGATTGACAAACCCAATGATCCTACAGTCATTTAGGAGACTTTTCTCTCTAGTCTTAAAGCAAATCAGTTCCCTCCATTCAATAGACTGCTCCACCATATTTGCACATCAATGATAACACCTCAGAGCAGTGGTAGGGAACGTGTCACTGAGATGCAGAGATTTTTACTGTATTGCATGCTGAAAAGGATAAACATTTCATTGTCAGATGTAGTCATTCAGACTATGGGATCTTGCTTAACACAATCTAGGACACTCCCATATGTTGCTCCATTAACAGCCATTTTTCGAAAAGTTGGAGTAGATTTTGGTAATGAGAAGAAACTGACAATTCCTCAAGGGAACATATACTCCCTTTCCTACATTCAGACATTCATGGGATTTAAAGTTATAAATGGACAGCCAGTCAGGGTTCTGCCAAGTCAGAAATCTGTCTCTACCTCAGTGGAAACTGGTCCAGAAGTAAGAACTGACACACAAAATCAGCAAGAGGCCAGTCTAAACAGAATGGAAAGACCAGAGGCTAGGGAAGATAGACCTGAAGCTAGTTCAGCCAGAATGGACTACCAAGAGTTCAGCAATATCCAAGATGATTACAATGTACAAGATGATACTCCTGTGTTTCCTGTTGATTCCAGAGAACTTGTCATAGTACAAGGTCCTCTTCCAGAACCCTCTCCACCAAGGGGACCTGCAACTACTTCTGAGGAGATTCCAGCCAACTCTCAGAATGATTTTTCTGGTATCAATCCTACTCTCATTCATTTTTTGGAAACAAAATTCAAGAGTATTGACTCTTCCATAATGCACCTAAGTTCAACAACGGATATGAGGTTGTCACACCTTGAACAGAAATT
The DNA here is from genome assembly GCA_022559845.1 of Amorphophallus konjac. Classification (NCBI taxonomy): domain Eukaryota; kingdom Viridiplantae; phylum Streptophyta; class Magnoliopsida; order Alismatales; family Araceae; genus Amorphophallus; species Amorphophallus konjac. Next base: position 247,791,411 of record CM040128.1, on the reverse strand, counting down.
AGACAGCAGATGGGAAAAGTTCACACGTGATAAATTCAAGTCAGACAAGAAGCTTCATGAATTTATGGAATCTCTTCTTCAAGCCTGTCAGAAAGCTGGTTCAGTCATGCGTAACTTACAAAACGTGCATCAACAATGTCTGCACAGGATACAGAGTGTACAGACATACAACTATGATGTCAGGGAAAACCAATCCAAGTTGAACTTGAAATACTCCACCCTGATTGACAAGAACAATGAGTTCGGTGAAAAAGTTCAAACCTTGTTTGAAAAAATTACATCTTTTGGTCAGGACATTGCTAAACTATTTGAACGAACAACTCTAGTCGGTGATGAGGTTATGGATGTGCTGCATATTTTGAAAGAAAACTTTCCACCCACCATTGAAGATCGGCGTGATGTGAACTGCCCTCCACCAACTGAAGCATCCTCCTCTGCACCTGAATGGGGATCTCAGCAGAAAGCTCAGGTGGACTATCTGTTTGATATACTACACAACTGGTTTGATGGTATTTCTACTAAGGTCAAAGAATACCACAAGTTTGTGGTAAACAGAGATCCGCTGCTTTCTGAAAGGATGGACACTATGGCAGCATCTATTGCTCAGCTTCAGCAACATCTAGATATTGTGTCTGCAACTGTACTTCAAGCTTCCTCATCTACTCCCCTTCTGATGATGTCAAAGGGGGAGAGACATGAACTCGAGTCTAAACTTGAACTGCATTGCATCTGCATCAAATGTGTTAATTGACTGATGTTTCCTTCTCTTTGTCTTTCTCTAAGATGTAAAACCCTAGACTTAAATGAATGACAAAAATTGGTGTTTGTGTCAGTCACTGAATTGAATTCCTTATAGATCTGAACTTTCTTGTTTGATCTGGATGATACATTTGTTATTTAGATGCAACGGCATTCACCTCATTGTTGCCATCATCAAAAAGGGGGAGATTGTTGCCCCCTGGCTTTGATGATGACAAACATGAGATGTGAATGTAGTATTCAACCCAAAATGTTAAATATAATATTGATTCAGTAACACTTCCATTTGATTTCCTTTTGATGCAAGAAAGGAATAGGGTCGACGCTGGGAGTTCAAGGCGTCCACGCATCAGTTGAAGAGGGATTCACAGATTCACTTCACTACGTCAACTCCACGATATTGCAGCGTCAACTCATCAGCATAAGGAGCAGAGGCATTCACAGATCTACTTCATTGCGTCAACGCCACAGTAGAGTAGCATCGACGCAGTAGTTAAAAAGGAGGTGTTACTGGTTCACTGGAATACCCCAGTGTGTCAATGCTACAGCATGACAGTGTCAACACAGCACCTTATTCTAATGTGAAGTTGGCTCTTGGTCAGTTCAGTGGGTCGATGTAGTGACCCCTATGCGTCAACGCATCCAGCCTTACATTCAAGCCATATGAGGCATCTCAAGGCTGCGTCAACCTTGTGGACTCAATGGGTTGACGCCATCTGAACTTCCTTCGAGATTAGTAGGGTGGACCCCAATCATACATGACGTCAAAGGCCACATTAGCCAAAAGCGCTTGAGATTTCATCTTTTTCCTCACGATTCCAGAAGGCTCTACACGGAGCGATCAGGGGACTAACCAGAAAATCTGGTTGGGGCCCACTAGATGTATATATGCATGGATCTGGAAATGAGCGGGGAATTGCTGATTGTAAAAGGGGTTAGAGATTTCGAAGCTGTTGCGGACAAGGCTGAGGAAGAGAAGCACACGAGAGGAACTGGGAGTTCATCTTCATCCTGATATCGATCTGCTGAAGACCGGAGGAGATCTAAGAGCAGTGATCCTTGGAAGCTCATCTGCATTTCAGAAGGAGAAGATCAGCTAATCGTTGAAGCTTCTTCTTCCAGTTTTCTGAATTCAAGCCAGAGATTCGGGTGCTTCACAGATCTGAGATTGTCTTTTCATTTATTGAATGATTTTGTTTATCATTTGTCTTTTTGATTTGAACTCTATTATATTGTTTCTCCCTCGTACTGGTTAGAGTAGAGGGAGGGGTTTGATCCAGAAGACTGTGCTTGGATCAAGGGAAGTTCGGCGTGTTGCCTGCAAGCTGTTTGTTAGCGGGTTAGAGGATATGTTCCTCTGGTTAAGCCAAGCTGTAATGCTCAGCGGTGTAAGTGAGGAAGTAGTTCCTCGGTATAGCTAAGCTGTAAAGCTCAGCAGAGATCCTCACTGGTTTAGTGAGGGGTGGATGTAGGTCTCCACAAGGAGACCGGACCACCATAAAAATCTGCATTCAATTTGTGGTTTGATTTCTCACATTATCTACCTTTCGTTAGATGTTTGATTAGGCACGATTCTCATGATGTTTGGTTATTGAACTTCTAATTATCATTCTGCTCTTTAATTCGAGTGTGATCTTGCATAAAGTTTTTAAAGGGTCAACCTATTCACCCCTCCCCTCTAGTTTGACATTCCACCTAATCCAAGACAACGACCTCCAAAATCAATAGCACAAGCCCTTAGCATATCTTCCACCACTTGATTCGTCCTTTCCGTTTGACCATCAGTTTGTGGATGGAATGTTGTACTAAAGTTTAGTCGGGTCCCTAAAGAATGTTGAAGACCCTTCCAAAACTATGATGTGAATCGAGGATCTTGATCCAATATGATAGTGACAGGGACACCATGTAATTTGACAATTTCTCTTATGTACAATGCTGCTAGAATATCCACAGACCATCGACTTTTGATTGGCAGAAAATGTGTAGATTTTGTCAATCGGTCTATGATTACCCATATTTTATTGTATCCTCCTCTTGTCTTAGGTAAACCCATGATGAAATCCATCCCTACACTTTCTCATTTCCATTCGAAAATATTCAAGGTGTGTAATTTACCTGCGGGTCTTAAATGCTCTACCTTTACTTGTTGACAAGTGAGACAGTGGGACACGAAATCTACTATTTCTCTTTTCATATTGGGCCACCAAAAGTTCCTTTTAAGATCCTGATACATTTTAGTACCACCAAGATGAATGGTGTATGTACTTGGAATTGTGAGCTTTTTCCAGGATCAGTTTCTTAGTATCCACGTGATCTGGTATACAAATTCGGCCCTTAAATAGTAATCTTCCATCATTGGCAATAGAGAAATCCGGCCTTTGCTCAATATTGGTTTTAATCTCCAGTAATACTGGGTCATCGTCTTGTAGCTTGACCAGATCTTCTATTAATGTATATTGAGTTCGAATACTGGCCATAAAATAATCTTCTTCCTTCATGTCAATATCTAAGTTCAACTGAGCAAATTGAGGAATGAGATTAGTCATATTAATCATAAGACTTGATAGCTTTCTATTGGTTTTCTGCTGAGTGCATCCGCTACAGCATTAGCTTTGCTATGATGATATTGAATGGCAAAATCAAAGTCCTTTAGGTATTCCAACCATCTTCTTTGCCTCATATTCAGCTCCTTTTGGGAGAACAAATATTTCAAGCTTTTGTGGTCTAAATAAACCGTAAATTTTTCCCCATAAAGGTAGTGATGCCAAATTTTTAAGGTAAATATAACAGCCGCCAATTCTAAATCATTGATATGGTAATTTTCCTCAAGACGTTTCAATTGTCTTGAAGAATAGTAAATCACCTTCCCATTTTGCATAAGAACGCACCCTAGACCAATGTCAGACGCATATGTGTAGACTTCAAATCCACCACCCTCAACGGGCAATGATAATATAGGGGATGTCGTGAGATGTTCCTTAAGAGTTAGGAAACTCTTTTCACAGTCCTTCGACCATACAAACAAATTTTCTTTCCTTGTAAGTCTTGTCAAAGGAACAGCAATTTTAGAAAAATCCTTGATAAATCTCCTGTAATAGCCAGCTAGCCCGAGGAAACTTCTTATTTCTGACACAGTCGTTGGCCAGCTCTAGTTCTTGACAGCTTCCACTTTCGAAGGATCCACAGCGATGCCCTCCTTTGAAATGATATGGCCAAGAAATGAGACTTCCTTAAGCCAGAACTCACATTTACTAAGTTTGGCATAGAGTTTGTGTTCTCTTAGAGTCTGCAAGGCTATTTTCAAATGTTCTTCATGTTCCTCCTTTGTCTTGGAGTAAATAAGAATGTCATCAATAAAGACGACTACAAACTTGTCCAGATAAGGCTGGAAAACTATATTCATGAGTTGCATAAATGTTGCTGGGGCATTGGTTAACCCGAACGGCATTACAACAAACTCATAATAACCATAACGGCTTCGAAAAGTAGTTTTGTATATGTCTTCATCTTTAATTCTGAGCTGGTGATAACCTTACCTGAGGTCTATCTTGGAAAAATACTCTGCTCCCGAAAGCTGATCAAAGAGTTCATCGATACGCGGGAACGGATACTTGTTCTTAATTGTAAGTTGATTTAGTCGCCAGTAATCGATACAGAGCTTGAGTGATCCATCCTTCTTCTTGACAAAAAGGATTGGTGCACCCCAAGGGGATGTGCTAGGTCGTATGAATCCCTTGTCCAATAATTCCTGAAGCTACATCTTCAATTCCTTAAGTTCTGTGGGGGACATCCTGTAGGGAGCTATAGAAATAGGTGTTGCTCCGGGAATGAGTTCAATGGAGAAGTTGACTTCCCTTTCGGGTGGTAAACTGGGTAAATATGATGGGAATATATCAGGAAATGCATTTACGATTGGGATGTTTGCTAAGATGATCTCTTTAGACTCGGTAACAATTACGGAAGTAAGAAAAGCTTCACATCCTTGCGAAATAAGTTTGCAAGCGTGAAGAGAAGAAATGATAGTTTGATATTTCCTATACTTGATACCAAGGAAGGAAAATCTTGGAAGGCCTGATTTGCGAAAGGATATTATCCTATTCCGGCAATTTATGTAGGCATCATGGTCTACAAGCCAATCCACCCCTAAAATAGCATCGTAGCCTTCCATGTCAAGGCATACGAGGTTTGCAGGTAGATTTTGACCTTCCACCCTTACTTCACTATCGGGATAATAGTTTGTGAGTTTGGTTCCAGGGCCTAAAGGTGTAGTAATAGCAAGGTCCGAAGGTAAGGGAACTGATGAAATTGGTAATGTTTTTGCAAAAGCGGTGGATATGAAGGAGTGAGAAGCACCGGTATCAAATAGCACAAATGCAGGACGGGAATAAATGTGAACAGTACCTTCCATAAGCCCATCATTTGGGGACGCTTCATTATCTTCTAGAACAACATTGAGGCGAGCATGCCTCTTACATCCATCACCAGATGATTGTTCCTTCATGAGAGGGCAGTCTGGCATGCGATGCTCACGGCTGCCACACCTTAAACAAGCATCGAGGCGCTTACAGCATTCCTCGGCCGAGTGGCCAAACTTTTCACAAAAGGTGCAAGCCGCCATGACTTGCTTATCCTCCTCCTCGACTTTCTTATTCTTCTGGGAGTTACTCCCGCTCTCGTTCCTCGACCTCTTCCTGCTATCACGAGGTTTGTAGGGCTCCGTGATGCTAAATTTCTCCTTCTTACTACGCCGATCCGACCGTCGGCTTGACTCTTCGCTTTTGCCCTTTAATTTTTTGACCTTTTCCAAGGTCCTTTCACAACAATACACCCGTTGGACCATCTCCGTATAAGTACGGATATTTTGAGTCCTGAGCTATTGAATATAACTGGGTCTTAACCCGTCCATAAACCGATTGGCCTTCAATAGGTCGGTACCGACCAGATGAGTCGCCTATGGTGCTAGCCTGGAAAATTATAGTTCATACTCAGCAACTGTCATCATTCCCTGACGTAGGGAAGCTAACTCCATAGCCTTTCTCTCCTTAACATGTTCTGAAAAATACTTGGCACAGAATAAGGTAAGAAAGCCTTCCCATGTGTGTGGTGCATCAGCTGGAGGTGCCGGAACTGACTTCCACCATGTACTTGCATCCTTGTTGAGTTGAAAAGAAGCAAGACACACTTTTTCCTGGTCTGTACACTGGATGACGTCAAATATACGATTCATTTCATCGATCCAATTCTCGGCCTCGTCTGGATTTGAAGAACCATAGAAACATGGAGGATTTAAGCTTCAGAAATTGTGATGCAAGTCCCCAGCTCTTGCTCCTGTGCCTGCTTGGGCTATCGTTTGCAGCGCCTGCGTGAGGCCTGCAATAGTCTGCCGCATACCATCCCAATCTACGCGATGAGCCATTATAAGCATAAGGTACCTGAGAGAATAACAAATTGTTAATTCTCATGGAAATTTGAAAGGGTTAATCTAAAGCTAAATTATTATCTTATCCCGGGCTCTACCCAATTTCTCACATGGGTGGGGAATTTTCTCCTTAGTTCATAGGTAAGGGTCCTAAAACCTTAGACTTATCCTATGACATGACTTTTCTCCCTAAGTCCTTGGACTTAGGCTCTGATACCAACTTAACTATCACATCCCGAGCTTTTAATACAACGGAAGATAATTTCAGGAATCGTGAACAGCCGGCATGGTAAGCCTCTTGCAAGCAAGAATAATCAGAGCGCAAGATAATCACACATAAGATGCAATTGCACAATAATTTAATCAACTTCTCCTTTCATTAATAATAAGAATGATAAAAATCTAAGTACATAGACGATTCCAAATCTAGTTGACTTAATAAAGAGAAAATTACATGAACTCGATCTAGACATTATTGACTTCCTAAGTCTTCTCTCTCAATTTTATGAGACTTTCATTCGCTCTCGGACCCATCACTTGAATAACTCGAATCTGAATCCGAACTACTTGCATCTCCTGAAAAGATTAAAAAGTAGGTAATGAGCACACTTGTCCAGTAGGTATCTTCGCATCAACATGATTTGGCAATATTAAAGTGATTAGCATTTTAGCTCTAAAGAATAAGGTAAAATCATGCGAACGTAGTAAATCATGTAAATAAACCAAAGTAACAAGACATGACCAAGTTAAGAAATGATTGAGCAAGCATGATCAAGCAAGAATGTAATTATGACCTTTCAAGAATGTAACAAGAATGTACTAGCAAGTCAAGCAAGAATGTACCCTTCACTTAGTAACAAGTACTTCATGAATTTCTGTGGATATTTTCACAAGTCGTGAATATTTCCGTGATTGCCGTAGACATTTCACTTATTTATAAAGAAAGTACTCCCAGCGCAATGCGACGCCAGTAGCATCATACCCCATGGTTCATAACAGTAATTTCCGACAATCAGCCGAGAGGACTAGCATAGAGCCCTTGAACATAATCAGTGCTCGAAGCGCATCTTCAAGTATAAATCAAGCTACTTCCATGCATGTAAATAATGTGGCCAAGAATGTACAATTTCAATGATAAACTCATGATAAAGTAACCAAAAATACAAACTCTTCTACAAGAAAATAAGGAATTTCAATAAATACCTTAAATAACTAGGTTATGCCATGGAAATAAATCGGCAGCATAATGGTACTTTTCTTAATTTTTGATTAAGGTGACATGTCCCAGAAATTCAATAGTCTTTCTAGGATCATCTAGATATAAACCCTTGGTCAAACCTTGGGTTAACGGAACTCAGGAAACTTAGCGATATATAATTGGGCCGTTATATTGATATGGCAGTCTAGTATTGGGCCGCTAGAATGGGCTGAATCCAGAAAGAAATCAATTGGACTCAGATGACGTGGCGGTCAGATACAAGACCGTTAATGGGCTTTAGCAGTCGAGTATTGAACCGTTACAGATTCAAAATCAGAAAATATCGGTAGTGCTTTCTAGACAATTGGGTCTTAATGGCACAACCAACTCAGCGTCCTAGTGAGGCTCGCGGAGAATTACGAAGGCCTTGAAATAAGATTTCCTAGTCCATTGGAAGGAATATCCAAAGGAGTGGTTATCATGTTCAAGATTATGTTCCTATAAGTGCAAAGTGTGTAAGTAATGGCCATATACCGAAATATACGCCATGAACTTACAGAAATGACTCTGAGATAGGAATAGAATATGTACAGTGAGAAACCAACGTTCAATCTCGTTCATACAAGCACTTAAACCATAATTTAATACAAGACAATAAGATTTTTGGCAAGAAACTATCATATGTTTAAAATAATCCTAAGAACCATAAAGAACATGAAATCACTGTTATGAATCAGTAAAATAAAACTCAGAGTAGTTCATAACATTAAGACATGTTAGAACATAGTTAAATAAGCTTGCTTATAAGTTAAATGGACTGTTCTTGATTCTATCTCGGTTGACAGAAAATAGTACATTGGTCGTCTATCATAGATCCATCACAGGAAGTTGGCGATTTATCGTAAGGCCGCCAGAGAGATAAAGGCGGTCTATTTCTAGTCTGCCAGAGATTTCATAAACAAACGAGTTTACAGAGTGTCTAACCGTTTATCGTAGGCCCGCTACACGAGGTTGGCGGTCGAACCTTAGGCCGCTAGAGCACGACTGACAGTAAACTTAAATAAAATGATCTAATGTTTAAAACACATCATGTCTGGAAATCAACATATTTATAAAACTTCTACATGCTAGAACGAGAAATAGGCTACAATATGCATGGGAATCATGTATCATGACAAAAGAAATACTTTAGTTCATTAGGGCTAAGAGATATGCATATATGACATACTAAGTGCATAGGTCCTATTGAAACTTGAATGTCACGCCCCGACGCGGAAAATCGAAACACGGCAGTAGAAATAGTTAATAATAATATGCTGATTTCCAGACATGATGTGTATTGGGTTAACGGATCCACACATTCAGCTTGATACTAAGACAAGAAAATTCCATCATAACTATAACACAAAATTAATCAACATACCGTGTCTCATAACATCCAACCAATAAAGTACCCAGAAACTTTCAAAACTATCTATCAACTTGACATAGTTACATAACCATCGACCCAACAATTACAACTCAATTACCAAACAACTCTGAAACAAAATGACTATCTTGACTATAACGTTTCTAAGGACATCTCTACGAGGCTCTCTAGCTGGCTCGCTCCATGGTCTTCACTCCTGCTCATCCCCATCAGATTGAGAATCCTCACCTGGGCTACCTGAAAAGGGGGAAACAACTGGGTGAGCGAACGCTTAGTAGGTAATAGCAGGCAAGTTTAAGTAATTAACCGATTATGTTAATGTCATACAATAAGAAGAAAGAAATAGCGATGTGATAAGAGAACAAAGAAAGCAAAAGAACATGATCATGGAGTAACAGGGCACTGGCCGATCAAGCAAGAAATAAACAAGTCATGTAAATAATTCCAAGGGAAAATTATAACCCGTATTCCAGAAAAGGAATCATGTAAAGGAATATTTCATAGACATCACGCTGGTCATACACTCAGTGTAATGCCTCACCATGTCATTACAACTCCTTGGGGCACTAGTACTTTTAGGGCTCTCCTCCCAAGACCAGACCGGGCCCTTTTTGATGCGTTGGCATTGATTTGGTGGATCCTAGATCCCAAGTTATGCCTAGATATTTAAGAATTCGACCAGGATAGATATGAGTTCTCAAGATATCACCTGGGAAAATCCCGAGTTTGATTAGTATGATCCCTTCATGGCCCAATTACCGAGGCACACAAGAAAACATGAAAAAAATCAGATGCAAGAAGGTATGTGGTCAATATTGTGCCGCTTAACACAGAAAACGGCCTTATACTGCGCCGCGCTAAGATGACTGGGCCGAAGAACAACCCAGCCGAAGCCAAGTGGGTACACGGTCTGAGTTGGGCCGCGTAATACCTGAGCGGTCGGGCGATAGTCCGCTCCAATAACCAAACGGGCCAGTCTTGGCCGTTCAGTAAATGGGCCAAGTAGGATAGAGAAGGTTACCCAAATGGGCTCCTAGGCCATAATAGACATGGTGGGACTGAACCAGGGTTCAGCCCACGGTTCTTAGGTTAGCCTAGGCTTTTTGGGTCGACTTCACATGGCTTGGTCGAAGAACAATCAAGGATAATCGACCAGCAAGACTTGGCACTCAGCCAGAGTTACACGGTCTCCGCTGGGCCGCGCCACGAGTAACACGGTCCGATTCCGCCCGTGCAACACTTAGACGGTCCAACGAGGTCCGTGACTCAGAATAGGGTAGTCCATGCGATTTGATCGAGTCAATCAGGTGCAGGACTTGAGGTACAACCTGCCCGGCATCCTAGTGGGAATCCCTAGCTCACGGGGGCTTCCGGAGGTCTCATAATGGAGGTTCTAGTCTGACGGAAGGAGTATCCGCGGAGATTTCTAACCATTACAAGAGTTGAGGCTAGGAAAACATCGGAAAATAAGTATTCTACAGTCAGTCAATTCTACCGGAGTGGAATGACTGTCAAAATAATCCTAGTGTCAATCTTTTTTCATAACATGTTTGAGATTAGCTTTATTGAAATGACGAATAAGGGCATGATGAAAGTAATCAAGCGAGAAAATTATCAATTCTTAACTTTCATGTGTTCCTGTTTATATGTAGGTTGCTAGCCTATCATTATCATTATTTAACTAAGATAGTTCATGCTAGAACAAGAATAAAGCAGCTCTATGGGATAGAACGGTTTGTCCAGAACCACTCCGAGGGCCTCAGTGGTCGGTCGACAGTCCGTTCAATCCCTAAAGGCCACGGGCCAAACGGGGCCTGAGCGGTCTATCGAGGGGCCGCGGGGCTCTCGGCACGGTCTGGATATGGCTGTCTTGATCATGGAGGATCCAAAACGTGAAGACAATTAAGTGGTCAACTGTTGGCCGTTGATCTCGACCACACGGTCTATCGAGGGGCCATTCAAAATAGATCGGCTCCTATTGGACCGCGCTAAGGTCGCCCTGCCCTCCTCCGGCGAACTCGGTTAGAGTTCCATCAAACTACTAAATACTCAACATGCGAAGCATAAAAATTGGGCAATTAACTATCTATGGAACAAGAAAAAGATGATGTATAACATGGCATGATCAATTCAATGTTAAAGCCTGCTAATCCTTACATTAATCGAGGTTAAACCATTAAAACCCTAAATTGACATGCTTCTACTAATTCGATTAATACACACGAAATACTTGACCAAATTTAGGGCTTTATATACCGCTGGAAAGAGGACTCAGAGACAACTTTAACAGTATAGGGCACTTAGGGTTTGGTTTGCTATCACCTACCTTAAGCAAAGGAAGAAGAGGGACTAGGTCGCTGGCCGCGCTAGGGAAACACCTCCAAGGATCACCGGAATATGCCTTTGTCCACGCTTCTCGTCGGCCGCCACAGCATCCAATCTTTTCTAGGTCGACTAGGGTTTGATTTTATATGGTCAATTGAGTCTAGAAGGGTTGATTAGAGAGATAGAGTCCTTCCTCCGCGGGAGCACGCGAATCGCGCTTGACCGAGTCTGCGCCGCCTTCCACCTCCAAAAATTCCTACTAGGGCTAGGGTTTTGGGGGAGAAACAGAGGGGAAACACTCGGTCAATCAAGACCGTCCATTTGGGTCTGGTTTGGGCTTAAATGGTCGCGAATTGGGCTCAAATTCGGTGATTTAAGGTCCGGCTAGGTTAAGTGTTGATTTGGGCTTAAACCCGTTAATTCGGCTCACTTAAAATTTTCTTTTGGGTTGGTCCTAGAAGACAATATGTCTAAGTTTTCTATCCTCTACACGATTATAATTTTTCTAGATTTTTTATAAATTAGTTGGAATTCTTACTTATCGTAATTTCCATAAATAAATTTATAATTTTCTTTCATTTTATTTAATAATACACCGGGGTGCTACACCCTCCCCCACTTTAAGGAAATTGGTCCCTCAAATTCACTACACATATCGAAATGGGGAGTAAGATAACTAACCTTAGAATAAATCAAGGTATTGCTTCCGAATAAGGTCCTCGGACTCCCAAGTAGCTTCTTCAGTTCCACGTCGACTCCACTGAACCTTGACCATAGTTATGGAACGATTCCTGAGTTGCTACTGCTTTCGGTCCAAAATCTTGATGGGTCTTTATTCATAAGTCAGATCTTCCTTCAGTTCCAAATCCACATGCTGAATGATGTGAGTGAGGTCATACACATACTTCCGCAACATCGATACATGGAAGACGTTATGCACTCCGGATAATTGAGGTGGTAAAGCTAATCTGTAAGCAACATCCCCAACTCTTTCCAGAATCTCAAAAGGGCCAACATATCTCGGACTTAGCTTGCCACGAATGCCAAACCTTCGAATTCCTCTCTTGGGTGAAACTTTCAGAAACACATTCTCGCCGACTTGAAACTCTAAGGCTCTCATTCTACAATCAGCATAAGTTTTCTGTCTTGATTGGGCGACTTGTAGACGATCTCGGATAATACGAATATTCTTAGTTGATTCTGAAATGAGATCCGGTCCCAACCATTGCTTCTCGCCTACCTCATCCCAACACAGGGGTGATCTACAACTTCTCCCATAAAGAGCTTCAAACGGAGCCATCTGAATACTGGATTGGTAACTATTATTGTAGGCGAACTCGATCAAAGCTAAGTGTTCATGCCAACTTCCTCCAAAATCAATCACGCAAGCTCTTAACATATCTTCCACAATTTGATTTGTTCTTTCAGTCTGTCCGTCTGTCTAAGGGTGAAAGGGAGTGCTGAAATTCAGACGGGTTCTCAAAGATCCTTGTAACCTTCTCCAAAAGTGTGAAGTGAGCCTGGGGTCTCTATCAAACACAATACTGACTGGTATCCCATGAAGTCTTACAATTTCCTTCATATACAGAGCAGCCAAAACATCAACTGTCCATTTGGACTTAATGGGTAAGAAATGAGCAGACTTAGTCAGTCTATCAACAATAACCCATATTGTATCGAATCCACTGCGAGTCCTAGGTAGACTCATGATAAAATCCATGCCAATGCTCTCCCATTTCCATTGGGATATATTAAGTGATTTTAACTTCCCAGCAGGTCTGAAATGCTCAGCCTTGACTTGCTGACATACCAAGCATCTACCTACAAATTCTGCGACTTCCTTTTTCATGTTCGGCCACCAAAAGATCTTTTCAAATCTCGGTACATCTTAGTACCTCTAGGATGAATAGTATACCTAGACCTATGGGCTTCTTCTAAGATCTTGCTTTTTACTTCAGCTATATCAGGCACACAGGTCCTTCCTTGAAATAACAATATGTCATCATCGGCTAACATAAAATCAGGTCTATTGCTCAGGCTTTCCTTGATCTCCACCAACATTGGATCATTCTCTTGTAAGGACTGGATTTCCATCAATAACTCTAGATGAAGCTGAATCTCTGCAATCATAACCCGATCCTCACCAATACGGAGATCTAAGCTAGCCAAATGTTCTAACAGTCTCTATTCCTGTATCATAAGACTTGATAATTTAGCGATCGGCTTGCGGCTTAAAGCATCTGCCACCACATTGCCTTTTCCAGGATGGTACTCTATAGAAAAATCAAAGTCCTTCAAGTACTCAAGCCATCTCCTCTGTCTCATATTAAGTCCCTTTTGAGAAAATAGGTACTTCAAGCTCTTATGATCTGAAAACACCGTGAATGTTTCTCCGTACAAGTAGTGCCTCCAAATTTTTAAAGCAAAAACTACAGCCGCTAGCTCCAAATCATGGACTGCATAATTCTCTCCGTGCTTCCTTAACTGTCTATAGGAATAAGCTATTACCTTCCCATGTTGCATAAGCACACAACCTAGGCCAATACCTGAAGCATCAGTGTAAACTACAAAACCTCCTTCTCTAGAAGGTAAGGCTAAAACAGGGGCAGTGGTTAAACACTCCTTCAAGGTCTGGAAACTCTGTTCACAACCCTCTGACCACTCAAATCGATTTTCCTTACTAGTCAATCTGGTCAGAGGTACTGTAATTTTGGAGAAATCATTGATAAACCTCTGATAGTAACCTGCCAAACCTATAAAGCTTCTTACTTCAGTTACATTTGCAGGTCTATCCCAGTTCTTTACTGCCTCCACTTTCGAAGGATCGACAAAAATTCCTTCCTTAGTGATAATGTGTCCCAGAAAAGACACTTCTTGTAGCCAGAAATTACATTTACTAAACTTGGCGTACAACTGATGATCTCTTAACAATTGCAACGCCATCCTCAAGTGCTCAGTATGCTCTTCCTCATTCTTAGAGTATATCAAGATGTCATCAATAAACACTATGACCCACTGATCAAGGTAGGGTCGGAACACGTTGTTCATTAACTGCATAAAAGCTGTAGGGGCATTCGTTAGTCCAAAAGGCATTACTATAAATTCAAAATGCATATACCTGCTACGAAAGGCTGTTTTAAAGATATCCTCATCCTTGATCCACAGCTGATGATATCCTGATCAAAGATCAATCTTAGAAAAATATTGAGCTCCTGCTATCTGATCAAATAGCTCATCGATCCTCGGCAGCGGGTATTTTTTTTTGACAGTAAGCTGGTTCAATTACCGATAGTCAATGTATAGCCTCATCGAACCATCCTTCTTCCGGATGAATAACACTGGGGCTCCCCACGGGGATGTACTTGGACGAATAAACCCCTTCTCGAGTAACTCCATCAATTGTCACTTTAATTCTCTCAACTCCGCAGGAGACATACGATACGGAGCCTTCGAAATAGGGGACGCGCCAGGAATTAAATCAATAGAAAAGACTACCTCTCTCTCAGGTGGAAATCCTGGAAAATCCTCAGGGAAGACATCTGAAAAGTCTCGAATGACTGGAATGTCCTTTATCTCAATCTCCTTCTTAGGGGTTAAAGAACCAAGGCTAGAAAAGCCTGACATCCTTTCTTCAATAACTTCTCAGCTCGAAGGGCCGAAATAAGCGGCACAGACTTAGAGTGTCTAACCCCGACAAAAGAAAGCTCGGGTGCCCAAAAAAAGACATAGAGCTAGTGCTACAGTGGACATTGGCCTCGTGTTTGGCCAACCAATCAGCTCCTAGGATTACATCATAATCCTTCATGTCCATACAAACTAAATCAGCTGGCAGATTCCGCCCACTAACTAAAACCTTACTAGAAGGGTAGAAATATTTAATTACTGATTTTGAACCAATAGGGGTTGAGATTGCTAGGGGAGAATTCATTAACACAGGTTTCACAGCTAAAGATTTAGCAAAACTCTGAGAAATAAAAGAGTGTGTTGCTCTAGTGTGGAATATGACAAATGCCGGCTTATCATGAACAATGAGTGTACCTTCAACAAGTCCACCCTCCTCGGTGGTTCCCGTCTCTTCTTCTTGTAGGGCTTGAAGCTTGCCCTGCTGCTTCCGACATCCTTGCGGCTTGTTTGGTGTAGCTTGATCTGACAGGAGGGGACATTCTGGAATACGGTGGTCCCGACTTCCGCAACGCAGACAGGTGCCTAACTTACGCCAGCATTCCTCCATCTTGTGACCTGGGCGGTCACAATACTTGCAAAGGGCCTTGGATGGTACAATCGGACCAGGCTTCTTCTCATCATTTTTCGACATCTTGCCATTCCACGAACTAGACCCGCCATTGGGCCTCTTCTTGTCGTTGCCGGGTTTAAAGTTCTCGGAACTAGTAGTCTGTTCTTTCTTGGGGTTCTTCCCATGAATCTTCTCCGTCATCTCTAGAGTATCCTCCACAACTTGAGCTTTCCTCACCATCTCGGCGTAAGTCTAGATCTCCATTGGGGCCAACTGGTTGATGTAGTGCAGCTTCAACCCATTAAGAAAACGTTTGGCCTTCATCTTCTTGGTAGATACTAAATGAGTTGTATAACGAGATAACCGGGAAAACTGAGCTTCATACTCAGCAACAGATAAGTTCCTCTATTTCAAAGCAGCGAACTCCGCCGCCTTCTTCTCTTGCACTCTGTCAGAAAAGTACTTGTTGTTGAAGAGTTCCTCGAACTCCTTCCATGTTACCTGATGGTCTCCCAAGGTGGCCTTTACGGCATCCCACCATATTCTTGCATCTCGTTCTAACTGAAAGGTCGTCAGGAGAACACGCTCTTGGTCACTGCACTGCATCACTTCAAAGATTCGATCCATCTCCTTCAGCCAATGCTCGACTTCGTCTGGATCCATCGAGCCACTGAATCGTGGGGGATTCATTCCGCGGAAATTTCGATGAAGATCTCCCGCTCCATGATGAGCCGCTCCTCCCTGGGCCACTTCCTGCAGAGCCCGAGTCAATCCTTGCACCGTTCGCTACATACTTCACCATTGCGCATGCTCCGCTGCCATTTGAAATACCCTACACGTAGAACAAATTAATTTAGAATCATTTGGAAGGAATCTTTCTGGAGTTAAATTATTAACTAAACCCAAGTCTGTACCCAAATCTCACCGGGTTGGATCCTTAGACTTGTAACAGGGTTATAGGTCCTATGACACTACCTAGAACCCTAGAACTTAGAGAACCTAGGAACATAAGAAAACCAAGGCTCTGATACCACCAAACTGTCACGCCCCGACGCGAAAAATCGAAACACGCCAGTAGAAATAGTTAATAATAATATGCTTATTTCCAGACATGTTGTGTCTTGGGCGAACGGATCCACACATTCAGCTTGATACTAAGACAAGAAAATTCCATCATAACCATAACACAAAATTAATCAACATACCGAGCCTCATAACATCCAACCAATAAAGTACCCAGAAACCTTCAAAACTATCTATCAACTTGACATAGTTACATAACCATCGACCCAACAATTACAACTCAATTACCATACAACTCCAAAACAAAATGACTATCTTGACTATAACTTTTCTAAGGATATCTCTGCAAGATCTCTAGCTTGCTCGCTCCATGGTCTTCACTCCTGCCCATCCCCATCAGATTGAGAATCCTCACCTGAGCTACCTGAAAAGGGGGAAACAACTGGGTGAGCGAACGCTCAGTAGGTAATAGCAAGGCAAGTTTAAGTAATTAACCGATTATGTTAATGTCATGCAATAAGAAGAAAGAAATAGCTATGTGATAAGAGAACAAAGAGAGCAAAAGAACATGATCATGGAATAACAGGGCACTAGCCGATCAAGCAAGAAATAAACAAGTCATGTAAATAATTCCAGGGGAAAATTATAACTCGTATTCTAGAAAAGGAATCGTGTAAAGGAATATGTCATATACATCACGCTCATCATGCACTCGGTGCAATACATCACCATGTCATTACAACTCCTCGGGGCACTAGTACTTTTCGGGCTCTCCTCCTAGGACCAGACCGGGCCCTTTTTGATGCGTTGGCATTGATTTGGTGGATCCAAGATCCCAAGTTATGTCTAGACATTTAAGAATTCGGCTAGGAGAGATACGAGTTCTCAAGATATCACCTTGGAAAATCCCGGGTTTGATTAGCATGAGCCCTTCATGGCCCAATTCCCGAGGCACACAAGAAAACACGAAAAAAATCAGATGCTAGAAGGTACGCGGTCAATACTGGGCTACTTAACATAGAAAACGGCCTTATACTGGGCCGCGCTAAGATGACTGGGCTGAAGAACAACCCAACCGAAGCCATGTGGGTACACTATCTGAGTTGGGCCGCGCAATACCTGAGCGGCCGGGCGATAGTCCGCCCCAATAACCAAATGGGCCAGTCTTGGCCGTTAAGTAAATGGGCCAAGTAGGATAGAGAAGGTTACCCAAAAAGGGCTCCTAGGCTACAATAGACATGGTGGGACTGAACCAAGGTTCAGCCCACAGTTCTTAGGTTAGCCTAGGCTTTCTGGGTCGACTTCACATGGCCTGGTCGAAGAACAATCAAGGATAATTGACCAGCAAGACTTGGCACTTAGCCAGAGTTACACAGTCTCCACTGGGCCGCGCCACGAGTAAGATGGTCTGATTCCGGTCGTGTAACACTCCGACGGTCCAATGAGGTCCGTGACTCAGAACAGGGCAGTCCATACGATTTGATCGAGTCAATCAGGTGCAGGACTTGAGGTACAACCTACCCGGCATCCTAGTGGGAATCCCAAGCTCACGGGGGCTTCCGGAGGTCTCATAATGGAGGTCCTAATCTGACGGAAGGAGTATCCGACGGAGAGTTCCAACCATGACAAGAGTTGAGGCTAGGAAAACATCGAAAAACAAGTATTCTACAGTCAGTCAATTCTACCGGAGTGGAATGACTGTCAAAATAATCCTAGTGTCAATATTTCTTCGTAACATGTTTGAGATTAGCTTTATTGAAATGACGAATAAGGGCATGATGAAAGTAATCAAGTGAGAAAATTATCAATTCTTAACTTTCATGTGTTCCTATTTATATGTAGGTTGCTAGCCTATCATTATCATTATTTAACTAAGAGAGTTCATGCTAGAACAAGAATAAAGTAGCTCTGCGGGACATAACGGTTCGTCTAGAACCGCTCTGAGGGCCTCAGCGGTCGGTCGACAGTCCGTTCAATCCCTAAAGGCCAGGGGCCAAACAGGGCCTGAGCGGTCTATCAAGGGCCCGCGGGGGTCTTGGCACGGTCTGGATATGGTCGTCCTGATCATGGAAGATCCAAAATGTGAAGACAATTAAGTGGTCAACTGTTGGCCGTCGATCTCGACCACACGGTCTATCGAGGGGCCGTTCAAAACATAGTGGTTCCTGTTGGACCGCGGTAAGGTCGCCCTGCCCGCCTCCGGTGAACTCGGCTAGAGTTCCATCAAACTACTAAATACTCAACATGCGAAGCATAAAAATTAGGCAATTAACTATCGATGAACAAGAACAAGATGATGTATAACATGGCATGATCAATTCAATGTTAAAGCCTGCTAATCCCTACATTAATCGAGGTTAAACCATTAAAACCCTAAATTGACATGCTTCTGCTAATTCGATTAATACACATGGAATACTTGACCAAATTTGGGGCTTTATACTAATGGAAAGAGGACTCAGAGACGATTTTAACATTATAGGGCACTTAGGGTTTGGTTTGCTATCACCTACATTAAGCAAAGGAAGAAGAGGGACTAGGTCGTCGGCCGCACTAGAAAAACACCTCCAAGGATCGCCGGAATACCCCTTCATCCACGCTCCTCGTGAGTCGTGACAACATCCAATCTTTTCTAGGTCGACTAGGGTTTGATTTTAATGGGTCAATTGAGTCTATAAGGGTCGATTAGGGAGGATAGAGTCCTTCCTTCGCGGGAGCGCGTGAATCGCGCTTGACCAAGTTCGCGCCACCTTCCGCCTCCAAAAATTCCTACTAGGGCTAGGGTTTTGGGGGAGAAATAGAGGGGAAACACTCGGTCAAGCAAGACCGTCTATTTGGGTCCGGTTTGGGCTTAAATGGTCACTAATCGGGCTCGAATTCGGCGATTTAAGGTCCGGTTAGGTTAAGTGTTGATTTGGGCTTAAACCCGTTAATTCGGCTCACTTAAAATTTTCTTTTGGGTTGGTCATAGAAGACAATCTGTCTAATTTTTCTATCCTCTACATGATTATAATTTTTCTAGATTTTTTATAAATTGGTTGGAATTCTTACTTATCGTAATTTTCATAAATAAATTTATAATTTCTCTTTATTTTATTAATAATACACCGGGGTGTTACAATGAAATTCTCCACACATAAAGCATGAAATTGAGTAAAACTAGAGGGCTTTTATCCCTAGAATGATATTTCAGCCGTTCATGAGATGACCTACCTCTGCTAAGACTTCTAGCCTTGGAATTTCGGACTGGAAGTTAGCCCTAATCCTAAACTTCCTGTGATAAATCAGCAACTTCACACTGCTCTAACTCCTTACTATCTTGACCTAAGACATGAAATCTGGAGGGTAAGAAGTAGATATTAAAGGGAACAAAAAGTTCTAAAGGCACTAACGCTAATTACCTCATTTTGGTGTCCTAATTCCTTGATCTTCACCGAACTTTTGCACAGTTTCCTGGGTAGATAATATGGAACCAGCAACTTTGTAGGCTTCTATCTCCTTGTGTGCTTAATCTTCTAGCACGAAATTTTGGGAGATGTTAGTCCTATATATTAACAATAAATGCTTCTAAAGAGCCTACCTGAAATAACATTGTCTTACCTATGTTTCACGCGAGCCAATGTAAGGGTCGCGCAGGTCAAAATTAGGTTCTATTTATAGGGTTTTGCTAGGGTTTGAGGATTAGATCGATCCTAGAGTCCTTATTAAACCTTAGATCGATTTCTGAGAGTCCTTAAGATGTTTACTAGTCCACCCATCTCGATCTCTAAGAGATAACTCATCAAAAATCCAATCCTTTTGCTCTTTCTTCACGTCACGGAACTGACAGAATGTAGCGGTCGCTTAATGGGCCGCTTGATGGCATTTAGCGGTTGCACGATAGACCGCTACAGATCCTGGCTGCCGAATTTGAAATGAGTTCAAACTCAAATTTTTGGTTTATCCATTTTATTATTTATTCAAGGTGTATTTATCCCTAAATTCCGTGAATAGGCTAATTAACCTTCTAGAACATCGGCCAAACATCATGGGCTTGGTCCTTAAATCCTTTGGGCTTCAATTAATTAGGCTAGGTTAATTTTTTACCATAATTAGGCCTAAATAATGATTTATTTAACCAAATATTTATTTATTAATTCATTTGGACCTTTAATAATTTTCAGAAAATTCTAAATTCATCAAAAATAATTTATAAAAATTCTGGGGCATTACATTGGGACCCGGGTTCTTCTCCGTGGCCATCCTCCTAGCTAGCTAGCAGTGGCTGCCACACTGTGATGTGCTCTGTGATTCTTACTCTCCTCTTTGTCCTCCTTATTGTGAGCTCTTTGTATCTATGTTGTTCTTCTTCCCTTATGAGGCCATGCTCGTGTCATCATCTTCTTTGTTGTAGGAGTGATAGGAAACGGGAATGTGATTGTGATGAGAGGCGACATAATGATTCATCATCAGTGGTATGTTCACGCTTGCCCGTCAATATTTACATATGGTGCATACGTCTTTTATAGCCTGGCCATGGATGATCCTCCCACCCCCAACTAAAATTGCAGGCTCCACCCCTGGATTCTAAAAGGCATGTGGAGAAGGAAGCCATCATTTTATCCTTGGACAGTTGGATGGGCTCACATTGTGTGGTATATTTGTATTTGGCCCCATTGTTGTATCATGGCTTTGTATACCTGGTAGCCTATGAAGTTCACTTGTTCAGTTGCCATTCTATTTGCAGCACCGGTAGCATCAGTAAATACAAGCATGGGAATTTTGTTTCATATATTCTGAGAGATAAAAAGGAAGATTGGAGATATGAGTAAAGTTGGAAAAGGAAACCAGAAGTGTTTCTATGCTAGCTGAGAGAAACCTAAACTGCTTTTGTGATAGTGAGATAAAGGATCACTTTAATTGCTGTAGCTACTTATATTAATGCCTAGCATACATAGTGTAGCATAATGCACAGGGTGGAGCAATAAAGTCTGCTCAAATCAGTCCAGCAATTTCTAAAAGATAAGAATCCGTCATGTTGTTTTATCTTAGTTTGTTTCAGTAGGTCATGCCATCCTTGAGAAAATTCTCTGAAGAGCAGATGAGGGAGAAGGAAGCTTTGCAACGAAGAGTGGGACCAGGTTGGATGTGGATATATATTTTTTAATTTCTTTGCTAAAAAGCTTACTTTTTTTAGATATTGTTATTTATCAACTGTAGTGTTCTCAGTTGAAAATTGAAGGGGATAGGATAGCACCATAGGTTGCCTCCACATGGACTCCACCGGGCACCCACTAAGTTCTCTAGTAGTTACCAACAGAAAGTGTCTCAAATCAATATCTCTAAATATCTGTGAGCAGTAAGCTATGTGCATTATTGCCCTTCAAGCTATGGAATGCTTTTAGATCAGCCAGCCAGGTAGATTTCAAAAGCAACCATAGGCAAGTCATCACCATGAATCACAAGATGAATGTGTATAGTCATAGTTATGTTTTTAAGTCAGTGCATGTCTAAAGAGGTTACTAATATCCAAACTAAAATATGGGGGAGGGAGAAATTTGTCCCATTATCGATTTTTCTCTTCATTGTTTACATTGTTAGCACGCAATTCTTCAAATGTAACCCTTGAAAACTTATGAGGCCATCCTTCATATGGGTACCCTCTACCACTGAGTAGAAGCCAGATATAAATTCTTCACCTTTTTTCCTTAGCTCATGAGAGCCCTAATGAAGTAGGTGCTCATAAAAAAAGTGCCTGCACCATCAACATCGCTCTCCATGCCCTCCAACTGAGAACGTCTCCACTTTCATAGACACTTGGGTGCCACTCCATCCATTAAAAACTTTAGGTGATTTAACAAAAGCTAATGTAGCTCATCTGACATGTGGGTAGTCTTGTTTGTTGCCTTTGGAGTTTGATAGGGAAGATAAAAGAATCCCATACGACATGCTCATCTTCTTGATGAGGTGGCTGTCTGTCACTGAGAAAGTTAGGAGAAGGGTGTCTGCCACAATCATCAAAGCGATGGACCTTCTCTGTTTTCACCTGCTGCTCTTGGATGTTCTCAGAAACCAACCAGTTGACCAAAATTCAAAATAGAGAAACCAGTTTACCATTTTGCTGAGAAAATGTGATTATTTTACAAAAAATCAAAGCTTTGAATGCAGTGAAGTGGAAATAGAGTATAACATTTCCATATACAAAAAGTAGTCCTGGAAGGGCAGTTGCAAGAAAAATGGGTTTCTAACATACATAAGTTATGGCCAGAAGCAGCCATGTTTGCAAGCTCAAACTACTTGTGAATGGCAAAAAAACAATAAGAAACTATATGGCAAATATGCAGCCTCTAAAATGCCTCTCTACTCCTCTGAGAAGGCTCATCTTTTGCAAATCATTAGCCTACTTAGTGATTCAGAAAAAGCAAATTGATGTACTAACAATCTAAATTGGTCGAGCCTTAGATAGTTGCAAAAGAACATGATGATGTAGTCTTCTCTTTCTTGCTAATTGTTAACAATTTGAAATACTCAATTTGATGAATGATGCATTTTGTTGCCTTTTATATCCAATTTATTTTTGAACTAATGGGATCAGGGTCTAATGTAATTACTTGGGAGAAAAGGGATCAGGGTATAGCTGAAAGGAACACTGCAAAGTTCACCTTTTCCCCTTGAAGATGAGCTTGACCCGATCCCATAATTTGGGTACGGAAAGTCACAACAGTCACTATGTGGTAGCAATTATTCATTGTTGGCCTTGCACCATTTGAACTAGACATCCAAGCCGTTATTTTGAAAAGCCTAACCTAACTACTCTCTATTTTGTATGGCTCCACTACTGAACTCATGTTTTTCTTTACTTGCACCATGGGACATAGTATAATCCACCCCACAGTCATACACCAAGAATAAATGCATGTCCTTATTCTCAATGAATCTTTCACCTAGGCCAATGTGCACATGATCTGCCAGGTATCTATAAACATACCAGATGTCCATACATGCTCTACCATCTATTTTCATTTTCATATACAAGATGGGCATTAGCATACAGTCATATGTCTCTACATGAAATGTAGGATTGGCCATTGTGGATTCATATCTACAATGGCCAATCAGATTTTGGTCCTTAAGACTGATCACAATCAGAAAAAAATAAAAAATAGTGATGATATTGATGTCAATCATTTATGAAGTTAATGCTTTTGTCCTAGCTTTAGATTTTTTTTATTCCCCTTATGGGAAATCTTCCCTTTCCTGATTTAATGCCAAATTCAAACTTCCTATGTAAAAGAATGCATGGTAATGCTAGCTATGTCATTCTAATGATTGGTTAGTTTTGTTAGTTTTTATGCTAATCAGCATGTTTAAATTCATAATGACTGATATAAAATTGCCTTCAATCCATGTTGGCATGTCTCCTAGGTTTTGTTGGGCAATTTTTTCATAGATTTGTTGTAGCTCCCGTAGCCTTATTGCTTAGTTCTTTTATCCTTACTACCTCTTGTTGATAACTAATTATTTACTGTCATCAAAACAGGCAAGACTTATAGGATTCGTGTACACAATGCGGGTGTTTCTACCAGTTTGAACTTTAGAATTCAAAACCATAACATGTTGCTTGTGGAGACTGAATGATCATACAATGTGCAACATAACTACACCAACTTGGATATACATGTGGGCCAGTCATACTCTTTCTTGGTCACCATGGATCAGTATGCTAGTAGTGATTATTATATTGTAGCCAGTGCATGGTTTGTGAACAAGTCATTGTGGCAGAAAGTTACAGGTGTCGCCATACTGCACTACTCAAATTCCAAAGCAAAGCATCTGGTCCACTCCCTGATCCTCCTAATGATTTGTATGACAAAATATTTTCGATGAATCAGGCAAGATCCCTCAGGTATGTGGGGCAAATTCCTTTGCTGGTGTACTAGCAATACCTTTTTAATCTCCATGATTGTTCTTTAGGTTCTGGTCAATTTTTCTTCATTTGTCCATATCCATGTTGAAACACAAGTTCTTGTTTCTTTTCTAGCCCTTCCAAGATGATGTTTGACTGTTGTTGAATTGTCAACTGACACCATGAAGGTGATAGCTGTTTGAATTTTGAAGTTACTGATGAGCTTCATGTGTCTTAGTTTTCACAGTCAGCCTCATGCCTAAGCTCTTTTAGATATGATGTTTTATTTTCGGGGATAGTAATGATTGGATGGCTTTGGATTATATCATGCTTATGTGGAATATCATCTGTCATGGCATAGAATTGCTTATTTTGACTATTGTTTTATCCTTTCTTGTTTCAGGTGGAATGCGAGTGCTGGTGCTGCCTAACCCAACCCACAAGGATCCTTCAGATATGGGTCGATCAATGTCACCCAAGCTTATCTTTTGAAAAATAGGCCACCAGTTGATATCAATGGAAAGCGATGAACTACATTAATTGAATGGAATATCATACTCCCCACCTTCAACACCAATTAAGCTTGCAGACCAATTTGATGAGAAAGGTGTATATACCCTTGATTTTTCCACCAGGCCAATTATTGGACCACCTCAGGTTGGGTCATCTGTAATTAATGGTACATACAGGGGATTCATGGAAATCATCTTTCAGAACAATGACACCACAGTCCAGAGTTACAACATGGATGGATATGCATTTTTTGTTGTTGGGTAATTAATGTTACCATGATTTTCACTTAGTGCATTTCCCACCAGCATTTGTGTACTATATATTCAGCAAATTACCTGATGCTATGACCTTTTTAACAAATGCTTATCCTTTTATTTCCATTCTATATTTCCATTCAGTGAAGCATGTTTCTTTGTATGAAGATATGGTTCATGAAGCAAGGGGACATTTATTTGTTGGATATATTTGAAACAAGTATGTGTTGTCTTGTATAATGATCTCTTTGGGTTGTCATTTTGTTGACCGGTAATCTGGTAGTAGGTTGATACTTCATGATGTTAATGTTCTAGTCTTAATAAGATATAAGCTCATTTGTATATGCATGTACTTTTCTTTGGTTCAAATATAGATTATTATTAGTTGTTTGAATTATGGGTACGGTTGTCTTATGGCATTTTTTTAGGTTTGCTTGTCTTATGGATGGCACTATTATAGGTGATGAGAGCATAGATATTAAAATAATTAAAAAAAAACATATTCCTACGTTTCTTATTAATTGATGTTAAATCATTTTCCTACGTTTTTAAAACAATGACGCTAATCCTTTTTCATACGTTTCTTTCACTATGTGGCCAAAAATAATACCTACATTTTTAGAAACGTAGGTACAGCCTCTTATATTCGTGTTTATATGTTTTTAATCTACATTTTTGCAGACTATTCCTACGCTTTGGAAGTGTAAGTATAGGTTGATCTATACCTACGTTTCATAGAAACGTAGGTATAACCTATAGTCATGCGAGCAAGCGCCACACTTTGAAAGCGTGGCAAGCAAACGTGGCTAAAGGCTATTCCTACGTTCTTTTGGACCTATACCAATGTTGTAAAACGTAGGTAAATGCCAGTTTTCTTGTAGTGAGATCACTGACTAACAGCCATACTAACTCACAACTGTCTACCGAAGTATCCCATCCAGGAGGCTCTGATCGTCGTACCCCTCGCTGGCAAACTGCAGCCCTAATGGCTCTAGCACCAACCCCATCACCCCCTCAATCTTGACTCGGTGATGGCCATGTAGTTCCCAAGAAACTGCACCCAGTGCTCCAACATGGACCCCGAACTGGTCCCGGCCCCCTACTGAAGAAACCAAGGCAATCTACACTGGGAAATTGTCACTGTCTCCAGAAATCTGTCGAGGTGCTCGGGAAGCTGTAGGACGCGACCCCGTGCAGGTTGTCCCTGACCAGCAAAATGGCCCGCTCCAGCCGGAGGCGCTCTCCAGCTACAGAAGAGTCCCCATCTTCCATACCAGCAGGGACAAAGTTCTTCATGAACTCAAACAGATGCCGGTCCAAAGGGAACTCTCTCGGGCAGCCTCCCGAGCAGTCATATGTATAAGTGACGGCCGTCTCAAAGATCCTAGCCATCTCCACAACTCCGGCTCCACTTGTCCCCTCTCCAACGGGACCCTCAACCACTAGTGAACACCCTAGGTCAAGCTGGCCAAGGCTGGCCGCGGTGATGACGGGAGGGCCGAAAGGAGGCAAGGGCCGCCCGATCCTCCTCACCCAATGATCCATTGTAATACCCCGATTTGGAAATTGAAATGAAATTAAAATGAATGAATTTTGGAATTTAATATTTAATTCCTTAGTGAATAGGACAAGTGAAATTTTGACTACCTTATACAAATCTAGAAAAATGGTAATTTGGTATAGGATAGTTTATTTAACAACTTTATCTTCTGTGGTCGACCCAACAAAAATCTGTAACTAGGTCTAATCAATGGATTGAGCCCAAAATGCACACTTACCTAATCTTAACTTAAACCGCGGAATTAGGGTATAATACCCCATTAAATGACCCCAAATCGATGGCAAATGAAAGGCCACGATCTATGGATCGTTTCCCCTCTGCCAATTCACCAAAGCCTTAACCCTAAAACTTTAGTCGGCCGAGCTTGGGTGAGGTCAACAATTGCGGGGACGTTTCAATCACTCCACTTGCTCCGACGAATTCTCCCAGCACAGAAGGATCCAGATGGTGTATCAGCTATAAAAATAAAGCTCTGTAACCCTAGAATCCTTTGGGAGTAGCGGCGGCCGCAGTGGAGATCGATCAAGGGAGATCTCTGGCGATTAGTGGAGACGTGTCGGTGTCCCTCTTATTCCTTTCTTCTTCCTTCTTCATCCAATTGAGGTAGGTAATAACGAGCCCAATATAAAGTGTTATATATGGATGGAATCAGCGTCTAGTCCTCTTTCTTTTGAGTCATAAAGCCCTAAATTCCATTAGGTATCCTGCGCTAATTTAATGGTTTGGTAGAGGTATGTCAGAATTAGGGCAGAACTTGTTCCCCTTGATTTCAATAGCGATTTCAGGCTGTTGATAAGTGTTATATTTTACATCATAATTTACATCACATCCATCATCTTTGAGCATTATTTGAGTATATTTGTGCAACATGAGCATTAATTATATTCTCACACATTATTTGAGTCTTCCTGCATTTTATCATCTTTTTGAGCTTAAAAGATCATGTGAGAAATATTTAAATATTGGCATAATTATTTTGGAATTGAATATATTGATATTTTAATTTTCAGGAAACAGCGACCTAGATCAAGGCGCTATTTTAATAACGACAGATGCATGGGCGCGTCTTCAGCAAGAAGCGACAGCTCCAAGGGCGTCAATTCAGTTGATAAAAGAAAGTGGAAAAAGAATAAAAAAAGAGAATAAAAGAATTAGTGCCTGAGATACAGTCGCTACTTCAAGAAAGGACGCCCATATGAATAGTCGTCAATTCTTATTTTACGAAAAATAAAGAAAATAGCAAATGAGGAATTAAGGAAACTGACGCTCGAGATGCAGTCGCTACTTCAAGAAAGGACGCCCTAGATTAAGGCGTCATTTAAAGAAAAGACGCCCCAATATAAGTCGCTATTCAAAGTTGAACCAGAAAAGGCAACTGCAGGCTCCCGATCGAACTGTTCTTCCATGTTTGCTCTTATCTAAGCAACCTTTTATGGAAAGGAGGAGTTTAATGATGGAAAGGAGTCTACTGGATCAAGTTGCATTGCTAAAAACCTAGATTTGAGTGGATTTGGGAAGTCCACGATCGTGAGAGACCAAAAACCCTATAAAAGGATGCCATGGTCACGGGGTTACGGAGAGAACAGTTTAGAGATCTGCCTTAGGGATTAATTTCGAAGCCTTTCTTTTCATCTTTTGCAGTTAAGTTCTTCATCAAACGTCTTCATTTTCCAGTCTTCTACAAATTCTTCTTCTTTTTCTTCTCCTAATTCTTTCTCTTTTTTATGCTATAATTAGTTTTTCAAAGCGCGTCTACGATTTTTACTGTTCACCCGATTTTCATACTTTCTATTCTTCATCATTTTTCTCCCTCTTCTGATCCTCATCTCTTTCTGCTGTCTTCACAAAAGTTGTGCGTTTTTGACATTTCTTCAACTTCTTCTTCTACCACTTCTTCCAAATCATCACCGTTTTCAAGCTACAATCAGTTTTTAAAAGTTCAATTTTTAAGTTTATTGTTCATCCACGCACCACCTCCTGTTCTTCCTAGTTTTTCACCCTCTTCCTCTCCTCTTTTCAAATTGTTGTCTTCACAAAAGTTCTTCGTTTTTTAATGATCTACATCATCTTCTTCTTCACCTTCTTCTGATTCTTCCTGGTTTTGAAGCTATAATCAATTTTCTAACGTTCTGTCCTGTGTCTTTTCTGCACTGTTCATCCGTGACCTATCTCTGTTCACCCTCCGTTTTCTCCATCTTCCTCTCATTTTTAAACTCTGAGGTCTTCACCAATCTTCTTCCCCTTCTCATCCTCTACAACTTTTCTGTTTATCATTTTTCCTAATTCTCTTCGATTTTAAATTTATTCTTCCTCCAAATCACTCTCTGTTTTCAATCTGGTTTTTCACTATTTCTTCTCAAAACACACTAACGCACACACCCTTTTGCACTGTTTTCAAAATTCCTCCATCTATTTCTTTCTTCCTCTATTTTACTCTCATATCCCAAGGCGGATTCTCTTCCAATTGATCCTCTCAGGGCATCGACATCCAAGGCGAGGCGATCTTCATCCAAGGCTTGGCAAGGAGTTGACGGCGTTCTTCATCCTATTGGCTTACAATTTCTTTTCTCTTCTTTTATTTTGCAAGTTATAATTTTAATTTTCATATACATTGTACTTGCCACCTCTCATAGCAATATAGTTGATCTTTGTGAAATTGTATTTATCTTTCTATCTCCTCCAAATTTCTCTACTTAAACCCTCTCATATTCTTTAAATAGATTTCATGTAATTTATCTTTCCTCAGATTAATCACACTCAAAAATTCAGTTTTCAAAGCATAAGGTGTTTTTTCCAACTTGTTAAAATAAGGATTTTTCTTTCTCGTGGGATCGACTCTGCTTACCACTATATAATTTGATTCTCCAATCTTTTAAAGTGAGTGAGTGTGAACATTTTGAAATTGTGGCACGGCTTTCTTAACGACACTAGTCGGTGCGCATGAATTTTTGGCGCCGTTACCGGGGAGGAAATTAATTTTTATGTTGAGAAATTCCTTGTGTTTGATTTGTATATAGTTTTACTTATTTTTCTATTTTACTTTGCAGGAAAAAGTAAAAAAAATCAGAAAATTAGAAAATTCAATGAAATTCGGACCTGAAAATCTAAGGAAAAAAATCTGTCACAGGAAGCGTCGCTAAAGCCCAGATCTGTCACAGAAAGCAGAAATTCAGAAAAATCCAAGAAAATCAAGCGTCGCTAAAAGGTCACTATACGTAGGAAAAGGTCTTGTTTTGTGAAATTCTAAAAAATTCTAAAAAAATTCTGAAAATTCTAAAAAATTCTAAAAAAATCAAAAAATAGAAAAAATTCATCATGCTAGCATATATCCATCTTAGTTGCATTACTTTCATGCATTTGTGCACTTAGTTGTTCTTTTTATTTTTCATTCTTTATTTACAACGTCTTTTGAAAAAAAAAATTCTCTTCTCATCTATTTCCCCTCCTTAAGGGCATTAGGATCTTTACACCCCTCTTAGATTTGGAAGGACATTCCATTGAGCATTCCGTCTTTTTTGACTTGAAATTCCATTTCTAAGACCTCCATAAGTCCTCGTACCCGTTGATTTCCTCACGGACGTCGGGCAGGTTGTACCACGAAACACCTTGGAGTTAGAGTGCCCTTAGAAGGTTTTCCAAAAAACAAAATTTAAAAAATAATCATGATTCTTGCATTCATATAGTTAATCCTTACATTTGCATAACCCATTCAATAAGAATTCTTTGCATTTTGAAGAAAAAAATCATCATTACCTTTTGGGCCCTTTGCATTGCATGCAAGGTAGGAGATCCCTCCACCCTCATTTGATAGGACCCATTAGTGAAGTTGAAAGGTTAGTGCATTCTAAATCCCAACCCCAACCTAACCTCATAGAGAATCAAAATCAAAACCAACAAGTGCAACAAGCCCCCAAGCAAATGAAGGATTATTTCATACCAAACCAATATCAACCATCCTTCTATGTTCAAGCACCTCAGAACCAGGCGGTTCATTATGAGATCAAATCTAGTACCATCCAGATGTTGCCATCCTTCTATGGCAATACTAATGAAGATCCATATAAACATCTCGATGAGTTTCTCTAGATATGTTCAACTGTCAAAATTCAAAACTTCTCAGATGATGCCCTTAAGCTTACTCTCTTCCCATTCTCCCTTAAGGATAAAGCAAAATATTGGTTGGGAGCCTTGGGTAGAACAATTGACACATGGGGAGAGATGTAAAAAGAGTTCTTGAAGAAATTCTACCCCATTGGTAGGACTAATACCATGAGAAGGGCCATCACTGGATTTACACAAAATTCTGAGGAGCAAATTCATGAGGCTTGGGACAGGTTGAAAGATCTATTGAGAAAATATCCCCATCATGGCCTATCTAGATAGCAAATTGTGCAAGCATTTTATGAGGGATTAACGGAAAATTATAGACAGATGGTGGATGCCTCATGTGGGGGGGTTTTCATGAGTAAAAGTGAGGATGAAGCTTATGATCTGTTCGAAATGTTAAGTGAAAATTCTATTAGTCATGCTTCACTTTCCTCTTATGAAAGGATGATTGGACCTTCCAAGAATGGTGGGCTATATGAAGTCAAAAGTCAAGGAGAGTTGGAGAATAGGATGGATATTAATGCGCTTACTCAAAAGTTGAATAAAGTGGACTTGTTGGCGCAAAGGATGGAGAAGGTAGATTTAGTAGCGCAAAAACTTCAACAAAATCAACCTTTCTCAGATTCCAACCTTCAAGAACTTTGTGCTCTATGTTCTAGCCCAAATCGCTGTCATTGATTGCCCCACGGCGGCCCAACTTCCCCCATTTATCCAAGAACAAGTCTTTGCTGCTCAGGGTGTCTCTAAGCCCGCCTATGATCCATATTCTAATACCTATAACCCGGGCTGGAGAAATCATCAAAATTTTTCTTGGAAATTGCAACAAGGGTCATCTACTCAAGTCAATCCCAAACAATCTTTTCAAGTTCCGAACCAGTCTCACCAACATCTTCAAAATCCTTTTCAACATAATCAACAACAACAACCTCCATTTCAGCAATCGTCATTCCATCATGCTCAGGCCCCATATCAACAAGCTTCATCATTTCAGGGCCAATATAATCAATTTCCATCACATCGTTATCAACCTCAAGCCCCGTTTCAAGCTCCTTATCAACCACCTCCTCAACCCCCTCAGCCTCATTTTGAGGATAAATTTGACCAACTTCAGCAACTTATTCTCTCTCAACAACAATCCATTGCTAAGTTAGAAGGTCAAATAGGTCAGCTGGCGGCTAGTAATATGAGGAGAGATGTTGGGCAGTTACCTAGTCAACCCATAGCTAATCCCCGCAATCAACAACCTTCGGGTTTCCAGCAAAGAGGTCCCATTCTTCCCCCTCCAAATAAGCCCAATCAACCTCAGCCACCCCCTCCTATCGTTCCTCAATTCGAGAATGCCAAAGCTATCTCTACCCTTAGGAGCGGGAAAGTTCTTAATGATCCATATCAGGCTAAGAATGTGGGTAGTAGTTCGGGCCAAGATGCCCGAGAGGAAAGTGATAATGAGGAAGAAGAGCCAATAATTGTTCAAGAGAAAAAGAAGCCGGATAGGGGAGAGAAGACAATGAACAAAGGAAATGTCAAGGTTGATGAAGGTTTGCAAGGATATGTTCCTAAGATCCCTTTTCCTGATGCATTAAAGCCAAAAGCTCAAAAGAAGCCGGTCCAACAAGAAGAGATGTTGGAATTATTTAAACAAGTCAATATTAATATTCCACTCTTAGATGCTATTAAACATGTGCCGGCGTATGCTAAGTTTTTGAAAGAGCTTTGTACACCAAGAAGGGAGCCGAAGGCAGCAACACAGAAGATCCGTCTATCTGAAGATGTTAGTGTTGTTTTAATGAATTCTTTACCAAAGAAGTTGAAGGACCCTGGTGCTCCATTAATTTCATGTGATATAGGTGGGGTGACATTTGATAAAGCTTTGCTAGATCTTGGAGCAAGTGTTAATTTGTTACCCACCTGCATTTATGAGTAATTTGATTTAGGGGAATTAAAGCCCACTTCTATTATCCTTCAACTAGCTGATCGGTTTGTTAAAACACCAAAGGGTTTGTTGGAGGATGTGATAGTGAAAATTCATGAATGCTATTTCCCAGTGGACTTTTTAATCTTGGATATGGCCTCATCCCAAGAGTTAAAACATACACCAATCATTTTGGGACGCCCGTTTTTGGCTACGGCGAAGGCCAATATTAATTGTGCCACAGGGATGATGGATATTACCTTTAGAGGAGAGAAGGTCTCACTGAATGTTTTTAAAGCTTCACAATACCCGGATCATGAGGGAGAATGTAATGTCATTGATATTTTTGATGAAATAATTGAAGAAAATGCGGATATGAATGAGGATGTGATTGAAGAAGGTAGTTTGCTTCAAGATTCACCTCTTTCTTATGCACCCTATTCTAGAGTTGAACCACTCCCTCCACTTCAAGCTGAACCTATTCTTCCATCTCTTGATCAGCCGCCCATTTTGGAACTTAAGCCTCTACCAGATTCATTGAAATATGCTTATCTAGGCCCAGATCATACCTTGCCTATTATCATTGCTTCTAATCTTACCTCTGCTCAGGAATCTAAACTCTTAGAAGTTCTTAAGGAGCATAGGGGGGCGATAGGATGGTCTGGCAGATTTGAAGGGTATAAGTCCAGATGTTTGTATGCATCATATCTATTTGGAGGACAATGCCAAGCCGAGTAGAGAGATGCAACATCGGCTGAATCCAAATATGAAAGAGGTGGTGAAGAAGGAAGTTGTTAAGTGGTTAGATGCTGGGATAATTTATCCTATTTCTGATAGCAAATGGGTTAGCCCGACACAAGTGGTTCCTAAGAAGTCGGGGTTGACAGTGGTTACAAATGAAAAAGGAGAAGAGGTGCCCATGCGATTACAGACGGGATGGAGGGTTTGTATTGATTACAGGAAATTAAATTCAGTAACAAAGAAAGATCATTTTCCACTCCCATTTGTTGATCAAATTCTGGAAAGGCTGGCTGGATAAAAATATTTTTATTTTCTGGATGGCTATTCCGGATATAATCAAGTTGCTATCTATCTGGAGGATCAAGAAAAAACCACTTTTACATGCCCCTATGGCACGTTTACATTTAGAAGGATGCCGTTTGGACTGTGTAATGCCCCTACTACTTTTCAAAGATGTATGATGTCGATATTTTCTGACATGGTGGGGGAGACTTTGGAAGTTTTCATGGATGATTTTTTGATGTTTGGCGATTCTTTTGAGGGGTGCTTAGAAAATTTGACTCAGGTTTTGAAGAGGTGCATTGATGCTAATCTTGTGCTGAGTTGGGAGAAGAGCCACTTTATGGTGAGGGAAGGCATAGTTTTTGGCCATGTGATTTCGGAAAGGGGAATAGAGGTCGATAAAGCCAAAGTAGACTTGATTTTCAATCTTCCTCCCCCTACATCTGTCAAGCAAATCAGATCCTTTCTTGGCCATGCTGGATTTTATAGAAGATTTATTCAGAACTTCTCCACCATTGCTCGTCCCCTCACACAGTTGCTTGCTAAAGATACTCCATTCCATTTCGATGATTCTTGTCTCAAAACCTTTAATTCTTTGAAAGCGGCCCTTACTCAAGCTCCGATTCTTCAATCTCCAGATTGGTCGCTTCCTTTCGAGATTATGTGTGATGCCTCGAACTATGTTGTTGGAGCTGTCTTAGGTCAGAAGATAGAGCAAAAGCCCGTGGTAATATATTATGCAAGTCGCACCCTTGCTGATGCTCAGATGAATTACACCACCACAGAGAAGGAGCTTCTAGCTGTTATTTTTGCCCTAGAAAAATTTTGATCATATCTTTTAGGGGCTAAGGTTATTGTTTACTCCGATCATTCTGCCTTAAAATACTTACTTTCCAAGAAGGATGCTAAGCCCTGTCTCATTAGATGGATTCTATTATTACAAGAGTTTGATTTAGAAATTAGAGACAAGAAGGGGTTGGCCAATGTAGTTGTTGATCATTTATTCAGGATAGTGATCCTGAAAGTACTCCAATGTCTGATTCTTTTCCCGATGAGCAGATTCTTTCCCTCTCTCATTCTTCAACTCCTTGGTATGCTAACATTGTTAACTACCTGGCAGTAGGTCAGATCCTGGGAGGGTGGACTAAGCAGGAGAAGGATCATTTCTTTTCTAAAGTAAAACACTATTGCTGGGAGGACCCTGAGCTGTTTCATATGGGTCCCGATCAGATCATTAGAAGATGTGTCCTTAAGGAAGAACAGCAATCAGTATTGAATTTTTGTCATAACTTAGCTTGTGGGGGACACTTCTCTGGAAAGAAGACAGCGGCAAAAGTGCTACAAAGTGGATTTTATTGGCCCACGTTATTTAAGGGTGCTTATGAATTTTCTAAATCATGTTTGAGATGCCAAGCTGTGGGCAATAATTCGAAGAGAGATATGATGCCGCTAAACCCTATTCTGGTGGTTGAAATTTTTTATGTTTGGGGAATATATTTTATGGGACCGTTTCCATCTTCATTCTGTAATGAATATATCTTGGTGGCGGTCGATTATGTTTCCAAATGGATTGAAGCCATTGCTACTAGGACAAATGACCATAAGGTGGTTATGAAGTTTGTGAAGAAGAATATATTTTCTAGGTTTGGTTGTCCTAGGGCTATAATTAATGATGGGGGTTCTCATTTCACTCATTTTCAATTCCGAGCTTTGCTTCGTAAGTATGGTATCACTCACAAGCTTGCTACCCCCTATCATCCCCAAACTAGTGGCCAGGTTGAAGTGTCAAACCGGGAGATTAAAAATATTCTGCATAAAACTGTTAGGCCAGATAGAAAAGACTGGTCCGAGAGACTAGATGATGCATTGTGGGCCTATAGAACTACATACAAAACTCCCATTGGCATGTCCCCTTACCGTCTCATTTTTGGTAAAGCCTACCACTTGCCCGTAGAATTGGAACATAGAGCTTATTGGGCCATTAAGCAAGTTAATTTTGATCTTAATCAAGCTGGTGCCCAAAGAGCTCTACAAATTAATGAACTGGAGGAATTAAGGAATGAAGCCTATGAAAATGCGAAGATTTACAAAGCTAAAACCAAAGCATTTCATGATAAACACATTCACATAAAGAGTTTTCAAGAAAATCAAAAGGTTTGGCTATTTAATGCAAGGCTGCGTTTGTTCCCCGATTGTGAACGTGTCACGTGGTGGACTGAGAGAGAGAGATGGGGTTTCTCCCTCTCTGAGTGAAAGAGTAAAAAATGATGAAAATGAAAACGCGTGCGTAAAAAGGATGATGTAGAAAAGAGGGTAGAGAGTATGACCTGAAAGGTCACTCTGTACGGGGACGTGGAGCCTAGACTTACCGGACCTTCGATACAGGGCGGAGAACAGGATCCGCAGACCCTCTCACGCAAACTGAACCCCTTCCCGGTAGGCGTGACCTACCATTCCGAGGACAGCTTTCTATATATCGAGTGCGAACCTAAGACTCTATGTAATAGAAGTTGGCGGACACAAAGACATACGTGGACTCAGAATTTGGAACGGCATATCACTCCTCACATAATAATAATAACATGAATATGAACAGTAAACAGACCACCGCAGGATATTGATCCGTGCGGGGTTTTAACAACAATATAATAAAGTACAGAAAGAAAGTGCAGAAAATAAATGACCACGGTGAAATGACTCACCGCGATCGATTATAGTACAAACAGACCCAGGATTTAGCTATCCGCGGGTATTATAGACATAAAATAAAATTTACTACAAGCACGCGTTTGGTGGTGTGATCGCCAGGGACCGTGGGCCCCGAACTGGTTGATCGCTTTTGCCTTTGACGAGGGATTTGCGCGGGTTCCTTCTTCCTCTTCGTTCGACTGGTCGAAGAAGGGGGCTTTCGGTTGGTTACCCTGCAAAATGAACAAACACAAAGTAAAATCAAGTCAGAAAACTGATATGATATGATAACAATCCATAGAAGTAAGCACTAATAACTGAATAATAGACTAAAAAAATACAATAAAATGATAACAGTAAAAAGGAAACAGAGCCGCTAATGATGATGCAAACGCGGCCAAACGGTGGGACGGAATGGCTTCCCGTGTACGGGAACATGCGGGATTGCTGATCAGGCCAGAGCCTCGGCTTTTATTTCTGCAAAGATTCAAGAACAATTAAGTATGTGTGCGGATACAAATATATAAATATACAACAATATATACATGTGGTCTATATATATATAATTATATGGAAATATATCTATCTATACAATAAAAATAGCCCAAAATAAACATCTTTGAAAGAGAGAAGGAAGAGAGAAAACTCTCTTTTTTTTGAGATTTTTCTGTAAAACGTAAAAAAAACTTTAATTAAGTATATATGTGCAATATATATATGTGTGTAAAAATAAGAGATAGATATATATATATTTGGTATATATACATATCACTTATATATATTAAGTACTAAATACCATATAATCACTATATTTAATACATATATATTATTAATACATAATATACATAATTATTTATACCTAATATACAAATACTATAATTAAGACAGAGGAGGGGGAAGAGAGAATGACACGCTGGAGAGAGAGAAGAAAAAATAAAAATGGGAAAGAGAGAGAGATCGGGAGAACAGAGAGATGAGAGGGGGGGAGGAAACAGAAAAACTGAGAGAGGGAGAGAAAAGAGAGAGTAAGAAAACAGAAAAAAAACTAGAGAAATAATAAAAAAATGGAAAGATAGAGAGATCGAAAGAGAGGGGGGGTGAGAGGAGAGAGAGAGTGAGAGAGGGAGAGAACAGAGACGGTGGGAAGAAGAGAGAAAAAGAGAGTGAGGGAGAGAGAGAAAAAAAAAGAAATGAAATAAAATGAGAGAGAGAGAGATCGATGAAGAGAGAGAGAGAGAGATCAGATGGAGAGAGAGAGAGAGAGAGAGAGAGGAGAGAGAAGCAGAGACGAGAGAGAACGTGAGAGAGGGGGAGAAATGGATAGGAGAGAGAGAGAGAGAAAGAGCGGCGGGGTGGAGAGAGGAGAGAGAGGGGGACGAGAGGGAGAGAGGGGGAGTGCAGAGAGTGGGGAGGAGAGAGAGAGAGACAGACGAGAGGGAGAGAGAGGGACGGCGGGAGAGTGGGGAGGAGAGAGAAAGAGGGTGAGAGAGAGATCCCGGGGGCGGCGACGTGGGAACTGGCGACGTGGGAGAGCGGTTGCACCGGCGGTGAGCGCAGCGGCAGGGTCGACAGGCGGCGGCCGGAAGTCGTGGGTGGCCGGCGAGGGTGCGGCTCGTAGGCGGACAACGCGGAGAGGGGGCGTGGCGTCGCGGTGGGACTGCAGGTGCGAGGTGGGGTTAGCGGCGTCCGGTAGGACGGGCAGAGCTCGCGGGCGTGAGGGG
The DNA here is from genome assembly GCA_022559845.1 of Amorphophallus konjac. NCBI lineage: Eukaryota > Viridiplantae > Streptophyta > Magnoliopsida > Alismatales > Araceae > Amorphophallus > Amorphophallus konjac. The sequence continues at coordinate 247,753,360 of CM040128.1, read as the reverse complement.
GCTTGGGCGTGCTTCCTGCAGAGGAGAGAAATGGGAGAGAGTTAGAGAGAGAGATCGTGTGAGGGGGAAGTGGCGACGTGGGAGAGCGGCGGTGTTCGCGGTGGTGAAGCGGAGGGCGATCGCGTCGGTCGGAGGGGAGGCTCGCCGGTGATGATGGCGGTGGCTTCGGGGGGCTCGGACGGACGCCCGGTGCAGGAGTTGGCGATGGCAGGGAGTACACCGGCGGACGGTGATCGCGGCGGCTTGCATGCACGGGGGTGCAGTGGGCGACGATGATGGCCGGTGAGGGTGGCCACGCGGTGTAGGTGCCGCGGCTGTGGAGGGCAACGGTGGTCGCAGGGAGCTTTGGGCGGACTGCGGTGATGTGAGGGGTGTACAAACAGTGGGTGTAGCCGTGGAGGATGGGAAGTGAGATGATGAGGGAAGTGTGGTGGCTTTCGACTGGGAATGTGAGAGTGAGGAGATGGGGTTTGCAGTGGGCTTCGATGGGGGCTACGTCTGATGTGTGTATGTGTGGAGATGAGATGAGGGAGAGAAGTGATAAGGATACAAGGAGAAAATGAGAGGAGAGTGACCTGAGAGGAGGGAAATTCCCTCTGCCGGGCGGCTGTGTGTAAGAGACAAAAGTGAGAGAAAGTGAGATGGTGATGGATGAAAGAGAGAGATAAGGTGGTGGTGTGCATAAGATGGAGACGTATGAGAGGAGATTAATAATAATAAAAATGGGATTAATGAAAAGAAAGTGAAGATTAGTATAAAGATAGGTACATATATCATTATATTTTTTGTGTTTTTATATTGATTTCTTTTACATTTTTATATATACACATATATATAAGCTTTCATTTTTTTACACAAAAATAAAAGTGTTTATTGAGATTTATTTTGTTTTATTATTTTTATTTTTTTAAACATTATCTCATTATTCTTTTTGACCTTTTCTCAATTTTTTGGATTTTTTGGATTTTTATATTTTGTATGCTTTTCTAAATATATATATATACATATATATATATGAGCTTTTCTCATTTTTTTGTATTTTTGTAACATTTTTTTGGATTTTTTATCATTTTTATATAAAACCCTGAAAAATGACTAATCACCCACATAAAGTCAAATGCGTAAGCCACTTTAGGACATCACGGTGTAATATGAGATTTACCCACGAAAAATGTGAAAATGGCGTGTCTACAGCTGCCCCGCCTTGACATCTGCTTTGTAGGGGCATGGCATGTAATGGAATGGAATGAAGTGGGTTGGAATGAAATGGAATGAAGTGAAAAGCAGGTGTCAAGGTGTGATGAGACACGCCCTCATCATTTTCCTGATGAGAATCTTTCCCGAGTTTTACCGAAGTAACCTTGAAGAAGGCTCTCCGAAATCAACCATTGTTTAGATGATAACAAACAGGGAATAACAAAATGTGCTCTGGGACACTGAAAACTAAAAGGACCAACTTCACGGCGCGGAAGTATCTGTGTCGTAGACCTCAGGTTTCACCATTGGAGAGCGGTTACCAGCCATTGTGGACGTGCTACAGCCAAGGTGGGTCCGAGGGGAATAAAAAGATGATTTAGAGACAAATCCAAACAATGGTTTCTTCCAGAGAAACATCCTAAGGCGACCTCAGGAAAACTCAGTACAGTACTCGACTAGAATGGAATATCTCACATTTCAGAGTGTTTAAACACAGTGGCTTACACAATCGGCTTAAGTGAATGATTCTCACAATGAGATCAACTGGCCAAGGTTAAGCTGCGGAGAGTGGGTCAAGATATCGATTCGATGAGCCAGTAATGAGCCAGAGCCCGTTTATCGACACACCAAACAGAACTATCGTCCCCATTCTATCACCACTTAACGGCCTTCCGTACGACTCGGATTAAATGTAATGCATGACACAATGCGGAGATATACATGTGGAAAAGTGATGATCCATTTTTTCTTTTTTCTTTCTTTTCATTTTTTCCTTTTTTTTTAATCTTTTTTTCCTCTTTTGCTTTTTTCTTTAAAATTTACATAGAACAATTTCACAATGATGACAAAATAGAATCATGAAGACAGAGTTATTTAAGACAATCATGATAGGACAGAATTATCAACACAATCATGACAAGATAGAATTATGAACGCAATCATAACAAGACAGAGTTATTAACACAATCATCAAAAGACATAATCATAACATGACCAATCATACAGGATTAATAATCATAACACGACAAACTGTTGATGACGACCTTGATTCCTTTCTATTCTATAAGTAGCTCATATGCGAACCAGGAAGAAGCACAAGCACGAATTCCCTAAGGAGAAGCAAGGGAGAGAAAGAGTGATCTTAGCCCTTTGACTTGAGATGGAAGGCGAATCCTCACGTCCCGTGAAGAGAAGTAGGGCTAGCAATGAGATCCAACGGCTTAGGGACCTTGAAGGGCATCTGAGTGAAAGAATTCACTCAGGACTGGTGAGTTGACTCATTTTTTAGTTTCTGTATGACTTCTCCTTCACCTTCTCGACATTTCCTTTCCTTTTCAGCCATATCCTCTCTTCCCGGGCCCAAGGAAATTCTCAAAGCTGCCCTAGCTATCGAAGCTCACTTCGAATATAACCATTGGCATGAGAGCTGTGATTTCAAAATGGCATCTCCAGGGGCTGGTGATTCACGCCAAACACTATGATAAGATTTACATGGATTGGGCAGCCATGGGTGCACTGGTAGAAATTTGGCACCCTCAAACTCACACCTTCATTTTCCCCACTTTTGAAGCAACACTTCTTCTTGAGGAGGTGGAGTTGCTGCTCGGTTTGAAGAGATTTAAGAAGGATGGCAAGATAAAGATCTCGCGCATGCTGAAAAATGTGACTTCTGAGGAAGTTCTCGGAAGTTTCATGTCGTCGAAGGCTATCAAGGCGGTCCAAACTCGACAGGGAATTAACTTACAAAAGCTTGCGGAATGGACCATGAGTGCCCTGGAAGAATCGACAAGTGATGATCAGCTGGAGAAACTGATGAAGGGGTTCACAATCTGCTTAGCGGGAGCTCTCCTATTTCCTTATACAGACAACATAGTGGAGGAGGACCAATTGAGCGCCATTTGTGGGATTTGGGATGGCAAGAGAGTGGGGCCCGCCATCCTTGCCTATCTCTACAGCGGTCTTACAGCTTCCAGCATGGGTAAGCCTCCTTTCGGTTGCATACTCCTCCTAAATTGCTGGATTGACTTGCATTTCAAATTTGACCACCACGAGGGGATGACGACTACCTCAAAAATCTTCCAACAAAGTCCACTTTACCATATAGCCGATGTGTTAGGCTTTAGTGGTAATGTGGTAAATCGTGCTCCTTGGTTGAAGAAACGCGAAGACTGGAGGAATCACTACAGCACTATGATGCAGAACATGTTCACTTATGCGCCAACATGTTTACTGTCATGTGAACTCCTCACGAGGTCTTTCCCAGATGCGGAGGTGCAGCTGGTCGGCGCGACTGAGTTTGCTCTGTACAATGCACATCGGTGTTATACTCAGATCGGCCTCCCTCGTCATTCATTCCCAATGTTATCTGAAATTCCTCCTCTGAGGAAGAGAGAGCTAGGTACGGAGGGAGATGCAAACGATGTGAAGGCAATTAAAGCATCGTGGAAGGCAAGTGTTCCACTGAAGGTAATGGTGTCTGTAAATGAGGACATGGAACTGTGGAAAGCTTATGTAACCCAATTGGGGAATTTGAGGCCCGAAGTGCCTAAACCCCTGGTGTAGTCCTCATTTTGGAATGAAATAAGGCCTTAATGCCCTTGCACATGCTTTGAATCTCCTCCATCCCTTTTCCGTAAGCGGCTAAGATGGCAGACGCCAAGCGACAGCTGACCATCACCGAATAAGAGATGAAAGATCAGAGCAACTACAGCATGCGGGATTGCCCCGAGATGCCTTGACGCTAAAGGTTTCTCTCCAAGTGGCGAGGAGATAGGTAAAGCGAGAGAAGACGAAGAGAAAGGCAAAGACAGAGCAGCACAGGAGGACCAAGAGATGGAACTCTGAGAGGAAGAGCGTCCAGACACGTCACTTGCTCCGCAGATCGGAGGGGAATTGGAGCTCGCGGCAAGGGAGCTCCTGGAGCTGGTAGCATCTCCATCAGCAAAGCAAAGGGCAGCTCAATCAGCAGCCTCGACTTCAGGAGGTTCGCGGCCATCGGGGTCGCGAGAGAAGCAGGAGGACGGCGAAGAGGACTGCCAGAGCAGATGGAAAGGCATGGCACAGCAAAGCGATTACTGCGTCACAGAGCTATAGAAGGCCTCTGAGGGACTTCTTGCCTTCGGAGAGAGAAGAGACGTAACCAGGAGGGTGACGAGGATTAGTGAATAGATTGTACACCCACTCCTTCCTCATGACGGGCACAAACCCTTATATAGATGTGTGAATGAAATGGCTTGGTTTGAACGCAGCTTGCTTGCCCGTTCGTTCCTTCTCTTCTACGGCTCTTCTCTACCACATGGGTTCTCACGCGAGACCTGCTCGACGAGATGTCTCCTTAAAACACGGAGTGGTGACTCACCATAGCCATGATTTTCAAAGAGAATCTGCCATCGAACTTCAACAATATCGGCCCGTGGTGCTCTTTTCCACGTGAATGTCCCTCGTTTCCCTCTTTGCGCTAAAAGTAGTCGCAATAGGACAAGGGACATAGGGAATCTTTGGACCGAATAGGAGTGGCGGGTCAACAATCACAACTCTGCTCCATTCACTTCACATGGCGAAGTGACATGCGAGTGTACCGTGGCCATGATTTTTCAAAAGGATCTACCACCAATTTCAAAAACGTCGGCCCTTGGCCCTATTTTCCCGCATAAATGTCCCCGATTTGCTTGTTTGCTCTAAAAGTAGATGCAACAGGACAATAAACGCGGAGAATCTTTGGACCGAATAGGGGTGGCGGGTCAACAAATCACGGCTCTTCTCCATTTACTTCACATGGCAAAGTGACACGCGAGTGTACCGTAGCCATGATTTTTCAAAAGGATCTACCACCAATTTCAAAAACGTCGGCCCTAGTCCTTGTTTCCCGCATAAATGTCCCTCTCTTTCTTCTTTACGCTAAAGGTAGTCGCAACGGGACAATAAACACGGGGAATCTTCGGACTGAATAGAGAGTCCAAGTCAACAAATCACGCCCCTAAATCGATCACTCCCCATGGTAGAGTGGCCGCAACAGTAAGGGGGGGTGACTTGTCGCAAAGGCTGTTGCTAGGGGTGATGGTGATAGATCTAGATCACCTTCCTTTCAATCCTATAAATACCTCCTCTTTCACTCGACTTGAGAGCACCTGAGTCGTAAGAGCTGATCCGAAGAGTGAAAGTTTGCAAGAAGGGGAGGCAGTGAGAGTTGCTCAATTTTCAGGATGGAGGGTGAATCTTGCTTCAGAGCAGAAGGTGAGTCTTCCCGCTCTTCAAAGAGGAGCAGATCTGACAGCAGTTCCAGGAGACTTTCAGAAGTCGAGGGGCAGCTCGGTGAGAGGATGCAATCACAACTCGTAAGTTGGACCTTGTCATCCCTTCCTTCATTCTTTCTCCCTTTTTCTTCCTTGGCAAAGCTCCCCTTTGCTCAGTTCTTGTGTATGTGCAGAGCATGATGAAATCGCACATTTCCTGGGAGCTAGTGGTTGCCGCATATCATGGTCTTCCAGACTTCCAGAAGGCCAGGCTAGATGTGATGGGATTTGGGGCCTTTCTGCGGATCGAGCCAATCAAGCTCGACCTCGTCCTCATCCAAGCATTGCGCGAAAGATGGGACCCAGTGAGTCGGGCATTCTTGATGCCCTGGGGGCACATGGTACCCAGTCTGGAAGATGTGGTCCGAATCACGAGCCTCAGAGTGGATGGGGAGGCAGTGACCGGGGTCACTTACGCGAACTACCGGGAAGGTGCCCAGAAGCTGTTAGGACTGGAACTTGACAGTCGGGAGAACCGATCAGTAGCCAAGGCATTCATCATGGAGGCATTGGGACTTGCTGATACTCGTCCTCGGGACGATGAGTCCTTGGAAGAATTCATGGAAAGGACAGAAAGAGGGTGCCGTGCTGTGTACTGCACAGATTTCGACAATTGGGAAAGGTCCAACATGGATTTGAGGAGATTTCTCCTCTTCTTACTGGGAAGATTGCTACTGAGCTCGAAGGGAGGCAGCATCGACTGTCGCTTCCTAGAGCTGCTAGTAGACCTGGAAAGAGTAGGGCAGTATGCTTGGGGAGCTGCCGTACTAGCGCATCTGTTTACAGGCCTATCCCAAGAGGCAGACCGTGAGGTAACTGTCAGTGGCTTTACACCATTTATCCAGGTAATTTTTGTTTCATTTTTTTTGTGTGTTTTCCCAATAGTTCACTTAAGGCACTAATGACACATGATGATGCAGCTATGGAGCTACTATTACCTCCCAATGGGGAGAGCTCGGCATTGGCGACCAGTGACGGTGCCATTAGCCAGACGGTGGCAACCCATTATGAGTACAGCGCCTCTATCCTACCAACTGATGGTGCTAAGACGTGAGCTGCAGGAGTTCCCTGCAGCAATGGTAGGATTCTTTTTTCTTCTTTTTTATTCATTATTTTTTTTAGTTCTTTTTTTTTTTACTTCTACATTTGACTAGCTAAAAGAATATGTACAATCTAATCTAGGTGAACTGGAGACCCTACTCAGGGATGGTCGATGCTGACCAACCATGGGTTTTGATGAGCCGTGCCCGGTTTGGACGAGAGCTTTGGATCCACTGCCTGAATGAAATCGAGCCGCTTCGGCTACGATTGGTTATGAGGACCCTGGGGCTAGCCCAGGAGTGGATAGATACGACTGCGCCACCTCGCGTCGGGAGAAAGACACGGGGACCGGCAACCTGTATTGATTGGCGTGTGCGGTTCCCCGAACAGTATGAAGACTGGCAACGGGGTGGCACAATCGTGGAATCGCAGGCACAGGATAGTGAAGACTATCTGCGTCTGTATAGGGCAATGTATGCAGAGCGACTCCAACCTGGGAGACTTGTGGAGGTAGGCCTCCCTTTTTTCTTCTTTTCGTTGTTTTCCTTATTTCTTTGTTGTTTTTGTTTTTATTCATTTTTTTGTGTGGAAATGCTGACTCCTATAACATGGCTGTAGGATGTCCGTGATACCATGATAGCGAACTTGCGAGCTCGCTTGGCAGACACGGAGCAACAGTTGGGTGACACCCGTGGTGCCTTAAGTGCCTCGGTAAGTGTATATACAATGCACACTCCTAATCATGACTCTAGATTCATGGTGCTTAGCCACTAATTATCACCTCATGTGGTTATAGCGCGTCCAGATCGACGCAGCCTCATCAGCGATGGGAGCAGATGGCGTCTCTTCCAGCTTATGGATCCCTACCTCAGAGCTGGATTTGCTTCACGAGCAACTTGCTCATGCCACGCAGCGTGCGGCAGAGGTAGAAGGCATGCTCTCTATACAGGTAAAAGTTTCATTGTTGAATCTTCCTCATTCATGCCTTGCCGCATATCTGAGACGGCATATCTGGTAGGAAAAAGAGACGCAAGAGGCACTTGCCCAAGCTGCGCAGAGGGAGGCTAGAATAGCGGAGCTGGAAGATGAACTGCAGCGTCGTCCAGATGATGACTCTTCTAGGGACGCCGTGGAGCTAAGGATCACCCTTCAACTAGAGAGGGAAGACCGAGAAAGAGAACGGGCAGAAAAAGAAAGGGACAGAGAAAGAGAAAGAGCCGATAGGTTGGCTGAGAGGGAGGAGCGAAGGGCCATAGAGACCCAATTATTTGAACTCCGAACCAGCCTTGGCCTTGCTGAACAATGGCTGAGAGATGGTGAGGAGCGCTACCGAAGAGCACGAGAGCGTGGCTTTCGTGTTAGTAGCTTCTTTGCTGCCCCCGCAGATCGACGCCGGGGTACAGAGATGGGAAGAGGAGTGCAGAGCAGTAGAAGTACCGCTTTTCGTAGTTGGGTTGCACCCTCGAGAGCGTCTTGCCCGGAGAGCGGAGGGACGAGTAATGTAGAGAGAGAAGGTGGGACTTAATGTACAATTTCTAGGAATGAAATAAAAAGTTTGATTTTTTTTGTTTTTGTTGTCATTTCTTTCTTGCTATCTCGAATCCCTGTATACATCACTAAAACAAACAAGTCAGAATCTCTGCTCTGACTTGGCCCCTTGCTCAATAAGCAGGTTTCTATTTTGACTGTCCTTGATAATGGGTCAAGGGGCCAAGCCTTTATTAATAAAGGCAAGATAAAGATATGATGGTGAATGCGGCACACAAGCACACAGATGCAAGCGAAATTTAAAAGTGGATGCTGCATACAAATGCAATCATAAGAAATGCAATTTTTTTTCTATTTTTATTTGTTCTTGCAGTTTTTTGTTGTTTTATTTTTATATCATTTTTTTGTTTTGCATATGTCTACATTTTTCTCTTTTTCCCTTTTTTGTTGTTTTTATCATCATCATCATTTTTTTTTGTTGCTAATGCCTGGTAAGCACCCATATGGCACCTAACCTGCATGAGAATGTGGATTTCTTACTAACCTCCCAGGTATCCTAAGTGCACATCTAAGTTGATTTGGGCCTCTAGACCCCTCGAATGATAATCCTGCCGGCTAAGACTTATGCTAATGACAATACCGTCATGCCATGCTTAGGCTCCCAGTTGTTTCCGACCACAGGGATTCACCCAAAAAGTGTTCGAGGTAAATGATTTGCCCGACCCGGGTCTATTTCCTCACAACTCTAGATGATATGTAATGGAATACCCTGGAACCCAAACGACCAACCGCGCGACGCTGACCCATAATCAGACGCCGTCGCACCCGTAGGTGACGCGCTTGCATTGGTCTAAGCCCGAGGTTAGATAAGAAAGCATTAAGGTGGTAGACAAGGGTCTTGACTGGCCAGAAACTCGGAGACTCCTTCACGACAATGGCTTCTGCTTTTCAAAATGGACAACCATATGTTTGTGTTAAAAGGATGTTGCAGGCTTTGGCGAGTTTCACCCTTCGGGAACTCCATTGAGCTTTGATCTTCAGGGGAAGAAGGAAGAATATTGGGGGCAAACCTCCTGAGAGGACCGACAAAACCGTTAACCCGGCGAGCCAGGTAGGGGTACACTTAACTTCCCTTTTCGGGTAACTTCAGACCAAATCTCGAGCATTTACATTTCATAGCCCCTTTTGTATAGAATTTGACTTTCAGTCAAAGGAGTTTATCTGGTAGAATCAGGCACGGTTACGACCAGGCCTTTTCTTTTGACTTTGATTTTTTGCTTCTTTTTTGATTTCGAAGGAAATATAGTCATTTGACGTTGTGGAATCCCTCTTGTATGCCTGCGGGGACACTACCCTCTTCTCGTGCTCTGACCCATGCTCGAGGAATTGGGCCCTACTCTCACCCTAGGGGTTGTGTTCGTGTTTCCCATGCTCAGTGTTTTAAGGGCGCCGGCTGTCTCATTCGGTCGAGAAGAAGAGAATAAAGATTTGAGCTTTCTTGGAGACCTTTTGAGTGATGCCCTACCATAAGCGATGCTATCAATTTTTTTATAACACAGATGTGTATACATGTTGTCTTCTTTTGAGGGGGCATAGGCCGAACTGGCCGGACAGGGGTCTCCACGGTTCTGGCAAACCAAGACCTGAGACCTACCAAGCCTTAATGGGCCCTATCTTGACATGGAGGTAAGATGCAGTAACTTGATTCCATGGTGGTCTCCAAACATCAGCATTTTGAATTTTCTTTCTTTTTTGGTCTTTTTTTTATGTTTATTGGTTTCATTATTTTTCATTATTTTATTTTATTTTTTTGTTGTTTTTATTTTCAAATTTTTTTTGTTTTTGACAGTATGTACACCTATCTAAGGGTAATACTTTTTAAGATACAGCTCATTCCAAGGGTGGGATAACTCGATCCCCTCAGCATTGACTAGCCTGTAGGCGTTGCCAGGATGTACAGCCTGAACCACGTATGGTCCTTCCCAATTGGGTTGGAGCTTAGAACGCGGCCCGTCAGGTTTTACAAAAATTCTTTTCACTACCATTTCACCAACTTTGAACTTTCTCTCAATAACCTTCTTCTGGTAAAAACGTGCGAGTCTATTTTGGTAGACGCGAGCATGCTCGGCAGCAACCAGACGTTTCTCGTCTAAGAGTTCCAACTGGGCAAGGAGAGAATCGCGACGTTCATCGAGGGGAAGGTCCTTGTCCAATTGTACTCTCAGAGAGGGAATCAGAATCTCATATGGAACTACCGCCTCCATCCCGTAAGTGAGGGCGAACGGAGTTTGCCCAGTGGGGGTACGGATTGAAGTGCGATAGGCCCATAGAGCTTCGATAAGCTTCTTTGGCCAATTCGAGAATCTGCTAGACTCACAAGTTTTCTTTATGATTTTGATCAGTGTTTTATTAGTGGCCTCTGCTTGGCCATTGCCTTGTGGATAATATGGTGATGAATGATGCAATGCAATCTTATACCTTTTGCAGAGGTCCTGAAGGTCCTGAGAAATGAATTGTGGCCCATTGTCGGTGATGATAGTTCTTGGAATGCCGAATCTGGCGATGATGTTCTTCATAATAAACTTGCAAACAGTTGATGCCTTGATTTCCGCATAAACTTCAGCTTCGACCCATTTGGTAAAGTACTCCGTTGCAGTAAGGATGAAGGATTTTTGTTTAGTAAGGGAGTTAGGATCACCAAGAGGACCGATGATGTCGAATGCCCACATGGAGAAAGGCCATGGGGAGGATACTGGATGGAGAGAGGAAGATGGGGAATAGATCTTATCGGCGTGAAGTTGACACTTGACACACCTACGGACATAGACAGCACAGTCTTCCTCCATGGTGGGCTAGTAAAAGCCTTGCCGAAGGATCTTCTTGGCAAGCATCTGGCTATTCACATGACCACCGCACACGCCTGAGTGTGCTTCCTCTACACACTTCCAGGACTCATCATCATCAAGACACCTCAGGAGAACACCAGTGAGGCTTCTTTTGTACAGCAATCCTCCAACCAATGTGTATCTCTGGGCTACTCTCCTTATAGCCCTCTTATCCTCAGGAGTTGCCTCTTCAGGGTAAGATTGGTCTTTGCAATATTTAATAATCTCATAGAACCATGGCTTCTCCTCATCAGCCAGTTCTTCCTCTAATTCGACCAACATAATTTCCCTCTTTTCAACAACTTCTCTATCCTGAGCCATCTTTGACATTTCCTCCTGAACCCTTAAATAGGAAGGGTTGTGGATAGCAGGGAAGAGAAGCTTGTGGATAGAAACGGACAGAGCCCTTCTGCCCAGAGGAAACCTTAATGATGATGCCAACGAAGCAAGGGCGTCGGCCAAAATGTTCTGATTGCGAGGAACATGGACAAAGACCAACTTAGTGAACAGTTTAGCGAAAGCAACAGTAAGCTCTTGATATGGCTTGAGCTTGGGATCGCGAGTGCGATATTTGGTGAGCACTTGGCGAAGGATAAGTTGACTATCACCTATGACTCGTAATTCAGCGACCCAGAAGGAATAGGCAAGGTTCAGACCTGCCAGAAGAGCCTCGTATTCAGCCACGTTGTTGGTGACTGGAAATGAGAGCTGGAATGCCTCTGGGATAGTGACACCTTCAGGTGACAAAAGGACAATGCCAATACCTCTCCCCTGGGAATTCAAAGCTCCATAAAAATATAATGTCCACATGGGATCATCAGACTGGGTAATGGACATTAGTTCCTCATCTGGAAACTCTGATTGAACAGGATCAAATTTGGGGAGAGGGTGGTGAGCGAGATGCTCGGCTATAGCATAGCCTTTGATTGCCTTTTGTTGAATATAGGTGATGTCAAACTGAGATAGAAAACTTTGCCAACGTGCTAGCCTATCAGTAAGGACAGACTTTTCCAAGAGAAATTTGATAGGATTAATCCGAGCAATCAAGTGGACTTCGTGAGCAAGAAAGTAATGTTTCAATTTCTGTACCACCCACACGAGGGCGGCACAGGTCTTTTCCATGGCAGTATACTTTCGCTCACAGGGGTTGAGGAGTTTAGACAAGTAATAGGTTACCCGTTCCTTGCCTTCCTCATTGATTTGTGCCAGGACGGCTCCCACAGAGTCGTCTAGGACCGAGATATATAGGATCAAAGGCTTATCTGGAATAGGTGGAGTGAGAACAGGCGGGTTGGCCAGATATTCCTTTAATCCGTCAAAAGCATTCTGGCACTTGGAATCCCAACAAAATTTGGTCCCTGCTTTGGTCAACTCGTAGAAGGGCCGGCACCTTTGCGAGTGTTGCGACACAAAGCGACGGATAAATTGCAACCTCCCGATTAATCCTCGAACTTCTCTCAGATTTTTCGGGGGTGGCATATCCCTAATCGCCTTAGCCTTGTTGGGATCTATCTCAATACCCCTTTTGCTCACAATGAAGCCAAGTAACTTGCCCGATGATACACCAAACACACATTTCTTTGGATTCATTTTCAAATTGAATTCACGCGATCTTTGCAACACCTTTGCAAGGACCTCGGGATGTTCCGCCCTAGTTTTGGATTTTACCAACAAATCATCCACATATACCTCCAAATATATGTGCATCATGTCATGGAATATTGCCATCATAGCCCTTTGGTAAGTGGCTCCAGCGTTCTTCAGTCCAAATGGCATGACCACATAACAATAAGTTCCCCAAGGAGTAGTGAATGAGGTTTTCTCCTGATCTTCTTCTGCCAGACGAATTTGATTATATCCAGAAAATCCATCCATGAATGAAAGGGTTTCATATCCTGCCGTGTTATCAATCAACACATCAATATGAGGCAAAGGGAAATCATCCTTCGGACACGCACGGTTAAGGTCCCGGAAGTCAATACAAATTCTCACCTTTCCATCTTTCTTCATGACCGGGACGATGTTTGCGACCCACTGAGGATAAAGGACGACTCTTATGAATCTAGCTTTGTGAAGCTTGTCGACCTCTTCCTTCATTTTTAAAGCCATTTGTGGGCGGAAACGTCTTAACCGTTGCTTTACAGAGATGGATCATGGTTTGAGAGTGAGACGATGCTCGACCAGAGTAGAATCCAATCCTGGCATATCCTCATAGCTCCATGCAAACGTGTCCTTATAATCCTCGAGAACTTGAATTAATGCCTCTTCATCAGATGATGGTAAACTATCACTTATGAGGACAATCCTAGGGTCTTCCTCAGTTCCCAGGTTAATCTCTTTGGTAGACTCTTCTACAGCGGCTGACGGCTCGTCAAATCTGCTCATTCCACTAGCATATGCGTCAGTCGCGTCCTCATATTCTTCATCCTCGTCTTCAATGGGGTACTCCTCATCAGTGATTTCATAAACCCCATACCCTTCATCAATCATACAATCATTCTCGCATTCTATTTCTGGCAGTTGGATTGGATTTTCTAACAATTGAGGAATGGTTAAAAGGGCTTGACACCTATCGGCTAAATCTAAAAGAAATCGCCGAGGGATCTGCTTACCCTTGGATTTCTTCTTGGGCACTACCCTTGACTTATTCCTAACCTGACACACATTATTTACAAGAGAAGAAGAAGCTAAAGAGGATAGTGAAGAATGTACAGGGAAGGACCCCTCAGAGGAGGGGTAAAAGAGGTCGCTCAAGGGACCTTGAATGAGTGGCCCGTAAGTCGGGGTACACTCATGGGAGATATAGGATGTCTCCTCAACAAAGATGTGTTGTTGGGGAGTTGGGAAATTGACGTTTTTTTTTTTCGTTTTCATTTTTGATAACAAAACAATGAAAAGAAATTGGAGGAGGTGAAAAGGGAACTAAAGCTAGAGGGTTGTGTAGCTCGTAGAGCAGATCATGATTGAAAACCTGGCGTGAGTTAAGAAACCCACGTAGGTATATGAGTAAAGAAGGGGACCTGGGAAGATCATCAGACAACTGTCTGGCCCAGGAAGGAGACAGCAACAAAGGCTGTGATATGTGGATAGAAAAGATGACGGCTAATGAGCCGTCGGTGACGATATTGGTGACGGATGATGACCCGTCGATGACATCATCCTCTTGGCGAGGAGGGTTTGACATTCTGGCAAGTGTGGTGGTGTCCCCTGGCATTTCAGAGATCAAAGACGACCCTTCTAGATGTGGAGGCGAGAACATTCTTTCCAGTGCAATGGATATATCTGGTATGTCAAACCATTTATACCATTCACAATCCAGGTGGACAATCTTCCCTCTTTTAGGGATCCTTGAACATCCTTGAGCTAAAAACACATCCCGTGACCCCCCAGGTGATTCCGGTGGAGGATCTCCCATCTGGACGATGGGCCCCTTTTTGAAATGTGAGGACAAAGTTCAAGTGAGGGGTTTGCCGTCTGATTCGAATGGCCCCTTAAAACCCAAGCCAGCTCTATGGATTGGCTTTATCTTTTGGAGTGGTCTCAGCCTTCCTTGCAGTTGTGCCCCTAAACCTTTGCCATCTTGGTAGCCAATATTTCTCATAATCTCCCATCCTTTGGAGCGGAAGGGGAGACGTGAGTTTAACATAGGGAATGGCTTTTGTTGTGTGAAGGGAGCACGGCAGGGGTCATACACATCCAACAAGGATAGTATGGGCCGATGAGTCGGCCAGACCGAAGGCAAAGAGGTGTTGATAGCATCCACCGTAGAACAGATGGGCATGCTCATTACCTTAATAACCCATCCTTTATATGAAAATTTCAAACACTGATGATTGGTGGATGGTACAGCATTCATAGCTTCAATGTAGGTACGGCCTAGTATAGCCTTGAAAGTGGGATCCATATCAAGGACATGAAATTCCGTAAAGACTGATACAGGACCTAGTTCTACATTGAGGGCAATCATCCCCATTGGCGGCCTCTTAATGTTGTCGTAGGCCGTGACTGTAATTGAGGAGGGCATGAGTTTTTCTTCATCAACCCCACATACTTGGAGAGTACTCGGGGAAATCACATTTATAGACGCGCCCGTGTCCACCAGGCACGGATCCACTGACACACCATTGATTTTTACCGCAATACATAACGTATATTTTCGAGCTTCCTTGGGGGCAAGCTCGTGATTGTGGAACATGATGGGCGATTGTGTATCAGTGGGCGTCAGGACTGTCGAGATTTTCTCCACAGGGAGATCCTCGTTCACCATAACCTTTTGAAGATAGTCTTTCAAAGCTTCTTGGTGAGATGGGGATCTTTTGATCAACTCAAGGATGGAGATATGGGCGGGCGTCTTATCCAGATGTTTTAGCAAATCATACTGGGTCCCAGGGATAGACTCTTCTGACTACTCTTCCTTATCTTTCTGGGGCTGAGATTGTTTAGGGGCCTGACTATTCTGGGGAAACACCCGGTGGAACATCCTTCCACTCCGGAGCACCATTGCTTGTGGCTCTCGTTGCACCTCTATGGTATTGGGTGTGGATTTTAACAAGGGTTTAAGGGGTAATAGTGGAGGAATGATTGGTGGGATAGGGGTTATGATGGGTGTAGGGGTTTTGATTAGGGGTTTGCTTGGCGGAGGTATAGTAGAGGTAGAAGGAATCTTGGGTGAATCACGGATGATAAGGGGTTTAGAATGTGAAAGAATAGGGGAAGTAGAGGGAATCTCAGGTGAATGGTGGATGATAAGGGGCTTAGAATGTGAAAGAATAGGGGAAGTAGAGGGAATCTCGGGTGAATGGTGAATGATAAGGGGTTTAGATGGTGGAGGAGGAGGTTCAATGGCGGTAGAGGTGGATGGTGTGTCATACGGGTAATGGGTGGTAAAAAGGTTAGAAGGCGGGGGTAAAGGTGCGATAGAGGTAGATGGTAAATTAGAGGAATAAGAAGTGATCAGGGGACTTGGGGGTGAAAAAGGAGTAGGAGATGGCCTTTGGCGATGGACTAACGGTGAATTGACGATAGGGGTACGAATAAGAGGGCGTGATGGCTGTGGAACGGGAGAAGGACCAAATAGGGGTTGTGAGGGGGTTGAATGATAAGAAGATGCTGTTCGAAGGAGACGAGGATGTTGATTGGTGGTATGACTGGTAGCAAGGACAGAGGTGCTTTCTAAATGACAGGTTTGCTCTCTTCCAACTTCCGAGAAGGAGGAAATCGGATTAACCTGGTAGTTGGGCTGTTGGTGCTCCGGAAGCAGGTTATGGATGATGCCCATATTAGGCTGCTGTTGTGGGGCCTGCTGAGGCTGTTGTTGTTGCTGTGGTTGTTGTGGTAACTGTGGCCTAGGCGGAGGTCTCCTGGCCTTTAGGGTGGCGATGCATCGCCTCATTTCATCCCAATCGATTTCACCGAGATCATTCATGTCGTAAATGTAATCTTTGAAGTTGAAACAATTCTCCACCGTATGACCCGGCTGTCTGTGATAGACACAGTACCTGGAGGTATCAGCATTTGGGGGCCATGCAAACTTTTCTTTGGGCAAAGTAAGTAGGTTGGCAGCCATGAGGGCATTAAAAATGTCCGGCAATGCCTCGGGCAATGGTGGATAATGGGCTCTTTTGGGTCCAATGGGCCTCATCCGTTGTTGTGGTGGGCCGTAATTTCCCGGGGGTGGAACTTGGTGATACTGAGGTTGTGGTTGTTATTGTTGTTGCTGGGGATGAAAGGGTTGAGGCATGTTGTTTTGAAGGGGGTTATTTTGGGGTGGAGGACGATAAAGAGGTGGACCTTGTTGAAAGGGAGGTCGTGAAACCTGAGGAGGCCTTGGGTTAACTGGTTGGTTGGGGCCGCCAAGCACACTCACTTGCTTGTTTATGACGACTCCCTCAATTGTTCCTCCTTGGACACCAGTGCCCGTCTTCTTAAACACCCTTGGCTTTGGAGGTTCAAACATGTGCATGATGGGGGAATCTTTTAATTGGGTCTGGATATACCAAGCCCTCTCATAAAGTTCCTCCATCGTGGTAAGCTTATTCATGGCTAAAATGTGTCTAAACTGCGGGGTTGCATTAGACATAATCATCTTGACTTGCTCGGGTTCTGAAAGGGTATCCTTTATTTTATAAGCCAGAGACCTCCACCTATCAGCATACTAGACAAAATCCTCATCTGACCTCATCTTCTCAGCAACTAGGTCGGTGATAGAAAGAGAGGGATCGACCCTATCCCGATACTTCTGTATGAATTTGGCATTGACAATTTTAAAATCTCCAGCCTCACTCGGCTCTAGTGAATAGAACCATTCTAGGGCGGGACCATCCAATGATTTCCGAAAAAGGTAAGCCAGGGATTTTGGATCGTTCTGCCATGAGGAAGATTCATACATAAAATCCTTGATGTGAATATAAGGATTTCCCGTGCCGTTATACCTACGGTATGTAGGCATTTCGGAGGGAGGAAGATGAAATATGGGGAGATTTGACAGGGAAATGTCAGGGACAGACTTCCTATGTGCCTCTTTCTTGAAATTTCGGATCTCCTTGTTCATTTCATTGTATTTGTTGAGGAGGGACTGAGTGAGCTCCTCGGCAGGTGAAAGCGGGGCCTGCCATTGAGGCTGAGAAGGCCTTATAGGGACCTGAGAAGGGAACCCTGAACCAGAAGGGTATGGTGGCCCACCAGTGGACGGACCCGTTTGGGGTACCGTATGATGGATGATAGGGGCTTGAGATTGTGGAGGGGGAAATTGGTAAGAGGCAGGCTGTTGACTCGCCTGTCCTTGAGATGAGGAAGAAGGAATGTCATGTACATATGACGGAAAGGTGGTAGCCTGGAGCGGCTGTTGGTGGGATGTGGGAGCTGGAGTTGACTCCTGAGGGGGAGCAATAGATTTCCCCTTTAAAATAGCCTGAAAGGCTAGAAGTTGCTCAGGGCTGAGCTGCGTACTGGCGAGGACACCTAACAGGGAAAAGATGTCCTGAGGTGGGGCTACTTCCCGTGAAACAGCGGGGACCTCTTGTGAGGTCTCACGAGAAGGGCCTGAGTCCATTGCGTGGACACGTGGGTCAATTGACTGACCACGTCCTGATTGGTTCTCTTCGAGAGAATCGTGGGCCATTGTTGTAATTTTTCCAGAACGTAAAAGCATACACCAGCAAACAAATATCAGAAATTAGCAGACAAGTGGATGATCTTACGCCACTTTTTTGTTTTTGTTTTACCTCTTTTTTTATCTTTTTAACAAATATAAATATTCACACAAAATTTACAAAAATCCTAGTTACACCTTGGTTTTACCGCCGTGTCAACTAGGGACACTCGTCTCACCACGGATAGGTAACTAACTTCGGGGTACTTCAGTGGTACAACCTGTCCAGTGAACGAAGAGGGAATCCTTCGATGTCGGGGACTTACGGAGGTCCCGATGGAGGAGATCCTAGTCCGTCGAGAGGAATTCCCGACGGAGAGTCCTTCCTTCACCGAGAAAGGTTAATCCTTAGAAAAGTAAAATAAAGGGGTTGATGCATGAAATACAGTACTGAATAAGAGATATATAACACACAAGAACACACAAATATAGCAGAAATAACAGTGATATAACAAGGATATAACAACAATGAACAGATGGAGTAAGATATAGCCGTTCTTCTTTCCGAAACACGTAGACCACTTGGAAAAATAGAAAAGACTATGAGAGTGCACGTGGTGCACGAGGGGAATGACGTAGCGCACGCGGGCGCAATAAAAAAGGGGCACACGTGGGTGCCGGGTAGAGGGGAGCACACGTGGGTGCTAAACGGAGGGGCACACGTGGGTGCCGAATAGAGGAGAGCACACGTGGGTACTAAATGGAGGGGCACACGTGGGTGCCAAATAACGGAGAGCACACGTGGGTGCTAAATGGAGGGGCACACGTGGGTGCCAAATAATGGGGAGCACACGTGGGTGCTAAATGGAGGGGCACACGTGGGTGCCGAATAGTGGGGAGTGCACGTGGTGCACGAGACAATGTTGACCTCTCAAGTAACCACGAAGGACCGGGGGGAGTGCACGTGGTGCACGAGGGGAGTGAGCGCGCGTGGGCGTAATAGCGAAGGGCACACGTGGGTGCCGAGAGGAGGGACACGCGTGGGTGTCAAAAGGAGGGGCACACGTGGGTGCCAAAAGCTTGTGGGTAACCAAAAAAGTAAAAAGCAGGTCCCACCGTGATCGCCAGAGATGTGAACGCGTCACGTGGTGGACTGAGAGAGAGAGATGGGGTTTCTCCCTCTCTGAGTGAAAGAGTAAAAAATGATGAAAATGAAAACACGTGCGTAAAAAGGATGATGTAGAAAAGAGGGTAGAGAGTATGACCTGAAAGGTCACTCTGTACGGGGACGTGGAGCCTAGACTTACCGGACCTTCGATACAGGGCGGAGAACAGGATCCGCAGACCCTCTCACGCAAACTGAACCCCTTCCCGGTAGGCGTGACCTACCATTCCGAGGACAGCTTTCTATATACCGAGTGCGAACCTAAGACTCTATGTAATAGAAGTTGGCGGACACAAAGACATACGTGGACTCAGAATTTGGAACGGTATATCACTCCTCACATAATAATAATAACATGAATATGAACAGTAAACAGACCACCGCAGGATATTGATCCGTGCGGGGTTTTAACAACAATATAATAAAGTACAGAAAGAAAGTGCAAAAAATAAATGACCACGGTGAAATGACTCACCGCGATCGATTATAGTACAAACAGACCCGGGATTTAGCTATCCGCGGGTATTATAGACATAAAATAAAATTTACTACAAGCACGCGTTTGGTGGTGTGATCGCCAGGGACCGTGGGCCCCGAACTGGTTGATCGCTTTTGCCTTTGACGCGGGATTTGCGCGGGTTCCTTCTTCCTCTTCGTTCGACTGGTCGAAGAAGGGGGCTTTCGGTTGGTTACCCTGCAAAATGAACAAACACAAAGTAAAATCAAGTCAGAAAACTGATATGATATGATAACAATCCATAGAAGTAAGCACTAATAACTGAATAATAGACTAAAAAAATATAATAAAATGATAACAGTAAAAAGGAAACAGAGCCGCTAATGATGATGCAAACGCGGCCAAACGGTGTGACGGAATGGCTTCCCGTGTACGGGAACATGCGGGATTGCTGATCAGGCCAGAGCCTCGGCTTTTATTTCTGCAAAGATTCAAGAACGATTAAGTATGTGTGCGGATACAAATATATAAATATACAACAATATATACATGTGGTCTATATATATATATAATTATATGGAAATATATCTATCTATACAATAAAAATAGCCCAAAATAAACATCTTTGAAAGAGAGAAGGAAAGAGAGAAAACTCTCTTTTTTTGGAGATTTTTCTGTAAAACGTAAAAAAAACTTTAATTAAGTATATATGTGCAATATATATATGTGTGTAAAAATAAGAGATAGATATATATATATTTGGTATATATACATATCACTTATATATATTAAGTACTAAATACCATATAATCACTATATTTAATACATATATATTATTAATACATAATATACATAATTATTTATACCTAATATACAAATACTATAATTAAGACAGAGGAGGGGGAAGAGAGAATGACACGCTGGAGAGAGAGAAGAAAAAATAAAAATGGGAAAGAGAGAGAGATCGGGAGAACAGAGAGATGAGAGGGGGGAGGAAACATAAAAACTGAGAGGGAGAGAGAAAAGAGAGAGTAAGAAAACATGAAAAAAAAACTAGAGAAATAATAAAAAAATGGAAAGATAGAGAGATCGAAAGAGAGGGGGGGTGAGAGGAGAGAGAGGGGGAGAGAGGGAGAGAACAGAGACGGTGGGAAGAAGAGAGAAAAAGAGAGTGAGGGAGAGAGAGAAAAAAAATGAAATGAAATAAAATGAGAGAGAGAGAGATCGATGAAGAGAGAGAGAGAGAGAGAGAGAGAGATCGGATGGAGAGAGAGAGAGAGGAGAGAGAAGCAGAGACGAGAGAGAACGTGAGAGAGGGGGACAAATGGATAGGAGAGAGAGAGAGAGAGAGCGGCGGGGTGGAGAGAGGAGAGAGAGGGGGACGAGAGGGAGAGAGGGGGAGTGCAGAGAGTGGGGAGGAGAGAGAGAGACAGACGAGAGGGAGAGAGAGGGACGGCGGGAGAGTGGGGAGGAGAGAGAGAGAGACAGACGAGAGGGAGAGAGAGGGACGGCGGGAGAGTGGGGAGGAGAGAGAAAGAGGGTGAGAGAGAGATCTCGGGGGCGGCGACGTGGGAGAGCGGTTGCACCGGCGGTGAGCGCAGCGGCAGGGTCGACAGGCGGCGGCCAGAAGTCGTGGGTGGCCGGCGAGGGTGCCGCTCGCAGGCGGACAACGCGGAGAGGGGGCGTGGCGTCGCGGTGGGACTGCAGGTGCGAGGTGGGGTTAGCGGTGTCCTGGTAGGATGGGCGGAGCTCGAGGGCGTGAGGGGGCTTGGGCGTGCGTCCTGCAGAGGAGAGAAATGGGAGAGAGTTAGAGAGAGAGATCGTGTGAGGGGGAAGTGGCGACGTGGGAGAGCGGCGGTGTTCGCGGTGGTGAAGCGGAGGGCGATCGCGTCGGTCGGAGGGGAGGCTCGCCGGTGATCATGGCGGTGGCTTCGGGGGGCTCGGACGGACGCCTAGTGCAGGAGTTGGCGATGGCGGGGAGTGCACCGGCGGACGGTGATCGCGGCGGCTTGCATGCACGGGGGTGCAGTGGGCGACGATGGTGGCCGGTGAGGGTGGCCACGCGGTGTAGGTGCCGCGGCTGTGGAGGGCAACGGTGGTCGCAGGGAGCTTTGGGCGGACTGCGGTGATGTGAGGGGTGTACAAACAGTGGGTGTAGCCGTGGAGGATGGGAAGTGAGATGATGAGGGAAGTGTGGTGGCTTTCGGCTGGGAATGATGAGAGGGAGGAGATGGGGTTGGCAGTGGGCTTCGATGGGGGCTACGTCTGATGTGTGTATGTGTAGAGATGAGATGAGGGAGAGAAGTGATAAGGATACAAGGAGAAAATGAGAGGAGAGTGACTTGAGAGGAGGGAAATTCCCTCTGCCGGGCGGCTGTGTGTAAGAGACAAAAGTGAGAGAAAGTGAGATGGAGATGGATGAGGGAGAGAGATAAGGTGGTGGTGTGCATAAGATGGAGACGTATGAGAGGAGATTAATAATAATAAAAATGGGATTAATGAAAAGAAAGTGAAGATTAGTATAAAGATAGGTACATATATCATTATATTTTTTGTGTTTTTATATTGATTTCTTTTACATTTTTATATATACACATATATATAAGCTTTCATTTTTTTACACAAAAATAAAAGTGTTTATTGAGATTTATTTTGTTTTATTATTTTTATTTTTTAAAACATTATCTCATTATTCTTTTTGACCTTTTCTCAATTTTTTGGATTTTTTGGATTTTTTGGATTTTTATATTTTGTATGCTTTTCTCAATATATATATATATATACATATATATATGAGCTTTTCTCATTTTTTTGTATTTTTGTAACATTTTTTTGGATTTTTTATCATTTTTATATAAAACCCTGAAAAATGACTAATCACCCACATAAAGTCAAATGCGTAAGCCACTTTAGGACATCACGGTGTAATATGAGATTTACCCACGAAAAATGTGAAAATGGCGTGTCTACACCGATAAGCTAAAGTCCAGATGGGATGGACCGTTCATTATTGTTAAAGTTTTTGACTATGGTGCTGTTAAGATTTTGGATTCTAAAAATGGTCACATTTTCACTGTCAACGGTCAACGATTAAAACCTTACATGGAAAGTGAGCAGATGTTAAAGAATCAATTGCTTTAAGTGATCCGGAGTAAGATTTTTCATGCGTCTGGCTGAAGACGGAAAACTTAGCGCTTTTGGGAGGTAACCCAAGATTTTTGTTATTTGATGCTTTTGTTTCAGTGTGTTTTAGTTATTAGATTCAAGCCAAGGAGAGGAAGTTGTCGCCAAAGGAGATTCTGCCCCGCACACCAGGTTGTCTCTTTCCTGCTCAGCAAACTTTATTATTACATTGTTCTTTCATTTCAACTTTCCATGTCATTGAGGACAATGTCATTTAAGTTGGGGGGGCAGAGAAAATTTTCATCATTGCATATAGTACAATCTGGTAGGGATTTGGCATATCATTTTTTGTAAATTTGCATGAAAATGAAAAGATGAAATTCCCGACTGAGTTTTATTGTTTCATGCTTGAATTGAAAGTAATTCTAGATTAGAAAAGGCTAGGGAGAAGGTTGAAGGAAAATTAAGTTCAATCTAGCCATGGAAAACTGATATAAGAATCTTTTTAAAGTTCATGCGCACTATTAGAAAAATATTCATTATGCACTCTGATGAAGCAAAATAAGACAAGCCCTCTGTTATTTTGGGAACTGTATCTGATACTCTGCATTTATTGAGGAGGAGATCTATTTCAAGAAAAAGCTTTCTGCCAAGTTTTATAGAAAAAAAGAAAAGAAAATGCAAAGGCATATTGTTGAATGATGAAATAGAAAGATCACGCCATGAAAAATGCCCCTGATCTAAGTAACCGGCCTGCTTCACCTAAGACGTGTTGAGGTTCACGTAAAAAGGTGAAGGGTAGTGTAGCATTATGGTTGTGCAAATGAAAAAAAAAGTTCCAAAGGGACAAAAGAAAAAGGCAGACAAAAGTTAGTATGTTTAAATGCTCTGATCTGAGAGGTGCAGGGTTGAAAGGTGCTTACTTGGAATAACAAATGGGGGACGCAATTGTCGTAACTGCAGATTTAGAATTACACATGCACAAGCGCTATTGAACTTTGATTTATATTCTTAAGTCATGTGCTTTAAATTTCCAATCTAAGGCTAGTATGAGTATTAATGATTCTGGATTCCTAATCTTTAGTTGATTATATGAAGGGAGAGCTAGACATAAGAGTATGATTTTTATAAACTCTTGTTGGTCCTTAATTTGGATTTAATTGTATTGCTAAGGGACTAGCAATGAGTAAGTTGGGGTGTGTGATAAGTGTTATATTTTACATCATAATTTACATCACATCCATCATCTTTGAGCATTATTTGAGTATATTTGTGCAACATGAGCATTAATTATATTCTCACACATTATTTGAGTCTTTCTGCATTTTATCATCTTTTTGAGCTTAAAAGATCATGTGAGAAATATTTAAATATTGGCATAATTATTTTGGAATTAAATATATTGATATTTTAATTTTCAGGAAACAGCGACCTAGATCAAGGCGCTATTTTAATAACGACAGATGCAAGGGCGCGTCTTCAGCAAGAAGCGACAACTCCAAGGGCGTCAATTCAGTTGATAAAAGAAAGTGGAAAAAGAATAAAAAAAGGAGAAGAAAAGAATTAGCGCCCGAGATACAGTCGCTACTTCAAGAAAGGACGCCCATATGAATAGTCGTCAGTTCTTATTTTACGAAAAATAAAGAAAATAGTAAATGAGGAATTAAGGAAACTGACGCCCGAGATGCAGTCTCTACTTCAAGAAAGGACGCCCTAGATTAAGGCGTCATTTAAAGAAAAGACGCCCCAATATAAGTCGCTATTCAAAGTTGAACCAGAAAAGGCAACTGCAGGCTCCCGATCGAACTGTTCTTCCATGTTTGCTCTTATCTAAGCAACCTTTTATGGAAAGGAGGAGTTTAATGATGGAAAGGAGTCTACTGGATCAGGTTGCATTGCTAAAAACCTGGATTTGAGTGGATTTGGGAAGTCCACGATCGTGAGAGACCAAAAACCCTATAAAAGGATGCCATGGTCGCAGGGTTACGGAGAGAACAGTTTGGAGATCTGCCTTAGGGATTAATTTCGAAGCCTTTCTTTTCATCTTTTACAGTTAAGTTCTTCATCAACGTTCTTTGTTTTCTAGTCTTCTACAAATTCTTCTTCTTCCTCTTCTCCTAATTCTTTCACGTTTTTATGCTATAATTAGTTTTTCAAAGCTCTGTCTACGGTTTTTACTGTTCACCCGATTTTCATACTTTCTATTCTTCATCATTTTTCTCCCTCTTCTGATCCTCATCTCTTTCTGCTGTCTTCACAAAAGTTGTGCATTTTTGAATGTTCTTAAACTTCTTCTTCTACCACTTCTTCCAAATCGTCACCGTTTTCAAGCTACAATCAGTTTTTCAAAGTTTAGTTTTTAAGTTTACTGTTCATCCACGCACCACCTCCTGTTCTTCCTAGTTTTTCACCCTCTTCCTCTCCTCTTTTCAAATTGTTGCCTTCATCAACGTTCTTCGTTTTTTAATGATCTACATCTTCTTCTTCTTCACCTTCTTCTGATTCTTCCTGGTTTTGAAGCTATAATCAATTTTCTAATGTTCTGTCCTGTGTCTTTTCTACACTGTTCATCCGTGACCTATCTCTGTTCACCCTCCGTTTTCTCCATCTTCCTCTTATTTTTAA
The DNA here is from genome assembly GCA_022559845.1 of Amorphophallus konjac. Lineage (NCBI taxonomy): Eukaryota > Viridiplantae > Streptophyta > Magnoliopsida > Alismatales > Araceae > Amorphophallus > Amorphophallus konjac. The sequence goes on along the minus strand of CM040128.1, from coordinate 247,727,997 downwards.
ACTCTGAGGTCTTCACCAATCTTCTTCCCCTTCTCATCCTCTACAACTTTTCTGTTTATCATTTTTCCTAATTCTCTTCGATTTTAAAGTTATTCTTCCTCCAAATCATTCTCTATTTTCAATCTGGTTTTTCACTATTTCTTCTCAAAACACACCAACGCACACACCCTTTTGCACTGTTTTCAAAATTCCTCCATCTATTTCTTTCTTCCTCTATTTTTCTCTCATATCCCAAGGTGGATTCTCTTCTAATTGATCCTCTCACGGCATCGGCATCCAAGGCGAGGCGATCTTCATCCAAGGCTTGGCAAGGAGTTGACGGTGCTCTTCATCCTGTTGGCTTACAATTTCTTTTCTCTTCTTTTATTTTGCAAGTTGTAATTTTAATTTTCATATACATTGTACTTGCCACCTCTCATAGCAATATAGTTGATCTTTGTGAAATTATGTTTATCTTTCTATCTCCTCCAAATTTCTCTACTTAAACCCTCTCATATTCTTTAAATAGTTTTCATGTAATTTATCTTTCCTTAGATTAATCACACTCAAAAATTCGGTTTTCAAAGCATAAGGTGTTTTTTCCAACTTGTTAAAATAAGGATTTTTCCTCCTCGTGGGATCGACTCCGCTTACCACTATATAATTTGATTCTCCAATCTTTTAAAGTGAGTGAGTGTGAATATTTTGAAATTGTGGCACGGCTTTCTTAACGACACTAGTCGGTGCGCATCAGCTGTAAATCTAAAATTGATTCATGCATCTTGTAGAGTTTTTCATGCTCTTTCTATTGGTAGTAAAAGCCCAAATTTCATGATGTATACCCTTCAAATTTTGTGTTTTATTGTGACCCTAAAAACCTCGCCGAGGGCGGGCAAGGGTTGGTTCAATCGGATTTTTACCAGACTTAGACGGTCTTACGATAGACCACACATCCTGGATGCGCGGCTCCTGAAGGACCACACATCCTGGATGGGTGGCTCCTTCAAGACCACACATCCTGGATGGGCGATTCCTACAAGACCACACATATTGGATGGGCGGCTCCTGAAGGACCACACACCATGGATGGGCGGCTCCTTCAAGACCACACAACCCTGACAGGATGGGCGGCCCCCAAAAGACCACATATCTGGATGGGCGGCTCCTGCATGACCACATAACCCTTGGGCGGCCCTCTCCTAACCGTCCAACCCCCTGGGCGGCCATTCCCTGGCCGCACAAGTACCCTTCAGTCCAGTAGATATAAGGTCCTATAATGACCGCACATCTATGTAGAAATGACTTAGTGTGTGTCACACCCCGAGAGCGGAAGATACCCGGAGACGCGTGACGAGTTTATATCAATCATGTCAATCAGAGTATTAGTGTATTCGACACCAAAATTAGAGATGCGCAAAAGTAAAGATAATCCAATCCTCTATTTCTTCATAAGAATATGTCTATTACAAACCCTTGCAAATACTAGACTCAATAAAATAAAATACAACGCTTGACTCAAGAAAAATAGAGAAAAGACAGGACTAGTTTATGCTTGAGTAGTTCTAACTCTTTCACTCTTGACCATCCCCTTCAGATTGAGTTCCCTCATCGTCGGACTTACCTGAAAAGTAGGGAAACACGGAGTGAGTGAACGCTCAGTAGGAAATTATATCTCAAGAACTAGCAATGGGTTTAAGTAATTACATCTTTCATGAATGCACTATAGCTATGCATGCTCGCAAAACGACAAGATAGAGAGAGTGTATAACAATAAGATAGCGATGAACTTTCAAGAACTTATATCAAAAGATATCAAGATATTCAAGCAAGTAGACTCATCATGTTATGTTGGAATTTGGCTATCATGGTTCAAGCACGCAAGTATGCAATTACCCTTTTTCGGGTCACGCAAGTCATGTAATATCAAGTCAAGTACAAGTACAAGATTTGTGGAATGTTCAATCAAGCTAGTCATGCACTTCGGTATAATGCCAATACCGTGATCAATCAACTCCCATGGGCACAAGTACTTTCGGGTGCTCCTCCCAGGACCAGATCGGGCCCTATATGCGCAGGCATTAATCATGTATTTTACATCCACTTTTGTATATAGCCAATATGGAATTTCAAGGATAAAGCTTGTAGACATGTAGGATAGACTTTGATAGAATAGAGTCCAAAAATATGACACTTGACATAGTTAGGCGATAATAACGGTACAATCACGATTATCGATAAAACTAGGTGGAATTGGTTCCCTAACTTGGGTACCATGACAAGTAAGTATGGACATTCTTTATATAGAATTGAGGTCCACAAGAACATCAAGTTTAATATAGAATTGGGGTCTACAAGAACATCATAACAATGTTGTTATAGAATTGGGGTTTACAAGAACATCATAACAATGTCATGCTTTACCCCGTTCATTAAGATAATTCTCATATCACACACATGGCATGACATGAGGGCCGGTATACCATGTTTCTATAGAGTGACATGGCAAGGATTGTGTAATGGGTTTTTATGGTACAACCAGCTCAGTCGGCCTTGAGGGAATCCAAGGCTCGAGGAGTCTTACGGAGGTCTCTATGACTAACTCGCTAGTCCAAAGGAACGGAGTGTCCAATAGAGAGCTTGTATGTCAATGAGAGTTAAGGGGGGTAACGTTAAAACATCATGAAACGTGGGACTATATTCACGGACTGGAATATAGTGCCGATATATATATATATATATATATATATATATATATATATATATATATATATATATATATATATATATATATATATATATATATATATACATATGAAACCCTCGGTTAACAGTAACAGTGTAAAATAGTGTCACAGGAAAATAGCGACTTAATCTAAGTCATTGCTTATCAAATTAACGCCTTCTATAGGGCGTTTATTTACGAATTTGACGACTTGTACATCAGTCGTCCCTTCAATATTTCTATTCTGCAGAAAATTAATATTCTGGAATTTTAACAAAAACGCGCCCTAGACAGGGGCGTTACTTTTCAATTAGCGCCCTGGTCTGGGGCGTCAGTTCAGTAGAAGACGACCTAGACAAGGTCGTGAATTCAAGAATTTACCAATTTTCAGATAATAAAATTTCAGGAAAAAGGGTACATGATCATGACAGGAAAAATAGCAGGATTTCACAGGTATACTCATGCAATATATTAGATTCATTGTTACATAGATATAAATTTTTAAACGGGGGTATTCATTAATTACATGCAATTGACGACTTCTGGGCAGGGCGTCAAAACAATAATTAGCGCCCTAGTGTGGGTCGCTTCTTTAAAGTAGCATCCTTGTCAAGGGCGTTTCTTTTTGAAATTACATAGAAAACATCTGAAACTACAGTAAAACTATATGCATGCACGACCGATGATATTATTAAGATCTTAAGCTAGTTTGGGCTACGATCTTGAGAAAACCTACCATATGAAGATTTAACTGATGAACGGATGAAGGTTTGGAGACGGAAACGACACTCTGTTTGTAACAGAGTCTTCAGACGTTCTAAATAGCCAAGTAATATGAGCTTCTCGACAACAGGTGAGCTTAGGAAGATGTCTTCTTTTGTGGATGAAGAACCCCTCGTTCTTCAGCACACGGGGTGTTCAACCTATAGTAAAAGATGACGAAGAAACATGAGTTTTCTTCATAATACTCAACTGAAAGCAGAAGAAGAAGAACGATGTTGATGAAGAACCACGTTCTTCAACGAGTTGTTTGTATGCTACCTGCAAAGGAGGATGAGGGAGAAGAAGAAAAGAATATTAACGTTCCTTCCTCAAACAACCAGAGTCAAAAGCAAAGGAAGGAAGAAGAACATAAACCTGTTCTTCACGCACAGCAGTGGCAGAGCTTCCTTCGGCCAACAGCTCGTTAGGGTTCGACAGAGAGGTTTACTTATAGGATTTTGGGAATCCTAATAGGGTTAGAGTTCTATTGGGAGTTATATTTCCATGATAGAGTTCTTACTATATTCCACTAACTCGTACTAATCCATAAACTTTCCCTGGATAATGTTCTGGTTCGAACAGAACACAAACGGAATTAGCGTCTTAAGTGAGGGCGTCGAATTTAAATTGACGCCTTGTCGAGTGTCGTTTGAGAATTGACGCCTTGTCCAGTGGGCGTCCCTTTTTAAATTCACGCCTTAGCCAGAGGCGTTTAATTTTAATTAGCGCCTTGAATCAAGGCGTTATTCACATTTTTGGTTCTATTTATTTGTTCCTCTTGATTTTTCTTTCACTTACTTAAATCTTTTAGCCTATTTTGACTAATTAAGAACTTGTTCATTCTAATTTGATTTATTTAAAAATCTTTATTATTATTTTATTTTTTTCCAGGGTTGCTACAGTGTGAGCTCTACATGATTCTTATTAGTATCTTAATTAATAATTAGTAAATTAGAAACCCATATGATAAGTGGTAAATTATGAAAGTAAATTTTTGTAAAATGCATGCTTTTTATTCCCACATGATCTTGTTCATTATCATTATCATCTTGATTAATCTTTTTGGCAATCAAATTAATGTAAATCATGATCCTTGATAAATTGACATAAAAATTAAGACAGAAATGAATACTAGGTTGCTTGACAACCATTCTACTCCTGTAGAACGGTTTGACCAATTTGCGGACTTCTAATAAGTCATTAGCCCTATTAGTTGTGCTAGCCTTGAACTTACCCCCGGACATTCCATCCGGCGGACTTAACATCATCTTGGGATCTCTGTATATCCCTACTAAGAACCTAATGAACCACCAGAAATGTCGATTTATGTGACTGAACCGCTGGATTATAAGTCTTGGATCGAATTGGGCTAAGAGAGGCATGTGCGGCCAGTAGTGGACCGCATATCCTTATAAGCGGCCCAATAACGACCGCATATTCCCGGCTTATGCCATTAAGTGTTGGTCGATTAACCTTGATCAATCTTTGACCAAACCGTTAAGCCCTGGACTGACCAATAGACAGTAGACTAGACCCCGGTTTAGCTTTACCCTGTCTTTGGCAGCCCGGAGTCCAATAGGGTGATTTCTCAGCTTTCTAGCCAAGCCCGGGTGGTGCGGCTGGAATATGACCGTTCAAACCTTATGCGGATTCTCTAGGACCGCATATCTTTAATACGGCCCGTATGGCCCGTACATCATGTTCATGGGTCTTAAGATCTTCTGGACCTGCGCGGCTCAGAACTTACCGTTCATCCTTTAGAGCGGCACACTGTCAGCCGTTCATTCTTGACCTCGTGGGCTGAGTTTCAGTCCAGTTCCTGTAAGTGCGGCCCAGTGCTAGCCGTATATATTCTTTGAGTGGCCTATGTATGACCGTACATCTCTCAGAGACGAGTTTTATCGTGTTTTGTGCTCTTGAATCCAAGGACAGATTAGTCCTTTAAATCTTGAACTTCTGGACAGTAATTCCTCTGATTATTTGGCCATAAACTTGACTAAATATCTAGATGGAACTTGGGATCTTGGATATGATAAATCAATGCCAACGCATCATAAGGGCCCAGTCTGGTCCTGGGGAGAGCGCCCGAAAAGTACTTGTGCCCATGGGAGTTTGTAATGACAAGGTGAGGCATTGCACCGAGTGCATGACTAGCGTGATGTCTACGACAGAAATCTCTTGTTATGTGTTGTTACTTGATCGTGCTTGACGTGTTTAAAAATACTTTATGGTGGCCATTTCCTCGTTACAATTTCCTGTTACACTTATTACATGATATTCTTGTTGAAATCCAAGTATCTTATATTTTCTTGACCTTGCAAGATCTTTATATTACGTTGTTTTTCTTCTGTATCGTCATTTCTTTTCTTATCATTTCATATAAAAATGGAATACTTGGTTAATTATGTAAACTTGCCTGTTATTATCTACTGAGCGTTCGCTCATATAGTTGTCTCCCCTTTTTTTTCCAGGCAGCTTAGGTGACGATGCGTTTACCGTTGGGGATGGGCAAGAGTGATGATTGGGGTGTACCAGTTCTAGATGTTGAGTTGGCATAGTTATCCTACTCTTAGTTGTGCCTTAGAGCGTGTTTAGCTACAGTTATGATATTATTGTTAAGTTATTGTTGCCTCAGTTTGTATTAAAGTTGGTTTAAGGATATTATACTAGATTTGAAATGTTTCATGACCAATAAAGTTATCTCTTTTCATAGCACTTGTGTCAATGCTTAGATTAGCTTATCTTTATTTCTAGCTATTTCTGACTGTACGTTCCGATATTCCGCGTCGGGGCGTGACAGTTTAGGTGGCATCAGAGCCTAGGTTCCACATTCCTAGGTTTTCTAAAGTTCTAGGTTTTCTAAGTTCCAGGGGTCTAAGTGATGATATAGGACCCATAACCTTGTTATAAGTCTAAGAACCCAACCTGGTGAGATTTGGGTAGAAACTTCGATTAAGTTCATACCTTAATTGCGATATTATCTGTTTTTAATGAACCTAAATAATCTATTCCCCGTGTAGGCCTTTGCAATCGCAGCTGATCGCACAAAATGGAGGAACTTACAGCGCACGGTTCAAGGCCTTACTCAAGTTTTGCAACAAGTGGCCCAAGCAGGAGCTGCAAACCATGGCACTGGTGATTTATATCAGAACTTTCGGGGAATGAATCCGCCGATATTTGGTGGCTCGACTGACCCTGATGAAGTCGAGCACTGGCTAGAGAAATGGAGAGGATATTCGAAGTAATGCAGTGCAGCAATTAAGAACGTGTCCTTCTATCAACCTTTCAACTTGAACGTGATGCAAGAACATGGTGGGATTCAGCGAAGGCTACCCTTGGTGATCAGCAAGTCACATGGGAAGAGTTCGAGGAATTCTTTAATAGCAAATACTTTTCTGATAGAGTGCAAGAGAAGAAGGCAGCGGAGTTCACGGCTTTGAAGCAGCGAAATCTATCTGTGGCAGAATATGAAGCTTAATTTTCTCGGTTATCCCGATATGCTACTCACTTGATATCCATTGAGAAGATGAATGCTAAGCACTTTCTTAATGGACTGAAGCTACTATATATCAACCAATTGGCACCAATGGAAATCCCAACTTATTCTGAGATGGTGAGAAAAGCTCAAGTCCTAGAAGATACTCTAGAAATGACGGAGAGAATCCGTGGAAAAAGTGCAAGGAATGAACAACCTACGGGTTCCGGGAATATCAAACCCGGGTATGGCAAGAAGAGGCCCATTGGTGGGTCTGGTTCGTGGAGTGGGTCCGGATCGTGGAAGGGCAAGATGTCGAGACGTGAAGACAAGAAGCATGGCCCTATTATTCCATTCAAAGGAGTATGCAAGTATTGTGATCGTCTAGATCACAAGATGGAGGAGTGCTGGCGCAAGTTGGGCGCCTGTTTGCGATGTGGAAGTAGGGAGCACCGTATCCCTGACTGTCCTCTTTTATCTGAGCAAGCTATGCCGGTAAAACCACAAGGCATCAAGAAACAACAAGGCAAGCTCCAAGCTCTACAAGCAGATGAGGCAGGAACCACTGAGGGTGGTGGACTCGTCGAAGGTACTCTTATTATACTCAACAAGCCAGCATTTATTCTTTTTGATACTGGTGCCACATATTCATTTATTTCTCAGAGTTTTGCTAAGTCTTTAGCTGTGAAGCCTATTTTGATGGATTCTCCGTTAGAGATTTCAACCCCTATTGGTACTAGATCAACAATTCCGTATTTCTATCCTTCTAGTAAGGTTATGATTGATGAACAGAATTTACCAGCCGATTTAGTTTGCATGGACATGAAGGATTATGATGTAATCCTAGGAGCAGATTGGTTGGCTAAATATGAGGTAAATGTTCACTGCAGTACTAGCTCTATGTCTTTTACTAGGCACCCGAGACTTTCTCTTGTAGGAGTTAAACACCATAACTCTGTATCACTTATCTCGGCTCTTCGAGCTGATAAGCTGATAAGCTGATGAAGCATGGATGTAAAGCTTTCCTAGCCTTTATCTATGCGACCCCTGAGCAGCAGATCGAGATTAAGGACATTTCTGTTGTCTGAGATTTTCTGATGTCTTTCTAGAGGAACTGCCAGGACTTCCGCCTGAGCGGGAAGTTATCTTTTCTATTGATCTCATTCCTGCCACATCTCCTATTTCCAATGCTCCTTATCGTATGTCTCCTGCAGAACTGAGAGAATTAAAGTAACAGTTCATGGAATTGCTCGAGAAGGGTTTCATTCGTCCAAGTACTTCCCCTTGGGGAGCCCCTGTATTATTCATCCGGAAGAAAGATGGTTCGATGAGATTGTGCATCGATTATCGGCAATTGAACTAGCTGACTTTCAAGAACAAATATCTATTGCCAAGGATTGACGACTTATTTGATCAGATAGCGGGAGCTCAGTATTTTTCTAAGATCGATCTTCGATCTGGATATCATCAGTTGCAGATTAAGGAAGAGGATATCTATAGAACAACTTTCCGCAGCAGGTATGGTCATTACGAATTTGTCGTTATGCCTTTTGGTTTAACGAATGCACCAGCAGCTTTCATGCAGTTGATGAATAATATATTTCGGCCCTATCTTGATCAATGGGTCGTGGTATTCATTGATGATATCCTGATTTATTTCAAGAATGAAGAGGAGCATGCTGAACATCTGAGGATGGCATTGCAACTATTGAGAGATCATCAGCTATATGCCAAGTTCAGTAAGTGTGAATTTTGGCTACAAGAGGTGTCCTTTCTCGGACATATCATCACAAAGGAAGGAATTTCTGTTGATTCTTCAAAGATAGTGGCAGTGAAGAATTGGGATCAGCCTACCAGTGTGACTGAAGTTAGAAGTTTCCTAGGCCTAGCAGGCTACTACCGAAGATTTATCTAGAATTTCTCTAAGATTGCGGTACCTATGACAAGATTAACCCGCAAGGAGAACAAATTTGATTGGTCAGAAGATTGCCAGCGAAGCTTTCAGACTTTGAAGGAATGTTCAACTACTGCACATGTATTGGCTTTACCTTCTAGTGAAGGAGGTTTTGTCGTATACACTGATGCTTCAGGTATTGGTTTGGGCTGTGTACTCATGCAGCATGGGAAAGTGATTGCCTATTCTTCTAGGAAGTTGAGGAAGCATGAAGAGAATTATCATGTTCATGATTTGGAACTAGCAGCGGTGGTATTCGCCTTGAAGATATGGAGGCATTACTTGTGTGGAGAAACATTCACAGTGTTTTCAGATCATAAGAGTCTGAAATATTTATTTTCTTAGAAGGAACTCAATATGAGGCAAAAAAGATGGTTGGAGTACTTGAAGGACTTTGACTTCTCGATTGAGTATCATCCTGGAAAAGGTAATGTTGTGACAGATGCATTAAGCCAGAAGCCTGTAGCTAAATTGTCTAAGCCTCATGTTACAAGAGTGGAGGCTACTGGAACAATTAGCTAGTCTGGACCTTAATGTTGACAATGATCGGGTTAGGATTGCACAGATTCGACTTAAGCCCGAATTGTTGATGGAAATCAAGTCTTTGCAAGATAATGATCCCGAGCTGGTAGAGATCAAGGGAAGCTTGAGCAACAGACCTTACTTCATGATGGCTGACGATGGAAGATTGTTATTCCAAGGAAGAACTTGTGTACCTGATGAAGCTGAAATAAAGAACAAGATTCTTGAGGAAGCACATAGATCCAGATACACCATTCATCCTGGAGGCACTAAAATATTCAGAGATTTGAAAAGATCCTTTTGGTGGACGAATATGAAAAGGGAAGTTGCAGACTTCGTGAGTAGATGCTTGGTTTGTCAGCAAGTTAAGGCTGAACACTTCAGACCGGTAGGAAAATTGAAACCACTCGACATACCCCAATGGAAGTGGAAAAGCATTGGCATGGACTTCATTATGGGTCTACCTAGGACTCGTGGTAGATTTGATGTAATATGGGTGATTGTCAATCGATTGACAAAGTCAGCTCATTTCTTACCCATTAAGTCTAAATGGACAGTTGATGTATTGGCTGCTTTGTATTTGAAGGAAGTGGTAAGGCTCCATGGCATACCAGTCAGCATTGTGTCTGATAGAGACCCCAGATTTACTTCGCATTTCTGGAAGGGACTGCAAGAGTCTCTGGGTACTCGTCTGAATTTCAGTACCACTTTTCATCCACAGACATATGGATAGACTGAAAGAACCAACCAGATAGTGGAAGATATGCGTAGAGCATGTATGATTGATTTCGGAGGCAGTTGGAGTGATCACTTGGCATTAATTGAATTCCCCTACAACAACAGTTATCAATCCAGCATACAGATGGCTCCTTTTGAAGCATTGTATGGAAGAAGCTGTCGTTCCCCGTTATGTTGGGATGAGGTAGGTGAGAAACAATGGCTTGGACCGGATCTTATTTCAGAGTCATCACTGAACATCCGATTATCCGAGACCGGTTACAAGTAGCCCAATCAAGACAGAAGAGTTATGCCGACAACAGAAGGAGAGCATTGGAGTTTCAAGTTGGCGAGCATGTATTTTTAAAGGTCTCTTCTACGAGAGGGATTTGAAGATTTGGCATTCAGGGCAAGCTAAGTCCGAGATAAATTGGTCCATTCGAGATCCTGGATAGAGTGGGAGAGGTTGCTTACAGGCTGGCTTTACCACCTCAGTTGTCTGGCGTACACAAAGTTTTCCATGTGTCTATGTTACGGAAATATGTGTATGACCCCACTCACATCATTCAGCATGTGGATTTCGAAATGAAGGAAGATTTGACCTATGAAGAAAGACCTATCAAGATTCTGGACCGGAAACAACAGCAACTCTGGAATCGTTCCATACCGATGGTCAAAATTCAGTTGAGTCGGCGTGGGACCGAAGAGGCTACTTGGGAGTCTGAAGATACTATGCAAAAGCGGTATCCCAACTTATTCTAGGTGAGCTATCTCATTCCCTATTTTTTGTATTTAGTGCAGTGAATTTGGAGAACCAAATTCTTTAAAGTAGGGGAGGGTGTAATACCCCGATTTAGAAATTGAAATGAAATTAAAATGAATGAATTTCGGAATTTAATATTTAATTCCTTAGTGAATAGGACAAGTGAAATTTTGACTACCTTATAAAAATCTATAAAAATGGTAATTTGGTAAATGATAGTTTATTTAACAACTTTGTCTTCTGTGGTCGACCCAACAAAAATCCGTAACTAGGTCTAATCAATGGATTGAGCCCAAAATGCACACTTACCTAACCTTAACTTAAACCGCGGAATTAGGGCTTAATATCCCATCAAATGAGCCCAAATCGGTGGCAAATGAAAGGCCACGATCTATGGATCGTTTCCCCTCTGCCAATTCACCGAAGCCTTAACCCTAAAACTTGTAGTCGGCCGAGCTTGGGTGAGGTCAACAATTACGGCGACGTTTCAATCACTCAACTTGCTCCGACAAATTCTCCCAGCACAGAAGGATCCAGAAGGTGTATGAGCTATAAAAATAAAGCTCTGCAACCCTAGAATCCTTTGGGCGCAGCGGCGGCCGCAGTGGAGATTGATCAAGGGAGATCTCTGGCGATTAGTGGAGACGTGTCGGCGTCCCTCTTCTTCCTTTCTTCTTTTTTCTTCATCCAATTGAGGTAGGTAATAACAAGCCCAATATAAAGTGTTATATATGGATGGAATCAGCATCTAGTCCTCTTTCTTTTGAGTCATAAAGCCCTAAATTCCATTAGCTATCCTGCGCTAATTTAATGGTTTGGTAGAGGCATGTCAGAATTAGGGCAGAACTTGTTCCCCTTAATTTCAGTAGCGATTTCAGGCTGTAAATCTAAAATTGACTCATGCATCTTGTAGAGTTTTTCATGCTCTTTCTATTGGTAGTAAAAGCCCCAAATTCCATGATGTATACCCTTCGAATTTCGTATTTTATTGTGACCCTAAAAATCTCGCCGAGGGCGGGCAAGGGTTGGTTCAATCGGATTTTTACCAGACTTGGACGGTCTTACGATAGACCACACATCCTGGATGGGCGGCTCCTGAAGGACCACACATCCTGGATGGGCGGTTCCTGCGAGACCACACATACTGGATGGGCGGCTCCTGAAGGACCACACATCCTGGATGGGCGGCTCCTTCAAGACCACACAACCCTGACAGGATGGGCGGCCCCCAGAAGACCACATATCTGGATGGGCAGCTCCTGCATGACAACATAACCCATGGGCGGCTCTCTCCTAACCATCCAACCCCCTGGGCAGCCATTCCCTGGCCGCACAAGTACCCTTCAGTCCAATAGATATAAGGTCCTGTAACGACCGCACATCTATGCAGAAATGACTTAGTGTGAGCTCTACATGATTCTTATTAGTATCTTAATTGATAATTAGTAAATTAGAAACCCATATGATAAGTGGTAAATTATGCAAGTAAATTTCTGTAAAATGCATACTTTTTATTCCCACATGATCTTGTTCATTATCATTATCATCTTGATTAATCTTTTTGGCAATCAAATTAATGTAAATCATGATCCTTGATAAATTGACATGAAAATTAAGACTGAAATGAATACTAGGTTGCTTGACAGCTATTCTACTCCAGTAGAACGGTTTGACCAATTTGCGGACTTCTAATAAGTCATTAGCCCTATTAGTTGTGCTAGCCTTGAACTTACCCCCGGACATTCCATCCGGCGGACTTAACATCATCTTGGGATCTCTGTATATCCATGCTAAGAACCTAATGAACCACCAGAAACATCGATTTACGTGACTGAACCGCTGGATTATAAGTCTTGGATCAAATTGGGCTAAGAGAGGCATATGCGGCCAGTAGTGGACCGCATATCCTTATAAGCGGCCCAATAACGACCGCATATTCCTGGCTTATGCCATTAAGTGTTGGTCGATTAACCTTGATCAATCTTCGACCAAACCGTTAAGCCCTGGACTGACCAATAGACAGTAGACTAGACCCCGGTTTAGCTTTACCTTGTCTTTGGCAGCCCGGAGTCCAATAGGATGATTTCTCAGCTTTCTAGCCAAGCCCGGGTGGTGCGGCTGGAATATGACCGTTCAAACCTTATGCGGATTCTCTAGGACCGCATATCTTTAATACAGCCCCGTATGGCCCGTACATCATGTTCATGGGTCTTAAGGTCTTCTGGACCTACGCGGCCCAGAACTTACCGTTCATCCTTTAGAGCGGCACACTGTCAGCCGTTCATTCTTGACCTCGTGGGCTGAGTTTCAGTCCAGTTCCTGTAAGTGCGGCCCAGTGCTAGCCGTATATATCCTTTGAGCGGCCTATGTATGACCGTACATCTCTCAGAGATGAGTTTTATCGTGTTTTGTGCTCTTGAATCCAAGGACAGATTAGTCCTTTAAATCTTGAACTTCTAGACAATAATTCCTCTGATTATTTGGCCATAAACTTGACTAAATGTCTAGACAGAACTTGGGATCTTGGATCCGATAAATCAATACCAACGCATCATAAGGGCCCAGTCTGGTCCTGGGGAGAGCGCCCGAAAAGTACTTGTGCCCATGGGAGTTTGTAATGACAAGGTGAGGCATTGCACCGAGTGCATGACTAGCGTGATGTCTACGACAGAAATCTCTTGTTATCTCTTGTTACTTGATCGTGCTTGACTTGTTTAAAAATACTTTATGGTGGCCATTTCCTCGTTACAATTTCCTGTTACACTTATTACATGATATTCTTGTTGAAATCCAGGTATCTTATATTTTCTTGACCTTACAAGATCTTTATATTACGTTATTTTTCTTCTGTATCATCATTTCTTTTCTTATCATTTCATATAAAAATAGAATAATTTGTTAATTACGTAAACTTGCCTGTTATTATCTACTGAGCGTTCGCTCATATAGTTGTCTCCCCCTTTTTTTCCAGGCAGCTCAGGTGACGATGCGTTTACCGTTGGGGATGGGCAGGAGTGATGATTGGGGTGTACCAGTTCTAGATGTTGAGTTGGCATAGTTATCCTACTCTTAGTTGTGCCTTAGAGCGTGTTTAGCTACAGTTATGATGTTATTGTTAAGTTGTTCGTGCCTCAGTTTGTATTAAAGTTGGTTTAAGGATATTGTACTAGATTTGAAATGTTTCATGGTCAATAAAGTTATCTCTTTTCATAGCACTTGTGTCAATGCTTAGGTTAGCTTATCTTTATTTCTAGCTATTTCTGACTGTACGTTCCGATATTCCGCGTCGGGGCGTGACATCCACCTCACGGGCTGCACACCTCTGAGCCCGGTCATCTCGGCCAAACCTCGCCATAGCTGCAAGACAAAAGCACGAGGGGGGGGGGTGAATACACAGTGTTGGCAATACATGAAAAGTTAGCACATGAAGAAAACACATGTACACAAAGTGCATATGAAGCTCCAAATGCAACTACAATGAAACAAAATGAGGAGCTCACGGGCCGACTGCCCTCGTCTCCTCCTCAGGCGCATGCCCCATAGGGGGCATTTGTTGTACCCATACATTTTCTCAACAAAAATAACAAGAAATAAGGGCTCGAGAATTGCCCCAAACACCTTCAAGGCATTGTTTACCTAGCCCTTTCTGCATCACATCGGGCCCAACCAAGGGTCCTAACTAGCTAGCAATGACCCAGGGCGACATCAATAATTGATTGGGGCCACCCCCGATCACACAGCTTGCGGGTTTACCTCCCTTCAACCAAGCCACCCGGGCTAACCCGAGGGCGCCCTGACCACAAACCACGACACGTGGCACCCAACAACGAGGTCGGGGTCTATCCACAAAACGCCTCCCTTTAGCCTTCAAAAGTCCAAGGAATACTTTTATTTTCCAGCCAACCACGGACTTCGGGAGGCCTTACAACACGTATACGGCCCGTGCTTGCATATCAGGAATTTTCCCGAGCACCTTGTGGGTGCGTATGTTCTAGCCACTCTACAGCAAGCCGGGGGCCAACCCGCGGCTCGAACACACTAGCTCTATCCTACGGCAACCCTCTAGCAAGTTGGGGCCACCCCTGACCCCCAGACACGTGGCGATGAGTCGCCTATTTCAGCACTCCGGCCAACCTAGGGCTGCCTTGTCAACCCGCCATACAACACGGCTCAACCAACCGAGGCCGGGCCCACACGCCCAAGACGCCTCCTCTCGACTTCTACGAGCTCTCGTCCTCATCTCGGGGCCAAATCTAAAGCCCACCGGCTAGCTACTCAAGCCGTTCAACAACCCAAAGTGTGTCGGGAATTTCCCCGAACACTTTGTAAGCGGCACTAACAACACCGAACAATTAACCCCCACGGGCCAATCCCAGCACCCCGAAGCATTGAGTCCTTCAAAGGACAACTCATAAGAACAACGGAAGGTCACCCGGACTGCCCCCCACGGTAACGGCTCACCCTCGGGGGGAGTTCACCCCAGGCACGGCCGCGCCCTGGTGGGGGCGAACTCCCCCGGGGGCGGCCTCTCCACCCACCCCGGCCAATCTCTGTTCAAGTGCATCTTAGTCCCAGTCCCGTTCAAGATCGATCGACATGCCAACGTGAAGGTGTTCGCGAAGGCGGAGTCCTGGGGCCACAAAGGTCAGTCTCCTCATTCTACGTGCGTACGCGGCCTGCCAATCAGTCCAAGCCTCGTAACCTTGTCGTCTTCTACTCACACTTGGTCAAAAGTTGGCCCAAGAAGACCAAACTACCAGGTTTTATAGGCTGGGGGAAAAACCCCCATGTTGGCCCGCGTAAATCCCCAGCCCAAGGGGGAAAAAACCCCCATGTTGGCCCGCGTAAATCCCCAGCCCAAGGGGGAAAAAACCCCCATGTTGGCTCGCGTAAACCCCCCCTGGGGGGGGTTACGTGGACCAGCCTGAGGGGGAAAAAACCCTATGCTGGCCCACGTAAACTCGGGCCCACCCATATTAAAACAAAAAAAACAAATAAGTGGGGGATATTCCCCGCGTAAACCTCCCCAGGGCGGTTTACGCGGACTAGCCCGCTCCCCCTGGGCCAGTCCACGTAAACCCCCAAAAGGGGGGGGGTTACGCGGACCAGCCTGCCCCCCCATGCAAGTCGGCGTAAACCCCCCTCCCCCTCTCAGAAGCACAAAAAAATGTTTTAATTATTTTTTAGGAGGTTTACGCGTACCAACTCACCCCCTCTAGTCTAGCCTGCGTAAACCCCCCCTGAACTTCCATAATCTCCTATAAATCCCCCTTAGAAGCTCAAGGGGCATATACACACCTGCATGGAAGGGCACTCAGCTACAATGCTCAAGGACTCAAGCCCTAAGGCTTCCTGCAAGAACGTGAGGAGCGAAGCGCGTCTTGGGTGGCTTGTTGATCGGCTCGTATACACCAAGAGTATGTCATACGTACTCCCCTCATATGGCGTCTAGCCGTCTCACTCAAGTCCATTCCCTCGCAACTAAAGGCATATGAAATGATAAAACAAGCATATAAGTAATAGTAATATAATAATGATAATAAAAGGAATATATATTATATATATACAACAAAATGATAAAAAATGTAATTACATACGTGCATCATAATAAAAAATGATGAATGAAATAACAATACAAACACAAATATACATAAGCAATGGAATAACGCCGGACAATACTCACCAACTCAAAAGGCCTTTCGGCAAGGCATTTCCATTTTTTCTTTTCTTTCTCGCTAACACTAAAATGCTAGCATGAATACATAATAATATAAATTTCAGGCCATTGGACCCTTCTTCCTAGCGATTAATCAAGGGTCTTCTCCCTCTTGGGAGATGTAATTAGTGTACAGCCTTCATAGTACGGTAGGTCTCTGGTCCCGACTCGATAATCCTTATCGTTTGATTAGTCATGCGGAGTGCAATGTTCTGGGCTATAGGCCTTCCAATCCCTCAGGTCTAAAATAAATTGCTACATTGTAGCTAGCACGTCTCGCACATAAAATAACAAATAAATGAAAAAATATTCAACAAAAAATAGAATACTTATTTATTTGTTTTTTAAAGAAAAATTCCCTCTCCCAGAGGCGTCGACGGGGAAGGTAGTCGCAGCCTGTAGAGTTGGCGACCGCACATTGCTCCTCCCTCTCCATAGGTTGGAGAAGGCCTCTTGCTCCACGATAGGGGGCGGGGAATGAGATGGGCAGCCCGCTATGCTGTGGATGATACGACCGTCCTCTATGATAAAACGGCCACCTGCCATTCACCGAGATGCATCTCCTTGAGGGAGCCACGAGGGCAACTACTAGGAATGGTCCTCTCTAACTACCTGGGCCCTCATCAGGTCGACGAGGGCGTCCAGTTTGGCATTAAGGGAACGGAAGGTATCAGGATCCACCATGATAGGCTGTTCCCTTTGGATTGACTACGAAGGGACATCATTGGCTTCTGCACCTGAGGTGGGGTCAGTCGTGGAGTTGAATGGCAGAAGCTCCTGGTCGCCAGCTGTCGGCACCTTCTCCTTCTCACCATTCACCCTCCTCTGTTGCTCTTGTGCACCATATTGACTTCTTATTCAGTTTCCCACAGACGATGCCAGATGAAGGGGCAGGATCCTGCACCAAGTTGTAGACCATTTCGGATCCACGGGAATGAATCCACCGTCAAGATCACACCAGCCACCTCTTGGAGGAATGTGCGTAGGAAGAGCAAAGATCAGGGGGCTGGGATTGAGATCCTAAGGAAAATCCTCTGATGTTTAAGTCAGTGTGGGCAAGAGCCTAACATGAGGAAATAAGGGAGAACTGGGGGCACGGGATCACTTTTCACCAGTTGAGAGACTAGGATTCGAACTTATCTCGTCGGGTGGAGATCCCTAGGATTAAATAGTTCTGAACTCCCTCTTTGACTTCACGGGGATCCTGGAGGGACTATTGAGTGGGAGAGGTACATCCTCCGGTACCCATTCTTACCATTGAAGGACTTTTGCTCTTCCTTCATCCCTTCCGTCTTCTCCGCTCTCATATGTTCGCGGGAGATTCGCCTTCAATTGTATGGGATAAATGCTCGGCCTAGATAGGCTTTCCCTTAGTGAGGAGGGGGTTCCTACCGCAAGTCATTCCTCCTCTAGATAAGGGTTATCCCCTTCAGAGGGCCGAGATTACCAGTTTTTATTCCTATCCCCGGCTCTCCCGAGGGAGTCGCCTTGGTAACCTTCCGCTGGCTCGGGTCAGAGGTGCATTGGGATTTCTCCCGAGTTTAGGGGAATCCTCTGCATGATCGAGTGTGCCGAGACTATTTGGCGCTCTTTGAGCCCTTGACCCTCGGGCTTCTCGTAAGTGGGTCTTGGACGCAGAGGTGGGTTGTCACTTACTGGGCTGAGCGTGTCTTACTGGGCTTTTGGGTTATGAAACGATAGGCCACGAATTTCTCCCTCTCCGATTAGTATCAAATTTGATAAAATATAATCCTAACATCCACTATTAGCATCAAAATTAAGATTATTTCTCAAATTTGATGCGGAGGACAACCAAACACCCCCTAACTAAACACGGAATTGAAAATTGAATGGGACCCAATACCATCTCCCATAATTCATTTCAATGATCACAGAAGGCGAATTCACCGCGGGTGGTGATACGTCAACTACAATTTCTTTAGTCCCACGGTGTTAAGCAACGTGTTGCCGAATGTTTCGTTCGCATATAAATTGATGGATGATGCCTAGGTTTAATCCCCAACCAACCTTAAATATAATCTGATTGTCCTCGCATGGTGGAGACGAGTAGCTGGATAGAGAGGGTGGTTGTCCTCCGCATCAATTAAACTATCACTGCACTCTCTAGAAGCTGGCACTTTACACATTTGAATACGTATCACTGTGGAGCTCAATAAATGAAAACTAGCTAGCCAGTGACATACGTCACTCCACCCCCAAAGTATTGGCCTATAGTATTAAATGGGAGAAGAGGTCCAAGGAAAAGCCCACACAAACGGTGCACACGGGGGGGGGGGGGGGGGGCGCACACCCAACTGGCCATCTCCCGTAACTGTCACCTGTCTGTGGGCGACCTCGCACAGAGGCAGGCAAGATAGATGATGCCTGAGGCTGGTAAGAACCTCGCCTCACGATGATCGTGGAGGTCTCAGACTTGACTTCCGAGATATTTATCTAACTCATATTTTAGATAAAATTTAAAAAAAAATTAGAGAGAAATTTTGACGATTCAAATTATTAGGATCCCATTAATTGTTGGAATTCTTAATCTCAAAATAATTTTCAAATATCTTAATCTCTCGTCATTTTTTACTTCATCTAGATTTCGAGGTCTAGAGAGAGATAAAAAGAAAAAAGAATAGATTTTAAAATCTACAAAAGATTTCTCGAGATAATTTACTTTCTCTCTCTATAGATTTTGAAAAAAATATCACACTGAACGTCTGTTTCAAATGCAATCTTAATCTTTGAGAGATGTGATTGAGTCTAGACGAGCATGGAGTTTGTTAGTCTTGAGAAAAAAAATATGCATTTGAGTTAGATATCGTTGGATTTGAATACAGATCTCTCGCACTCCCCATAAATCTTAGGGGAGGTTTGGTTTAGATGATGGCCCCTGATATTTGAAAGAAATCTCTGACACTATTCCATCTGACATCAATATATATTTGAAAAAGAATATAAAAGTGAAAAAAATATCCACTTTACTTTTCTTCGTAAAATCGCAACAGCAAATGTCACCTACAAAGAGGAGAGATAGAAGAGAGATTTTCTCTCCAAATCTCCCTCCAAAAACTCCTCACGCGGAGCTTTTTTAGATTTTGAAAATGTTACTCCAACGTGTCTACACTCTATTTCATCAAAAAATTTATGTGAATCAAACGCCCTCTCATATTGAAATCACAAAATTTCTTTCCATCATCCCAACCAAACACACTACTAGTACCACTGTCTTAAAATTTTCAACATAAAAAAAATGACGATGTCTCAGATAATCACCCCTCCATCAGAGTTCATCGACTTAGTGATTCGTATGATTCAATCCGATCGAGATGCGATACGATCATTTAAGAGATTCTATCTTGACTCGAAACAACTCGTATGAGACTCGCACTGATTTGATCATATTAATCTAACTCAAATACCATACCTTATATCCGAGTCAGTGCGAGTCTCCCGCAAACCATGCCCCCAACCAGTCCATTGTATTACCCATCTGCCCATGGGTGGTGGTGGCTTCGACTCTCGATAACAAGAGCGAGAAGCGCCCTCTAACGCGGGCAGGAAGAGAGCACAGGCACGACGCTGCCGGCGGTGATTCGTGAAGCCCGGTGCCGTGGCCCCGGCCACTCCCGTCGTGCAATGTGTGCCCCGGTGGTTGTCGGTGGCAGCAACCAACTCTCTGATTAATGGGGGCAGTGGGGCGTCTGCTTACTTGGGCCCTTCAGTCAGTCGTGGGTTCATCGCATCAAAATACCTACCTAATCACCATAATCCTGGAAGAAAGTACTCATTGTTCTTTAGACAAAGCAGTTCATTGACTGCGCGTACATACATAAACATATTGTCTGCTCATAGGAATTACAGTTACTAAACTAAACCGTCACAAGGGACACACTCCCCGAAAGCAGGAAGGCGCGCAGATGGGAGAAACCCTGTGAGTAAACCGACTATGATACTACATATATTCCTACGCCGAATCAACAATCCAAAACTTAATTAAGGTAATGAGTAAATACGCCAAAAATTAATATTGATATGAAGTGACTTATAATTAATACTAAGTTTCAAATGACTTTCGCCAAAACAAAAGATATTCAAAAAGTTTCAAATATACCCACCTATTAGGATTTTTTTCGACAATAACCAAGGTTTTTCATTTATTGAGAGAAGAAAGTCCACATAACCACACCCCATGTGCAAGAGTGCAGATGTTCCAAGTGAGCCATGCGCAGTCCGAAGGAAATATTGACAAGTTGAGAAAGGGAAGCTTCTCTCTGCACCCAATGTAGTTTTACAAATATGAGAGAGAGAGAGAGAGAGAGAGAGAGAGGTCAAGTAAAGACCCAAAAGGAAGACCGTGGAGTTTATAACTTGATCAGGTCCTGGTCTGCACTTGACCCCTGCGATATTTCGAAGGTCACGGGGGGGGGGGGGGGGAGAAACCGGCGCAATGCGCCTGATGGGATGGGCAGGGGCGCCTAGAACGAGCAGGGGGGGTTGGGAGAAGGGGAAAGAAAAAGATCGGAAAAAGTGAGTTTGGGGGGTTTCCTTTCCTATAGGCCATGTGTGGTGGGCAACACCATGTCCCCTTGCGGGAAAGAGGAGATAATAACAACGAAGTGGTGAGCCGAACTCCCCTTCCTTCGGGAATTCCCTCCCACTCGGCAGGGCAACCAAACTTGCACCACAATTAGTGTGTGTGTGGGGGGGGGGTTGGGGGGGGGTGGGGTGGGGGGGGAGAGGAGTGGGAAGGTGAAACCAAAGAGCCCATGCCCCCCCCCCCCTCCACAATCCACCCTGCGATATTTTGCCCATTTTCCCATCCACATCCCACATCCCTCATCCCTCCTTCTAGAGGGTCTCACGCCCCGCCTTTAATTGAGCACGTAAAATATCTTGGAAAGTTGCTGAATAAACAAATACAAAAATGCACACAGCTTGGGGTGATTAGGTGAGATGCCCCTTCCATGTAGAAAACATTGTTGGGGACGTCCCCATCAACGGAGGTCCCTCTGGGAGATCATGTGGCCTTCACCACTCATGGAGGTAGAGAGCTAGGCCCGCTTCTCCCAACCTACCACCAGTAGTACTGGTGGGGGGTGGGGGAGGAGATGTTGGGCAACCACCCTGGTAGGCACGGCGCGGGCCCGGTCGTCCTCTTGATTGGGCTGTTGCTGACATAGAGACTCCTTGTCAATTCCGGGCCCCAATTAAGGGGAGCTGCTCAGTGTCTCACACTGCAACCAGTCTTACATGTGGTAAGAGGAGAGGTTGAAATTTTGCCCCCTCCTCCACTATTTCATCTTCCACTCTCAGATGATGACGATGATGGGAAACTTAATAGTAAGAAAACTTGAAGATAAGAAGCGGAAAAGGGGGGCAGAGAGAGAGAGAGAGAGACACACACACACACACACATGTAAGGTGTAAGACCCTTTTTGGACGCTCACACAGAGGTGTAAGTAAGAGTACCCCACTTCCATTTTGGTTTGGGTGTTGGATGTAGGCCTCCTTGGATAATTTTTAAGTCCGATTAGTACGTCCTTGGACTAGGTCACAGGAAGATGTCTTACCCTACGTTCATATTAATTGGCGACGAAAGATTCTTCAGAAAATCACCTTATATGCCTCAGTTTACAAGACATAAACAAAATCTCTATGTTTTGGGGGGGCATATATAACTAAATCAAGCTTAAAGGATCTTCTCCTCAGCTGTTTCATGGTATTGCTATTGCGTACCATCCATGTCCCTTCACTTGCATGATCATAAAGTATATCATTTGGGTACGTAGCCTTCAAAAGGCACAATTAATTAAGACCACTTCAAGCCTATCCTCAGAGTACCTAGCACGTCGCATTAAAGTTTAAATGAACTTTTTATCAAATCATTGCAAGTATATATAGTTCAATATATATCATTGAAAGTAAGTTAGCAAGTTTTGCATGAACAATTAATCCTCGTAAAATTTTATTTGTGTAAAAATATTTTATAAAATCATATGAGTGTTCTTCTCAACATTAATGTTTGGAGGGCATATCTGTGAACTTACTATATACGTTACTGTAATTAAGAACAGTAATCATATCAGTAAAAAAGGCATTCGCCGTGATATATTTCTCTTTAAAGAGTGATTATTCATTCACTTACAATTTTTAAAAATATCTTATATAAATAAAAACTCACCAGATTTCTTCATGTTGCAAATATATATCTCAGAAAACTAGCTATTTAAACATACCTATATAAATCGTGTTGGCAAGAAAGGAGATATATGTGATCATCATGGTACCACTAGGCAGTGACGGGTGGAAGGACAACGACGCCTGTGCGCGCTCCCATCCCAAAACCTTGTAGAAGACCGCGCTTTTCTGCCTACCCGGGGTTAACATACCCACCGCCTTCTCACTGCTGCTCGTCTGCCTTCATTTAACTCCCCAGTTCTATGATGGGATGATGTCGCTGACATGGAGATGCCTACCAGCCACTCCCATGACATGGAGATGCCCACCGGCCAGTCCCCTCCTCAAAACCTTCTTTCTTGTTTTCTCACCAACTCGCGTTCTAGAAGGAGACCCAGATGCCCACCGCCGTTTGGTTACTTTTGGGTCAAACGCCTATAAAGCCCTCGGAGAGAGCTCCCCCGCCCTTTTCAGGGCACCTACTCGCCAAGGAGGGTACTAGATTTGGAGCAGAAGAGGAGCAAAGGATACCGGAGGAGGAGGGAGATCGATCTAAGGACCTGAGATAGCCCGACTGCAGCAACGGGGGAGCCATGGGGAGGTCTCCGTGCTGTGAGAAAGCCCACACCAACAAGGGGGCCTGGACCAAGGAGGAGGACGACCGCCTGATAGCGCACATACGGGCACACGGCGAGGGCAACTGGAGGTCGCTGCCCAAGGCCGCGGGGCTGCTGCGCTGCGGCAAGAGCTGCCGGCTGCGCTGGATCAACTACCTCCGCCCCGACCTCAAGCGCGGCAACTTCACCGAGGAAGAGGACGAGCTCATCATCAAACTTCACAGCCTCCTCGGCAACAAGTGAGTAACCAATTAAGAAACCATATGTGTCTTTCTCTCTCTCTCTCTCTCTGTATGTTACAATACAAAAATTTTGTTGCATGCACTCAAAGAGCAACCAATTTAAACCGGCACGGATGTCTTCTTTAAGTTTTTCCCAGCTTTTGTCTGGGTATATGCAAAGTCAAGTCTTTTCCAGACTCTCCATTTCGGAAGAACAAATGTCACAGAGAGGAAATGTAACAACAACTTGTTCCCTTCAGGTGGTCTATGATAGCCGGGAGGCTGCCCGGGAGAACGGACAACGAGATAAAGAACTACTGGAACACACACATCAGGAGGAAGCTGCTGAACAGGGGAATAGACCCGTCCACGCACCGGCCGCTCCACGAGCCCCACTCAGACATCACCATCTCGTTCGCGAAGGGAGAGGAGAAGGCCCTCACCGCGAGGGGCTTCCCGGCCGAGGAGGACCGGAGCAGCAGCGAGGAGCTGTCGCTGCCCTCGACGTCGCAGACGGAGCAGCAGCAGGAGAGGTGCCCCGACCTAAACCTCGACCTCAGCATAAGCCTGCCTTACGAACAGGAGGGGGGGCAGCGGCAGCAGACGCGGGAGAACTCCTTGGAGGGCTTCACGGGGGAGAGGAGACTTTGCTTCAGCTGCAAGCTGGGGTTGCCGAAGAGCATGGAGTGCAAGTGCAACAGCTTCCTAGGCCTCAGCGCGGGAGTGCTGGACTACAGAAGCCTTGAGATGAAGCTATGAAACGAGGGCTTGGGGAAGGTTGTTGGAGGTTCTGCACATATATCGTGGTGATTAACAGCAACTATACAGGAGGAAGAGAGAGAGAGAGATAGAGAAGAGCAGCAGATGACTAGCCTTGGTCTCTCTAGTTTTGTTCCTTTTAATTATATTCTGTAACATATTCTCTGGGTTTGTATAATTTTGTTTAACTTCGAGCAGAATACATGATATGCTATCATGTCATTTCCAGTATATATGATCTGCTTGTAGTCTTTCACCTGTTCTTTGATCATGGGAGAGTCGCATCTTCAGCAACAAGAAACGTCACATGATTTTGTTCGATCTTTTCGTCCACCTCCCATTTTCGAGCTGTGCCTCATCAATCCTTTTCTTCCTTAGCTGTATGGTTTGATGTGTTCAGTTGGTTGCTTCCGCCCGTAGGATAAGTACAGTGCCCGGGGGGTGTCAGGAACAAGGAATTAAGAGGAGGAACGTCCAAGCAGATGGAAAGATTAAGAAACCTGTTCATACCCGTATGTTCCCCCCCCCCTTTTGATTGACAAATTAAATCCCGGTCTTATTGTTTGTTCTGCGAGGTTCCCAATGGACAATTCTTCTCTCCAAATATTGTGGTCCATATCCTCTGGAAAAGCGATACTTCTCATTAAGTGCGTCGCCGTTTTGTGGATAAGCCGTGAGAGGAGATGGCGGACGGTGGGGAGGTTGGTAACCAATCTCCTCAATAAAGAAAGGACCCGGAAGAGAGAGAGAGACGTTATCTCTAACACCTAACTTCAACAATATCAACCAGTAAAACACAGGTTTATATCGATCGTACCCCCACTGTAACCCACAAGCATACACATAATTAGGATTAATGATGCAGGAATTATCAGATGTGTTCCTAGCGATAACCTCGCCACCGGAAACATCAAAGCCTGTGTTGCCCTCACTATGATTTGATAGGCCTCGCCTTCCGTGAGGTAAGCAGCTAAAGTGGGAGTGGGGTGGCCACCCAAACGGGCCAAGGTCGCTTATAATTGCATCATATACATGATAGTCATATATTAATGAAGCATGTTTAGTTACCAATAATTACACCAGATGCATGGCAGCCATATAATGAAGCATGCTTAATTACCAATAATTACACCAGATACATGATAGCCATACATTGAAGCATGTTTAATTAACAACCATCTTCTTGTCGATCGGGTGACGATCTTAGTGTCCAGTTAATAGCTAGATTATAAGTACGAATATTGGACCAGTAATCCAAAGAAGAGGATCCCATGTTTCCCGTGTCTTTCATTTTGTTGAATCGATTTCTGTACGCAGCTCCACGTGCGTACAACTGATGTAGCGCAGTTGGATTTTGGAATTTTTTTTTCTTCAAGTTGAACTGGTGGGCTGTTTATCTTGATGTAGAACGTACGATGTAAAATGTCACAAAATATTGTATTTAAATGACATGAAATACAATATTTTACGGTGTTTTTCCGTCAAACTTGTTACCCCGAATGAAATCACTCGTATTAACTGAGCTGGATAATTGTACTTTTGATTTCTTCTGTTTTTATAGTTTATTCCATGTATGTTTCAAAAAAAGAATTGGAAAATAAATTTTAATAGTATGTATATCCATATATGAATACTAAAGAAACAAGGATTTATGGTCATTTTTTTCTCAAACTTATCCAACCCAAACGAGCCGGTTTAATTTATTGGTTTGAACATAATAGTGCACGCTTCTTGGCCATAGGTGTACTGAGACGCCAGTTAGCTTGCTCACGTTTTAAGGATGAAACAAAGTCTAAACAACGAAGGAGCGATATCAGAGGAGAACTATCGAACACCCCGGCGTGTTCAAATAATGCAAAACAGCGCTTACGGGTTAGGACTACGATTACATGCCGTGCATGGTGTCATCTGTTTGGTTGCGAAAGAGAGAAGAAATGGACATCTCCAACCTTTAATTCCTCGGGGAGATAGAGACTTCGAATCTAATCAAGCACAAGCACATGTTATGACATGTGACACTTACACGTTAATCGTTTCATCTGTCGAATAAAAAAAAAGATCCTGCTTAATTTCAGCATAAACCTGCCTCGGTCAGAGAACACATACAGGGACCAAGCATCTGACCAAATGAGACGTCAAAATACCATCCCACATATATATACCACGAACAGCGGTCGTGGCGAGGATCACGAACTTGGGTACGTGTGCGTGGCGTCTGTGGGGGCACCTTCCGGCAATTCTCTTTGTTGAAGTCCTGGTCTACGGCACTGTCAGATGAAATATTCGTGTTGGGTTTCTCCATCGATCTCAATTCTTGCAGCAGCTAATCATATATATATATATAGCTTGGGGCTTGTTCGGGCAACACACAGCCTGAAGACCCATGCGAGAAGTGGGAGGATCAAGGAAGAGGCAAGAAGGCGAGAAGAAGAAGCTTAGAGAAGCTGGTCGTTAATTAGTGAATACCCACAAAGACTTGCGGTGTGGAACACACTTGGGAGATACGTAGTTGATAAGAACAACAGAGAGTCGGAATTCCAAAAGAGAAGCTCCCAGTCTCAAAAGGGAGGAGGCCCCGAACAAGACGTACAGGGCCCCTTCCCGGCATTCCTCACCTACATTTCCACCTTTTTCTCGAGGTTAGGTAGGTGGGAGAAGCTTCCATAGGCCTCCATCCTATGTATGAACCATTAAATTACGATCAAAAGGAATGCTGGTGATGTCTTCTTGGGTAGAAAAAAGAAATGCCCTCCCTCCTTGTCGGTTCCTAGCTAGCTATTTCATTCAATGTTGTTTTCATCAAAAACAATTGAAGGCGCGCCGCTTGTATATATACCGATGTGGTTTTCGTCCCTGGCTAGTCAGAACGTGCAGTCTCTGCGGCTTCCGATGGGGAGCCAATGGTTAATTTGCCCCCGTGGAGCAGCCTTTAATTAATTACCGTCCAAAGAACTGGTCTATCAGCTACAGTACTGTTGGCCACCAGAATCGCTGAGGGTGCATGCTCTCCATATATATATATATATATGTAGGGTCCTGCTCCAGCACAGAGACGAAGCTAGCTCCGTTTCACACGATCGAACAGTAGTATGTGTACACGTTATGAATTAGCCATGCTATCAGAAGGAGCCACCAGTTTTCCTGAGCGAGACTGGTTTCAGAACAGTGTAATTAAGACTACCTGCATGTAGAGACGTTTTAGAATGTCAATCTTTTTTTTTTATTTTTGGTTCAACCTATCTCCTTTTTACGTCTACATCCCTCTTAATTAGCTAGCTAGTGCCTGTGCACTTTTGGATAACCAAGAGGTAGGTGAGATTAGCACCAAGTTTGTTCTTCGTGAAGGTGTGACGAGAGATAGACCTGTTAGAGATAAGAGAGAGAGAGAGAGAGAGAGAGAGAGAGAGAGAGTAATTAATCCATGAAGGTGCACTTTTCACCATTATTATTTTAATAGCGAACGTTCTAATTGTGTACGTTTGTTGATTGCTTAATAAATGGTGTCAACTACTCTTTCTATACGGCAAGACCATCCAGTCTAGAGAGAGAGAGGGGGGGGAGCGGGAGACCACATCCTGTAGACAATATATATATCTACAACTTGGTTGTTTTAAACCTTAAATATGTTACTTTGTATGCATGGCTACTAATTAAGATCCACATATGCCATTAATTACTTTCCCCTTCGTACAAAAGCTTTGTGGACATATATCAACGTACTAGGGTTTAGTATACCTACGGACAATTCCTCGTTACTATTTGTATCAATTAATGGCCGATATATGCTACTCCCTCCAGGTTTGCCCCCTCTCTCTAACCCCCCTACTTCCTCCCCGTTTGCCCCCCATCTACTTCCCCCGTCTCCCCCGCCCTCCCCCCCCGCCCGCCTCCTTCCCCGATTCCCCTCCTCTCTCTGCCGGCCCTCCGCCCCCCACCTCTGTCCCCCCGACCCCCCTCCTCTTCTCCGTCGGCCCTCCGCCCCCTCCCACCCCCCCCCCCCGCCCCCACCTCCCTGCCTATTCCCACCTCCCCGCCGATCGCCGCTCCCCATCCCCACTTCCCCCATCTCTGGAGTCTCCCCCCCTCCACCATCCGCCCCCCTCACCCGCCTCCTCCTCCCCTCCCCCCCACCCGCGTCACACCCAACCTCCCCCCCTCGCCGTGATCTCCTCCTCACCCGCCCAACCCCAAGCCCCATCCTCCCCAGCTTCCCCTCCCTCTTCCCCCCCTCCTTTTCCTCTCCTATTGCCCCCCACCCCCGCCACCCTTCTCCCCGCCACCCCCATCACCGGCCGACATGCTGTTCCCTCATTTTCGACCCCGCGCATACAACCCCCTGCCCCCCTTCCCCCTCGGCCTTCCCCTTACCCCCCCGTCCCAGACGCCCCTCCCACCTCTCCCCATTTCTTTCTCCCCCATCGTCTCCACCCCCCCCTCTGGTCAGTTTCCCCTCTGACTCTCCCCCTTCCCAGAACACCTCCGCCGACACTGTCCTGCCCCTTCGTCCTCTCCCTCCACCTCCCCACCTCCTACTATTCCCCCAAAACTTTTGAATCATACCGTCTCTCCCCACCCTACCCTAACTCCCCTTGATCGGTCTCTCTCTCGACGATGGGCGATTCATTGAGCACCCAACGAAGCACGGGTCAGATCCGTGATGCAGGTTATGGGCTTCCACCCTCGATCTCAAAAGGGCTCGAAGATTCTGAGCATACCCCCCATGCATCCTTTGCGGTGATGGTCATCCGAACACTTTTCACACACCGCTATCCGATAGAGCGGTTTGGTAGCCTTGCGCTCCTCGAGGAAGGATCCCGTCACCTTCAAAAGCAGATACCTCTTCCTCGATGTCTCCCAGAGCCCCCATCCTTGAGGGACGTTTGTGATCTCTACTGTTCTTACTTTGTCTTTCAGTTTCTTCGTCGGGATGACTATGGTATGGGCCAGTCACGGATGCATGTTCGGTCGGTTGTCTATGTTGTCTATGTTCTGTAACTATCGTTTGTTATGAATGAATGATTATCGTTTGTTAAAAAAAAACAAGAGGGTAGGTTAAGCAGGGAGAGTAATCCCTCAAAAGATAAGAGAGAATAGCATGTGAGGCCGTGGAAGTATCGGCATGGATCTGTGAGGAGGTGGTGGAGTCCCTTGGATTTTAGTACGTAGTGGGTGGCCACAAGCTACCAACTCTCCTCCTCCATCTTTCCATTCCTCCCCCTCCCCCTCCTTTTTGGAGGAAGTGAATGGAGACGGGGGGCCGGCCAGGATCGAGCCGGTGGTTGGCGGCGAGCCGTCCGGCGCGC
Organism: Amorphophallus konjac; assembly: GCA_022559845.1. NCBI lineage: Eukaryota > Viridiplantae > Streptophyta > Magnoliopsida > Alismatales > Araceae > Amorphophallus > Amorphophallus konjac. The sequence goes on along the minus strand of CM040128.1, from coordinate 247,698,304 downwards.
CTTCAATTCCCTACCCAAGACGTAGTCGCTTTTCGGCCCCCCACGCAACAACAGGGCCTGGTTCCACCACCGGCCGGCCCCTCCGCAACCCCCGAGCCGCTCGGAGCCCACCACCATTTCTTGCCCGGCCGCTCTACCTAACACCTTTGTCCAGAGTAACCTCTCTTCTAGAAGGCCATTTGGATATTTGACTGGGAGAATGGCAGCAACTGCTTAACTAGACCGTTCTCAGATTAATTAGTTATCAACTGTTGGTGGTGCAGCTACCAACAGTGATAATAATGCACTCAGTGTAGTGTAGTGTACCGGAGGGGTCCGGTGATCGAGGGAGGTGAGTTTTCTTTTTTTTTCTTTTCTTTTTTATTTCTCTCTGCTTGTTCTTATTACTTGCTTATTCACTGACGATGACCTTTTAATGTCGTTGGGGAATATGTTTAGCTGATAAGTTAAATCTCAGATAAAATATTTTATAAAATATATTAAAATATTTTGATCGATAGATAAAGTAACTTGAGCAAAAATCGTGAAAAAAAATTAACCCTTCTTATTCTATTTTTTTTGATAGCAGAACTTGTCTCGAAAAAAATTAACATAAGAGTTTATATTTCTCAACTCAACTAGAATATATTGTATAAATAATTAAATTAAATAAGATAATTTTTAGTGCGATATCTCGATTTATCCGACAAACAAACGGGGCCTTAAGTGAAGAGAGAAGATTTAGAAGTGAAGTTGGCGAGGGATATATGGGTTAACCGTTGTCAGAAAGATTATATAAGCAAGAACTATAAAGAGATATATATGGGGAGTGTGGTTAACTTCAATTGGGAACAAAAGGAATAATCCGGCATATTAATTTGTTAAGGAGCTTGGAAACGTATATTAAAGATGTTTATATTCCTAGATGTATGACATGCCAACAATAATGTCAGACGAAAATGGTTTTTCGTCTCAGCCTTACAACAAAAAGAATAATTGTGTTTTAATATACCGCCCTGTTGTTGATAGCACATGAAATAAATTTGACACCAATATCTTGCCTACTTCTAATGAGATTGATATTGCAACCACGATGATATACTTTCTGCTTTATTGAAATCACAATGTCACTATCATGTTATTGATGTTTTGTCAGCGCAGATTGGTTAAATTTAAAAATTAGGGGGGTTTGCATCCCCGAACTGCTTCAAATATTGAAGGATTATGGAAAATATTTTCTCACAAATTAAGTAAAATGTTAGGATAAAAGAAAATGATTGTGAAACAAAACACATGTCTGCTTGCTAACACGCAAACAAAGATGAAGACAAGGAGGACAAGGATAGGTAGAGAGAGAATTAATGGTGAGCATAGTGGGGGAGTGGGATAGGAAAATATAAGTTTAAAAAAAAACGGGGCAATCTGGGAAGGGCCAAACCGGTCTAACCAACCACCACCCCCACCTCCCTCCCCACAAAAAATAAAATAAAATCCTAAAAGGGAGAGAAGAGGATGAAATGAGAAGAGTACGAAACCAAGATAAAATAATTGAAGTTCAGAGAATGAATGGGCGTAGAATGAAATAAGAAGAGAATGTTGAACACACAGAAGATTGGATCGATCATGGTGGTTCAACACTTTAAATTGCTCGCGTTACTTTATGGCTCTGGCTCACTGAAGAAAAAAACTCCTTTGATGAAGTGCTCTTCTTGTGGAAGAATGGACTGCTCAGCACTTAGAATTTTATTGTTCAATTCGCTAGGGATCCATTTTTTGCATTAATTGCACACCGTTAGTTCTTCCAATGGAAACAAGCCTTGTATTTATATAGCCTTGACTATCTATTAGAGACAATTTCACTTGAACTGCAGGTATCTCTCTAACATCTTTTTGCTTGAGAGAGAAGACTCGTCATTGTGTCTAAATTTTCTTCTTCAAACTTTCGTCTCATATCTTGTTCTTATAGGGCATGTGTAAATTAGAAATGTAGCTGATGAGGGGAGAACAGCTAGGCTCAACGTGGGCCAATAACGCCAGACTCGAAATAACTCTTTATCGTCAGACCCAGTACGACCATCGTAGATTGTCTCACAGTCTAGGAACGTCATCCAATGGAGGTCCACTAGGGACTGAGCGGCCCGTGAACTCAATCTTTGTGCATGTGCATCCCAGATGCCATAAAATCTAACAACGGGTGAACGTGAGGCTAGAGTTATGAGAGTTACCCCCAACGAGAGCCGAATCTCACCCACACCTTTGAAATGCCCACCATGATGCCCTTCTTCAGAGATCGGATGAGTAGGTTGCATACGATCTCCACGATCGAGCAAATCATTACTCTACTAACCACGCCCTCGCTAAATCAAGAAAGAGATGACGCCAAGATGAATGATATAAATAGGGTCTTGGACGAACCTAGAAGGATAGATTGCAACACCTAGCAACTCGCCTACAAGCGCCTGCATAAACACACTCTCGCCACCAGAGAGATACAGAGAGATCGCCACTATCTCTAGGCTCCAAGCCACCTCTCTGAGTACTCGACGTTCTTCTGAGCACTCTCTCCATCTCTTAAACTCTCACCTCTCCCCCTCTCTACTCTTTAGCATTCATTTGTACACATCTCTGACTTAAGCATCGGAGAGTTGTCTCTTGGGATCATACCCAGGGTTCCTTCTGATGCGTTGCTCAATTATTGCAGATTTTCTTTGGGTGGCTAGACTCTCTTCCCCGCAAAGAAATATTAAAGGTGTAGTATAAGGCACAAGGTAACACTTTTCTACCTATACACTTTTTGACACCATACGTGGGAAGAGGACATAAGGCCATGACTGTAAGGTTCCGACCAGAATACGCAGCGAAAATCATCGAAACCTTAGATTACATATCATTGCCGATTTTTTAAAATCGAACCAGATCGTTAATCCCGCGATGTGAAGAACGATTCTTTACCTTTGCGGGGTTGAGAATCTCCCAAAATCTCGAAGATGATCGAGATGAAGATCCCGAAGTCGCGAGCCGTTCAAGCGTCCGGCCTCTAGACGTATCCACACGAGCAGTGGAAGCAGACGGGATCTCCTCCACGATCTCCACGCGCCGACCCGATCTCAACACCACCATCCACCGGGGAGGAAGGAGAGAGAAGGAGGGGGGCACACCTTGGAGAGAGAGAGAGAGAGGAGAGAGGGCGGCTAGGGTTTCAACCTTGTAGCTTGGCTAGGGTTTCTCCCAACAGCGTATATTTATAGACCTTTGGCATTTTTCACAAAAACCCAATAATAGTCTATAAAGTCCACCCATCCCGGTCTGTCTAATACTCTATTGTGTGTGACCTTCTAGGCCCAATAGTCTATTTGGTTTTCCAGCCCATTAAGTAAAGAACTCCTTCTTAACTTAATTAATTCTATCCATTAACTCTTAATAGAATTAGCGGGCTTTCCGATCAGGAAAAGCACCAAGCAACGCTTCGTGATCCCAAATGACATTGGGGATAAGCAACCCACTCTGGAACCTTTCCGTCTGCAGATTGCACATAGTTATAGATCCCCATTCATCCAATGCCCCACTAGGACTAGGGTATGGTCAAACTGTCAAACCCTATTGAGTCCCAGCTCGACTGAATCCTATACTCCAAATAGGTTCATTAGAAAAACTCCTTTTTCATAATGAACTCCCGTACCCTGGCTAGGGGATTTCCCGAGTACAGATCCGTAGGGCATTCTCTCTCATATATCATACTGAGAGTGAATGATCCCATGTTGTCAAACTAATTACCTTCACACAAGTTCCACTGAGTCCGAATAACTAACTGTACAAGACCACTTAATTGAAGTCCATAAGTCAATAATCAAATACTTAGCATCCCTTATGCAAGACATCTTTAGTGACTCAAGGTCTAAGATCCAACTGTGCTGCTGAGACATAGAATACCCTGATTGACAGTCAGTATGATTACCATTCAGGGATTCTAGATCGGGTCAGTTCAATGTACTCATTCCACTAATGAGCACCCACACACGTACTTCAATGTCTACACACTGATGACTATGAGAATAATCACACTCATCAAATGAGTAAGTATCATGTGTGTCAGTCTATCCGGATCTTCAATGTCCCTTCTTGAAGATCCTATGACTGGGAACATCTAGAACATGTACATGTAGATAACTGATCTCATTATCATAATCTCATTATGATCCAGCCATCATCGCACATGTTCAGGGACTTCATCACATTCAAATCATTAACACAAATTAAATGCAACAAATAAATGCCATTAATATAAATATGAATAAGATATTATAAGAAATGTCACCATCACATCTCATGTGATTGGCTTGTAGGGCATATATTTCTATCAATCTCCCACTTGTACTAAAGCCAATCACCCACATGCTTGATCCCCATCAGCCTTAGGTGACCCTAAATAACACTTTGAGTCAACGGCTTAGTTAGTGGATCTGCAATGTTATCACTCGAAGACACTCTATCAATTATAATATCTCCTCTGGCTATTATCTCTCTGATCAGGTGGTAGCGCCGCAGAATATGCTTCGATTTCTGATGAGACCTCGGCTCTTTTGCTTGTGCAATCGCCCCATTATTATCACATAATAAGGGGACCGGATCAGAGATGCTCGGGACAACTCCAAGCTCTTCAATGAACTTCTTCATCCAAATTACTTTTTTGGCTGCCTCAGCAGCAGCAATGTATTCAGCTTCGGTCGTAGAATCAGCAGTGGTTTCTTGTTTAGAACTTTTCCAACTCACTGCCCCACCATTCAGGGTAAACACATACCCCGAAGTTGACTTGCTGTCATCTTTATCAGACTGAAAGCTTGAGTCAGTGTAACCTCAAAGTTTCAAGTCCTCTCCTCCGTAAACCAGAAACATATCCTTAGTCCTTCGCAAGTACTTAAGGATACACTTCACAGCTATCTAGAGTTGCTCACCTGGATCCGCCTGAAACCTGCTCGTAACACTTAGAACATATGCTACATCAGGCCTTGTACATAGCATGGCATACATGATGGACCCTATGGCAGAAGCATAAGGTACCCTACTCATGCGTCCCCTCTCTTCAGGAGTTTTAAGGGACATTTCCTTAGAGAGGTAAACTCTATGTCTCATCGGTATGAGACATCTCTTGGAGTTTTCCATGCCAAACCTTTTGACAATGGAATCTATGTACATAGATTGGGACAAGTCTAGCATCCTATTTGATCTATCTCTATAGATCTTGATTCCCAATACATAGGATGCTTCTCCCAAATCCTTCATGGAGAAATGTTTAGACAGCCAGGCTTTAACTGATGACAACATACCTACATCATTCCCAATGAGTAGTATGTCTTCAACATATAGGACCAGGAAGGTGATTGCACTGCCACACATTTTATTATGCACACAAGGCTCATCTTCGTTTTTAACGAAGTCACAAGACTTGATGGCTTCATCAAATCTTAAATTCCAACTGCGGATGCTTGCTTCAATCCATAAATGGATCTCAGCAACCTGCATACCTTATCTGGGTGCTCCTTGGATATGAATCCCTCATGCTGTATCATATACACCTCTTCCTCAAGGTATCCATTGAGGAAAGCAGTCTTCACATCCATCTACTAGATCTCATAATCATGGTACGCAGCGATAGCAAGTAAAATCCTGATGGACTTAGTCATGGTAACTGGTGAAAAGGTCTCGTCATAGTCAACTCCTTGTCTTTGATGATATCACTTTGCAACCAACCTTGCCTTATAGGTATCAACCATTCCATCTACTCCAACTTTTCTTTTAAAGATCCACTTACATCCGATGGGTACTATGCCCTCGGGTGGATCTACCAAGTTCCAAACTTGGTTGGAGTACATGGAGTCCATCTCCGATTTCATGGCCTCTTGCCATCTCCAGGAGTCAATACCACTTATTGCCTCCTCATAAGTCTTAGGATCATCATCCTCATCATAGTGTATCTTGTCCCCACCATCAGAGATATGTCCCACATATCTATCTGGTTGAACAGGTACACGGCCAGACCTACGCACAGTTTGTGTGTCATCCTGAACTGGTTCCTGAGACGATGCAGCTCTAGTTTGTGGTTCTAGAACCTCTTCTAGTTCTACCAAGCTCCCACTATTTCCTTCAAGGATATACTCATCCTTAGGAACACAGCTCGCTTAGCTACAAATACTCTTTGATCGCTAGGCTGGTAGAAATAATATCCATAAGTTTCCTTTGGATATCCCACAAACCTACATCTTTCAATCTTGGATGCCAATTTATCATGATTGTGTTTCTTAACATGGGCAGGACAACCCCAGACCTTAACATACTTAAGGTTTGGTTTCTTTCCTTTCCATATCTCATATGGAGTGGAAGACACTAATTTGGAAGGAACTTTGTTTAACAAGTGAGTAGCAGTGTCTAGGGCATAGCCCCAGAGCGACAAGGACAATCCCGCAAAGCACATCATGGATCATACCATATCTAATAAGGTACGATTCCTCCTTTCAGTCACACCATTCAGCTGAGGTGTGTAAGGAGGAGTCCACTGGGATAATATACCATTATCCTTTAAGTATTGTGTGAATTTCGTACTCAAGTATTCCCCTCCTCGATCAGATCACATAGTTTTAATACTCTTTCCTTTTTGTTTCTCTACTTCATTCTTAAACTCCACAAATTTCTCAAAGGCTTTGGATTTGTACTTCATCAAGTACATATATCCGTACATAGAGAAATCATCAGTGAAAGTAATGAAGTATGAGTAACCCCCTTTTGCATGGGTGGGCATAGGTCCACATACATCAGAATGTATGAGTTCTAATAACTCACCAGCTCTCTCTCCATGTCTAGTAAATGGAGAGTTGGTCATTTTTCCCATAAGGAAAGATTCACAGGTTGCAAATGATTCATAATCAAATGGATCAACATATCCATCTTTACACAACCTTTTCAATCTTTCCTCACTAATATGACCAAGCTTACAATGCCAAAGGTATGCTTGATTCATATCATTCCTCTTCCTCTTAAGAGGTCCATCCACACATAAAACAAGAGTATCCACATCTAGTAAAAATAAACCATTAATTAAGCTCCCACTGGCAAACAATTTACCATGTAATAATAAAGAACATGTCTTATTCCCAAAGCTCACAATAAATCCACATTTATTTAAGCATGAAATGGAAATAATGTTCTTAATTATAGAAGGAACATAATAATAGTCTGTCAACTCTAATGTAGCTCCTGAAGAAAGCTTGAGGTTCACACTCCCGACTGCAAGTGTAGCAACTCTTGCTCCATTTCCCAGTCGTAGATCAACCTCGCCTTTGTTCAATCGCCTGCTACTTGTTAGAACCTATAAATCATTACAGATATGAGATGCACATCCAGTATCTAATACCCATGATGTGGATCTATATGACAAGTTAAGGTCAATCATGAACATACTTGAAGCTTCTCCAAGCTTCTGCTTTGCTTTCTCTGCAAGGTATAACATGCAGTTCCTCTTCCAATGGCCATCCGTGTGGCAATGGAAGCATTGGCCTTTGTCCTTGCTAGTCTCTTCTTTCTTGACAGCGTTTACCTGTTTACCCTTCTTCTTTGCCTTGCCTTTCTTAAAGGCCTGCTGAAAATTTCTCTTCTTGTTGGTCTTACCAACAAGCATCACAGGAGCTTTCCCATTGTTCATAGTGCTCTCAGCAGTCTTCAACATGTTTAGAAGCTCTGCCAGAGAACATTCTATTTTGTTCATGTTGAAATTGACAATGAAATGGGAAAACGAACTAGGGAGAGATTGCAGAATCAAATCGACACAAAGATCCTTATTCATGTCGAAACCCAATTCTGCCAACCTTTCGATCCACTCAATCATCTTGAGAACATGTGTCTGCACAGATGTTCATTCAGACATTCTTGCCCCGAACAGACTCTTAGATATCTCATATCTTTATGTTCGACTTTGAGCTCCAAAGAGCTCCTAAAGGTGAAACAGAATGGATATAGCATCCATCTTTTCATGTTGCCTCTGTAACTCATTTGTCATAGAGGCAAGCATATAGCATTGGGCAAGCGTGGCATCATCCTTATGCTTCCCATAAGTAATGATCTCTCCCTCTTCAGCATCATCGGCAGGAAGAGGAGGTACAGGCCGATCAAAAACATAGGCTATCTTCTCAACAGTGAGAATAATTCTCAAGTTCCTGAGCCAGTCAATATAGTTTGGACCAGTAAGTCTATTGGCATCAAGTATGCCGCGTAACGGGTGGTTCGCCATAGAAGTCTACAAGAGGAGATTTGTAATAATAAGATTACATGCAAATATTCATTAATTAAAATTAAGATATAGTCTTTAATCCTAATTTATAACTCATACTAATTTTTGATGAATTTGCACAACCCTCATTGTGCAAAGACGGGACACTCCAATGGTATCCTAGTGGGACTAGAATCCCATTAACATTATGGTAGTGGCCTTGTGGCAGCACAACAAATCACCCCATACTTAATGGGTAGGCAACTCTTGCCAATTGCAACTCCTTGCAACTCCTGGTATATTCAGCCTCTAGACCACTTGTGACCTTGTGGCAGCACAACAAATCATAAAGTCTGGTTAGGTTAGACTCATTGTTACGTTATGAAAGTGGATTCAAGACATGACCCTTGTGGCAGCACAACAAAGTCATGCCGGCACCCATCCCAAAGTTCGGCCTAAGCCTTAGTCTAAGTCTCTGCCCCCTTGCTGTGAGGGCCTTGTGGCAGCACAACAAACCCACACAGTCTAAAAGCAGCTCACTTAGACTATAACAACGGAAGGCTACGTGGGTCATTCTTAATGCCTCACGATTGCAACCTAATATTAGAGCGAGGGATTTTGAATAAATTTTGGTCTCATCAATATAGGTGCTACATACATATAGGAATTTGGAGTATCATATATACCCTAAATATATATGTGTGTAATAAGTAGCACATCCACATATATCATATGTACGTATTAATACCAATGGATGATCATGGACCTTAAGCTCCTAAAACACATTACCAGAGCCAGTTGGTAATGCACACAATCATGGTATATAGAAAAACATGGAGCATCCGATGCTCCCACTAGATGTGAAGAATCTCCCGAGGCCCTCGCATCCGGTCTCCTTCTTTGTCTCCATCCGCTTCTCATTATTACAAGTAAATTTGTAATTGGGCACGCAGGCCCATAAATGTACATCAGATAATAATAAGAAGCCTTGAAGTAGTCAAGGGGAGTACAACACAAGTGGGAGATAGAATGTACAACCCGAATTAATAAGAGAGAGAGAAGGAGGCACGCATGCCCCATTAATCACATCACATAAACCATTCAACACAATGAGCATCATCACATGATTTCTAAGTCCATGATCATCCATCCACACACAAGACACATCACATGCATCAAACAGTAATTATCATATAATTACAGTGATATATAACGATAATTTCAAAATATAATAATTAATTTTAAAATCACGCATATTAACATTCAACTAAATAATTTAGTTAAAACAAATAAGTCTAAACAACTTTAGACAACCATCATTCACATTCACTACGTGGGCTCAATAATAATTTCCAATTAATTAACCTCATAAGAATCACATTCTTATAGTAATTAACTTTAGTTAATTAGATAATAGGAAATACTTAAACCATTTTAAAATTTCCAATAACTAATTAACATGAGGCCAAATAATGAAAAATAAATTAATAAGTTACCAAAATAATTTTAGAACTCATTAAAATATTTTTCAGAACTTTTCTGGAATTTTATTGAATTTATATGCATTTTAAATATTAAAATCCTATATATATATATATATGTGTGTGTGTGTGTGTGTGTGTGTGTGTGTGTGTGTGTGTGTGTGTGTGTGTGTGTGTGTGTGTGTGTGTGTTAGTGGGTCCGGATCCGGCCCGTTAGCCACCCGCGGGAGGGATCATCCCTCCCGCCCGATACGCAGGCGGCTAGGGTCAAAACCCTAGCTGCTGCGAGCTCACCGGAGGGGGCCTGTCCGCCGCCCCCGGCCTCCGCGGACGACAGCCAGCCGGCTGCCGGTCGTCGCCGGCCGCTCCGCCATCGTTGTCACCGCCTGTGCCGCCTGTCGTGAAGAGGAGAAGCCCATTCGCCCCCTTTCGCCGGAGAACACAGCCGCGACGCCATCACTGGCCACCACGCGCCTCTAGACGCCGCCGCATGCTATGGAGGACCATCCAGGGCCCCTTACTAGCCCCAAGGGCATCGGTAAACAAGGATCCAAGGGCTGAAACGGCCATCCTCCCTGCGCACGAACAGTGACCGGCCATGGAGACGAGATCGATTCGGGCCCGTCGGTGGGTCAAACACCGCACAAAAATATGCGTTTTGATCCTATTGATACCGAGAACAATTCCCTGGTATCAATCGACAGTTGCTCAACTCATGAGCGACCTAATCGAGCGATGAACATTGAGCCCCATGCACGAACGAGAACGACGAAAAATAATATAATAATGCTGATTTTGATCAAACCAGCAACCTGTCTTTGATACCACTATAAAGTTCCGACCAGAATACGCAGCGGAAATCATCGAAACCTTAGATTGCATATCGTTGCCAATTTTTTAAAATCGAACTAGATCGTTAATCTTGCGATGTGAAGAACGATTCTTTACCTTTGCGGGGTTGAGAATCTCCCAAAACCTCGAAGACGATCGAGATGAAGATCCCGGAGTCGCGAGCCGTTCAAGCGTCCGGCCTCTAGACGTATCCACACAAGCAGTGGAAGCAGACGGGATCTCCTCCACGATCTCCACGCGCCGACCCGATCTCAACACCACCATCCACCGGGGAGGAAGAAGAGAGAAGGAGGGGGGTGCACCTTGGAGAGAGAGAGAGAGGAGAGTGGGAGGCCAGGGTTTCAACCTTGTAGCTTGGCCAGGGTTTCTCCCAACAACGTATATTTATAGACCTTTGACATTTTTCACAAAAACCCAATAATAGTCTATAAAGTCCACCCATCCCGGTCTGTCCAATACTCTATTGTGTGTGACCCTCTAGGCCCAATAGTCTGTTTGGTTTTCCAGCCCATTAAGTAAAGAACTCCTTCTTAACTTAATTAATTCTATCCATTAACTATTAATGGAATTAGCGGGCTTTCCGATCAGGAAAAGCACCAAGCAACGCTTCGTGATCCCAAATGACATTGGGGATAAGCAACCCACTCTGGAACCTTTCGTCTGCAGATTCCACACAATTATAGATCCTCATTCATCCAATGCCCCACTAGGACTAGGGTATGGTCAAACTATCAAACCCTATTGAGTCCCGGCTCGACTGAATCCTGTACTCCAAATAGGTTCATTAGAAAAACTCCTTTTTCATAATGAACTCCCGTACCCTGGCCAGGGGATTTCCCGAGTACAGATCCGTAGGGCATTCTCTCTCATATATCATACTGAGAGTGAATGATCCCATGTTGTCAAACTAATTGCCTTCGCACGAGTTCCACTGAGTCCGAATAACTAACTATACAAGACCATTTAATTGAAGTCCATAAGTCAATAATCAAATTGATGCGGGACGGACACGGGGACCGACTCTACGTGGTCTGGACCTCGGACTCTAGATGCGGACACGACCAGAAACACATGATAGGAGAGACGCTAAGCCCGACACGGAGAGCTCCTATGGGCTATACGTCGCTAACAGAAACGTAACCTCACTCGTCGTCCCAAGCGAGGGAAACGCGGATCGTGCGCGGTTGAAGAACCGACAGAGTTCACGGGTAGTCGACTCACTTCCGGACTCGGATCGAGTCACGGGACGGGTCACTCTCACACTCACAGCGGTGACATGGACACACGGGCTAGTACCTATCGCTCTCGGCAGCGGCAAAAGACCATATACTAGCTAAGCAAATGAACGCCAAGAGGTTCGGACCATTACCTCCACGCACCCGGCGTGGCGAAGACAACCCCGACCGAATCACGGACTCCCGGTTAACAATTATTACAGCAATACACTAAGTCGACCCACTCCACGCAGGGAGGTAAAAGGTCACAAGTGGGGTCCGGGAATCACGCAACTCGGGTTGACGGGCAGCATCTTGATGTCGCCCGGCGGTGCCGAACTCCGCATTTTCGTGCTTTCCGAACGGCGGCTTCTACGGGCCCGTGGGGCCCACGGACGGCGCTGTCCTCTGGATCTGCGGGGGTGGGACCCACTGTGATGGGGACCCCTGGTGGCGCGCCTCCACGGACGGCGGTCGGTCGGGAACACCGATCGGGGGTCGATCGGCCCCGATTCTCAATTCTTGAACTAACTTCCCACGGATTTTGATTATTGTTTTCCGGCGCGCGCTCCGAGGAAAACGACCGCTGCGATCAATCCCGACGTCGGATCGGGACGCATGAGCTATCGTTGGAAAGCTCTCTTCATATGCTTCAATCTAGACCCAAAGAGATCTACTGGATCTAGTCGGATCAGAACTTTATTGAATTGACAAATCCCTGTTATATAGTAACCGAAACCTCAGATCTACAGGTGAGTTGTCTGAAGACTGCCTTTGAATGTGAGGAAGATGGCCGATTCAGCTCCTGAGCTCTTCATCAAACCTGTGGGATTTTGAACAAGCAGAACGGGGATAATTCTTGTGGACTGAGTAGAGGTGGCTGTGATTTGTTATGATTTGTTTACTGGAGGGTGGTCGGATCTGGGAACAGGTGGATAGCACTGTAGCTATCTTTGAGATCAATTTTTGAAAAAAAATGGGTTGGCCTCACAAAAATTCAAAAAAATGTGGAGACGGTGGGGTTGATGGAAAGAACTCCCAGTAAAATTGGGAGCTCTAACGAAAATCGAAAAGGGGTCCGAACATTTGAAACACAGGGCGGGTGGAAATTGAAACAGCAAGCAGACAGATCTGGAAATTAAGGTTGAACAAAAATGAAAAAATATCAAATGGGATCTTTATGACTAACCAATTTTTTTGGGACGTGCTTGACACCTCTGGAACATCCCCTCAAAATATAAAGTCGATCTGAGCTCGTGGCTGATGGCTGAATTTCGTGGAAGCTGCTGTGGTCGGATGAAGGCAGAACTCCGGCGATCTCGGCGGTGATGCGATGGTGGCTCGTGGCGGCGGCGGCGGCGACCGGAATGATAAGGGGAGGAGTCACACCTCCAGAGGGAAGCCTTCACAGCTTCAAGGGGAGAGGGAGGAGAGAGGAGGGGGGCGCACCAGGCTGCTCCAAGATATTTTCTTCCAAATGAATGCATTAATTCCTCAAAATGGGAAATTACAAGTATTTATGTGTTACATCTCACATCCATTGTCCACCATTGGATCTAGGGGATGGGAATGGGTGGCCTGGATTGAGTGTGACACACACACACACAATATAATAAATAAATTAAGGGGGGGGGGGGCATTGACTAGGGTGGGTCAAGGGGACATGGTAGGTGGGAATGGGTGGACTTTGTTGACATTTGTATTCCAATGTCCCCCCACTTGGCCCACCCTTCTAGAAGCCTCCATGTGAAGGTTGACTGACCCCACATGGGACCCTAGGCTGAGATGGCTCAATGGGATGGGGCCTGGGGGGCCCGTGGGGCCCACGGGGTCCAAATTGCACATAAGCCCCTATTACAATCAAAATAGCAAACCGAATACAATGAAATAAACACAAATTACACACAAATAAAGTCTAACTAATATGATAAATGGGGAGGCTCAAGGCGGAGTCTCCAGGCTGTCTCCGAGCCAGATGGACGCTGAGGTGGCTCGAGTCGTGCTCCGTGTGCGGTACCGGTGGCTCGGCGTGTCGCGCCGCTCAACTGCTCGGGTGTCCGCACCAATTCTCCCCGGGTGGGAGAAACTCGACCCTGTCGAGTAAGGGTCTGCATCGCTCCTGTATCGCTCCAGAAGGTCCGGATCGATCCGCTGCAACTCGCCATGCGTGATCCATGTGTCCTCGATAGCGGGCCGTCCTCTCCATCGCACTAGGTAGTGCGGGTAGGATCCACTCCTGGTAACTGTCACCTGCTCATCCAGTATATGATCTATATGCTCACGCTACCGTGACAACGGGGCTGGAGGTGGACACTCAGGTGTGGGGTCACTCACAAGGGGAGGAGATGGCTCGAAAGGCTCACTAGGGATCACCACTGGGTCCCTATATGCAACTAGATCCGATACATTCAAAGTAGAGCTTATACCGTATTCCTCGGGTAAGTCCACAACGTACGCATTGGATCCAACGTGTTTCAACACTCTGAATGGACTGGCTCCGCGAGCTTGCAACTTCTTAACGGTTCCAGAGGGAAACCGTTCAGGTCTTACCCTGATCATGACATATTCGCCCTCTTGGAACTCTCGGTGGTGTCGGTGGGCATCGGCTAACTCCTTGTAACGTGCATTGTTGGCCTCAATGTGACGACGGATGTCGTCATGGAAACTCCTAACATGCCTAGCAAACGACTCGGCCGACTCCGACACTCTAGCGTGGATAGGCATGGGGACAAGGTCAACGGGTTTCCTAGGCCTACGACCTGTGACAATCTCAAATGGACTCATGCCGGTAGACCTATTCACCGAATCATTATATGCAAACTCGGCCATGGGTAGAATGAGATCCCAATCCCCAATGCGGTCCCTAACAAGACACCTCAAAAGGTCTCCCAGACTCCTATTGACCACCTCGGTCTGACCATCTGTCTGGGGATGATATGCAGTGGAAAACTTGAGGTGCGTACCCATCATATGGCATAGTGTCTTCCAAAAGTAGGAAGTGAATCTAACATCACGGTCAGACACTATAGTGCGAGGCAACCCAAACTTGCACACCACATGCGTAAGGAAAAGGCGGGCTACCCTCGAAGCATCCGAAGTCTTCGAGCAAGGAATAAAGAGGGCCATCTTTGAGAAACGGTCAACCACCACATAGACCGAATCATGCTTCCTGGAGGTACGTGGCAATCCCAAAACAAAGTCCATGCTAACATCTGCCACGGGGCATTAGGCACGGGAAGAGGCGTATAAAGGCCGGAGCTTTGCTTCTTCATCTTGGCCGTAGCACAGGTACGGCACTGAGCCACGATGTTAGCAACATCGCGCTTCAAGCTCGGCCAATAAAATCGATGCTCCACTGCCTCAATAGTCTTGTTCCGACCAAAGTGGCCGGCTAGACCTCCCGCATGTAGTTCCCACACTAAAAAATCTCGAACCGAAGTTCGGGGAACACATAGCCTGCTACCTCGAAAGAGGTAACCCTCCTAAAGCACATACTCATCAAGGTCTCTCGAGGGTCCGGCCTGGAGAGTGGTAAAAATCTGACCGAAGTCAGGACAATCAACATAGGCCTCCTTCATCTTCTCTAACCCTATGACCTCGGCACTCATGGTGTTAAGCAAACATGATCGTCGACTCAAGGCATCAGCCACCTTGTTCTCCACTCCAGCCTTATGTTTAAGCACAAAGGTGAACTGCTGGAGATACTCGACCCAACGACTGTGACGCGAGTTAAGCTTCTTTTGGGAATGGAGGTACCTCAATGCCTCGTGATCGGAGTATAGGACAAACTCCTGATGTAAAAGATAGTGCCTCCAATGCCTAAGAGCCTGAACAACTGTGTAGAATTCTTTATCATATGTGGAATATCGCAGTTTCGCGTCATTCAACTTCTCGCTGAAATATGCGATCGGGTGGGACTCCTGACTCAAAACTCCTCCTATCCCAACACCCGACGCATCACAAGAGACCTCAAACACCTTCGAGAAGTCAGGCAATCGAAGGATAGGCGTCTGGGTCATGCGCTCCTTGATGTCCTTGAAGGCGGCAGATGCGGCCTTCGTCCATACAAATGTGCCCTTTCGGATACAATCCGTGATCGGGGCGGTGACGGAGCTAAATCCGCGGATGAAGCGACGATAGAACGTTGCAAGACCATGAAAGCTGCGACATCATGAACGGTACGGGGTTCCGGCCACTCAACAATGGCCCGGACCTTCTCTGGATCGGCGGAGACCCCCGTACTAGACACAATGAAACCCAAGAAGGTAAGCTGAGGTGTCATGAAGGCACACTTCTGTGGGTTCGCAAACAGCTGCTCTCACCGAAGAAGTAGACAGACTTGCCGAAGGTGGTCTAAGTGGTCCCCTGTGGTGCGGCTATAGATAAGGATATCATCAAAATACACCACTACAAAGACTCCAATGAAAGGTCGAAGGACCTGAGTCATGAGCCGCATGAAAGTGCTAGGGGCATTGGTCAACCCAAAAGGTATGACCAACCACTCATATAGACCGTCATTGGTCTTAAATGCGGTCTTCCACTCATCACTTGGCCTAATCCTCACCTGATGGTAGCCACTCTTAAGATCGATCTTCGAAAAGATAGTGGCACCTGCCATCATGTCCAGCATGTCATCAAGGCGGGGAATAGGGAACCTGTACTTCACGGTGATTTTGTTGATGGCACGACTATCAATGCACATTCTCCACGTGCCATCCTTCTTCGGGACGAGTAATGCGGGTACAGCACATGGACTCATGCTGTCCCGAACAGACCCTCTCTGCACTAACTCATCGACCTGCCGTTTAAGCTCGGCATGCTCCGTGGGACTCATGCGATAATGAGGAAGGTTGGGCAAAGAAGAGCCCGGAACAAGGTCGATGGCATGCTGAATATCCCGCATAGGTGGGAGTCCCTCGGGAAGCTCATCGGGAAAGACATCAGCATACTCCTGCAGAATGGGAACAACCTCGGGTGGGAGCTCACCCTCGGAGTCCCGCTCCACCTCTCGGACCGTAATGGCAAACACCGGACAACCCTGACTAAGCTCCTGCTCCATTTCCCGGGAGCTAATCATCATCAATCTCCTCATCGAGGGCTCTCCTGGGCCAGAGGTAACGGTCATAGCCCAAGCTGGGGATGTGGTACTAGGCCTGGGAACGGAAGGCTTCGGAGTACTAGGGCCAGTAGGACCCCTGACTGATGGGCTCCTGGGCCGAACGGGTTGGAGGGTGACCCGCTGGCCAGCGTGGCCGAAGGTACAGGTGTTCGACCGGCCATGGAGCGTGGCATCCCGGTCAAATAACCACGGCCTACCAAGAATGATACTATCCACTTCCATGGGGAGAACATCACACCAGATCTCGTCACGGTAGGAGTGGAGCTGTAGCGGGACCAAGTACCGCAGCCTGACCGAAATGGAAGCGGTATCCACCCATGATACCTGATAGGGACAAGGATGGTCTACGGGTGTGAGACCAAGACGGGCGACAGCGTTCGTGGAGATTGCATTGATACAACTCCCGCTATCGATGACCACCTTGCAAATTTGCTTCCCCAGCCTACAGAATACATGAAGGATAGTAGTCGACGCCAGTCATCACTGACCTGCGGCTGGGTGAGGATACATCTGATGACCCCCACGTGGGTATCGTCCGAATGCTGGGCATCCTGGGCCTCACCTCCCATCTCATAGTACTCGTCAGCTAGCTCTTCATCTGCCTCATAGCTGACTAACTCGAGGCCTGTAGGGGTGGTATCCTCGGCCTGTGTGTCCCCAATGTGAAGAGATGGGCGGGTGCGACACTGGTTGGCGAAATGGCCAAACCCATTGCAGCGATAACACTGCTGTCGTGATCCACTAGGCTCCCCAATCATAGGTCCTTTACCTTTATCCTCCCAACGGATAGGAGGTGTAGGCAACAAAGGACGTGCAGGAGGTGCGGGTGCCGGTGGACGGGCTATGGGTGGGGCCGTAAGATGCTGGGGACGAGGAAGGTCCCTCGGGGGTGGAGGACGAGGCCTAGGAGCAAAGGGCTCGGGCGAGCGGGCTCCTGAGGTCGAGTCATGGGGGCCCTCGGATACGTGCCAGATGAGCCACGGGGCTCGACACTACGAAGGGGAAAGGAGCCCAACCGATGGGGTGACTCGAACTCGGCCTCGAACTGCTCCAATTCGAGAGCGATCTGATATGCCTGCTCCAAAGTGGTTGCATTGCGATGAAAGAGTTCATATTGATAATTGGGCCGTAAACCTCTTCGAAAGCGGGATATAGTCATGGTGTTCTCTTCCGTGACCCCACACCGTAAGTAATACTCATCGAACTCGGCGGTGTACTCGGTCACGGATCGGCTCCCTTGGGAGATGCTTTGCCACTTGTCTATAAGACGTTGGCGATATGAGGCGGGAAGGTATTTCTCCCTCAATTTGATTTTCATATCATCCCAAGTATCGATTTGGGGTTGACGTCGCTGATTGAGCAGGCTCTCCACATTGATCCAATAAGTTTGGGCCTACCCTTGCAGCTTCATCTTCGCGTATCGGACTCTTCGGTGGTCCATCATCTCAAACCACTCGAAGTACCGGTCCATGCCGGCCTCCCAATCTAAATACACCCTAGGGTCCAAGGACCCGCTAAAGGTGGGAGGGTCCGCACGCACACCCCTAAGGATGCGGTCGTCATCATCATCATCATCATCACGATTCCGTCGTTGATTCCGACGACCATTTCCCCCCTGATCATTGTCGGAGGCATAATCATCCACTATAGGCGCCCGTTGCCTCCCGACATCCACCACTTGAGCCCTTGGCACGGCGGGTGGCTGTGCCGGTTCTTGTTGGCCGTTCGTCGGCGCGGGTTGCGCCTCTACTGGGCCCCCCTCTAGAACGGCGATCCTCCCTACAAGGCCTTGAATGGACTGATCTGTACTCTCAGCCCGATCCTCGAGGGCTTTCATCCGCCCTTCTAGACACATTCCTATGCCATCCATACGCGTACTAAGACCATCCATACGCGTGTCAAGACGTTCCATAATGGCTCGGAACATCTCGACCGTCGAGGACTCATCGAAGCTACGGGCTCGGGAGTCCGCCATAGGTGGTGGTGGCGAGTATTGGGTACCTTGACGGGTGGGCATGCAAAGACACACGACCTAGAAGACACCGACTAATGCAAACACTCACTAGATGATGCACTTAGACCTAACCAATATCCGGTACGAGGCGGAGAAAAGCGATCCGAAGATCACTCGCGCAAGTACGCTACCCTCCCGATAGGCATAACCTAATGTTCGGGCAACGCCTTTTAATATACCGAGCTATTGGGTGAAATGCAATTTGAAAACACTTTTTTTTTGTTGTTTTCAAATGATGATCCTAGACTCGACTTATACTATGCAAGACATATGCAACGACTACCCTAGACTCAACTCGCTCTGATACCAAACTGATGCGGGACGGACACGGGGACCGACTCTACGTGGTATGGACCTCGGACTCTAGATGCGGAAACGACCAGCAACATATGATAGGAGAGACACTAAGCCTGACACGGAGAGCTCCTATGGGATATACGTCGCTAACAGAAATGTAAGCTCACTCGTCGTCCCAAGCGAGGGAAATGCGGATCGTGCGCGGTTGAAGAACCGGCAGAGTTCACGGGTAGTCGACTCACTTCTGGACTCGGATCGAGTCACGGGAGTGGTCACTCTCACACTCACAGCGGTGACATGGACACACGGGCTAGTACCTATCTCTCTCGGTAGCGGCAAAAGACCATATACTAGCTAAGTAAATGAACGCCAAGAGGTTCGGACCATTACCTCCACGCACCCGGCGTGGCGAAGACAACCCCGGTCGAATCACGGACTCCTGGTTAACAATTATTACAGCAATACACTAAGTCGACCCACTCCACGCAGGGAGGTAAAAGGTCACATGTGGGGTCTGGGAATCATGCAACTCGGGTTGACGGGCAACATCTTGATGTCGCCCGGTAGTGCCGAACTCCGCGTTTTCGTGCTTTCCGAATGGCGGCTTCTACGGGCCCGTGGGGCCCACGGACGGTGCTGTCCTCCGGATCTGCGGGGGTGGGACCCACTGTGATGGGGACCCTTGGTGGCGCTCCTCCACGGACGGCGGTCGGCCGGGAACATCGATCGGGGGTCGATCGGCCCCGATTCCCAATTCTTGAACTAACTTCCCACGGATTTTGATTGCTGTTTTCCGGCGCGCGCTCCGACGAAAACGACCGCTGCGATCAATCCCGACGTCGGATCGGGACGTATGAGCTATCGTTGGAAAGCTCTCTTCAAATGCTTCAATCTAGACCAAGAGAGATCTGCTCGATCTGGTCGGATCAGAACTTTATTGAATTGACAAGTCCCTGTTGTACAGTAACTGAAACCTCAGATCTACAGGTGAGTTGTCTGAAGACTACCTTTGAACGTGAGCCATATGGCCGATTCAGCTCCTGAGCTCTTCATCACACTTGTGGGATTTTGAACAAGGAGAACGGGGATATTTTTGGTCGACTGATTGGAGGTGGATGTGATTTGTTATGATTTGTTTACTGGAGGGTGGTCGGATCTGGGAACAGGTGGACAGCACTGTAGCTATCTCTGAGATTGATTTTTGAAAAATATGGGATGGCCTCACACAAATTCAAGAAAATTTAGGGACAGTGGGGTTGATGGACAGAACTCCCAGTAAAATTGGGAGCTCTAAAACAAATCGTAAAGGGGTCCGAACATTTGAAACATAGGGCGGGTGGAAATTGAAACAGCAAGCAGACAGATCTGGAAATTAAGGTTAGACGAAAATGAAAAAATATCAAAGGAGATCTTTATGACCAAACAAATTTTTAGGGATGTGCTTGCCAACTCTGGAACATCCCCTAAAAATCTCAAGTCGATCTGAGCTTGTGGCTGATGGCTGAATTTCTTGGAAGCTTCTGTGGTCGGATGAAGGCAGAACTCTGGCGATCTCGGCGGTGATGCGATGGCGGCTCGTGGCGGCGGCGGCGGCCACCGGAATGATAAGGGGAGGAGTCACACCTCCAGAGGAAAGCCTTCACAGCTTCAAGGGGGAGAGGGAGGAGAGAGGACGGGGGCGCACCAGGTTGCTCCAAGATATTTTCTTCCAAATGAATGCATTAATTCCTTAAAATGGGAAATTACAAGTATTTATGTGTTACATCTCACATCTATTGTCCACCGTTGGATCTAGGGGATGAAAATGGGTGGTCTGGATTGAGTGTGACACACACACAAAATACAATAAATAAATTAAGGGGGGGCGGCCCATTGACTAGGGTGGGTCAAGGGGACATGGTAGGTGGGAATGGGTGGATTTTGTTGACATTTGTATTCCAATGTCCCCCCACTTGGCCCACCCTTCTAGAAGCCTCCATGTGGAAGGTTGACTGACCCCACATAGGACCCTAGGCTGAGGTGGCTCTATGGGATGGGGCCTGGGGGGCCCGTGGGGCCCACGGGGTCCAAATTGCACATAAGCCCCTATTACAATCAAAATAGCAAACTGAATACAATGAAATAAACACAAATTACACATAAATAAAGTCTAACTAATATGATAAATGGGGAGGCTCAAGGCGGAGTCTCCAGGCTGTCTCCGAGCCAGATGGACGCTGAGGTGGCTCGAGTCGTGCTCCGTGTGCGGTACCGATGGCTCGACGTGTCGCGCCGCTCAACTGCTCGGGTGTCCGCACCAAAAATACTCAGCATCCCTTATGCAAGACATCTTTAGTGACTCAAGTCTAAGATCCAACTGTGCTACTGAGACATAGAATACCCTGATTGACAGTCAATATGATTACCATTCAGGGATTCTAGAACGGGTCAGTTTAGTGTACTCATTCCACTAATGAGCACCCACACACGTACTTCAATATCTCCACACTGATGACTATGAGAACAATCACACCCATTAAATGAGTAAGTATCATGTGTGCCAGTCTATCCGGATCTTCAACGTCTCTTCTTGAAGATCCTATGACTGGGAACATCTAGAACATGTACATCTGGATGATTAATCTCATTATCATAATCTCATTATGATCCAGCCATCATCGCACATGTTCAGGGACTTCATCACATTCAAATCATTAACACAAATTAAATATAACGAATAAATGCCATTAATATAAATATGAATAAGATATTATAAGAAATGTCACCATCACATCTCATGTGATTGGCTTGTAGGACATACATTTCTATCAATGACATCCCGTGGAAACTACAGCAACATGAACAACCGCCAAGGGACTTTTGTCTCCCGACGACCCCTCAGGAGGCCTCCTCCCTGTCTTGTTCATCCCACAGTGTAACTCCACCGAACCCCTCCGTACACGAGCTCGCAGAGATATGCCATCAGATCCATATGTTGATGGAGGCGTACCAAGGCCTCCTTGATCACCAAGTAGAGCAAGACCACGCTTCGACTGTGCCCCCACCCCCTAAAATAGAGGGGCTCCCACCGTGGCAGAGTCACGCCGTGTGTTCAAGCCTTCGCTGCTCTCTATCGCCTACACACCTTGCCCGTGCAGCTAGCTGTCTCGGCACCCTGCCAGTTCGTTGCACTCCAACCCAGAAATGACGCAACGACTGAGGTGCTATGAACAAAGTTTGCTACTTGGATGACATCCTCCAGGCAGCGCAGACAAAGGGGCTGATCAACGACGACACCAACTTCCATGCTCTGTTCTCTCGCAAGATCATGGAAGTATCGATCCCCCTAAAGTTCTAGTTGCCGGTGTTTACTCTACACGATGGCACCACAGATCCCACCGACCATATGGACAAGTTTCAGTCCAACTTGGTCGTTCATCGGGTCTCGAACACTATCAAATGTCTGGCATTTGTCACCACGTTGCGAGAGAATACTCGAACGTGACTTGAATATATAACGACCCAAGATCTAGATACCAGGAATTACCCAATACCATTCGAATCCTAGCCCGCCACCCACAAGCCAGAAGGCTTAGAAGGGTTATTTAGGAGTGTGGAGGTACATTAAAATTTAAAATAATGTGAGGAGCAACTATATAATTAACTTTTTAAATAACAGAAAATAAAATTACATTATCAATTAATAATCTAACTACAGAGTCCAGTCCAACAAGATACAGTCTATAGGGAAAAGAAACGTACTCAACTGCCGGGTAAGCCCCCAGCTCTGGCAAACTGGCAACTGCCAACCTCCGCGCTGCACCTTCGAATCTTGAGGAGGAATCTCTACACCTGAAAAGAAAGGGGGTGAGCCTCATCTCATTGGCTCAGTAGGGGTCCTACGGATCCCTACCACAAAAATAAAGGCGGTAAATAGCAGCAATAACAGCAATAACAATAACAACAGCAGCAATAACAGGAGTAGCAACAACAATAATAACAACGAGGGTAACAGCCATAGCAAGAACAGTAATGACCATAATCGATGGAACCACGACTCTCTAAGCTACTCCTATTCTCAACAAAAAACTTGGACCTCACGGGTGAAACTACCAAACTATCGGCAAACCACGGCTACCACTATAAGAAAAATTGGGAATACCGACGGAACTTTTCGACGGAAATAAGTTCATCGGAAATACGTAGGAAACTTTTAAACTTTCTGACGAAAAACATTATGTCGAAAATCAGTCGGTAATTACCGACCTATTTTTGACATATTATTTTTGTCAGAAATACGTCGAAACTTTTCCATGGATAAAAAGGTGGTCGGAAATATGTCGAAACTTTCTGACGTATTTCCGACAGAATTAAATTTCATCAGGAAGCCCTAAAGAAGGACAAGTTTGGGGTGAAATTTAGGAATAGTTTTCGATGGAATAAAATATGGCCGAACATACGTCAGAAAGTTTCGATGTTTTTCTGACTAACATGTAATACGTCGAAAAGTTCTAACATATTTCTGACCAATAAATTTTTCATTGGAAAAACCAGAAATTTTAATTAATTATTTATAGGAATGGTGGGAATTATTTCACTAGTTTCTGACGGAATAATTTTCAGTCGAAAATATCAATCAGTTCCGACGGAATGTATGTTAATCGGAAATACGTCAAAAAATTTTGGCATATTTTCAACTGACAATTATTCTATCGGAAATCCCTTTCCGATGTATGTTCGACAGATAATTTTTCATCGGAAATCTAGTTATTTGTCACCTATTTGTCTCTATGAAATTTACTACGCATTATTCTGTGTTTCGTGAACTTGCTTAATTTCTTATCTTATTATAATATAGTGTGTCTATTGTTTAGACTATGTTATATGCACCTACTTAAGTTCATTCATGTCTTTTGTCATGTTTACATAGTCACCTTGTGGTATTATTTTCTGACTCATTACCTTGCGATTTCTATGTTCAATATGATGAAAATGGATCATAGCATCACTTTCTGTTTGCTTGTATACATTATTTATCTTGGTTGAACTCACAATAAAGTTTCTCGTCCAACTTTGAAATGTTTGCCAAGGTAGTAATGTAAAGCCTGTAATGCAGGTTAACAAAGTTTGCCAAGTTAGCAGTGTCCACCTCACTTCTTTTTTTTAGCTTTGCCTTTGTGCTGTTCATGGTGTGTTTGAGTTGTTATCTGCGATTGGCATAGCAACACAATTCTAGGGTCATTCAAGTCCAGGTAATTGGGTATACGTCTAACATTATTTCTGGATTCTTAATTTTACATTATTTTGGTACGGTATGCATCTAACATTATGTGACATGTGTTCTAATTACAATACCCCAGGTCATACAAGTCCAGGTAATTGGGTTGCTTTATATGTAAGATAGAATAAGAACTTAATTTGGTTTGAAGAATGTGTGCTCCCTGGCGTTTGACAGGAAACCCAAATCATAGGCCACGCTGAAATTCTACAAGACCCTTGTTTATGCACCAAATTTTACCAGGTTGAACTCCAACCTCCGGTTGGCACGAGGCCAAATGACCAAGAATATATGCCTGATAGGTATGCTCATCTATATAGTACAATTTCTTACAGTGGTTTTTCAGATATAAAAAACTACAAGTTCTAGCTATAACTTAATTTTTTGCACACTCTATGATGTCATTTGCAGACAATATGCTTGAGAAAGTGCATCAAAATGGATAAAAAACTATCAATCAAATATCTGGATACCCTACATATGCCTCGCTTCATGTGCAAAAGGAGAACTGATGGGGGCAGAGAGCAGTAGCCAACTTTGTATGCCATTTTGAAGTGTCACGGGGTCTAGAGTTTTTTTTTATTCAGTGTAAATGCCTACAATGATATGTAGACAATCTTTGTATTTAAGTAGTGTGATGTATGGACTGTTGTGGACGCACTCTGAATATGCTTTGAATTCATTGATTCTTTATTCATCTTTTCATTCGTGATTTATTCAATATTGTGTACTGAAATTCATAGGCTATGGTGACCAAATTCTGAAACTGCCGAGAATGAAACAAGCAAAACAGAAACTACAAATGTTGATCATGAAGCTACTTGACTCCAAAATTGAAGTTCAGCTTGAGCTGCTGCATATCAGGGAATGAAATGCTATGATTCAACATATTTTCGGTTTGTTTAAGGTCATAACGAATAAAAAAAATCTCTGGGGAAGAAACCAAATCTAAAGGGCTCATGCTCCAATTGAAAATTCAGAACAGGATCTTCATCCCGTTTCACAAATGTTCATGCATCTGCATACGCCTCATGTTCAGCAGCGCATCCCCAACCGAAAAATGGGTTCACAAATTTCATGACAGACGAAGTAGTTCAGAAGAGGAGCCAGCAGTTTAAAAGCTAAGCTTTCAGTCCAAAAACGGTCGACCGATTTGCAAAATTTGGTCAACTGAAGTAACCATATGAGCCCTACAGCTAAGGGCGAAAAATAGCCTACACGGGTCACAAATATGAGTTATGGGTGACAAATAAGTCAGTAGAGGTGACAAATAGCTAAGTTTCATACGTCTTGATTCTTGAGGTTCAGATGTTTCTGACTTTCACAAAATATTTTTGATAATGTTAATCCATGAATATCCATGAGTTTTGTGAAGATAGTTCGATTTTTGATCAAAGGAATGGCCAAATAGCACAGCCAGTTATCGCTGACATATGCCAGGTCATGGGTGTAGAATATTAGCTAAGGATGACAAATAGGTCACCAAGGGTGAAAAATAGCTTGTAAGGAATAAGGATGAAAAATATCAGGTAAGGGCGACAAATAGGTCCATATGGGTGAAAAATACCTTCTAAGACTGATATATGGACAACAGAGCAAAAAGTAGTGAAAGTGATGAAGCTGCGTCAATGTCATGAGGCCTTGGCATCGACATAGGTACATACAAAGGTGAAGAGTGGTTAAAGGCGATGGCTATCGAGGAATAAGGGTGACAAATAGCTCATTAGAGCTGACAAATGCCCGATAACAGTGACAAATGGCTTCCTAACGGTGACAAATGGCCGTTAGCAGTGAAACATGAAGAATGATCAAGTTTCTTCACTGAAATTAATTGTGCATGGGTTTCTAAAATCCATCATCTCAGATCTGGAGTGTTCTTTAGCATTGGACGAACATGTTCATCTCTTCCAAGACCAAGCAACAAGGCAAGAACAAAAGAGAATAAAGAAGAGAAGAACAAGGAGAGCAAGAATAGAAAAAGAGCTGAGAAGAAGAAGAACCTAAGGGATGCTAACGCAACGTTGGAACAGAGTCAACGCTGCCAAGAGCAAACTTCAAAGAGGATGATAAATGAAGAGAACAATTGGCAAATGCTGAAGAGAAGAGCTTCAAGGGTGAAATGCAGTCACTCAGGGGTGACAAATAGCCTTCAACGGCAACAAATGGACCTACAAAGCTTTCTACGGTAACTCACGTTCAAAGGTGACGACCTACAGGAGATAAGGATTGTACACTTATTCATTTCTCTTTATTGTCTTCAATGTAATAGTTGTACATCGAAAAATGTGTATTATAGTATGCGAGAAATGAATAAGTGTACAATCCTTGAACAACTCTACATTTTTATCGGCTTCATTATAACAGTTGTAAACTCTACACTGTAATGTCTATTTCCTGATTTGGCAACTGGCTCTTTCTTCTGGCGGAGCTGCCGGCTGGTCTGGGGTCTCTCTTGTCCCCCTCTTGATGTTTTTTCTTGGGATGTTTCCCCCTGCTGTATCAGGCCCTATCGTTTTCATAAGATAGAGTGCCCTTCTCTCTAATCTTCGGTGTTCTTGGGATATGCTTCCCCCTGCTGTACCGGTCCCTATCACCTTGTTTAGTTAGGGTGCACTCCTCTTAGGCCGTTGGGCATCCCTGTATTTCTCCTTTTGCTTTTGTTCAATGGAAATCAAAAAACTTTGCCGGACTAAAAAAAACTCTACAGTGTAATGAACAACTTTGCCTACCATCTTATTGTTGGGTGCAATACGGGATCTAGAGGGGGGGGGTGAATAGATCCCCTTTCAAAAACTTATGCTCAAATAAAAACTTCGCCCACTAAAATCAGAAGACATATATTTATAGACCAGATAATGTGATTTTATGAATTTATCTTATCCAGAAGCAAATTCTTCTATTGGTCCACGTGTCAAGAGTCTTTTGAGAGGATGCCACGTGGCCTAGGGAGATGTGCCAGGTTGCCTTGGATCATGTGCCAAATGATTGGCCTTCGAACATAAGTGAATCTCTCATGGCAGATGCAAGTCTAAAGCCTTCCGAGCTATTTTTCAGCCTTACTAGATATTTTACACCTTTATTGCATATTTGTCAGCTATATGCACGTATTTGTCACCCTTATCGCTAGGAGCCGTCGCCATAACCATTTTCCAGTTAGCCTTGAGCCATCGCGTTAAGCTATTTGTCACCACTAGCGCTTCATTTGTCACCCTTAAGCACTATTTGTCACCGTTATGGCTCATTTGTCACTGCTGCAGGCCATATATCACCATTGAGGTATTTCTCAGCTCTGCTGCCCATATTTCACCGTAAGGAACCATTTTTCACCGTTGAAAACTATTTGTCAGCTCTGTGTATTTCTTTGTCAGCCATGAATCTCATTTGTTGCCTATGTTTCTCATATGTCAGTTGTTTGTTGTTCTTCCCTTCGCCGCGTTGACTCAATTGATCATTGCGTCAACCCCACTTCAGTGTTTCTTCTTCTCAGCTCTCTTTCTCCCGTGCCAACCTATTTGGCACCAGTATGAAGCTATTTTTCACCCTTAATCCATATTTGTCAGCCTTGTGGAACTCTTTGTCACTTCAGTTTTCTTCAGCTTCAGGTGGCTCTGAAGTCGACTCTAAAGTCGTTTGGAGTCGACTCGACTCCATCAATTCTTCATGCTTTCAGTCTTATCACCCATATTTCAGCCTAAACAAACCATTTGTTAGCCTTATCGCCTATTTGTCACTGTTGCCTACCTATTTGTCACTGCTATTTGACATAGCCGTCACCTTTGATTCCTTTATTTTCTGGCTTGCTGGCTGAATTCGAGTCGGCTCCAAACGCAACCGAAGTTGACTCTAGTCGACTCTTCTTCTTCAAATTCCTTATTCTTTCATCTGACAGCTACATTTGAACTACTTTGATCTTCATCAATCTTATTGATATGTGTTTCATGTATAGTGTGAATATTGATGTGTTTCATAATAATATGTGACCATGTTATGCGTGAGCATGCATTGTGTGTTGCCAACAAATGATACCATATGTTCCTTTTTTACTAATTTTTATGTTTAATATTTATAGTATTATTGCTGCAGAAGACAAGCAGAAATGATACCATCAAATGTATCACGAGGTTGTTGCAAAGGTTGTGCATATCTAAACCGACTTTGTACATTTATAAGAAACATTATTTACAAGAGATAAAGCCTGAATATGAACAATATTCCCATATAAGTGATGCACACTTGAGCATAATAAGCTGACAGGTTACATCAGAAATAGAGTTGAACTCAAGCAAAAGTTTAGCTGAACTCAAGAATTTTGTAATGGGTCGGATCGTTTTTCAAAAGTACTTGGGTGCATTGACCTGTTGAGTGCATACCGTGCAGCTAACCATAGGTGCATTGACTTATTGAGTGCGTATCATATAGCTAACCATAGGTGCTTTATGTTTTTTATTTAACACCAATAAATTGTGAACCATCATGTTTTGTAAGGGCATATGATTTATCTCTAAAAGGAAGGGTAGTTTCATAATACTCCCTCACAATTTGTAAATTCGACAGATTTATTTCTCTTACTCCACCCTATTTTATATTTCTCAGTGTCGAAACCCTCGTTAACCCAGAGTCGGTGCATCCATCTCCATTTGGGAATCCTCTGACGCACCAAGGTGTTCTTCTTCGTATGTCACCATATAACCTACTCATCTCATCCTTGTCCTCTGTCTCATCCTTCAGTGAATCAAACCATCATTCGTGTCTGTCTCATCCTTGCTCCTCTCGTTTCATGATGTCTCTGCCATCCACTAGAAGCAAAGGAAAGCAAGTAGCTCCAGAGGAGCAGCCACCAGCTGCCGCCAGACCCACCAAGGAGGTTCGATCGAAGCATGTACATGATAGAGGAACTTTCGCAAGTCACTCCAAGCCGCAGCCGGAGGTCTCTTCAAAAAGAAAGGGGAGAGCGACAGACTCACCGGCTAAACGGTGTTGGGCATCTCAGGAAGAGTAGACGCAAAATGTGATAGAAGAGGAGCAGGTACCCAGGTTCATATGTTCTTGATGATGAATGCTTAAATCCCTTAGTTTCATACGTTTTGATGCTATCAATGCTTGTTTTGATAGTGTTAATACATGGATTTCCATGAGATTTGTGAAGACAGGTTTGATTTTGAACAAATCAATGGCCAACAGTGTGACAAATGGCCAGTAAATGGTGAAAAATACCTGCTAAGGGTGACAAATAGGTCACCAAGGGTGAAAAATAGCTCTGGACGTTGAAATCTGCTTGAGATGTTGAGTTTGGTAGAAGCGGCGTCGACTCTAAATGTGAACTATTTGAAGCAAGGCTTTAGCTACGAAATATGGGTGACAAATAGCTGTGTAGAGGTGAAAAATGGATCACCAAGGGTGTAAAATGCCTTCTATGTTTGAAAAATAGTCGTTGGAGCTACAAACAAGGAAAACGCAGAAACGGAGTTGACTCCAAAGGGCTTTGGAGTCGACTCGAGTTTAGTTGAAGCTCAATATGAAAATCGAGCAATAGCGACAGAATAAGGGTGACAAATAGCTCGTCTCAGGTGACAAATAGCCATTATCTGTGACAAATAGCTCCTTAGAGGTGAAAAATAGCTCTTAACAGTGAAACATCAAGAGCTATCAAGCCTGTTCGAAGCAATTAAGTGTGTATGGCTTCTCTAACCCAATTATCTCGATTCTAGAGCTTCCTTAAGATGTGGACGACACTAATTAACCCTTTTCAAGATCAAGAGATTGGATTAACCTACAGTTCCTATGGTAATTTTAAATGGTGAAGACGAGAAGATGCGGTAGCTTTGTCTTTTTGAAGAATAGTTTGCTATCAAGAGGAACGAATCCTCTCCCCCGCTGAGCTTCACAGCTTGCTTACAAGAGATATAAGATAAAAAGAAAAACAAAGACACTAGAGAAACTCAAACAGGATGTAAGACGTTCAATCAGAATGTAGATGTCCCTGTCCGAGACTGGAGGGCTAGGCTACTTTGGTGGTGCTGTCTTCTTTTTCTTCTCTGTTTCTGGTAGTGCTCTTCTTCTTCTCTTCTTCTCCTTCCTCCTTGGACGAACTGGGCTTCTTATCAAACCTCCTCTCCTAGTACCTTTCCTGACGCCGCATGAATCTTCTTCTTCTTCGCTGAAGGTTGGAGATGGGTCCTTTTTCTTCTCACCAAGGGACTCTATCGGATGGAGAGTCTTCTTCTTGGAGCTACAGGAACTCTTCTACTCTTTCTCTCTGTTCTTCTTTTTCTCCTGATCTTTGTCTCTCTTTTTCCTCTCCTCTCTATCTCCATATGGGGCTCTCCCTCAGTTCTTATTTTTTCTTTTCTTCTCTCTTCTCCTCTTTTTCTTTGCACTCCCTCTTCGAATGGGGCTCTTCCTTTTTTTTTTAAGCAGGTTCTTCGTGCACCCATTTCTCATGCTCTCTTTTGTACAATCCACACGCTCGGATGAAAAAAGTAAATCAAATATTCCTATGGGGTTTCTGCTATGACCTTTCACAGTCAGAACCATTTTGAACACTAGATGAGGTTCTTTCTTTGATCTTGACAGTGTTTATCAGTGTCGTCCATGGCTTAATGAAGCTTCCATTCTGATAAAATAGGGTTTAGAAACTCAAGCATAGTAGTTTTTCAACGAAGAAGCATGATCACTCTTCACGTTTCACTGCTGCAAGCTATTTGTCACTGTTAGGAAGCTATTTTTCACCCTTATTGGCTATTTTTCACCCTAAAGAGCTATTTTTCACCCTTAATGCATCGCTACGGCTCCATTCACACCTTGCGAGCTACAACTAGCCTGCGTCGACTCCACGGACCCATTGCATCGACGCAACTCCATTTTTTTTGACATTTCCAACGTTGTAGCCTATTTTACACCGATATAGGTCTATTTGTCACCGATACGGGTCCATTTGTCACCGATACAGGACGTAGTTCAGCGAAGGCTTGCGGTGTGATTCCTGCTAGGTGGAGTCAACTCCGGTTCACTAAGGAGTTGACTCTCCTTCAGTTCTTTTCAAAGCGATGCGCTCCCTTTAGCCTCTTTCGCTATTTGTCACCCTTACTGACCTTTTTTTCACCCTTAGCAGGCATTTTACACCCTTAACTGGCCATTTGTCAGCGATAACATGCTGTTTAGTCTGCTCTATGATTTTCACTCTTCTAACCATTTCCTTGACCCAAAATCAAATCTGTCTTCACAAGGCTCATGAAAATTCATGTATTAACACTATCAAAAATATTTTTCAGCATAAAAAACATATTAAATTTAAACACATATGCAACTCAAAGATCAAAACACATGAACCTCTAGGATTATAGACGTATAAGACTCTAAGATCAAAAAGCGCATGAACCTCAAGGATCAAAAGACATATGAAACTTAAGAGTCAAAGAGGATATGAAACTCAAGGATGAATAATCACATGAAGCTCGAGAAAGATTCTCGACAACATCAAAACCAGTGTTTAATGAATCATAGTGCAAGACATTATCAAAGCATGACATGAACTTATCAAGAAGTATATTAATGACTTATTGTGTGTGACATCATCACAACCATAGTTTAATGAGTCATAGTGTATGACATCATTAAAATCGCAGGCACACAACTCACGAAACATGAAATGGTCAATACGTGATCGATACGGCTCTGAATACCTTTTCGTACCCCGATGTGGGGCTTTCAAGACTTGTCAACACACTCTCTCTTATTTTTATAGGAATCGACTTATAGGCCATGCGGCCCCATTTATTGGCGATTAATCAAACGTTTTCCCCTATTCGAGGGGAGGTAAGTGATGTCATGACCTTTATGACACGGCGGGTCTCCAATCCCGATCCGATGACCACCATCGTCTGGTAAGTCAGACAAAGCACACCTTGAGTTCCAGACCATCCCAATCTTGGAACCTGAACACATTCTCACACACGTGACTGGCACGCCCTCACACGATAAAACTGATAAAAGATATAATGATATTTTGATATTATCCTAAAGTGCTTCCAACATGCCCCCGCGAGGAGCCCTAGCTCCCGAAAATTCATTATAGACGTGTCGATAAAATCACAACACATGTATGCCGGGACACAGAACATAAAATGGTCAACATGTCACTGATATGGCTCTGAATACCTTTTCGCACCCCAATGTGGGGCTTTCAAGGCTTTTCAACACGCTCTCTCTTCTTCTTATAGGAATCGACTTATAGGCCATGCGGCCCCATTTCTTGGTGATTAATCAAACATTCTCCCCTCTCTGAGGGGGTGTAATTAACTCCGTGACCTTTATGGCACGGTGGGTCTCCAGTCCCGACGCGATGCCCACCATTGCCTAGTTAGTCAGACGGAGCGCACCTTGGGTTCCAGACCATCCCAGTCTTGGAACGTGAACACATTGTCACACACGTGACTGGCACGCCCTTGCACGATAAAATCGATAAAAGATACAATGACATTTTATTATTATCCTAAAGTTCTTCCAACATGCCCCCGCGAGGAGCCCTAGCTCCCAAAACTTCATTATAGATGTGTCGGTAAAATCACAACACATGTATGCTGGGGCACGAAACATGAAATGGTCAACATGTGACTGATACGGGTCTGAATACCTTTTCGCACCCCGATGTGGGGCTTTCAAGGCTTTTCAACACGCTCTCTCATCTTTTTATAGGAATCGACTTATAGGCCATGCAGCCCCATTTCTTGGCGATTCATCAAACGTTCTCCTCTCTCTGAAAGGATGTAATTAACGCCATGACCTTTATGGCACGGCGGGTCTTCAGTCCCGACCCAATGCCCGCCATCGTCTGGTTAGTCAGACGGAGCGCACCTTGGGTTCCAGACTATCCTAGTCTTGGAACCTGAACACATTGTCACACACCTGACTAGCACGCCCTCGCACGATAAAACTGATAAAAGATACAACGATATTTTATTATTATCCTAAAGTCCTTCCAACATGCCCCCGCGAGGAGTCCTAGCTCCCGAAAATTTATTATAGACGTGTCGGTAAAATCACAACACATGTATACTGGGGAACGAAACATGAAATGGTCAACAAGTGACCGATACGGCTCTGAATTCCTTTTCGCAATCCGATGTGGGGCTTTCAAGGCTGTTCAACATGCTCTCTCTTCCTTTTATAGGAATCGACTTATAGGCCATGTGACCCCATTTCTTGGCGATTAATCAAACGTTCTCCCCTCTCTGAGGGGATGTAATTAATACCGTGACCTTTATGCCACAGCGGGTCTCCAGTCTCGAACCGATGCCCACCATCATCTTGTTAGTCAAACGGAGCGCACCTTGGGTTCCAGACCATCCCAGTCTTGGAACCTGAACACATTGTCACACACGTGACTGGCACACTCTCGCACGATAAAACTGATAAAAGATACAACGATATTTTATTATTATCGTAAAGTGCTTCCAACATGCCCCTGCGAGGAGCCCTAGCTCCCGAAAATTCATTATAGACGTGTCGATAAAATCACAACACATGTATGTCGGGGCACAGAACATGAAATGGTCAACATGTGATGGATATGGCTCTGAATATCATTTCACACCCCGATGTGGGGCTTTCAAGGCTTTTCAACACGCTCTCTCTTCTTTTTATAAGAATCAACTTATAGGCCATGAGGCCCCATTTCTTGGCGATTAATCAAACGTTCTCCCCTCTCCGAGGGGATGTAATTAATGACGTGACCATTAGGGCACGATAGGTCTCAAGTCTCGACTCGATGCCCACCATCATCAGGTTAGTCAAATGGAGCGCACCTTGGGTTCCAAACCATCCCAATCTTGGAACCTGAACACATTGTCACACATGTGACTGGCACACCCTCACATGATAAAACTGATAAAAGATACAATGATATTTCATTATTATCCTAAAGTGCTTCCAATATGCCCCCGCGAGGAGCCCTAGCTCCCGAAAATTCATTATAGACGTGTCGGTAAAATCACAACACATGTATGCCGTGACACGGAACATGAAATGGTCAACATGTGACCGATACGGCACTGAATACCTTTTTGCACCTCGATGTGGGGCTTTCAAGGCTTTTGAACATGCTCTCTCTTCTTTTTATAGGAATCGACTTATAGGTCATGCGGCCCCATTTCTTGGCGATTAATCAAACGTTCTCCCCTCTCTGAGGGGATGTAATTAACGCCGTGACCTTTATGGCACGGCGGGTCTCCAGTCCCGATCCAATACCCACCATCATCTGGTTAGTCAGACGAAGCACACCTTGGGTTCCAGACCATCCCAGTCTTGGAACCTGAACACATTGTCACACACGTGACTGGCACACCCTCGCCCGATAAAACCGATAAAAGATAAAATGATATTTTATTATTATCCTAAAGTGCTCTCCACATGCCTCCGTGAGGAGCCCTAGCTCCCGAAAATTCGTTATAGACGTGTCGGTAAAATCACAACACATGCATGCCGGGGTACGGAACATGAAATGGTCAACATGTGACCGATACGGCTCTGAATGCCGGGGTACGGAACATGAAATGGTCAACATGTGACCGATACGGCTCTGAATGCCGGGGTACGGAACATGAAATGGTCAACATGTGACCGATATGGCTCTGAATACCTTTTCGCACCCCGATATGGGGCTTTCACGGCTGTTCAACACGCTCACTCTTCTTTTTATAGGAATCAACTTTTAGGCCATGTGGCCCCATTTCTTGGTGATTAATCAAATATTCTTCCCTCTCTGAGGGGATATAATTAACGCCGTGACCTTTATGGCACGGCGGATCTCCAGTCCCGACCCGGTGCCCACCATCATTTGGTTAGTAAGACGGAGCGCACCTTGGGTTCCAGACCATCACAATCTTGGAACCTGAACACATTGTCACACACGTGACAGGCACACCCTCGCACTATAAAACCGATAAAAGATACAACGACATTTTATTATTATCCTAAAGTGCTTCCAACATGCCCCCGCGAGGAGCCCTAGCTCCCGAAAATTCATTATAGACGTGTAGGTAAAATCACAACACGTGTATGCCGGGGCACGGAACATGAAATGGTCAACATGTGACCGATACGGCTCTAAATACCTTTTCGCATCCTGATGTGGGGCTTTCAAGGCTTTTCAACATGCTCTCTCTTCTGTTTATAGGAATCGACTTTTAGGCCATGCGGCCCCATTTCTTCACGATTAATCAAACGTTCTCCCCTCTCTAAGGGCATGTAATTAACGCTGTGACCTTTATGGCACGGCGGCTCTCCAGTCCCGACCCAATGCCCACCATCGTTTGGATAGTCAGACGAAGCGCACCATGGGTTCCAGACCATCCCAGTCTTGAAACCTGAACACATTGTCACACACGTGACAGGCACGCCCTTGCACGATAAAATCGATAAAAGATACAATGATATTTTATTATTATCCTAAGGTGCTCCCAACATGTCCCAGCGAGGAGCCCTAGCTCCCAAAAATTCATTATACACGTGTCGGTAAAATCACAACACATGTATGTCGAGGCACGGAACACGAAATGGTCAACATGTGACCAATATGGCTCTGAATACCTTTTCACACCCTGATGTGGGGCTTTCAAGGTTTTTCAACACGCTCTCTCTTCTTTTTATAGGAATCGACTTATAGGCCATGCGGCCCCATTTCTTGGCGATTAATCAAACATTCTCCCCTCTCTGAGGGGATGCAATTAACGCCGTGACCTTTATGGCACAGCGGGTCGATCCCTAGTCCCTACCCGATGCCCACCATCGCCTGGTTAGTCAGACGGAGCACACATTGGGTTGCAGACCATCCCAGTCTTGGAATCTAAACACATTGTCACACACGTGACTGGCACACCGTTGCACGATAAAATCGATAAAAGATACAATGATATTATATTATTATCCTAAAGTGCTTCCAACATACCCCCGCGAGGAGCCCTAGCTCTCGAAAATTCATTATAGACGTGTGGGTAAAATCACAACACATGTATGCCGGGGCACGGAACATGAAATGGTCAACATATGACTGATACGACTCTGAATACCTTTTCGCACCCCGATGTGGGGCTTTCAAGGCTTTTTAACACGCTCTCTTTTCTTTTTATAGGAATCGACTTATAGGCCATGCAGCCCCATTTCTTGGCGATTAATCAAACGTTCCCCCCTCTCTGAGGGGAAAGTACTTAACGCCGTGACCTTTATGGCACGGCGGGTCTCCAGTCCCGACCCGATGTCCACCATCGTCTAGTTAGTCAGACAGAGCCCACCTTTGGTTCTAGACCATCCCAGTTTTGGAACCTGAACACATTGTCACACACGTGACTGGCACGCACTCGCACGATAAAACTGATGGAAGATATAATGATATTTTATTATTTTCCTAAAGTGCTTCTAACATGCCCCCGCGAGGAGCCCTAGCTCCCGAAAATTCATTATAGACGTGTCGGTAAAATCACAACACATGTACGCCGGGGCGCGGAACATGAAATGGTCTACATGTGATCGATACGGCTCTGAATACCTTTTCACACCCCGATGTGGGGCTTTCAAGGCTTTTCAACACGCTCTCTCTTCTTTTTATTGGAATCGACTTATAGGCCTTGCGGCCATTTCTTGATGATTAATCAAACGTTCTCCCCTTTCTGAGGGGATGTAATTAACGCCGTGACCTTTATGGCACAGAGGGTCTTCAGTCCCGACCTGATGCCCACCATTGTGTGGTTAGTCAGATGGAGCGCACCTTGGGTTCCAGACCATCCCAGTCTTGGAACCTGAACACATTGCCACACACGTGACTGGCACGCCCTCGAATGATAAAATCGATAAAAGATACAATGATATTTTATTATTATCCTAAAGTGCTTCCAATATGCCCCCGCGAGGAGCCCTAGCTCCTGAAAATTCATTATAGACGTGTCGGTATAATCACAACACATGTATGCCGGGGCAAGGAACATGAAATGGTCAACTTGTGATTGATATGGCTATGAATACCCTTTCGCACCCCGATGTGGGGCTTTCAAGGCTTTTCAACACGCTCTCTCTTCTTTTTTAGGAATCGACTTATAGGCTATGCGGCCCCATTTCTTGGCGATTAATCCAACATTCTCTCCTCTCTGAGGGGTTGTAATTAACGCCGTGACCATTATGGCACGGCGAGTCTCCAGTCCCGACTCGATGCCCACCATCATCTGGTTAGTCAGACGGAGAGCACTTTAGGTTCCAGGCCATCCCAGTCTTGGAACTTGAACACATTGTCACACATGTGACTGGCACGCCCTCGCATGATAAAATTGATAAAAGATACAATGATATTTTATTATTATCCTAATGTGCTTCCAACATGCCCCGGCGAGGAGCCCTAGGTCCCCATCGTCGGTGCCGCTGCTCTTTCCCACTCTAACATTCACAGGTTTCGGAGCGTTTTCGTGGGTCCCGTGTTACGTTTCATAAGTAAATTAAGTATAAATTCTCTAAATTATAGATCTTCGGATCTCTAAATAATAAATAATAAACTTATTTTTTAAGATGTAATGATATTTTATATTGAGAGAGATTTTATCCTATTAGAAGAAATGAATGAATGAGAAAAAATGATGAATGAACGAATGAAAAAAATGGTGAGATTGGAAATAAAAAGAGAAAAGAAAGAGAAAAAAATGGCGGCAAATGAAAAAATGGTGGCAAATAAAAACAGAAAAGAATGAGAAAAAACACCCTAACCCCTCCTCCTCTCCTCCTTCCTCCTCCTCTCGACCTCCCTTTCCTCTCTTACGATCTCACCCCTCTCTCAATCTCTCACGGGCGGGCGGCGGAGTGGCGAGGGTGGGCAGGCGCGACGGAGCTACCCAGGGAGACCGGTGAGGGGCGAGCGGAGGCGACACCAGCAGCGAGGGCACAGTGGCGGCAGTGAGCTCTGGCAGCGGCGGCGGTCAAATTATTTCTGGCGGACACCCCACACCACAGGTATTCCACTCTCCCCCTCTCCCGTTGGCCCCGCTCCCCCTCCCTGCTCCCGCCCTCCGTCACTCTCACTCTCACACACATACACACGCATGGCTCGGTCCCCTCTCCCAGCTCCCGCCCACTCTCTCTCTCTCACTCTCACACACATAGACATAGGGAGGGGGAATGTGGATGGGAAGGGGATGCGGATATGAATATGGACGTGTGTGTGTGAATATGGACGTGAAAGTGGATGTGGATATGAATGTGGATGGGAAATTTTGTTTGCAGGTGATGATGCCAATGTGAATGTGTGTGAATGTGCATGGGAAGGGGGATGTGGATATAAATGTGTGTGCGTAAATGTGGATATGACCCTTTTTTTCATTTTTGCCCATTCAAGATTTTTGTTATGATATATGTGGTTAGTATGCTTGGATACTAATGACATATATTGAACACAAAGTCTTGAATTGTCATGTTGGACAGTCTATGGATATTTGATCATTCGGTGTTGTTTATTATATGTGCTTCTTGGTTTCTTTTATAGTATCATTGGTTTGATCCTAATTCAGTTCGAAACGACACAATATATGGGATTGTCGATGTCAAACATAGATCCAAATTGAATACCTATGAGCCGTTCATTTTTGCCGCACAAGTGTAGATAAACTATCTACCCAGCCCCCAAACTAAACAAATATGTGCATGAGGTATGAACAAAGGAAAGGGGCGATGAAGATCTAACAGTGATCGCCACCAAGGATGAGCAACGCCAAAGGGTGTGGGGAAAGGATGAAGAGGGCGCTGCGTACCTTGGAAAAAAGGATGAAGAACGTAGCCGGGAAGACCGCCTCAACGTGATCACGCTTAACAAACGGGATGCGGGAAACGATGTGGATGTCACCTCCTCTCCTTCTAGCTGGCTAGACGAAGAAGGCCTTACGTCATGCTCATGCTCTCCTGCAAAACAAATCCAAACAATAAGGAAAACCCATTAGAAACATGAAGTGTAATATCAAATCCCGTTTGTGTAAAATAGGGTGAGAAATTGAGGGAGAACGCACCGGGGGAGGGTTTTTAACCCCTGTGAAAGGGTGCGAATGATATGTGTATGTGTTGTGATGAGAATGAAACAAAGAGATTGAAAAATCACGCAACACAACTGCGGGAATATGCCATGCAAAACGGAGAAAAATACAGACATAGCGGAAAAGTGCAGATTGTGATGATTTTGGAAAAGTGGAGGACGAGAACTAAGAGAAGAGATGAAGAAAATGAGCCCTTGAGCGTGGAAATCAAAGTCAATACTTACCTTTACAGGATGGGGTCGAAGAGACGAGTTGGAGATGCGGCATGGCTTCACCCCGAACCAAGAAAGAGCCCCCCTTTCACGCACTGCAAACTGGGTGCTTTATATAGAGGTGCAGAAACCCTAGGGTTAGAATTCTGAGATAAACACCCAATTTCAGAGATTTAGATGCATAAACCTCGAGATAATAGCAAAAGTAAGAGTCTTGGATAGATGGAAACCGAGATGGAGGCTTATCTCCCTCGAAAATGGTGTCAAATAGGAGTCCAAAGAGCCCTGCGGCAAAGAAATCGAAGTTCGGAATCATTCGGATTCTGTTCTGAAGAAACGGTCTATCGCGAGACCGCCATTTGAAAAAACGGTCATACAAGGACCGCCATTTGAATAAACGGTCATATGGGAGACCGCCAGGCGATTGGGGGCGATCGGGAGGCTTCTGGGCGAAAAACTGAAGAAACGGTCTTCATGAGACTGCTATTTGGAATTGGCAGTCTCAATAAGACCATAGTTTGGCATTTAAAAATAAATAAAATTAAAATAAAATTAAAAAAATGGTTAAAATGTGGTCTCCTAGGAGACCGCTATCATGAAAATAAAAATAACTAAAAATAATAAAAAACACTATTCATTGAGGATGTGGTCTCCTAGGCGATCACGTTCTCATGAATGCGGTCACCAAGATGACCGTGTTTAGGAGCCTACGCAGGAAACTTCCGGGCCCTCGTTCAGCCGCCCAGACTGCCCGAATCGGTCCCGAAAGGTGGGGAATTGAAGATAAAAGCCTCCAAATCTTAATGGGCTCAAAAAATGGTCAAGAAATGGGATCGAAACACAGTCAATGGAGACTCCAAAATAATGGATAATTCAGAGCATCAAGATGGTAAATAAGAGAAATAACTCGACTCATAGGCTGAAAACGGGTGTCAACAGATACCCCTCCTTGATGTCCACTTTGCAAGGGAGCGAGCGAAAGCGACGCGGAGGTAAAATGGAAAGGAGATGGAGCAAAAGCGACAGCGATGTGGAATGGAGATGAAGTAGAGATAAAGCGGAGAGAACTAATAAGCGGACATCAAGGTAAAAGACACCCGTCATAACCAACAAGCGATAGGAATTCTCCCAAAAATGCCGAACTAACCACAAGGATTGGATGACGCGGATGAAACATGTCTGAAGAACTAAACTAAGGGAGGAAAAGGAAACACGACAAACCTCATCGGGGATAGAATCCACGGACAATGAGGGGATCGGAAAGAGCACATCTGAAAAGCTGGAAAAGGAGAATTGAAACTAAGATAAAAATCTAGATAGGAATCATGCTGGCCTGTTGGGCATTTGTGTAATATGCTTAATTATACTATTTTGATGATGTCACATGGCTCAGAAATTCATGACATCTTTTGATGTATCCAAGTGTGAAGAAATTGTGCCAAAAGCTTTATGTGCACCGACCCTGTCCTTTACATGCACCGACCTTGACTG
Organism: Amorphophallus konjac; assembly: GCA_022559845.1. Classification (NCBI taxonomy): domain Eukaryota; kingdom Viridiplantae; phylum Streptophyta; class Magnoliopsida; order Alismatales; family Araceae; genus Amorphophallus; species Amorphophallus konjac. Next base: position 247,657,075 of record CM040128.1, on the reverse strand, counting down.
GGCGACAACAGTAATGTGCATTGACTTGCATGAAGCCAATAGTGATGTGCACCGACCTGCATATGAGGAAATATGAAACATGTACCGACCTGCATATGTGGAAATATGAAACATGCACCGACCTTAGCTACGAGCTGGTGAAGTGTGCACCGACCTTCATATGGCTCAGACTGAAATGTGCACCGACCTTAGCTGCGAGCTGGTGAAGTGTGCACTGACCTACATATGGGTCAGACTAAAATGTGCACCGATGTCTATTGAAGAACTTCAATTGTGCACCGACCTCTATTGAAGAACTTCAATTGTGCACCGACCTTTCAAATATGCACAGACTTTGGTATGCTAAGTTCTAAATGTGCACCAACCCTAAAATGTGCAACGAACTTGTTTCTCAGATGTGCACTGACCTTGTTTTTTCAAATATGCACCGATCTCAATTGATGGCTCTCCAAATGTGCACCGACCTCATGGAGAAGAGCACATGTTCGACGAAATGCCTCACTTAGCGAGTTCCAAAGCCTTTTTTAGCAAACCTGCACTATTTTCAGAATTGGATCCAGAGAGCATAAATAGGAACCACAAATGCCAAAACTCACGTCTTTTGAGGTCTGGAAAGGTCTCTGCTCAGTCAACCATCCTTGTCATCATTAGCTTGCTATATCAGCCCTTTTGGTCAATGGAAAATCAAGTTACCTTATCAAGGAATTGTCCCTTTCCTGGTACTCAGCTTTTTACCTCCACCCAATGAAATGGTCTGTCACTGAGATTGCACAGGAGAAAAGTGTTGTGACTCCTTTGTGTTGATGATGTTGACAATTACTTTATTTCATTGGCAACACCTTGTTTTGATTGATTGGTAACTATTTATGTTTTGATGAAATTGTTTTATCAGATTGTCTATGTGTTCTATGCATTTTCATAAGTCTACACACTACACACACACACAAGTCTTCACACTCAGCATAGTCTATACATCGTGTTGTGTTTGTGCAGTGTTGAGAAAGTAAGTCTATACATCCACGCATCATCACTCTCAGCATATTCTGGACAGAAGTGGGTCGACCCCATTCTTAGATGGGTCGACTCACCCAAAACATAAGTCTATACACTGTCCGTCTTATTTAGTGTCTCATGCAGCGTCAGCTCAGTAAGTCTATACATTGCATTGGCTAAGTCTATACAATGTCCGTCTCACTTAGCGTCTTATGCATTGGGCAAAGTCCATACACTGCAGCTCACATAACTAGCAAGTCTATACATTGCATTGTGGTGTCTGTGCTCAAAGTCTATACAGTGCTTGCACTGTCATTCAAAGTCCATACATTGGACTGTAGCATGCATAAGCTAAGTCCATACATTAGTAAAGTCTGTACAGCGTCATGCATCATTCATTCAAAGTCCATACACTGCACTGTAACTTGCTCGAGGTGAAGTCTGTACATCCACTAGTGAACTTCGAAGTCTATACATTGGGATCTTTACCTACGCTCAGTTCTGCAAGTCTGTACATTGGGCTTTCACATAAAGTCTATACGTCCTAGAACTGTGCAAGTCTGTACATCGCTGCTTTGTCAAAGTCTGTACATCGCAGCTGAGTTGAAGTCTGTACAGCCATTCTCTTGCCAAAGTCTATACATTGTGATCTTTCAAGTCTGTACAGACTTTGCTTCGCTCAAGCCTGTACATCGTCCAGTTGTCTTTGGCAAGTCTACACATCGTGAAGTCTATACATTCAACTGCTCTACTTTGCTCAAGTCTGTACAGTCTTTCTCTTGGCAAGTCTGTACATCGCTCATGATGTCTGAACAACGAGCAAGTGTGTACATCGGACTAGTCTGCATCGACTAAGTCCATACATCGTCCAGTGCATTGCATGCATCATTCATGAAGTCTGTACATCGAGCTGAAGGCTGGCTAAGTCTATACATCGTCCGTCTTCCTTAGAATCTCATGCATAACATGAAGTCTGTACATCGCACAGCATTCAAGTCTGTACATTGTGCATCATTTGAGTTGAAGTCTGTACATCGTGCATCTAGTGTTTCAAGTCTATACATTGTTGCACGTTGTGTCTGTCAAAGTCTACACATTACTGCGTGCTCATCAAGTCCATACACTGGCAAGTCTTTACATTGCCTTAGTCTATACATTGTCTGCTAAATGTTCTTCAAAGTCTACACATTGGATTACACTTCAGCAAGTCTGTACAGCGGTTGCCTTCATATAGGAAGTCTGCACATGCCTTAGCTCTGCATATACAAAGTCTATACATTGCATAGCATTGTATTCACAAAGTCTGAACATGGCATAAGCCCTGCATGCGTAGAGTCTGTACAGGCCATATCACTGTATTCACATAGTCTGTACAATGCCATAGCCACGCATTCACAAAGTCTATACACTGCATTCGAGTTCACAAAGTCTATACAGTGAAGTCTATACAATGCATTACACTCTACAAAGTCTGTATAGGGTTTATACTTAAAACTGATAATTCGATCCTCTGTCTGACAGGGACTCCTGGCTGAGATTGATGACTTGGCTCGTGATCCAAGGAGGACGAGGTGCCCAGATGGTGACACGTGGAAGCAGCCCATCCAGGATGCTGCCATGTGGATGAAATTTCCTCGGATCTGGAGAATTCTTTGGGCGGGAAATGTGGAAGCCACACGCCCCTATCCAATCTGCTGCTGGTATGAAAGAGAGTCTTCTTCTTCGGATGAAGGCTGATCGAACAGTGGCAAAGTATATACAGAGAGAGTAAAAGTCTGAAGCAGCAGAGAGCCACCGATCCACAGAGAGAAGAAAAACAAAGAAGAAGAAAAAGAGAGAAGAGAAGATTGAGAGAGATGTGTTGAGAGAGTGAGATTGAGAGAGTTTTGTTTGAGAGCTTTTCTGATTGTTACTCAGACTCTTGGTTCAGGTACCAGAGCTGAGCTTTGCTCATTCCGAGCTACATTCCTAGTTGGGTTTTCTATTTTCGTTTGCTTCTGTCTTTTATTTCTGAAATTGTTTCTTCAAGCTGTGACTCAGCTGTTAGCAGAGGTGCTGCCTCTGGAAGGGTAAGCTGTAAACTCCAGCGGTTGCAGTGGAGGTCTCCACTGGACAGGTGAAGCTGTAATCCTCAGCAGGGGAGACTTGTCTCGGACAACAAGATGTGTTGCTCAGCGGTTTGTAGGCCAAGCTGTAGTGCCCAGCAGACACAATCTGTACTGCGCAGCAGTAAGCCATACTCGGTTGAGTGTGGGGTGGACGTAGGTCTCTGACCGAACCACCTAAAAATCTTGGGTGTCTTGTGTTTGTGAGATTGCTTGTGATCTGCTGTGTGGTTGCTTGTGTCGACACTCTTCATAGTGTTCTTTCTATCATTCAACAGTTGTTTGTTTTAAATTCCGCATTATAGTTCAACTACGTTTTAAATTAGGCAATAGATCTATTCACCCCCCTCTAGATCCACACTTCGTGGAGATAGACTGCGTCCATCTAACATAACAAAAAGGACTCTGCTACAAATTTTCTTGGGAGCTTCTACTCTCACACCCTTCTGGTCTACCAAAATGACAAATTGCTGGACATCATCTCTGCTGGTTCTATGGCCAATTAGAGGCTGCCAAGACAAGGATCCTTGAAGAGAAATTATAATTTATGAAGAGCCAATTGCATGCAGTCTGGAACATCTTCTGGTGGGACTGATTGTGCCTATATAAAGGGAGGACCTCATGCTAAAGGGAAGCGGCCGAAAAAGAGCTCTCTATGAACTGAAGCTAGGTCCTTCAGGCTGAAGCCAAGGTGAAAAAGAAAGAGTAGAATAGAAGGGAAGAAGAGATGAGTGCCTATTAGCATTTGCCATATCCTTCATGGTCCCCTTCCTCTAGAGCCAAATGCACTTGCAGCTTGTTTTGGTTTTATCCTCTGTTTCTCTTTCTTTTTAGATCAATCTTTTCTGTGGGACTTGTCCCCGTGTGTTGTGAGGACTTCATCCTCATGAGGAGCCTGCTCCTCGTGTGTGTGTGTGTGTGTGTGTGTGTGTGTGTGGTAATGCTTCTTTTGGCCAAAGAGTGAAAACCTTTCCTAGTTGGGAGAGGGGTGGACGTAGGTTTGTCTTGGGACAGTCGAACCACCTTAAATCCTTGTGCAATGGTGTGATGTTCTCCTTCCATCTCTCCTATCTCCATTCACAGGGTTTCCAAGATTTCCATTCCACTACGTAACCCACGGTTTACAGTTCAAATCTGTGCTTTGCTTTTGATTCATCGTTGTTCATCTTGAAAATCACTTAAAACTGTTCATTGTGTAAACCCGGATCTATTCACCCCCTCTAGATCCTCTCTTAACCATCCAACAGTTGGTATCAGAGCGGGTTCCTAGATATGTGGTCCAACGACCCAGGGAGATCCGACGGGAGTGTCCCTCGCAGCTATGTAGCTAAGGGCCAGGCCGTCAACAAACCGCCATTTTTTCGATAGTACTAATTATCTATACTGAAAGAACCGAATGGAAGTTTTTCTACGTGCCCAGGATCACCAGATTTGGCATGTGGTTAGTAAGGGTCCCTTTGTCTTACCTGAGGTAGACGACACTTGGACCCCTGAACAGATCAAAAAATCCACCACTAATTGGAGCGCCATGAATATCATGCAATGCGCTATCCACCCCATAGAATACTCAAGAATCTCCACTTGTAAATCCGCAAAAGAAATGTGGGATAAACTTGAGTTAATCTATGAGGGGACATCTGAGGTAAGGGCCACCAAGGCCAACCTATTGACTTCTGAATATGAGATGTTCAGAATGAAGCCAGAAGAATCTGTCTCTAACATGTATGCAAGATTTGCTCAGTTAACAAACAACTTGAAAACTCTAGGTAAAGAATATGCTCAAGCTGAACTTGTCAGGAAGATCCTCAGATCTCTCACCCCAACTTGGCACACCAAGGTCACTATCATTGAAGATTCAAAGGATCTATCTACATTAACTATTGATGGACTGATAGGCTCGCTCATGACATATGAGCTCAATTTCAAGCGAAGTGAGGAAGATATCAGACCCAAGAAGACTGTTGGGCTCAAGGTCTCTGAGAACCCAGAAGACTCAAATGAAGAGGATGAAGATGACATCCTAGAGACATCACTGGCCGACCATGCTATGCTCACCAGACAGTTCAAAAAATTCTTAAGAAGAAGAGGTAACATCCAGAGGAAGAAGAAGTACCCCCAGGTAAGTAGAAATCCTAACTTCAAATCTACTCAACCTAAGAAGTCTAACACTATGATTTGCTACCAGTGCAAGAAACCAGGACACATTCAAGGAGAGTGTCCTGAGCTGAGGAGGCAACTGACCAAGGCCAAAGGAAAGAAGCCCAAGGCCATGGTCTCCACCTGGAGTGATGAAGAAGAGGAGGAAGAAAGCCTCTCTACGGATGAAGATGAAGATGATTTCTGCCTCATGGGCGACCAGACTGAGGATCAGGTAAGGAATCCTTTCGAGACCTTCTCTACAGAGGATTGGGAAGATGTATATGCAGATCTTCTTGAAAAATATGAAATGTATAGAAAGGAGAATAAGCATATGAAGAAGAAACTTAACTCTCTTGCTCAAAATGATTCCGTTAAAAAGGAGCTGGAAAGCATAAGAGTTGAGAATGAAGAACTGAAGAAACAAGCTGAAATCACATGCTCAGAGTTGTTAGTCTTAAAAGAAGAGAGCGTTGCTCTTAAAGAACAATTAGGCCAGACTAACCAAAGATGCGAAGAGTGGGAAAAGGAGAGTAGACTTAATCTTGAAAAGTATGAGGCCATTAACACTGTTAATCTTGTAATGCAAAAGAACATGGAAATGATTGAAGAAGAGTTGAAGGGCAAACAATCTACCCTAGAAAAAATGACTCTGGAAAAATCTAATCTAGATGCTATTTTAGGTACCCAGGTCAATTTTAGAAAGGAAGGGCTTGGTTTCAATCCTACCAATAAAAGACCTTTTGAATTCAAAACTGTCTCCTTCTGTCTTGAGAAAGGGAAAGGGAAGTTGATTTGTGAAGAACCCGTGGAAGAAAATCACACTCAACATGCTACCCAATCAAACCGAGGCACCAGTCATCAGACCAGACCCAATGTTGTTAAAACCCAGACTCAGCACAAGTTTGCCAAAGGGAGAGGTCGTTGGTCTGGATCAATAGGTCGAGGCTTCAGCATGCCCCGGCATCCTTCAGGTCGAAGCACCTGGGACATGCCTCGACACAGAGCCCCCTACCACTCTGAAAAGAAAAATCCCCACTATGATAGAAGTAGATTCAATGGTCAGCCCAGCATGGGTATCTTCCATAAGAAGTTCAATTGTTTTGAAAAACCCACAAAACAATCTTAGCCTAACTCACACCCCATGAATTTCATGAATTTTGCTTGTCATGCTTGCAACCAATATGGTAACATTAAAGTTTTCAGGCAAGTGTAGATTCCAAAAAATTTATTGCATACTATCAGCTATGACTCTGAACCCAGATGTGTTTGGGTTCCAAGAACCTCTGCCAAATATCTTCTATGCAGGATTGCCTAGCAGCCCATCACAACCGTTGGTACTTGGATAGCGGCTGCTCACGGCACATGACGAGAGACAGCAAGAAGTTTAGCCATTTAATCAAAAAGGAAGGAGGCCAAGTCAAGTTTGGAGGTAGGGATAAAGCCAAGGTAATTGGCACAGGCATCGTGGGTAAGGATCCCTCTAAATCAATTGAAAATGTGATGCTTGTTGAAGGACTTGAGCACAATCTGCTTAGTATAAGCCAGCTGTGCGATAAAGGTCACAAGGTGTTGTTTGATGCCAATGAATGCAGGATCCTTGAGAAAGATTCTGAATCTATATTTTTTACAGGACACAGAGTCAATAATGTTTATATGATAGACCTTGATGCCCCTAATCTTGAAGGACTATGTCTGACGGCCAACCAACTGAGTAATGCAGGCTTGTGGCACCGTCGGTCGGGTCATGTCAGTTATAGCACATTGCACAAATTGTCCAAACATGAAATGGTGAGGTGATTACCTAATTTGTCTTATACAAAAGTTGATCAGATCTGTGAAGCTTACTCCCGAGGTAAGCAAACTAGAAAAACCTTCAAATCAAGGAGTGGCCCCCTATCCTTTACTCCTTATGAATTCCTGCATATGGACTTGTTCGGTCCAACTAGAACAGCCAACCTTAATGGGAGAAGGTATGGATATGTGATTGTTGATGACTACACTCGCTTTGCATGGATCTTCTTTTTCACTAACAAGAATGATGCATTTACTATGTTTCAGAAATTCTTTAGGAAAGTGAAGCAAGAAGGAAAATTCAGAATCTCCGCCATTCAGTCTGACAATGGAGGAGAATTTAAAAATTCATCCTTCACTGAACTATGTGATCAAGAAGGACTAATTCATAGATTATCTTCTCCTAGGACCCCAGAACAAAATGGCATTGTGGAAAGAAGAAATCGCACGATTGTGGAGATCGCCCGGACCATGCTGATTGAGAGCCAGCTTCCAAGGAAATTATGGGCTGAAGCAGCAAACACTGCATCCCACATTATTAATAGGGCCATGGTAAGGTCACAGAGTAAGAAAACCCCTTATGAGATGTTGAAAGGTAAGAAACCCAACCTGGCCCATTTCAGGGTATTTGGTGCAAAATACTATGTGCATAATAACAACAAATCAGACTTAGATAAATTTGAGGCCAAGAGTGACATTGGGATTTTCTTGGGTTATGCAGAAACATCAAGAGCATACAAGGTGTTCAATATCAGGAATCGAACCGTGGATGAGACTCCACATGTGGTGTTTGCTGAGACATCAACGGATACACATGAAAAGGTCATGATCAGGGAAAGGGAGGATGCTGACGAAAGCTTTCTAGAAGACACGGAAGAACCTATGGTGAACAATCAAGAATCACAACTTGCAGGACATGAAACCGATCAGCCAACCGAAATCCCTGCACCATCAACCATGACAGGTGAGTCCTCTACAAATGCTCGCACTCTAAAGGACCATCCTATTCAGAATATCATAGGAAGCATTCATGATCCCCTTAGGACTAGGTCCTTCCATAAAGTTGTTCATAATGAAGACATCACTGCTCTAGTCTCTCAATTTGAACCCAAATGCATTGAAGGCACCCTGCAAGATGTAAATTGGATTAATGCCATGCATGATGAACTCAATCAATTTTAAGGAAGCCACGTTTGGTTTCTAGTTCCCCGACCCACCGACCTGCAGGTCATTGGGACTAGATGGGTTTTTAAAAATAAGCTCAATGAAGAGGGGGCCATCATTAGAAATAAGGCCAGGTTAGTGGCCAAGGGTTATAATCAAGAAATTGGCATTGATTTTGAAGAATCTTTTGCCCCCGTTGCTAGATTAGAGGCCATCAGAATCTTGCTAGCCTTTACATGTTCATTAGGTATTAAATTATATCAAATGGATATCAAAAGTGCCTTTTTGAATGGGCTGATAAAGGAAGAAGTCTTTATTGAACAGCCCCCTGGCTTTGAACTTGTTGAATTGCCTAACCATGTTTATAAGCTGAACAAGACTCTGTACGGCCTAAAGCAGGCTCCATGTGCCTGGTATGATAGACTAAGTACACACTTAACTGACAAAGGCTACATCAGAGGCAAGATTGATCAAACTCTCTTCACCAAGGTAATGAATGACCACATCATCATCGTACAGCTATATGTAGATGATATAATCTTTGGATCAACAAATGTTATCCTGTGCAACCAATTTGCTCAACTCATGACAGAAGGGTTTGAAATGAGCCTTATGGGAGAGCTTCGATTTTTTCTTGGATTGCAGGTCTCACAGTCTAAGGAAGGCCTCTTCATAAACCAATCCAAGTACATACTGGAAATCCTGAAGAGGTTCAGGATGAAGGATACCAAGGCCATATCCACACCCATGGGGACAAATGCATCCCTAGATGCAGATGAAAATGGCAAGTTTGTAGATCTTAAAACATACTGAGGTATGATCGGATCCCTTCTATATCTCACTGCGTATTGGCCTGATATACAGTTTAGTGTGTGCATGTGTGCTTGGTTTCAAGCTAATCCAAAAGAGTCTCACTTGTTTTCTGTTAAGAGAATCTTAAGATACGTTGCTAACACATATGACTTAGGACTGTGGTATCACGCATCATGTTCCTTTGATTTAATCTCATATACTGATGCTGATTATGCTGGGTGCAAACTTGATCGAAAAAGCACTAGTGGGTATTGCAATTACTTGGAGGGCTACCTGGCCTCTTGGGCTTCCAAGAAGCAGCACTCAGTGGCCCTATCTACCGCTGAAGCAGAGTATGTAGCGACAGGTAGCTGTGGGACCCAAGTGCTATGGATCAAGCATCAACTCCAGGACTATGAGGTAAATCTTGGATGTACGCCTATCTTGTGCGACAATACAAGCGCCATCAACCTGGCTAAGAATCCCATCCAGCATTCCCGGTCCAAACATATTGAAGTAAGGCATCATTTTCTTCGAGATGAGGTAAACAAGAAAAACTTTGAATTTCAGTTTATTGAATCTAAAAGACAAATTGCATATATCTTTACCAAACCTCTGAGCACTGACAGATTTACCACCTTGAGAAGAGAACTGGGTTTGTGTCATTCTCCCACTTGATTGCTCTCATTTGAAATAAGTGCATCCCACATAAGGTGTCCTTTTTCTTTTTAGTCTATTGTGCATGTCTAGCTAGCTACATCTCATATGTCTACATGCTGCCATAAGTGATGTTCCCTTTGGTATATAAAATACTGATGTAGGGAAGCATCAGGGGGAGCAGGGGAGAATTCATTTATGGTTTTTCTTATTACTATGGTGTGGGAAGTAATACGGTGGCTGAGGCAAGAGCATTACTAGACGGGCTAAGAATTCTGGTTAAGAGTGGGCTTCCTGTAGCTGTGATATATTCTGACTCCAAGGCCCTTATCTCCATGATTCAATCCAGTGACCATCCTCTGTGGAGGATATGTAAATGGTGGGATGAAATAAAAGACACTATTACAAGGAATAGGTGGAACCTTCAGCACATATATAGGAAGGGGAACTCAGTAGCGGATGTTCTAGCATCTTTAACCTGCATCAACAGAATCAATAAGGATTTCAGAAGTTGGATAGACCTCCCAAGCAGAGCTCGTGGATGTGCCACAGTGGATGCAGCTGGTCTTCCTAGTTGGAGGAGATGAGACCCTTTAGACCCTTGTTTTCCTTTTTTGGTTCTTGCTCAGGGGTTTGCCCCGTGGTATATCTGTAATTGATTTCGTCAGTGTCACTAAAATTAGGGCCGGATACTATTGGTGGAATTAGCACAAATTGTGCATTCCCCCAATAAGTATTCCTTGGTCTCGTTTATAAAAAAACAAGGGAAGGGCAGGTTCAGTTTGTTTGGAAACACTCACTATGTGTGAGGCCAGTCCTTCGCCAAGTATCAAGGAAACCTGCATTCAACATTCTGCACTCTCTCTTCTTTTGCACGCATGGATTCAAGGGGAGAAATTTAATTCATGAGAGTTTCCTCTCTAAGACCCATTCCTTGAATGATTGCTCTGTCAAACTTTAGTGTCAGGAATTCCAGCTCATCAAGGTGTTTAAAAACAATACTAAGCTTTAGTGTATCACCAAGGTTGCCATAGTTTGAATTTTCAAATTTCAGGATAGTCATTCAAGACACAACATGCATTCTTTAGTTAAAGTCTATTAAAACCACCGAACATAGATGATTTCAAAAAAAAATATCAGAACTTCAAAGAAATCATTAAATCTGAACCATTTTTATTAGATGGACAATCATCAGTTCATATAATAGATAGCTCTTACGCCATAGTTCTATCTGTTTCATGATCACAGTTTCAAACTGGAAGCCATTGAAGTTCAGATTGCAAGAGATTAAGAGAAGCAGCAGGACTCCCCCTAAGGATATGTAGTGGATGCATTCAAGGATTTATGTTTGCAATCAAGGGGAATGATCAGAAATGAAATGCATGACCCGGCCCATGGTTGTGCACTTATTAAGGGTAATAGAATGAAGATGAAACATATGCATGAATCCTTTAAGGAAACAACTCCCCCTTACTGTATGGCCTATATGCGACAGTGACGCATGGTACTTGGCGGAGGTGAATCCTCACGCATGGTGAATGTTTCTAGACAAGCATAACCTGCCTTTCCACACTTCAGCATTTAATATACCATGGCCATGCAAGAATGATGTTGCACCACATGCAATGCATCGTGAACATGAATTCAACTTTATTATGCAACTACATGCAATGCTACACCACATGCAGAATGACATATTTACATATAAACAATGCATAGATACCAATCAGCAAAAGCACATAACTAAATTGAAGAAGATCATCATTTCAATTTTTATTAGCCTGAGGTCTGCAAAGACCAAGCTCCCTTCTGAGTGTTGTAAACCTGTCATTACACAAGGGCTTGGTGAAGATGCCAGCAATCTGATTTAGTGTATCAACAAAATGCAGTTCAAAGTTTTTCTTAAAGATCTCATCTCCAATGAAGTGATGCCTAATCTCAATATGCTTGGTCCTACAGTGCTGGACTGGATTTTTTGCAAGGTTGATAGCACTGATGTTATCACACAGAATCGAGACACAACCAAGATCCACTAAGTAGTCGTAGAGTTGGTGTTTAATCCATAACACCTGGGTGCCACAGCTCCCCGTAGCAACGTATTCTGCTTCTGCGGTTGAGAGGGCAACCGAGTGTTATTTCTTGGAGGCCCAAGAAACTAAACACCTGCCCAGAAACTGATAGTAGCCACTAGTACTCTTGCGATCCAGCTTGCATCCAGGGTAGTCCGCATCAGAATAAGAAATAAGAGATAAATCACATGATGACGGATACCACAATCCCAAATCTTGAGTTCCGTTAAGATATCTAAGGATACGTTTGACGGCAGTCAAGTGAGATTCTCTAGGACTAGCTTGAAATCTAGCATAGAGACAAACACTAAACTGGATATCTGATCGGGATGCAGTCAAATAAAGTAAGGAGCCAATCATACCTCTATAGATTTTTGCATCCACTAATTTACCATTTTCATCCGAATCCAGTGATGTTGTGGTGCTCATAGGAGTTACAATTATTTTGCATCTTGTCATGTTGAATCTTTTCAGCAGCTCCTTGATGTATTTGGTTTGACTTATGAAGCACCCATCTTCTCCTTGGTTGACATGCAAACCGAGAAAAATTGGAGTTCTCCCAGTAGGCTCATTTCGAATTCGCTAGTCATGAGGTTAGCAAATTCCTCACACATTTCAGATTTAATAGAACCAAACACTATCATCAACATAAATTTGAATAATCAAGATATTCTTACCTTACTTCTTGGTAAAAGTGTTTGGTCTACCATACCTCGTGTGTACCATTTCTCAATGAGGAACGAGCTTAGTCTCTCATACCAAGCTCTTGGTGCTTACTTCAAGCCATAAAGTGCCTTGTCTAGCTTGTATACAAAATATGCATGGTTAGAGTTCTCAAAGCCATGTGGCTGCTCCACATAGACTTCTTCTTTGATCAAACCATTTAAGAAAGCACTATTTACATCCATTTGATACAACTTTATTCTAATGGAGCATGCAAAGGCAAGTAAAATTCTGATGGCCTCAAGTCTGGCTATTGGGGCATAAGATTCATCAAAGTCTATCCCAAACTCTTGATTATACCCTTGAGCCACCAATCTAGCCTTGTTTCTTATTATATTGTCATCCTCACTGAGTTTGTTCCTAAATACCCATTTAGTGCCTATGACAGATTGTGATGATGGTCTAGGAACAAGATGCCAAACTTTATTTCTTTCAAACTGGTTTAATTCATCTTGCATTGAGTTTATCCAATTTTCATCTTTTAATGCTTCATCAATATTCGTGGGTTCAATCTGGGAGACAAGAGCAAGATGATCTAATTCTTCCACAATTCTAAAATGTGACCTAGTTCTGGGTGGATCATTCAAGCTTCCAATGACATTTTCTAAAGGATGATCCTTAAGAATTCTAATATCTGTAGAATCATTACCTTCTTCTAGAGCTTGATCCCTTGCATTGCTTGATTCAGCTAGGTCACCATCTTCTCTTGTTTCTTCTTGTGAAGGATTATTCTTTTCCTTCATGCTTAGGAATTCCCCGTCTTCATCATTTTTCTTGCAATAGTTATCATTTTTAGAATCATCATGATATTCATCAAAGGAAACATGGGGTGATTCTTCCACAGTATGACTCTTAATGTTGTAAATTCTATAAGCCCTAGATCTATCAGAATATCCAAGGAATATACCTTCATCGCTCTTAGGCTCGAATTTATCTAATTCTCTTTTGTCATTATTGTGGATGAAGCATTTAGACCCAAACACTTTCATATGTGAGAGAGAGGACTTGTTACCTTTCAACAACTCATAAGGAGTCTTTTTGGTGTGTGGTCTTATCATAGATCGGTTGATAATGTAACAAGCCGTGTTTACTGCCTCAGCCCAAAACTTCCTTGGGAGTTACCGTTCGGCAAGCATTGTCCTCGCCATCTCTATGAGTGTTCGATTCCTTCTTTCAACTACATCATTTTGCTCAGGGGTTCTTGGTGAAGAAAATCGATGTGAAATGCTTTCAGCCCTATAAAGATTATAGAATTCAGTATTTTCGAATTCACCATCATGATCAGATTGAAGGTTGGAAATTTTAAACTCACTGTCTTGCTTTATCTTCATATAGAGTGCCTGAAACTCATCAAAAGCATCATTTTTATGTGTGAAAAAGAAAACTCATGTGAACCTAGAGAAATCATCCACCAAGACATATCCATATTTTCTACCACTTAAACTAGCAGTTCTGGTTGGACCAAACAAGTCCATATGAATCAGCTCGAGTGGTTTGGATGACATATTTGCAGATCTAGCCTTGAAGGATTTTCTGGTTTGTTTACCTAGGGCACACACATCACACAATTTATTTTCTTGTTTAAAAGATAGTTCAGACAAACCTTTCACCATTGAATGCTTTAAAAGTTTATGTAAGACATTGTAACTAGTATGTCCTAGTCTACGATGCCATAACCATGCAAGCTCAGATTTTGGTGCAGCAAGACAGAGGTTTATGTGAGCAGGATCATCTAAGTCAATCATGTAAACATTGTTGACTCTTTTACCAAAATTTTTTACCTTGTCAGATTTTGGTTCAAGGATTCTACATTCATGAGAGTCAAACAACATTTTGTGACCTTTATCACACAATTGACTTATACTGAGCAAGTTGTATTTCAAACCTTCAACTAGCAGCATATTTCCAATGGAGTTGGAGAGATTCTTACCTACATTACCTGCTCCAATGATTCTTCCTTTGTTGTCCCCTCCAAATGTGACATGTCCTCCTTCCTTTTTCTCCAAGAGATAAAATTTTATTTTATCCCCAATCATGTGTCTTGAACAGCCGCTATCAAGGTACCACCGGTTATGCATGGCTGTAAGACACTCCTGCACAAGGAATTAAGCAATGGGGTTTCGAACCCAACAAAACTTGGGTCCCACCAACTTCTTCAGATTTTCAAAACATGATACCATCTCTTTTGGAATCCAAACCTTCCTTGTATTCATGTTTTCTTTACTTAGAGCAGAGATTTGGTTTTTCTTTTCAGCTTTGACATTCACTTTCTATTTATAGGCTCTTTGTTAGATTTTGTGGATGTTTGAGGAAGTCTGTTTCTTAAACCATTGAGGCCACTGGTTGGTTTTGGGTTGAAAGTGATTGTTTTGCCACCTAGGGGATTGAATCTTATAGGATTGATGCACAAAGGAATCACAATTGTCCCAAAAGTTGGGTGGTGTCGACCTGTATGAATGGGAGTGTCGACCTGTCCTATGTGCAACCCAGTTATAGTGGCATTTGGATGGCTGAGCAGGTGATGGCCAAGGAAGTGTCGATCTATGCTGTGGGGAAGGTCGACTCTTCTGAGATTTTTGAGCAATCTTTTTGGGGATTTCAGTGGCTTCCTCTTCAACCTTTTCTTTTCATTTTTCATTTTGTTTTTGTTGATTTTGAGTGGGTGTTGTGTTTGAGGTAGAAGCATCAGAAGAGGAAACAAATGTGATAGTTTTTAACCCAATTGGCCTTTTGTTTGTGGGATTAAAACATAACCTTTCCTTGCTGAAATTCATTCTAGTACCTAGCAATGCATCTAGGTTCTCTCTTCCATCTACAAACTTTTCTAATGATTGTTGTTTATCCTTTAACTCTTTTTGTAGGTTTTTAATGTTTTGAAGGAGTTGAGTGTTGACTTGTTTGACAGCATCATACTTCTCATTGCTTAATTTACTTTCCTTTTCATAGGTTTCATTTTTAGTTTCATGCTATTAATCTGATTTCTTAAGTCTTCATTTTCAATTTTAAAGTCAGCCATTTCTTTTCTTCCCTCTTCCAAGTTCTCAATCATTTTCTTAAGGTCTTCAATTTCAGTTTCAAGTGAAGTAGTCTTATGATTCATATCATGATCATGCACAAACAAGTTAATTTTCTTTTTCAATGATTTATTCTCCTTTTTGTACATGTCATATTTCTCCATGAGCTGTATATATGCTTCCTCGCAATCATCAATTGTGAAATTTTCAAATGGAGAGTGTACCTCAGTTTCTTCGTCACCTCTGGCCATGAGGCAAAGATCTTCTTTTTCTTTATCCGAGAGCTGGTTCCACCATCACTTTCTTCTTCGTCGCTCCATGTGGACACGATGGCCTTGTTCTTCTTCTTGTCCTTCCATTTGTCAACTTTTCTAAATTTTTCAGGACATTCAGTCTTGAAATGCCCTGATTTGTTACAAGAATAACAAATGATCTTGTCAGATTTCTTAAAATTTTCAGAATTGAATTTGAAACATTTCCTTACCTGTGACCTTCCTCTCATGAAGCTCTTACCTTCCTTTCTCAGAAATTTTTTGAACTTACGTGTGAGCATGGCTACGTCATCCTCATCTAGCTCACATGCAGAAGCCTCACCTTCATCAGAAGTGCTTTGACCGCTGGGTCCTGCTTTAAGAGTTAGGGACTTTTTCTTAGGTACCTCAGCCTCTTTATTCTTTAGGTTGATCTCATAGGTCATCAATGACCCGATGAGTTCATCTACCTTAGTAGTTGCGAGATCTCTGGATTCTTCAACCACGGTAGCCTTCGTGTGCCATGCTAGGGTCAGTGATATGAGAATCTTCCTTACAATTTTCTGCTATGAATATTTCTTTCCCAGATCAGTTAGACTATTAGTAAGCACAGTTAAGCGAGCATACATGTCTTGAATTGACTCATCAGGCCTCATCATGAACATTTCATATTCAGAAACTAAAATGTTGGCTTTTATTTCCAGTACCTGAGAGGTTCCTTCATAAATCACTTCTAACCTGTCCTACATTTCTTTTGTAGTTGCGCAGGTAGCTACTCTTGAGAATTATACTAGATGGAGTGAGCATTACATGAAGTGTCTAGCACTCCAGTTGACAGTGGATTTTCTTATTTGTTCTTTGGTCCACAAGTCCTCATCATCCGTAAGCTCATATGGACCTTTGTTGATCACTCACCAGAGTTCGTAATCTTGGGCGAGAATGAACACCTGCATGCGTTGTTTCCAATAATGCTAATTAGTTCTAGTGAAATAAGGAGGCCTATTCACAGAATGTCCTTCAGGTAATATACCTTTGGATGATAATCCACCATTTTTCTCAAGGTCGTTGGACCCCATAATGAGAGATTAGGCTTTGATACCACTTGCTGAGTAGTGGATGGCGGATCTAGAGGGGAGGGGTGAATAGATCTGCCCCTCTTTTCGTAGAACACCCCTCTTTAATGCTAGATAAAGAGAATAACAGCGGAATACAACTAGCTTAATGAAGGATACAATGATTGCTTAGCAAGATGGACAAGTAAAATAAAGATTAAACTTAAGCATGCATCTAGCACAAAGTAATCGCACAAGCAAACCACAACACAAGAGATTTTAAGGTGGTTTGGACTGAATCCCCAGTCTTACGTCCGCCCCTCACCAAACCCGGTGAGGCTTCTCTAATGCAGCGCACCAAACCGTAAATCGGAGAACTTTCGATTACCCTCCTACTAACCACCGGTAGGGACGACAACACCGCAGATTGGATCACCTTCCAACTGCCTTCCTACTAACCATGGTAGGGATGATTCTCAGTTTCAATAGCTTGAACAAAATGAAAACAGAACAAGACGAAAATGTTCAAACAAGGTATGGAGATTTGCTAAAATTGAGAAGATCTTGTCTGAAATGAAGAGGTGAATATGATGCTTCAGCAAGGGCTACCTCTTTTTTTTCTTGTCTTCACACGATGTAGATCACCAACAGAGGCTTCTTCTTCTTCGCAAAGCTCTCCTCTTGATTCAACAGTAATGGCTTCTTCTTCCTTATGAAATGAGCTTCCTTGGATCCCCTTGATAGCCTTGCTTGCTGCTACACTGCCTTAGAGGTTGCTAGCTTGGATATGAGCTTGAATCACCTTAGAAATAGTTGAAGAACTCCTGCACGAAGTACTATTCACGACTACAGTACCCTCTTCTTCTTCCCTTGGATAGCCTCCGGTAGCCTCTCTTGATCTCTTTTGATGAATTAGGGTTTCTAACCCCCTTTGTGTTATTTTTATGTCTCTTTGAATGGTCCATAGACAAGCCCAGACCAAATCCACAAATCACGGTAGATTGGGTGACTTTAGGATTAAACATATCCAAGAAAAGGGGCTACCCATGTTGAGAAAATGAAGTCAACAATTGCTATATCGGGGCTACCGGTCGACCGGAGGTAGGTGGTCGGTCGATCGGAAGTTTACAGATTTGAAGAATTTCATTGCTGGCAATTTCTGTCAACCAGCAGTAGGGGTGCGGTCGATCGGACTGTTGGGCCGGTCGATCGAATTTTCTGGGTGGTCGACCTCTACTGAGAATTTCTGTAGCATTTTCGTTTCTGGCAATTTCGGTCGGCCGGTCTATGATCGGCGGTCGACCGGCAGCTGGGTTTTTCACATATTTGCTTCATTGAACCCCTTAAACCTGTTTGCAGTCCATTCAAGTCTGTGGCATCAAACTCTTTAGACCTTGAGGATGTCTACTGAGTCTTTGACCTTTCCGTAACGAATGCTCAGACCTTTGGACGTTGAAGCCAAGTGTGTTCTTCATTGTGCATTGACCTTGGCTATGTGAAGTGTCGACTCTTTTGTGCCGAGTGTCGACTCTTCTTGAAGCCAGCCCGATCTTCTGATAGCTGTCCAGCCTGAGGAGTTGACTCTTGTTTCTTAAAGGGATTTTCATCCTTGCTTGGGCGTGATCATTGGGCTTTCACTTTTGCCATCTCCACTCCATTTCTTCGCTTATCTGTCATGAAAAAGCATCAAGTATTTTAATCATATGAGAGTGGGAAACATCAATGACTTATAGTGTTTAGCCATTATCAAAACCATGATGTGTCAAATGACCACTGGGGCACAACATTAGTTTGACAGAGCAATGATATTGTTGCACGGAGAAATATGTCACGTCCTCAAAACAAGTGACGAATGATATGTCATGATGCGCCCCTGTTATCTCTGTCTTGATTAAATTGGACTCTAGGCAGAGCAATGTCATAATTGCTGAGAAATATCTCTCCTCATCAAAGAAATGAGGTCAGATATGTCATGAGGTGATATAGCTATCTCTGTTCAATCTAAAGCATAACAGTCAGTCTTACCAAATACCTAGGAATACTAGTATCTAAATAACGTGTATTCTTACGGATAGGAGGCATGTACTAGACTCGATTGCTCGTAACATATGAGTCATGTGTATACAAATGCAAAAGATCATGAAAAACTGTGTTGCAATCATAAAATTCCATGCTTTAGTCATGCTTGTTTAACCTCAATTCCAGGTTGTGCTATTCCTGATGACGTTATTGAATATGGATGTATAAGACAAAGGAAAGTTAACCACTGCCATGATATGCACTTCTGGTTCATTTCTTTTAAAACTTGGATGTAGATGCTTTTTGAACTCTATTATTGATCTCGGATTTCATTAGTTTTGAACCACGTATGTTGCTCACGGCATGTTGCAGGTCTGCATATAATGGCTTGCTCTAAACTCCTATTCAACTCTGATCTCTAAGTTGTTTGTCAATGTCTCTAACTTATCCCTCCTTTTTGCTGTTGTCAAAGGGGGAGAATACCTTTGTGAGTTGTCAAAGGGGAAAAGGGGGAGAGTCAAGAGGAACTTCAATAGCATTCTCATGCTCTGATCATCCATGCATAAATATATCAGCATTCACATGCTCTGATCATCCATGTCATCAAGCTGCTGCATATGTTACAAATCATCCATGCATTGCATAATCATCATCATGTATCTTGAACTGCATATGTTATACAATTTACCATCTTGGACATTACTGCCAAATAATGACTCACAGTGTTGCCATCATCAAAAAGGGGGAGAATGTTGTGGCCCTGTGGTCATTTGACACATCATGGTTTTGATAATGGCTAAACACTATAAGTCATTGATGTTTCTCACTCTCATATGATTGAAATACTTGATGCTTTTTCATGACAGATAAGCGAAGAAATGGAGTGGAGATGGCAAAAGTGAAAGCCCAATGATCGCGCCCAAGCAAGGATGAAAATCCCTTCAAGAAACAAGAGTCAACTCCTCAGGCTGGACAGCTATCAGAAGATCAGGCTGGCTTCAAGAAGAGTCGACACTCGACACAAAAGAGTCGACACTTCACATAGCCAAGGTCGATGCACAATGAAGAACACACTTGGCTTCAACGTCCAAAGGTCTTAGCATTCGTTACGGAAAGGTCAAAGACTCAGTAGGCATCCTCAAGGTCTAAAGAGTTTGATGCCACAGACTTGAATGGACTGCAAACGGGTTTAAGGGGCTCAATGAAGCAAATTGTTGAAAAACCCAGCTGCCGGTCGACCGCCGATCATAGACCGGCCGACCGGAATTGCCAGAAACGAAAATGCTACAGAAATTCTCAGTAGAGGTCGATCACCCAAAAAATCCGATCGACCGGCCCAGCAGTCTGGTCGACCGCCCCCTACTCCCGGTTGACTGAAATTGCCAGCAACGAAATTCTTCAAATCTGTAAACTTCCGGTCGACCGACCACCTACCTCCGGTCGATCGGCAACCCCGATGCAGTAATTGTTGACTTCATTTTCTCAACGTGGGTAGCCCCTTTTCTTGGATTTTTTTAATCCTAAAGTCACCCAATCTACCATGATTTGTGGATCTGGTCTGGGCTTGTCTATGGACCATTCAAAGAGATATAAAAACAACACAAAAGGGGTTAGAAACCTTAATGCATCAAAAGAGATCAAGAGAGGCTAGAGGAGGCTGTCCAAGGGAAGAAGAAGAGGGTACTGTAGCCGTGAACAGTACTTCGTGTAAAAGTTCTTCATCTATTTCCAAGGTGACTCAAGCTCATATCCAAGAAAGCAACCTCCAAGGCAGTGTAGCAGCAAGCAAGGCTATCAAGGGGATCCAAGGAGGCTCATTTCATAAGGAAGAAGAAGCCATTGCTGCTGAATCAAGAGGATAGCTTTGCGAAGAAGAAGAAGCCTCTGTTGGTGATCTACATCGTGTGAAGACAAGAAGAAAAAGAGGCAGCCCTTGCTGAAGCATCCGATTCACCTCCTTCATTTCAGACAAGATCTTCTCAATTTTAGCATATCTCCCTATCTTGTTTGAAAATTTTTGTCTTATTCTCTTTTCATTTTGTTCAAGCTATTGAAACTGAGAATCGTCCCTACCGCTGTTAGTAGGAAGGCAGTTGGAAGATGATCCAATCTGCGGTGTTGTCATCCCTACCGGTGGTTAGTAGGAAGGCAATCGGAAGTTCTCCGATTTGCGGTTTGGTGCGCTGCACTAGTGAAGCCTCACCGAGTTTGGTGAGGGGTGGACGTAGGACTGGGGATTCAGTTCGAACCACCTTAAAATCTCTTGTGTTGTGGTTTGCTTGTGGGATTGCTTTGTGCTAGATGCATGCTTAAGTTTAATCTTTATTTTACTTGTCCATCTTGCTAAGCAATCGTTGTATCCTTCGTTAAGCTAGTTGTATTCCGCTACTATTCTCTTTATCTAGCATTAAAGAGGGGTGCTCTGCGAAAAAAGGGGTAGATCTATTAACCCCTCCCCTCTAGATCCGCCATCCACTACTAAACAATCCCTAC
The DNA here is from genome assembly GCA_022559845.1 of Amorphophallus konjac. NCBI lineage: Eukaryota > Viridiplantae > Streptophyta > Magnoliopsida > Alismatales > Araceae > Amorphophallus > Amorphophallus konjac. The sequence goes on along the minus strand of CM040128.1, from coordinate 247,635,813 downwards.
ACTTAGCATTGAGGCTAATCCTTGAATAAAAGGGCTTAAACTCAACAACCTTCTGCATTTTTTGAATCTTTGAACCCTAACGGGGGGACCTCATAGGTATACTATGGCTGATATACCCTGACGCACGGTCCGTTCATGCTCATCCAGTGACCATGTTTTCTTACGCGCTCTGTATTGTGGTCCCCCATTACTTTTCATAAGACACTAGTTCAAGGCACTAATTACAGAGCAATGGTTGAGGTACGCTGAGTAACTAGGTACACTCCACCTGAGATGTGAGGTGGCTTATGTCAAAGCGCGCTCTTGACTATCTCTGCTCCGGCTCTTCAAAATCGACTCAAGAAGAGAAATAAACTTTTCCAAACGAAAAAAAAGAGAGCAATAGCCTGGTTCCACTGAAAATCTTCACCCTTTCACCAAAGAAGTGCTAACGGGTCAGGCATGATGTGGCAGGCCAACTCTGGTTCCCATACGCCACGATAGTAAACTGCACTAAGTAATCAGGGCAGTTGCACTGAAACAAATGTGACTCTCCATGTCAAACGGTGCCAGTTCAACTTGGCTGTCAATACATCTTAAATTTGCTTCCCATAGGTGCCTATTTTCATAGTCTCTTTGTTATATCTTGGTTGACTTTAGTACTGATGGCTGCTGTTTCTCTCATGTCACTTGGCTTCTTAAGATAAAACTGAACCGGGAACATTATGTTTCAATTTTCCTCAAGATATATCAGCCTTACTAGTTTCTGTGAGCATACCCTGGCTCGTTCCTTGTTTTCAACTGTGCTTGCATGCATTTTTGATATTAATCCCTTAGTTCCTCCACATTGTCCTCCAATGCTACCATGCTGGGAAATACTTCAATTTGATGGTCCAGATTCCCCATGTGTCTTAGTTCTGAACCTCTCCTATGATATTTTACTCATTTCCTCCGTTTTTGATGTTGTCAAAGGGGAGAGAGTGTGTGTTCAAGGGGACTTCGCTTTAAAGGATAGTTTTGCATCTTTAGGGAAAATTTTCATTAAGGGGGAGTTTGCATTCGTTGCATCTTTTTGTTCATAGCATATTTTGTGCACTACCTTTAGTAAGAACTTGACTCCTTGTTGCCATCATCAAAAAGGATGAGAATGTTGGGCATTTGTGTAATATGCTTAATTATACTATTTTGATTATGTCACATGGCTCAGAAATTCATGACATCTTTGTATGTATCTAGGTGTGAAGAAATTGTGCCAAAAGCTTTATGTGCACCGACCCTGTCCTTCACATGCACCGACCTTGACTGGGCGGCAACAGTAATGTGCACCAACTTGCATGAAGCCAATAGTTATGTGCACCGACCTGCATATGAGGAAATATGAAACATGCACCGACCTTAGTTGGAAGCTGGTGAAGTGTGCACCACCCTTCATATGGCTCAGACCGAAATGTGCACCGACCTGCATATGAGGAAATATGAAACATGAATAGACCTTAGCTGCGAGCTGGTGAAGTGTGCATCGACCTTCATATGGCTCAGACTGAAATGTGCACCGACCTTAGCTGCGAGCTGGTGAAGTGTGCACCGACCTTCATATGGGTCAGACTGAAATGTGCACCGACCTTTATTGAAGAACTTCAATTGTGCACCGACCTCTATTGAAGAACTTCAATTGTGCACCGACCTTCCAAATATGCACAGACTTTGGTATGCTAAGTTCTAATTGTGCACCGACCCTAAAATGTGCACCGACCTTGTTTCTCAGATGTGCACTGACCTTATTTTTTCAAATATGCACCGATCTCAATTGATGGCTCTCCAAATGTGCACTGACCTCATGGAGAAGAGCACCTATTCGACAAAATGCCTCACTGAGCGGGTTCCAAAGCCTTTTTAGGCAAACCTGCACTGTTTTCAGAATTGGATCTAGAGAGCATAAATAGGAACCGTAAATGCCAAAACTCACGTCTTTTGAGGTCTGGAAAGTGTTGACATGTGTTCCCACCTTACTCCTTCTTACCTTGCCTTTTCTAAATCGAAAACGTAAAGACAAGCAAAACAAAGGAAAGAATGAAAGGGTGGGGAAGTATGTGTGATCATGATCGCCACCAAGACACGGGTACCGGGTGGTAAGATGTACCTTGGAAAGAGGGAGAAAGCACTGGCCCAAGATGCAGCGCTGCAGTTATACACGGTCCTGGACGAACCGCCTAATAAATGGAACGGTCCCTCGATAGACTGTTCACAACGTCGAGGAAAGAAGCGGGATGCAGACGGATCTGGCAACCGAACGGTTCATAGAAGGCCGTACACATGGTCTGAACGGCTCGTGGAGGACCGCTCTGACCGGCAAACGGACGGAAGAAGGCCGTTCAACAATGCCAGTCTCCAAGTTGTAGGACTTGATCCTCCACCCCTTTCGGCCGGCCAGAGGGGATGGGCCTCGTGCTATGCTGATCCTGACCTGCAAGACAACGTGGAGAACACAAAAATGCAACCCAAATTAGCCCTAGAAAGCGTAGTAACTATAGAAAAGAATGGATAATAAACATAATGACATGGAATGGGCGATACTTGAGAGGTTTTTAAACCCCTATAGGGCATGAAAAACAAATGGGAAGGTGTGAAATGCTGTGAAGTAGTGAAAAACGTGGGAAGAAATGGGGAAAAGAAGCATGCAAAGGATGAACTAAAGGCCAAACATTAAGATCAAAACTTAAACAATGGACTACCCCCTTGAACCGGAGGCTTGAAAGGACGTTGAAAGCCTCCCTCCCTGGCTACTGTTCGCTCAAAAGTTTGGTAGAGCTTCGCCGTCGACGTTGGATCTCCCCCTTTTCAAGCTTGGACCAAGGGTTCTATTTATAGACCCTAGAAAATCCAACCTCAAAATTAGGGTTTCAAGTTGAAATTAGGTCAGGATAATGAAACAGAATCCGTAGATAAAACTACCATCACCCATCTAGTTCAAACGGCACCCCATTTGGTGGAGAATCCACGGAGAAATGGATGGGGGAAGTTGGGGGTTTGACCACGAATGGAGAGAGAAAACTCATTAAATCTTCGGGAATCAGGCCTGTACGCGGTCGAGCGATAGAACGCCCAGACCACTACACGGTCTAATACTCGACCGTTTAAGGCTGTCGGTGGAAAATAAATAAACCAGGAAATAATCCAATTATCCATCGAACTGATCAACTTCTTCGGTGCTGGACTCTTGAGGATTGAACGGTCTATTGCTAGACCACTCAATGCGTTGAACGATCCATTACCTGGCCGTCCACCACGTGTCGGTGATGAATCCAAAGAAAAAAAATAAATAGATAATTATCAGAAAATTCAACGAATTGAGGGCTCTGGGATTTGGACAGTCTAATACCCGTCCGCTCAATGGGATTGAACGGCTGGATTGAGACCGTGCAGAAGCTTGTCGGTGGAAATTTAGAAAATCAAATAAATATCCAATAAATCATTAAACGGTTCAAAGAAGATCGCCTAGTCACTGAACGGCCGGTCGATAGACTGTGTAAAGCTTGGACGTTTGAAATTGATAAAATGAGATGAATGAGCCCAAAACCAAGCGAAATCAAGGCCCATTAAGCCCGAATCCAAGAGCAGACCAAGCCAGGGAGGGAGATACCCATAAAATAAGCCCAAAGACGTGCCTGAAAATAGCCCAATGAGTAATGGACAACTCGAGGCATCAACAAATGATGGTAAGAGGAATGACTGAACTCATAGGCAAAAAATGGGTATCAACAGATGCCCCTCCTTAACGTCCTATTTGCAGGGGAACAAGCGGAGGTGGAGCGAAAGCGAAATGAAACATGGAGATGAAGCAGAAATGAAGCGGAGCGGACTGAAAAGCTGGCGTTAAGGCAAAAGACACCCATTTTATTGCCAACGAGTGATAGGAATCTTCCGAAAAACTCTGAACCAAACACAAGGAATGGTGGGACCAAAACAGCGCCAGTCTGGAGGAACTAACTAAATAAAAGGAAAACATACGATCAATCTCATGGGGGACATAATCCCTCGGACCAATGAGGAGTCCGGAATAAGTAGCAAAAAGTAAAGAAACGGACTAAAACTCCAGATAGGAACCTTCAGTCAATCAAACCAGCTGAACAGACCAGAGAGAACCTTCCAATTCTGAAATGAAATTGTTCCTCTTTCTTGAAATCATGAACGCACAATCATCCATCACAAATGAGATATTTTCAGACAAATCATGGGTCATGAATGCTCAAAAGATACGTATGATGCATGCTGGGCTAAAATAAAAGAAATCATCAGATCGAATGCAAATAAAGCCACAAAATATAAAATACTCGAGATTAGTATTACTAGAGTGGGGCAAATCAGGGTCAAGATACTATCCGCAACCACGGTGTGCGAGATAGAACTATCGTCCCCTAGTTTTCCCAACCTAACGGCCTATCCGATGATTTGAACGCGCGTACCTAGGTCATCATTGTTTCTGTTAAAGGGGAACATCAGATCCTGGAACACGTGAGCAACCAACTGGTTCTCGAGATAATCTAACATAATACCATGTAATAATGCAATAATGGATATAGGGATAGAAGGCCACACCTGACTTACCTATGCAGGCGAAACGACATTTTCTTATTTTTGAATAAGACACAACCACATGAACAAGCATGAGGATAACATAACATAACTGAACATGAATTGAACGTAACATTACAAAAAACATAACATCGTGACAAACATCACAAGAACAAATGGCAAGCATGCGTGAGATCAAAGAATACGGTGGAACAAGACAACACCACAACACGGTGGGACAAAGACACGTGGGACAACACCATGGGGGACATAAGACAACATGTGGGATGACACGGACATGGTGAGACAAAGACACGTGGGACATAAGACAACACGTGCGAGACATAGACACATGAAACAAAGATATGACAGACCTAAACACATGTGACAACCAACACGGGGGACAAAAGATAACAAACACATTCTTCAATCAAAGCCCCAAGATCGAATGAAGCAGAACTTGGTAGGTTCAAAATCGCGAGGCAATGCCCTCTCATAGAGACATGATGAGATGAAGCGAGGGTTGAGAAGGACACAAGCTTAAGAACAGATCAAGAGATATAGATTGAAGAAGAGAGAACAGATCAGAAGTCGTGAACAGGAGGCAGAGCGAAAGATAGAGCAAGAAAACTTGAACACCTGCAACATGCACACTTAGCAAATAGATCACGTATCCGTCCTCAAAATAAATAGATAGAAAGGAATAAAAAGACAAATATTGTTAGATTTTTCAATTTTCCTGATTTTTTTGAATTTTCAACAATATTTGATTTTTTTGGTTTTTGAACAATATTTGATTTTTTAGACTTTTGATAATATCTCATTTTTTGGATTTTAGGCAATATTTCCTTTTTTTTTGAAATAACAATCCGCAGCACCCAAAGACGGGCTCGTACTACTAGCAAGGGACCGTCGTTCCTACCCCTCTCATTAAATGCTTCCCTTAAGCAGGGCGTGCATATGAGGGTGGCTTGCCACAACCAACCGCCTCTAAAGAATGGTGCCCCTACCAAGGCCATATCCGGGATACAACCCAGCCAAAGAGGGAGAAATAGAAGGAAAATTGAAGATAAGCTTTATGCAGGATGGGAGATATTAGGACTCGACTTCCTTCTAGGGCACTACCCCTCAAAGATACGGTCTATTATTCCGGGGCTTTGTGTCTTTGATTTTTAGACCCATATTTATCAGGCACGCATGCGACCGGGCTCATGACGTCCCGCGGGGAACTGTACTGCCACTCTTGCCATGCCTTTATTTTCATAATTTTGCATTGAATCATTGAATTTTGATTTTGAGACCCCTTATTGGCTAGATATTACATCAAAGCTCACTTCTGAGGGTCACGACTACCCCTATTTGAGACCTCTCTCATATTAGGGAGCGCCTAGGTTGGTCATCTCATCCATCCATCTCTTGCCCCTGCACTTGGCCGAGCAGAGATAAGAAAAGACCTTTGTCCATACCCATGGTATGGCCAAAGCAGCAACGGTGTGCCTAAGAGGAATCGGCTATGGCTTGCAGTGAAGTGTGTGAAAAACCCATACAAAAGGTCACCCTCAACAATCGGGGAAAGAAACTAAACTCCTAGCGCAGAGCTATCACCAGCCTAAGAATGCTGCAGAAGCTAACTTTTTTGTTTGACACAAAGTTACGATCTAATTAAACAAAGACTCCTAAAGCCACTCAATCATGTTAAGGAATTAACATTATAACCATGTGCAGAAACAATATAAATATTAGAAATGAAAGCACGTTTCTTACACAAAATAAAGATACCTTTACAAATCCATGGCGTAGAAACCGGCATCCTGAAGCGATCTCGATCATCGAGCTTTGAGGAGCGCGAGTAGCTTTGTATTCCTTGCTTGCCAAGATAAAGGATGAAAGGAGAGCAAAGGATTGGATTCCTCAACACAGAGGAGTGGCAGACATCATACTAGATGAAGAAGGGATAAAAAGGAAGAGAGACGAGGGCTAGAACTCCCTCGTTAAGGCACTGAGGCCCTGATAACAAGGAACCAGATACAGAATAAATAGAGATTAGCTGAGATCAAGGCGGGCTAAAGCCTCGAAAATAGCATGAAAAAGGGCAAGAACCCTGAAAGGGTGAGAAGGAGTAAGAAGAAAGGGGAGAATAAGAATCATCCGACATGGTCAAAGAAGGAGAGTAGCGATCACCCGCCAGAGGCGGGGAAGAAGAAGCATAAACACCTGACAAGGTCGGGGAAGGGAAATGATAGACACTTGACAAGGTTGGGGAAGAAGAATGACAGTCACCCGACAGGGTCGGGGAAAGAGAATGAGAAGTAGAACCCATGAATACCGGAGGAGAAGGATTAGAAGAAGCCTCGAAAGTGGGATGAAAGGATGACATAGGCCGAGGCCTAGAATCATGAGAAAATGGAGAATCCGGAGGTTCCAGATGAGTGGAGAAAGAAGAATTGGGGTTTGCGGACCCGAAAAGAGAGGAGAAAACAACAGAAATTGGATTAGGAGAAGGTAAATACACCACCCAAGGGTGGGAGCCGAGTAGAAGAAATGATGAATGGAAGAAAGGAGAAGAAGAAGTAGTGGCCCCTTGAGTGCACAACACGCGGCCTTTGTACTTGCGCCGTCGCCTCTTCTTGGTAGAAATTGTCTTGTAACGGACCCGCCTGGAACGGACTTGGACCTTCGGCCTTCTTGTCTTAAAACATCTTCTCAAATAGCGAGCCCATCTGAAAGATGGCCTGGCCCGATTATGAACATGCATCCTCTTTAGGGCGGTTGCCCCTAGACACTTGGTACTAACCATATGCGGACATTCTTGAATAGCTGACCCTCAAATGAATGAATATCAGAAAACCACAGAGTTTTGTCACTTGGCACTAGCAGCATGAGATTCGGCAACTCCACTCGGCACTCAGCCTTGAAGCACAACTCCCTTGATAGAAGAGACGGGTGAAGCTGAGGGAGATCAATGCACGGCGTTGACGTGGCCGGCACCCCAATAAATCGAGGGAGATTGCATAGAATATGTAGAATGTCCTTGGAAAGTGCAGAAGATACGGCCAATTTCCCCTTGAACATAGAATCCATAATCTGCTTGGCAGTCGTATGCGTTAGCACAATACGGGTAGAGAGCCCTTCTTGGCCTGTAATCTGAATGGCAATAGAACGAGGAGAAATAATAGCATCAATCACTGCATCTCCGGCGAGCAAAGAGATTGCCACCGGCCTCGCTCTGGAAGAAACTAGCGTCAACTCAAGGGAACTCTTCTTAGCAACTGTCATCTTTGAAAGTGAAGGCGCATCATCCCCAAAATAGCCAGGGACCAGGATGCGGATCGGCATCCGATAGATAAAATCATGAATCTTGAAATGCAGAAGCAGCATAGAATCATCCTGACTTGGCTTATTATCTCCCTGGGAACTAGACCCAAGAGGCATCGGTGGTAGCACACACCCGCTCCGTGGGGTGGAAGTAGGTGGAGGAATGGGGATAGGAATAGGTTTGGATGGCGTAGGCGAAGGTTTAGAAGGTGTAAGTGGGGGTGAAGGTGAAGGTGGAGGCGTAGGTGTAGGGGTAGCTTGCTCAGACTCGGGCGAGAAGGGTAATGGTGGGGAAGGAAACATCGGTGGAGATGGTGGAAATGATGGAATATGGGTCTTCGGGAGAAGAGGCGGTGAAGATGATGGTGATGGCTGTAGGGGTAGTGGAGATGATGGAGAGGGTGATGTGGTCAATGGAGGTAGTGGAGGTGGTGGAAATGGAGAGGGTGAGGAAGGAGGTAAAGGGGAAATGGAAGGCTGTGGGACCCAACGTCAGCGTATTGACATGACACGCCGACCAGCGTTGGGGGTAGGAGTAGTGGCGGTGGAAGTGGTGGAAGTGGAGGCACCAGCCTGAGTAGAGGCTTGGGTTTGTGGAGGTGTTGGGGACGGTGTAGTAGATGGTGAAGCTGGCAGGGTAGGTGATGGAATAGGTGATGGAGCGGGCGCTACATTAATCAAAGTATCACAGGGGTGCCCCTGGTCTTGTAGTGGAGATGGCTACTTGGGCGGCGACTGCTGCTTGCTTCGGAGATTTAAAATAGCTTCATGCATGGCGGCCCAATCGATCCTCTTATTATCTTTCAGGCCATAAATAAACTCCCGGAACTCAGGGCAATCCTCGACCAATTGCCCCTACTGATGATGAAAATCACAAAATTGGAGCAAATCTCCGGCCGCGTGTCGGCATGGCATAACCGGAGGGAGTTGCAACGCGTGAGCGGCCATCAAAGCCCCAAAGATATCTGTAAAACACTCCGGCAATGGAGGATGATGAGGAGCCCCTTTTCGGGCAAGGGAGATGTCGAGGGGTATAAGAAGGTAATGGAGATGGAGGTGGAGGAGGAAGTAGAGGTTGCGTAGGTAATGGCGCATGGCTAAGGGAAGGATTTGGTAAAGGCATATGTGGAGCGGGGATATGGTGGATGGCATCTACCTGCTCGGTGTGGGGTGTTTCCTTGACCGGAGGTGGAGACGTGTGCGGATATGAAACGGCAGAGGGCTGACTGTGGATGATGGTAGGTCAACTCATAGAGGGTTGATACGGGGTGGTATATGGGTATGTGGGAGCGGAAGGCTGACTCATGGAAGGATATGCGGTGGAGGGTTGATGCGTGGAGGGCTGACTGATGGGAGATGACGGGTAGGAGGTGTATGTGGGCGTAGAAGGTAAAGGGGACTCGGGGTCAAGGGAAACTAGGAGTTGTTGGCGGATGAAGCGGGCTCGGCTGTAAAGTTGTTGCCAGGAAGTGATATCATTGAGGGCTAAGATGAGGCGGTACTCGGGTGTTGCATTAAAAATGATCATTTTGATTTATTCTCCCTCCGGAATATGCCCCGGGACTTGAGCGGCCAAGCGACGCCAGCAGTCGGCAAAGGTCAAGAACTCCTCGTCGGGCTTCATCTTCTCATGGGCCAGATCAACCATGAAATATTTGGGCCCAACCTGGTCTTGATACTGCTGAAGAAATTTCTCTTGAACGGCCTGGAAATTCACCACTTGATCTTGCGACAATGCAAAGAACCAATCCCGAGCCGGGCCTTCTAGAGACAGACCAAACAGATAGGCCATCAAACGTTGGTCATGTCGGAATTGGGCCGACTCATAAAGAAACTCCTTCAAGTGCACATAAGGGTCACCGACTCCACCATAGTGGCGATATGCGGGAATTTATGAACGCGGTGGAAGCTGAAGACCTGGGAATGCAAACGGGACACTCAAAGAAGATTTGGGATCAATTCGGTGTTGTAGCTCATCAAGCTGGTGTTGGGTTTGAGCAATCATCTCCTCAACAGGGAGAGATCGAGAAAGATGTAAGCCATCCTGAGTAAGAGAGGGTGAATTTGGACCTGGATTATGATAGTGGGCCGGATAAGGAGATCCAGTCTGAGAAGAATGAAAGCCCATTCTCGGAATGGTAGGATATGTGGGCCTAGAAGGATCGTGAATGTGGGAACAAGGACTGATTGGGCCAGAAGCAACATGGGGCCCATTAATAGAATAAGAGGGCATGTTAAAGGAAGGGGGCCCACTAAGAGTAGAAGAGGGAGGCTCGTTATGAGAATAAGGTCCATTAAGATTAGCGATGAATTTTTGGGCCTGGACCGGGGCCGTTTGGCAAGCAAGAGATGATAGGTGGGCCATGAGATTTGCTTGTGGGTCGGAAGGGCCACGAGAAGATGGGCTCGCGTGGGAAGAGGAATCCCCACGGGAATAGGAAGATGGGGAAGAAGAAGAGTAATATACAAGAGAAAAATGGTGCTCCATGAGGGCAAATGAAGACTTTATATCGGAAAATCAAGGAAATACAATGAGGGAAGTAAAAGGGCTCGAGAATTAAAGATGGGGATTGACTCAACAATGAAAAGGTAAACAAGAAAAAGGAACCTATGACAATGAGACTAGACAATGGACACACAGAATTGACTAGCCTAAATGGGCCTAAGAACAAAATTTATATGGATGATGGGGGATGCAACACGAAATAACACAAATGGGCTTGGACAGGCCCAAACAAACAATATGGGTGTGAGGGGGGGGGGGGGGCGTTCAACCAAGATCAAACAAGTTGATATGATCGTCAATTTTTATTTTTCTAATGTTTCGATGGGCCTTTTAATGATTTGAATTAAGGATCAATTCCCTCAAGATAGGAAACCTATAGGGAACAGGGTCCAAACTTTGGGTTAATATACGGTTAACTCTCTCACGACGTATGCAACATGCAAAGCTACGGGGTTGAAAATGTACAACCGGTCGGACGTCCGTGTGAGAATCCATGGCTCACGGGGTCTTACGGAGGCCCCGGGTAAGGTCACCTAGTCGGCTCCAAGGAATATGGAGATGAGAGGATCCCCTACCAAGGTAGGAATGCAACTAGTATGGAAAAGTATGAATGAATCCTATGCGCACCGGAGTGCATGCAAGCTCTAACCTAAATCTAACAAAAAATGATCAATCAAATGTGATAAGTAAAAACAGTGATGATGCAAAATCAAGGGATAACCATGGGAGATCAAAACAGCACCCAAACGAATATGAAATGATGTGAAGTGATGGTCCAAATGGCACTCACGGGTGCACTGTAGCAATAAAACACGGTCTAATGGGAGACTGCTCAGGGAGGTAAATGGTCCTGGAAGGACCGTGCAACAGCAGGGAGTGGCAAAATGAGCTAAAACTCATAGAACTAAAAATGGACTGAAACTGTAGAGACAGAAACGTACTTGACTGGACGGTCTATCGACCGACCATGCAACCTACAGAACGGCCCTAAGAAGACCGTGGATAATCAGTAAACCCACAAATGTGTGAGAGACAGTAACGTACCTGAGCCAGCAGATAGGCACAGTCTATTTGGAGACCGTGGAGGAAAATGCACGGTCCGGCAAGGACCACTGAAGCTAACAGGCTCACACAGAAGCAAACACCCGTGAGATGGGAATGAACGGTCTAGAAGACGACCGTGGAAGCAGAGGAACGTCCAGAACTAGACCGTGCAGGCAATGACAGCGTGACAGAAGGGAAAGAGAGCGCACCTGAGGCTGAGTCAGAACGGTCTATCGCCCGACCGCGGGGAGACGTGAGCGGCCCTGGGAGAACCGCATACACCTCCGAGGACAGAAACACAGGTGGACGGAATAGCAACTTGAAACAACTCAAACAAAACCCTAACCAAGCATAAAACACAGATCAGCAAAACAATAGCATGATGGGCACTAGGCGTCCCACCGTGATCGCCAACAAATGGGCTGTTGACATGTGTTCCCACCTTACTCCTTCATACCTTGCCTTTTCTAAATCGAAAATGTAAAGACAAACAAAACGAAGGAAAGAAAGAAAGGGTGGGGAAGTGTGTGTGATCGTGATCGCCACCAAGACACGGGTACCGGGTTGTAAGACGTACATTGGAAAGAGGGAGAAAGCACTCGCCCAAGATGTAGCGCTGCAGTTATACACGGTCCTGGACGAACCGCCTAATAAATGGAACGGTCCCTCGATAGACCATTCACAGCGCCAAGGAAAGAAGCAGGATGCAAACGGATTTGGCAACCGAACGTTTCATAGAAGGCCGCGCACAGGGTCTGAATGGCTCGTGGAGGACCGCTCTGACCTGCAAACAGACGGAAGATGGCCGTTCAACAACGCCAGACTCCAAGTTGTAGGACTTGATCCTCCACCCCTTCCGGCCGGCCAGAGGGGATGGGCCTCGTGATATGCTGATGTTGACCTACAAGACAACGTGGAGAACACAAAAATACAACCCAAATTAGCCCTAGAAAGCGTAGTAACTATAGAAAAGAATGGATAATAAACATAATGACATGGAATGGGTGATACCTGGAGGTTTTTAAACCCCTATAGGGCATGAAAAACAAATGGGAAGGTGTGAAATGCTGTGAAGTAGTGAAAAACATGGGAAGAAATGGGGAAAAGAAGCATGCAATGGATGAACTAAAGGCCAAACATTAAGATCAAAACTCAAACAATGGACTACTCCCTTGAACCGGAGGCTTGAAAGGACGTAGAAAGCCTCCCCCCTGGCTATAGTTCGCTCAAAAGTTCGGCAAAGCTTCGCCGTCGACATTGGATCTCCCCCTTTTCAAGCTTGGACCAAGGGTTCTATTTATAGACCCTTGAAAGTCCAACCTCGAAATTAGGGTTTCAAGTGAAAATTAGGTCGGGATAATGAAACAGAATCCGTAGATAAAACTCTCATCTCCCATCCAGTTCAAATGGCACCCCATTTGGTGGAGAATCCGCGGAGAAATGGATGGGGGAAGTTGGGGGTTTGACCACGAATGGAGAGAGAAAACTCATTAAATCGTCGGGAATCAGGCCTGTACGCGGTCGAGCGATAGACCGCCCAGACCACTACACGGTCTAATACTAGACCGTTTAAGGCTGTCGGTGGAAAATAAATAAACCAGGAAATAATCTAATTATCCATCGAACTGACCGACTTCTTTGGGGCTGGACTCTTGAGGATTGAAGGGTCTATTGCTAGACCACTCAATGCGTTGAACGATCTATTACCTGGCTGTCCACCACGTGTCGGTGATAAATCCAAAGAAAAAAAATAAATAGATAATTATCTGAAAATCCAGCGAATTTAGGACTCTAGGATTTGGATGGTCTAATACCCGTCCGCTCAATGGGATTGAACGGCTGGATTTAGACCGTGTAGAAGCTTGTCGGTGGAAATTCAGAAAATCAAATAAATATCCAATAAATCATTAAACAGTTCAAAGAAGACCGCCCAGTCACTGAACGGCCGGTCGATAGTCTGTGTAAAGCTTGGACGTTTGAAATTTATAAAATGAGATGAATGAGCCCAAAACCAAGCGAAATCAAGGCCCATTAAGCCTGAATCCAAGAGCAGACCAAGCCAGGGAGGGAGATACCCATAAAATAAGCCCAAAGACGTGCCTGAAAATAGCCCAATGAGTAATGGACAACTCGAGGCATCAACAAATGATGGTAAGAGGAATGACTCAACTCATAGGTAAAAAACGGGTGTCAACAAAAAGGTCTCTGCGCAGTCAACCATCCTTGTCATCATTAGCTTGCTATATCAGCCCTTTTGGTCAATGGAAAAGCAAGTTACCTTATCAAGGAATTGTCCATTTCCTGGTACTCAACTTTTTGTCTCCACCCAATGAAATGGTTTGTCACTGAGATTGCACAGGACAAAAGGACTCTGCTACAGATTTTCTTGGGAGCTTCTACTCTCACACCCTTCTGGTCTACTAAAATGACAAATTGATGGACATCATCTCTGTTGGTTCTATGGCCAATCAGAGGTTGCCAAGAGAAGGATCCTTGAAGAGAAATTATAACTTATGAAGAGCCAATCGTAAGCAGTCTGGAACATCTTCTGGTGGGACTGATTGTGCCTATATAAAGGGAAGACCTCATGCTAAAGAGAAGCGACTGAAAAAGAGCTTTCTATGAACTGAAGCTAGGTCCTTCAGGCTGAAGCCATGGTGAAAAAGAAAGAGGAGAATAGAAGGGAAGAAGAGATGAGTGCCTGTTAGCATCTGCCATATCCTTCATGGTCCCCTTCCTCTAGAGCCAAATGCACTTACAACTTGTTTTGGTTTTATCCTTTGTTTCTCTTTCTTTTTAGATCAATCTTTTTTGTGGGACTTGTCCCCGTGTGTTGTGAGGACTTCGTCCTCGTGAGGAGCCTGCTCCTCGTGTGTGTGTGTGTGGTAACACTTCTTTTGTCCAAAGAGTGAAAACCTTTCCTAGTTGGGAGAGGGGTGGACGTAGGTTTGTCTTGGGATAGCCGAACCACCTTAAATCTTTGTGCAATGGTGTGATGTTCTCCTTCCATCTCTCCTATCTCCATTCACAGGGTTTCCAAGATTTCCATTCCACTGCGTAACCCAATGTTTACAGTTCAAATCTGTGCTTTGTTTTTGATTCATCATTGTTCATCTTGAAAATCGCTTAAAATTGTTCATTGTGTAAACCCGGATCTATTCACCCCCCCTCTAGATCCTCTCTTAACCATCCAACATGGCCAACCAGACCAAGCGGCAAGATCAGAGAAAACGTTCAAATTCAGAGTGGAATGAAGATATCTTATTCAAGAGAACTGAAGTGCAATTAACCATTGTCGAGGAGAAACTTTGAGAGAATTACGAGGCGTGAATGCTTAAAAATGACATGATACATGCTGGGCTAAAATAAAGAAATCATCAAAACGAATGCAAAGAAAGATAAAATAGAAAATACTCAAGGATACTATTGATAGACTGAGTAAGATGGGGTCAAGAGTCTTCTTGTAACCACACCGTGCAAGACAGAGTCCATCGTCCCCCACTCAACTCAAACTAACGGCTTATCCAACGATTAACCATATGCTCCTAGATCATCATCATTTTTGTTAAAGGGGAACATCAGATCCCAGAACACACGGACAACTAGCCGGTCCTTGAGAGGCTATAGTAACGTAGATACCATATAGTAATGTAACAATGATAAGGGATAGAGAGCCATACCTGACTTACCTGCCAAGCAAAACGACATTTTTTTAGATTTTTGAATAAGACACAAACAACAATAAAAATAACCATGCATGATAACAATATAAGATAATGAACGAAGCATAACAATATAACAAACATCATAAGAACAAATGGCAAGCGTTGGACAAAAACACGGTGGGGCAAGACAACACCACACGGTGGGATAACACACGCGGTGGGACAAGGAGATGGTGGGACAAAACACGTGGGACGTGTTAGGTTCGGTGCAGTATTCAGAGGGGGGGTGAATGAATATAACCCTTTAAAAACCTTTACCCAATTAAAAGGTTATGATGCTCACTAACTATCTAGAGTGCTAACTAGACAGATGTATCAAATCTGAAAGACTAATTAGCAGTAGCACCATTCTTCCACTCAAATAAACTTTCGCTCACTCAACGGATTAAACACTCAGAACAAGATCTGATCAACCACTTGGAGCGCCCCTATGCAAACATCTAGCGGAAGCAAAACATATAGAGAAATCAGACCACTGCACAGAGGATTTTTAGGTGGTTCGGTCCTCTAGACCTACATCCACCCCACACTCAAACCGAGTGTGGCTTCCACTAGCTCACGCTAGAAACAGCAGACTCAGTCTGCAACAAATGCTGCCAAACAGCTTGACCAGGGGAACAGCCTCCCCTCTTCCTCCCAACCGGAGGGAACCACTAGTGACACCAGTCACTAGCAAACCAGAGACACAAGGTCTCTCTTCCTCCAAACCTGGAGGGAACCCCTGGACTTGAATCCACAAGCCCAGAACCGGAGACAAGTCTCCCTTCCTCCAGACCGGAGGGAAACAACAAGTAGCACCCAGCTACTTGCAACCGGAGATAGCAATCTCCCTTCTCCTGAACAAACAGGAGGAACCCACAAGTGACTGGAGCCACTTGGAACCGGAGATGTCAATCTCCCTTCTCCTGAACTAACAGGAGGAACCCCGACCACTCTACAGAGTATCGGAAACACAGCAAACCAGAAAACAAAGGAAAGAACAATAAACGAAAAATGACTTCAGCAAAACAGAAAGCTGAAAGATGAAGTGCACAATGTGGCTCTCAACGGAGCTGACTGGCCTGGATTTGATCCACGGTCCAGTAGACAGATCTTCAGGTAAGCTTTTCTTCCTCTTCTCTTCTCTTCTTCTTCTTCTCTTTCACTCTCTCGATCTCTGCTCCTCTATACTCTTCGGCTCACACTTCTATCTCTCTCTTTCTCTTTCTTCTGCTCTCCTAATCTCTCACTCTCTGCTGCACTTCTTCTTCTTCACTCTTTCTACTCTCTTCACACGAGCACTATCTCTCCCTCTTCTTCTCCTTCTGCTCTTCTTCTTTCTCTTTTCTTTTTCTATCTGGATCGTGGCTCTCTGTATGGACTTTTCTTCTTGCCAACTCGATCAATCTTCTTCTGTGGAAGAAGAGTCATATATATAGCAGCAGCAGCAGCATCAGCCACTACGTGTGACCTCCACATTTCCAGCCCTAATTATTCGGACCACGTGGCAGTCTCTCAGCAGGCTTCATTCCAGCCTCGGATCACGTGCTGCTCAGGTCACTTGGGAATATTTCTTCCTCGGACCTGCAAGGAGATGAAAACCATTACAAACTGAGGGCCACAATAACTAAATCTGCACGAAGTATGTAGTAGTAATTCTAGATGCACTGAGAACGACACGAAGAAGATGAAAACAACACGAGGTAACCAGAAGAACGACACGAAGAGCACCATGGTGACTGTAGCACGAAGTAAAACGACATGATATAATAACCAGTAATGAGAACGACACGAGGACAACATGGAGGTAAACCGAAACCAACAGTAAGTGTGGTTTCAACACACGAAAGACACGATGTCTAGGAAGAACAACACGAAGAGATAATTCGGAAACGACACTAAGTGGAAAAATAATACTAGATGAAACAGTAATCGACACGCGGTGAAAACAGCACGAAGACAATGAAGATGACACGAATTCATGAAAACAGAAACGACACGAAGACGGAAATAACAAAGGAAACGACTCAAAGTAAGAACGACACGAAGAGCACAAAACGGAAAACGACACGAAGTGAAACAGGAAGCAACACGAGGTGCTGTGATGTTCTGCACGCAGTGGAACAAAAACGACACGGAGTGAGTACGACATGGAGACAGATGACAGAGACCGTCACGAGTTGAAAACAACACGAAGATGAAAACTGAAATAGACACGGAGTGAAAAATGACACGAAGTCTGGGAGACACGACACAAAGTCATAAGAGCGACAGTAACCAACACGAAGTGTGGTTACGAAACATGAACGACACGAAGTGTGGAAACATGACACGAAGTCACAGAAACAACAGTAACCAACACGAAGTGTGGTTACGAAACATGAATGAATCACAGAAACACTAACATGAGGTTATGAAAACACAAGACAAAGACAAAAGATGAAATCGACACAGAGTGTAGGAACAACACGAAGACAGAACAGTGATTTGACACGAAGTCAAGAACAGTAATTGACACGGGGTAACACGACGATGTAGACACTGAAACAATACGAAGAACTACAGTAAGTGACACGAAGACATAATAGAGGGAATGACACGAACACAACACGAAGACCAGATACACAAGATAACGCGAAGACACAATTATGAAAAACACCACGAGGTGACAGATAGCACGGAGAACGACGCGAAGTGAAACGACACTTGAACCAAGACAGACTTAAAGACCCAGCGAAAAAATGACTCGAAGATAGAAATACAAAAACAATCATGAAGACTTGAACACAAAATTAACACGAAGACGTAAACACAACACGAAGACAATGGATGCTACAGTGCAATGTCTAGACATGAAATCCAATGCAAACGGCTGTACAGACTTGAAGAATAAGCCAGTGTATAGACTTGAAATCGAAGACCAATGTGCAGACTTGACAGTGATCTCTGCAACGAATGTATAGACTTAAGCAGAGCTGCCAGTGTATGAGCTTGAACAGTGCAGCAAGTGTACAGACTTGGATGACCCACACCAATGTATAGACTTCCAACGTGAGAGACATGCTGTACAGACTTGATGAATACTGATGCATGAACAGTAATGCATAGACTTAGGAGCATATGACCCGGCTGTACAGACTTCACACGTTGACGCTGTGCACACTTAGCCAATGCAATGCATAGGCTTGAACGAGAGTCCAATGTATAGACTTGCATGATGCACAAATACACAATCCAGTGTATAGACTTTGCTACCCAGACATGATATATGCAGAGACATGATATCTGACATAATGCAATGCACATATAAAGAGCAAATGCCATCAATGCTAAACATCATCATTCATGTTGCTATCAATATGCAGAATGCTCAAGAATAAGAATGCATAGAAATGTACTTTGTTTATTGCAATCATCAATGCACAATAACATTGCTATCATCAAAATACAATATCAAATGCACTCAAATGCACTCACTGTCTTGCTATCATCAAAACCAAATAGCATTGCTATCATCAAAGTAACATAGCACATGCTTGTGCCTAAGAGACACAACATTCTCCCCCTTTTTGATGATGGCAACACAATGTGACAGTGAGTCACACAAGATTTTCTCCCCCTTTGACATGATCAAAAAGAGAAAAATAGTAAAAACAAGAGTGCAAAGTGCATTATGCATGCAAGTGACTGCTAGAGCAAGAAGCTCCCCCTGAAGGTATGACTTCTCCTGAAGTATTTCTCCCCCTAAATAAATGCTCCCCCTTTGAGAAGGAATATGAACAGATAAACAAGGTAGAGAAGGTAGGAGGGTCACTTGATAACAGCTGAATCATATGTTCAGAAAGGAAACATGATTATAAGCCACTGTTAAAGTATAAGAATCAGCAACATACATTTTTCAAAAATTCAGGTTTAATAGTGATAAATCTTAGAGTAAAGAACCTGACCCCTGAAAAAGAGTTTGTAGACTCCATTTATAGCAATGAATCTAGGGCACATGGTATTAATAGATAAGTCAGAAATAATACCCTTTTGTGTCTAAACAAGGAAATTCAAGAGAGGCAACTTGAATATGTATTAATAAAAACAATTTCCACTCATAGACTTTTGATTTTCGAAGGGTTACAGCAGTTTGATTTTCATTTTCCAAATACCAGAGCCTGAACTAAGTAAATAGATCAGTGGCATTTATGCTGTTGACATTAGGTGTACACCTTGATCAGAGGCAGGTACCCCCAGTTACTAGGCATAAACTACTAGACCTATTTCAGATCAAAAACCCACAAGGAATAGTCTTCACTTTTGACATTAAGGGTATACCTTGATTAGAGGCCAGTACCCTCAGTTACTTGGTGAGGACTCCCCCTATAGATTTGACCCTATGAACAGAGGTAGTCTAAAGCACTTCATGACATGTGAATTTTCCTACTTCTTTGGAGGAGTTCACAGTTTCTCAGTGCAATCAGCCATTGCTCTGTCACAATGATCAGTTCTTTACATTTAAGATCTTATTTACTGCTGCCCTTAATTCTTTTAGAGTGATTGTTTGAAAAACATTACACACTCTTGTTCACCTGTTCTAGACATTTCCAGATTAACACATTTAGGCATTAAAAAAAACTGTTTCTATTTTAGCCATGAGACAAAGATTAAGAGCTATAAAAGTTTTCTTTTATCTCAATTTCTGAAGTGCAGACACTTAACTCTCCAATTTATAAAGTTTAAACCTTTAGTTCTCTTCAATTTGTAAGAGTGATTCTTATAAGTGAACAATTGCAATAATCACCATTCAATGTACTAAACCAGATGCAAAGCTGTTGTTTTAGTGAAACTGATGAGGAAAAGATAGCAAGTGGCAATATGGTTCAATGAGCAACCGATGTCAAAGAATATGAATCATTTGAATGAGAACACTGAGAAGTGAAAAGGATTCAATGAATTGAATAGAACTTTCAGCTCCCCCTGACATCATGATGCAAGAGATATGCTATGCAACATACTGTCCTACATGCAGACTATATACCAAGGATACATTAGACAGGTATGCAATCAATTCAGGTTTATGCATCCAAGTCATGAGCATTTTTATCCTTTTTCAGATTTTTCAACATATGATGCAGTGCACTGGTCTATATGAGGACAAGACCCATGGTATTTGGCGGAGAACCTGGTCACAAAGACCATCTCACACATGGTAGAAACCTCCGGGCAGATTTCCTTGCCCTTTAGTAACAAATCATTTTTATATACCGGGGTTAAGCAAATGATAATGTAGTGCAAAGCAGCCCTATTATGCATTGAAAAATATGCAGTCTACAATAATAGGCAAATGACAGACATGCAAATCAGTCCTATATGCATTGATCAATTTCATTGACAGTCATGCATATGATGTATGCAGACACTAGACACATGTATTGACTGTATGCACTAACTTACCCATTCAAGCTCAGTCCACGTATGTACTCAAGCATGCAATGCATTGACACAAGACATGCATTTACTCTATACACTGAAGAACTATACACAATCAGCAAGTTATGCATTCAACAACAAGCATGCAGTCCATTTGCTCAGTGCAATAATCAGTGAGAGAAGAGCATCAGATATATGCACAGTAACGCTCAGTACATGAAGAGATCATCAACGATCAATCAGGCAGATCAACATGAAACTTACAATTTTCATGCTCACAATTTCAGATAATGGAATTTAAAACAGATTTCAGAACTGACCTGAAGAGTTAAATCATGGGGTTTCCATTTGAGTGCCTTGGTTTGTTAACCCCTGTTTATTCTTTGACCCAAGGCACACCTGCAATATAATGATCATTTTGATCCTGCAGGGACCCAAGCAGCTTTGGGTCCTGCATTTACCCTGACAGGTGTTCTGCACAGTTTCTTAGGAGAGTTATCATCATATTCCATCAGAAAACAATCAACCATAGAATGTCCAAATAGCCCACAATAATAACAGGAAGCAACATGCTTTGATTTCTTGTTATGCACACAGTTATTTGCATGATGTGTTTGTGCATTAACATGACACCTTCTATTGTCGGCATGAACATATTGTTTTCCATAACCTGCCATCCAGCAGTCAGAGGCTTTGTGGCCAGTTTTTTCACAGTTAAAGCAGTAACAAATCTTTTTCATGAATTCAATTTTCTTCTTATCATCAGCATTGGGAGCAGGAAATTTTACAGATTTAGAATGAAATCTACTTCCTTAGCATGCCAGCAGTCCTTGACTATGTGGCCATGCCTTCCACATTCGAAGCACCTTGGATGCTTACCTCTGGAGCCAAGGTTATTTCTATCAAAAGCATTTTTGTTAACATGGAAATTAACAATTTCAGAATTGAATCTCTTTCTCGGATTCTGCCAACATTGAGCAGCAATGTGGCCAACCTTCCCACAACAAAAACAATTCAGATTCTTTCTTCTAGAATCATGGTTTCTAGCATGAAATTCTTTAACATTCAGTTTATTTCGTTTTTGAATTTCATGAGCAGCAGCTTCTTTCAAGGATTTATTTGAGGGACCAGCTACTTTAGAACTCGGCACAACTGTGGTGTATAGCAGGTTTCTAATACCATTCTTAACTCCAAATCTATTTTCCACCCTTTCACTTTGACTACTCACTTCATCTTCCAGAACCATTTTCATTTTGCCTTTATCCTTGGCCAACTTAGATGAAGTACCATTCAGCTCAGTGATTTTATTTTCCAAGGAGATTATAAAATTTCCTGAATGAACTTTCTCCTTCTCATAACTAACCAGTTTTTCTTTTAACAGACAAAGTTCTTTTTCCAAATCAGCAGTGTGTATAACAAAGCTAGTGATTTCTTCGTCACTGCAATTGATATACTTTTTCAAAATAGATTTCTCTTTTTCAATTGTCAGCCATCTCTCGGAGAAGACAGTATTCAGAACCATCAACCTTTTATTTTGATCTTTCAAGTAGACATTTTCTTCTTTTAGAGATTTGATTGATTCTTTTTGCAAGTTATCATCATGATCAAACTCATTTATCATATCTTCTAAAATAGCACATGCATTGCAAGACTCATATTCTCTAATGTGCTTATTTCTGAGATTCTCATTTTCAGATTTCAAGTTTTCATTTTCTGCCTTCAGACGAGTGACTTCAAGATTCATGTCTTTTCTCAATTTTTTATTTTCAGATTTTAATTTCTTGGATACATTGAACAAATTTTCATACATCTCTATCAATTCATCAAAGGAGTATCCATCTGATTCAGAGCTTACCTGAGATGAGATCTCATCTTCATCATCCCGGTTGGCCATCAAGCAGCTATCACCTTGCTGATTATGCGCAGAGACGACTCTGTCATATATTTCCTTTCCAGATATGCACCTGAGAGCAAAAGGGTACATATCAGTATTAATAGTAGCTCTCAAGATATTAAGAATTATGACATTGTCACGGTTCTTAAAGGTGTCCTCACTAGACCACTTGGTCTGATCTTTGGGTAATCGATGTGGGCCTTTGGATAGCAGACTCCATAATTTGGGATTTATGGAATCTACATACACAGCTAGGCCTCCTAGCCAATTTTCAAAGTTAGAACCATCATAGATTGGAGGACGATCCATTTGGACAGATGGCAGACAGATTCAACTCACTAAAGCAAATGACAGGGAATGCAGCAAAACCAGATGGGCAAAACAATTCACGAGTCGATAAAATAAAATATCGAGCATTGAAAGCACACTCTGAAAAGCACCAAACAAATCAGCAGGATCCTCTGCAGATTGTCAGATCTGATAGATCAGAGACCCGCTCTGATACCAATTGTTAGGTTCGGTGCAATATTCAGAGGGGGGGTGAATGAATATAACCCTTTAAAAACCTTTACCCAATTAAAAGGTTATGATGCTCACTAACTATCTAGAGTGCTAACTAGACAGATGTATCAAATCTGAAAGACTAATTAGCAGTAGCACCATTCTTCCACTCAAATAAACTTTCGCTCACTCAACGGATTAAACACTCAGAACAAGATCTGATCCACCACTTGGAGCGCCCCTATGCAAACATCTAGTGGAAGCAAAACATATAGAGAAATCAGACCACTGCACAGAGGATTTTTAGGTGGTTCGGTCCTCTAGACCTACATCCACCCCACACTCAAACCGAGTGTGGCTTCCACTAGCTCACGCTAGAAACAGCAGACTCAGTCTGCAACAAATGCTGCCAAACAGCTTGACCAGGGGAACAGCCTCCCCTCTTCCTCCCAACCGGAGGGAACCACTAGTGACACCAGTCACTAGCAAACCAGAGACACAAGGTCTCTCTTCCTCCAAACCTGGAGGGAACCCCTGGACTTGAATCCACAAGCCCAGAACCGGAGACAAGTCTCCCTTCCTCCAGACCGGAGGGAAACAACAAGTAGCACCCAGCTACTTGCAACCGGAGATAGCAATCTCCCTTCTCCTGAACAAACAGGAGGAACCCACAAGTGACTGGAGCCACTTGGAACCGGAGATGTCAATCTCCCTTCTCCTGAACTAACAGGAGGAACCCTGACCACTCTACAGAGTATCGGAAACACAGCAAACCAGAAAACAAAGGAAAGAACAATAAACGAAAAATGACTTCAGCAAAACAGAAAGCTGAAAGATGAAGTGCACAATGTGGCTCTCAACGGAGCTGACTGGCCTGGATTTGATCCACGGTCCAGTAGACAGATCTTCAGGTAAGCTTTTCTTCCTCTTCTCTTCTCTTCTTCTTCTTCTCTTTCACTCTCTCGATCTCTGCTCCTCTATACTCTTCGGCTCACACTTCTATCTCTCTCTTTCTCTTTCTTCTGCTCTCCTAATCTCTCACTCTCTGCTGCACTTCTTCTTCTTCACTCTTTCTACTCTCTTCACACGAGCACTATCTCTCCCTCTTCTTCTCCTTCTGCTCTTCTTCTTTCTCTTTTCTTTTTCTATCTGGATCGTGGCTCTCTGTATGGACTTTTCTTCTTGCCAACTCGATCAATCTTCTTCTGTGGAAGAAGAGTCATATATATAGCAGCAGCAGCAGCATCAGCCACTACGTGTGACCTCCACATTTCCAGCCCTAATTATTCGGACCACGTGGCAGTCTCTCAGCAGGCTTCATTCCAGCCTCGGATCACGTGCTGCTCAGGTCACTTGGGAATATTTCTTCCTCGGACCTGCAAGGAGATGAAAACCATTACAAACTGAGGGCCACAATAACTAAATCTGCACGAAGTATGTAGTAGTAATTCTAGATGCACTGAGAACGACACGAAGAAGATGAAAACAACACGAGGTAACCAGAAGAACGACACGAAGAGCACCATGGTGACTGTAGCACGAAGTAAAACGACATGATATAATAACCAGTAATGAGAACGACACGAGGACAACATGGAGGTAAACCGAAACCAACAGTAAGTGTGGTTTCAACACACGAAAGACACGATGTCTAGGAAGAACAACACGAAGAGATAATTCGGAAACGACACTAAGTGGAAAAACAATACTAGATGAAACAGTAATCGACACGCGGTGAAAACAGCACGAAGACAATGAAGATGACACGAATTCATGAAAACAGAAACGACACGAAGACGGAAATAACAAAGGAAACGACTCAAAGTAAGAACGACACGAAGAGCACAAAACGGAAAACGACACGAAGTGAAACAGGAAGCAACACGAGGTGCTGTGATGTTCTGCACGCAGTGGAACAAAAACGACACGGAGTGAGTACGACATGGAGACAGATGACAGAGACCGTCACGAGTTGAAAACAACACGAAGACGAAAACTGAAATAGACACGGAGTGAAAAATGACACGAAGTCTGGGAGACACGACACAAAGTCATAAGAGCGACAGTAACCAACACGAAGTGTGGTTACGAAACATGAACGACACGAAGTGTGGAAACATGACACGAAGTCACAGAAACAACAGTAACCAACACGAAGTGTGGTTACGAAACATGAATGAATCACAGAAACACTAACATGAGGTTATGAAAACACAAGACAAAGACAAAAGATGAAATCGACACAGAGTGTAGGAACAACACGAAGACAGAACAGTGATTTGACACGAAGTCAAGAACAGTAATTGACACGGGGTAACACGACGACGTAGACACTGAAACAATACGAAGAACTACAGTAAGTGACACGAAGACATAATAGAGGGAATGACACGAACACAACACGAAGACCAGATACACAAGATAACGCGAAGACACAATTATGAAAAACACCACGAGGTGACAGACAGCACGGAGAACGACGCGAAGTGAAACGACACTTGAACCAAGACAGACTTAAAGACCCAGCGAAAAAATGACTCGAAGATAGAAATACAAAAACAATCATGAAGACTTGAACACAAAATTAACACGAAGACGTAAACACAACACGAAGACAATGGATGCTACAGTGCAATGTCTAGACATGAAATCCAATGCAAACGGCTGTACAGACTTGAAGAATAAGCCAGTGTATAGACTTGAAATCGAAGACCAATGTGCAGACTTGACAGTGATCTCTGCAGCGAATGTATAGACTTAAGCAGAGCTGCCAGTGTATGAGCTTGAACAGTGCAGCAAGTGTACAGACTTGGATGACCCACACCAATGTATAGACTTCCAACGTGAGAGACATGCTGTACAGACTTGATGAATACTGATGCATGAACAGTAATGCATAGACTTAGGAGCATATGACCCGGCTGTACAGACTTCACGCGTTGACGCTGTGCACACTTAGCCAATGCAATGCATAGGCTTGAACGAGAGTCCAATGTATAGACTTGCATGATGCACAAATACACAATCCAGTGTATAGACTTTGCTACCCAGACATGATATATGCAGAGACATGATATCTGACATAATGCAATGCACATATAAAGAGCAAATGCCATCAATGCTAAACATCATCATTCATGTTGCTATCAATATGCAGAATGCTCAAGAATAAGAATGCATAGAAATGTACTTTGTTTATTGCAATCATCAATGCACAATAACATTGCTATCATCAAAATATAATATCAAATGCACTCAAATGCACTCACTGTTTTGCTATCATCAAAACCAAATAGCATTGCTATCATCAAAGTAACATAGCACATGCTTGTGCCTAAGAGACACAACAGGACGACCAACCACGGGGGACAAAAGATACGGACAACACATGCGCAAGATGACAACAACAACACATGGCATGACGACAGAGTGGGACGAAAATATAGTGAGACGAAAACATGATAGACACGGAGGGATAAAATAACATGGGTGGGATGACACGGAGTGACATAGACACGTGTGACAATGACACGACGGGGCATAGCAACATGTATGGCAAGGACACGACGAGACAAAAGACATGACAAATACGCTCTTCAATCAAATCCCAAGATCAGATGGAGCAGAACCGTCAGGTTCATAATCGTGAGGCAAAGCCATCTCATGGAGACATGATGAAGCGAGGTGAACGAAAGCTGAGAAGGTCATGAGCTCCAGAACAGATCGAGAGATTAGATTGAAGAAGGAGAACAGATCAGAAAATATGAACAGGAGGCAAAGCTAAAGATAGAGAGCAAGGAAAGCTCGAACCTGCAACCTGTAAACTCAGCAAACGAATTATATCTATCTTCAAAATAAATAGACAGAAAACACATGAAGAAGGGAATAGAAGTCAAATATTTTTGGATTTTTGTCATTTTCTAATTTTTTTTGACAATATCTGATATTTTTAGATTTTTGATAATATTTGATTTTTTTAGATTTTGACAATATTTGATTTTTTTTAGATTTATGACAATATCTAATTTTTTAAGATTTTGGATTGTTGACAATATTTATTTTTTTGGATTTTGACACTATTTGATTTTTTTAGATTTTGACAAAGTAATCTGCAGCACCCAAAGACGGGCTCAATCTACTAGCTCTAGATCGTCATCCCTCCCCCTATCATTAAAGATTTCCCTTGAGCAGGGCATGCATTTGAGGGTGGCTCGCCACAACTAACTGTCCCTTAAGAACGGTGCCCCTACTAAGGCCATACCCAGGATACAACCCAGCCTAAGGGTGAGGAATAGAAGAAAAAATGGAGACAAGCTTTATGCAGGATGGGAGATATCAGGACTTGAATTCCTTCCAGGGCACTACCCCTCAAAGATACCATTTGTTGCGCTGGGGCTTTGTGTCTTTGATTTTGAGACCCATATTTTGGCACGTATGCGATCGGGCTCATGATGTCCCATGGGGAACCATACTGCCACTTTTGCCATGTCTTTGATTACCATAATTTTGCATATTCATTCATTTTGATTTTGATAGCCCTTTTTGGCTAGATATAGCATGAAAGCTCATTTTTGAGGGTCAAGATTGCCCCTATTTGAGACCTCTCTCGTATTAGGGAGTACGTAGGTTGGTCATCTCACCCATCCATCTCTTACCCCTGCACTTGGCCAAGCATAGAAAAGAAAAGACCTTTGTGCATACCTAAAGTATGGCCAAAGCAGTAACGATGTTGCTCAGAGGAATGATCGGATACGGCGCCTTGCCATGTAGTGTGCAAAAACCCATGGTCAAAGGTCACCCTCAATGATCGGGGAAAGAACTAGACTCCCAGTGCGGAGCTATCACCGGCCTAAGGGTGCTGCAGAAGCGAACTCTTTTTGACACTTAACTAAGCAAACTTCCTAAAGCCATTCAACCATGTGAGGAACCCATTATTATAAGCATGCGCAGGAAAATAAGGATAACGGAATTGAGAGCATATTCTTGCACAAAATAAAAGATACCTTGCAATTCATGGCGTTGAAAATAGCATCCTGAAGCGATCTTGATCATCGAGTTTTGAGCAGCATGAGCTTTGTATTCCTTGCTTGTCAGGATAAAAGGGAAAGGATAACACGGATTAAAGGTTCCTCTACATGGAGGAGTGGCGGACACCAAACTTGAACGAAGAGGGATAAAAAGGAAGAGAGATGAGGGCTAGAACTCCCTCGCTAAAGTACAAAAACCCTGATAACAAGGAACCAAATATATAATAAATAGAGATTAACTGAGATCAAGGCAGACTAAAGCCTCAAAAACAATAAGAAAAGGGGTGTGAACCCCGAAAGGGTGAGGAAGAAAGAATAGAAAAAACAATGAGATGATTGCTGTAAAGATGATGAAGGAGAGTGATCATCCGACGGGGTCGGAGAAATAGAATAGTAATCATCCGACAAGGTTGGAGAAGAAGAATGGTAACCATCCGATAGGGTTGGAGAAGGAGAATTGTGGTCATCCGACATGGTCAGAGAAGAATCATGATGGACATCCGACAGGGTTGGAGAAGGAAAATAGTGGTCATTTGGCGAGGTCGGAGAAGAATCAAGAGCAGAATTTGGAACTTCCGGAGGAGAATTAGAAGATGGCATAGGCCGGGGCCTAGAATAGTGAGAATAGGGAAAATTCGGAGGATCTCGATGAACAGTAGAAGAATGAGGGTTCATGGACCCGGAAAGAAAGGAGGGAATAGAGTCAGGAGAAGCCACGTACACCACCCAAGGGTGGGAACTTAGCAGAAGGAAAGATGAATGAAAAGGTGAAGAGGGAGAAGGAGTGACCCCTTGAGTGCACAACTAGTGGCCCTTAAACTTGCGTCACCATCTCTTCTTAGCAGAAATCTCTTGATAACGGACCTATCTGGTGCGGACTCGGACCTTTGGGCTTCTTGATTTGAAACATCTTCTCAAGTAACAGGCCCATCTGGCAGACGGCTTGGCCCAATTATGAATATGCAGCTTTAATGGGGCAGCTGTCCCTAGACACCCAGTGCTAACAATAGGTGGACACTCTTGAATAGGTGACTCCTCAGAGTGATGAATATCATAAAACCACAGAGTCCTGTAACTCGACACAAGGATCCTGAAATTTGGCGACTCCACTCGGCAATCAGCTTTGAAGCATAACTCCCTTGAAAGAAGAACATGATGAAATTGAGGAAGAGTAATACACGGTGTTAACGTGGCTGGCTTGCTGATAAACGAGGGAGATTACATAGAATGTGTAGAATGTCCTTCTAAAATGAAGAGGATACAGCCAATTGCCCCTTGGATAGGAAATCCATTATTTTCCTGGCAGCTGTATGAGTGAGCATAATGTGGGTAGAGATCCCCTCTTGGCCAGCTAAATGAATAGCCATGAAGCGAGAGAAAATAATAGCATTAATGGTAAACCTGCCAGCGAGCAATGAGATTGCCACTGGTCTTGCCTGTGAAGAAACTGGCATCACTGCACGGGAACTCTCCTTAGCAGCCATCTTTGAAAGTAGAGGCACATCATCCCTGAAATAGCCATGGACCAGGACACAGATCGGCATCCGGCAGATATAATCATGGAACTTGAAATATAGAACCGACATTGAATTGTCCTGACTCGGCTCATCGTCTCCCTGGGGACCTGACCCAAGGGGCACCAAAGGTAGCACACACCTGCTCCATGGGGTGGAAATTGATGGAGAAGTAGAAGGAATAGGCTCTGATGGCGAAGGTTTACAAGGTGTAGAGGCCTCGGGTGGTGGAGGGATTGCGGTGATGACAGGCTCGGGTGGAGGCAAAGGCAGAGGTGTAGGAGGCAAAGGTATGGCCTGCTCAGGCTCCGCCGAAACTGATGACGGAGAAGGTGATGAGGATGGTGGAGATGATGGAGGCGGTGGAGGTAGTGGAGATTGGGTTGGTGGAGAAGATGAAGAGGAGCATGGTGCCCACCATCGACGTATTGACACAACGCGTCGGGCGGCATTGGGAATGGAAGTTGTGGTGGTAGAAGTGGAGGAAGTGGAAGTACTGGCCTGAGCAAAGGCTTGGGTTTGTTGAGAATGTGAAGACGGGGTAGGAGATGGCGAATGTAATAGAGTAGGTGGAGATGGAGATGGAGATGAAGGTGATGGAGTGGGCACGGCGCCAGACGGAGAATCACAGAGGTGTCCTTGGTCTTGCAATGATGGAGATGGCTGCCTGGGTGGTGCTTCTTGTTTCTACTGCTAGCTGCGAAGATATGAAATGACCTTGCGAATGGTGGACCAATCGATTATGTTCTTATCTTCCAGGTCATAAACAAACTCCAGAAACTCGAGGCAATCCTCGACCAAATGCCCCTGCTGATGGTGATAATCACAAAACTGAAGCATATTCCCGACCGCGGGTTGGCAAGGCACCACCGGAGGGAGTTGCAATGCATGGGTGGGATCAAAGCCCGAAAAATATCTGTAAAAGACTCTGGCAACGGAGGGTGATGGGCCCTCTTCGGGCAAGGCGGATGCGAAGGGTAGGTTGTGGAATTGAGGGTTGTGGAGAGGGAAGTGGGGGTTGCGTGGGCAAAGGCGCTTGGCCACTAGCGGAAGGACTAGGCAATTGCATGTGTGGAGTGGGATGGGGAGGTATGTAGACGGCATCCACCTGCTCGGGATGTGGTATTTCCTTGACCGGAGGCAAAGACACATGCAGATATGCGAGAGTGGAAGGCTGACCATGGATGGCAAAAGGTGGACTCAAGGAGGGTTGATATGTGGAGGTAAGTAAATTTGTGGAGGGTGAATTCACAGTGGAATATGTGGCAGAAGGCTGACTTGTGGAGAGTACAAACGGGTATATGAGGATGGTGAGGTGTATGTGGGCGTGGAAGGTGAAGGAGACTCGGGGTCAAGGGAACCTTAGAGTTGCTGATGAATAAAGCGGGCTCGACCATATAGTTGTTGCCAGGAGGTAATGTCATTCAAGGCTAAAATGAAACGATACTCGGGTGTTGCAATGAAAATCAACATCTTAATCTACTCGTGCTCCGGAATATGCCTTGGGACTTGCGCGACAATGCGACGTCAGCGATCGGTAAAGGCAAAGAACTCCTCGTCGGGCTTCATCATCTCGTGGGCCAGATCCACAACGGAGTACTTGGGCCCAAGCTAGTCCTAATATTACTGAATAAATTTGTCTTGCACAATTTGAAAGTTCACAATCTGCTCCTACGGCAATGCGAAGAACCAATCCCGAGCTGGGCCTTCTAAAGACAGACCGAACAAATAAGCCATCAAGCATTGGTCATGTCAAAATTGGGCCGACTCATAAACGAACTCCTCAACGTGCACAAAGGGATCACCGGCTCCACCATAACGGTGATATGCAGGGATTTGGGAAGGTGGTGGCAGCCGAAGATTTTCGAAAGCAAATAGGACACTCAAGGAGGGTTTGGGATCAATCCGGCGTTGAAGTTCATCAAGCTGGCGTTGGGCTTGAGAGATCATCTCCGCAGTAGGGAGAGATAGATAGAAATGCGAGCCAGCTTGAGCAAGAGGTTGTGAATTTGGACCAGGATTATAGTATTGGGCCAGATAAGCGGACTCGGGCCACGAAGAAGATGGGCCCATTCCAGGAGTAGAAGCATACATGGGCTTGGAAGGGACATGAGTGTATGGGCCCATTGGACCAGCAGCATAAGGAGAAGAAGGAGGAGGCCCATTAAGACAAAATTGGCCATTAGAAATTGGGCCATCAACATAAGAAGGAGAAGGCCCGTTAAGAGGAAAAGGCCCATTAAACGAGGAAGGTCCATTAAGAGAATAAGGTCCATTAAGAGAATGAGGCCCATTAAGAGAGGAACGCCCATTAAGGTAATTTGCAATCAATTTTTGGGCCTAGGCCGGGTCCATTTGGCGAATAAGGCATGATAAATGGGCCATGAGATTAGCCTGTTCTCCAGATGGGTCAAAGGGACCATGGGAAGATGGGCCCGCGTGGGAAAAAGATTCCAAGCGGGAATAGAAAATTGGGAAGGATACATGGTGGTGCGGACACTAGAGCGATCGAGAGGCACGAACCGGCGAGCCGTCGGTACCGTACGCGGAGCACCACTCGGGCTACATCGGCTTCCATCTGGCTCGGAGACAGTCTGGAGACTCCCCCTTGAGTCTCGATATTTATAGTATTTATTAGAACTTTTGTTTGTGTGTAATGTGTGTTTTATTCGAATTGTAATTCGGACTATAACAGGGGTTTATTTGTACAATGGGACCACCTGGGTCCCGCGGGCCCCCCATCCCTCCTCCCATTGATCCACCTCACCTCTTGGGCCCATGTGGGGTCAGTCAACCCTCCATGGTGGGCTTCTAGAAGGGTTGGACCAAAGGGGGGACAAGTGTTTAAAAAAGTCCAAAGTGGAACCTAGGAAGTCAAGGGGCGCCCCTTGTATATTATAGTTTAATAGGTTTGAATTTTTATTTTATTTGATTCCAAATCACATGGGAGAAATAAATTTGAACTCCCTCTGTTACCCCTCCCCAACCCTAGATCTAGGGATATAACTAGTCTTTTTGTATTTCCTATAAAAGCCTTTTATTTCTATTTTGAGTGGAATTAATGCAAAGAAAAGCTGGAATTTCTTCCAAAGGAGCAAGGGCCGCCCCCTATCTCTCTCCTCTCTTCTTCTTGCAGCTGGGAAGGATGGGTTCTGAGGTGGGAAGCCTCATATATCTGGTGTGGAGTTCGTCGTTGCCGTCGCCGCCGCCATTGAGCCGCTGTAGCACCGCCACCGCCACCGTCGGTATTCTGCCAATCGCGAGACAGCAGGCCACCCCCGGAATTCTTTCACCCAACCTCAAGATCTTTTGGAGCCCAAACTTTCAGGGAAAGTTCATTCCTCTCTGGCCAGATCTAAGGGAGAGATCAGTCAGGTTCAAAAATCTGCCAACAAAATTATAGCCCCGTCAAAATTCCTAGATCCACAAAGGGTTGAAGGATTTTGAGTCAGCGTTCCAATGGCGCTGGTTTCGCGCCGATCTGATGTCGGTGCTGTTCGCAGTAATAGATCTCGCCGGGTCGTGCGCCAGAAAATAGAGGTTGCAGGTCCGTGGCCAGCAACTCCAACAAGTGGAGATCGGAGCCGTCTGACCTCCGATCGGCGTTGCAGCCTGGCCACCATCCAGGGAAGCGCACCACTAGAGGTCACCATCACAGTGGGACCCACCCCGTCAGGTCCGGAGGACTGAGCAGCACATGGGCCCCATAAACTGTAGATCACGCCGTCCAGATAGCACTAAACGCGGGTTTCGACACCAATGGAGCGACATCAAGATGCTGTCCGTCAACCCAATTCCCGAGAGTCCCGGGCCCCACTTGTGACCTATTACCTCCCTGCGTGGAGTGGGTCGAAACATTTGTACCGTTGTAATATTTGTTAACTGGGAGTATGGACTTGGCCGGGGTTGTCTTCCCCACGCCGGTAGCGTGGAGGTAACGGTCTTACTTCTTGGCGTTCATTTGCTAGTTTAGTATATGGTCATATGCCGCTGTGAGTGCGTTAGGATTCTAGCCCGTGAGTTCATGTCATCGCTGTGAGCGAGAGAGTGAGCCGTCCCGTGGCTCGATCCGAGCACGGAAGTGAGTCGACCACACTTGACTCTACCAGTTTCTCAACCGCGCGGATCCGCGTTTCCCCTCGCTTGGGACGACGAGTGAGCTTGCGTTTCTGTTAGCGACGTATAGCCCATAGGAACTCTTAGTGTCGGGCCAAAGAGTCTCCATTGTTGTATGTTGGTGGTCGCGTCCGCATTTAGAGTCTGAGGTCCGCATCACTTAGAGTAGGTCCCTGTGTCCGTCCCGCATCAGTTTGGTATCAGAGCGAGTCGAGTCTAGGGTAGTCTTTGCATAAGTCTTGCATGGTCTAAGTCAAGTCTAGGATCATCATTATTTCCAAAACAAAAAAAAGTGTTTTAAAATTGCATTTCACCCCGATAATCTGGTATATTAAAAGGTGATGTCCGAACGTTAGGCTACACCTATCGGGAAGGCGGCACACTTGCGCGAGGAGAGCTTTGGGTCGACCCTCCGCCACGTACCAGATATTGGCTAAGTCTAGGTGCATTAGTCTATGTCTCCTAGTCCGTGTGTCTTTGTATGCCCACCCGTCGAGGCACCCCATACTCGCCACCACCACCTATGGCGGATTCCCGAGCCCGTAGTTCTGATGAGCCCTCGACGGTTGAGATGTTCCGAGCCCTCATGGATCGTCTCGATACGCGTATGGATGGTCTTAGTACGCGTCTAGATGGTGTAGGAACGCATCTAGAAGGGAGGATGAAGGCCCTAGAGGATCGGGCCGAAACATCGGACCAGTCCATTCAGGGTCAGTGGGGAGGATAGCTGTCCTCGAGAGGGCCCCAGTGGCGGCGCAACCCGCGCCGAAAAATGGCCAACAAGAGCCGGTTCAGCAACCTATTGCTCCAGGGGCTCAAAGGGCAAATGATAGGAGGCAACAAGTGCCCGAGGTGGATGATTATGCATCTGATAATGAACAAGGGGGTTACGGTCATGATCGTCAAAACCAACGTTGGAATCGTGATGATGACGATGACCGTGTTCTTAGGAGCGTGCGTGCGGACCCTCCCCTATTTGACTGGTCTTTGGATCCAAAGGTCTATTTAGATTGGGAGGCCGGCATGGACCGATACTTTGAGTGGTTTGAGATGACGGACCATCGAAGAGTTTGGTACGCTAAGATGAAGTTGCATGGGTAGCCCCAAACTTATTGGATCAATGTGGAGAGCCTGTTAGTGCAGCGACATCAACCCCCGATCGGTACTTGGGATGACATGAAAATGAAGTTGAGGCAGAAAAACCTGCCTGCCACATATCGCCAGCGTCTCATAGACAAATGGCAAAGTCTCTCCCAAGGGAACCGGTCTGTGACTGAGTACACCGCCGAGTTTGATGAGTATTATTTATGGTGTGGAGTTACGGAAGAGAGCACCATGACCATATCGCACTTTCGAAGAGGTCTGCGGTCGAACTACCAATATGAACTTTTCCGCTGTAATGTGACAACTTTGGAACATGCCTATCAAGTTGCTCTTGAATTGGAGCAATTCGAGGCCGAGTTTGAGCCTACCCATCGGTTGGGCCCCTTTCCCCCTCGTAGTGTCGAGCCCCATGGCTCTTTAGGCACATATCCGAGGGCCCCCATGGCTCGACCTCAGGAGCCCGCTCGTCCCGAGCCATTCGCTCCTAGGCCTCGCCCTCCACCTCCGAGGGATATCCCTCCTCGTCCCCAACCCATGGCACCCACGGTCCATCCACCAGCACCCACACCCGTTGCTCATCTTTTGTTGTCTACACCTCCTATCCGTCGGGATGATAAGGGGAAAGGACCCTTGATCGGGGAGCCTAGTGGATCACGGCAGTAGTGTTATCGCTGCAATGGGTTTGGCCACTTCGCCAACCAGTGTCCCACTCGTTAGTCTCTTGTCATTGGGGACACCCAGGCCGGGGACGCCACCTCTTCAGATCTTGTGTTAGTCATCTATGAAGTAGATCAGGAGCTCGCTGACGAATACTATGAGATTGAAGGTGATGGCCAGGATGCCTAGCATTTGGACGATACCCACTTGGGGGTCATCAGGTGTATTCTCACCCAGCCATAGGCCAGTGATGACTGGCGTCGGACCACCATCTTTCATACATACTGTAGGCTGGGGGGGTATGTGTGTAAGGTGATTATCGATAGTGGGAGTTGCATCAATGCAATCTCCACGGGCGTAGTCTCACATCTTGGTCTTACTCCCGTGGACCACCCTTACCCCTATCGAGTATCTTGGGTAGATTCCACCTCCATTCCGATCAGGCTACGGTGCTTGGTCCCACTGCAGTTCCATGCCTGTCGTGACGAGATTTGGTGTGATGTCCTCCCCATGGAGGTGGGCAATATCATTCTTGGTAGGCAGTGGTTATTTGATCGGGATGCCACACTCCATGGCCGATCCAACACCTGTACCTTCGACCATGATGGCTGACGGATTACCCTCCACCCCACTCAACCCATGAGCCCATCAGTTAGGGGTCCTATTGGCCCTAGTACTCTGGAGCCTTCTGCCCCTAGGCCCAGTACCCCATCCCCAGCCCGGGCTATGATCGTAACCTCTGGCACAGGCGAGCCCACGACTAGGAGGTTAATGATGATTAGCTCCCGAGAAATGGAGTGGGAGGCTAGTAGGGGCTGCCCTGTGTTTGCTATTATGGTCCGAGAGGTGGAGCCAAAGTCCGAGGGTGAACTCCCACCTGATGTCATTCCTATTCTGCAGGAGTTCACTGATATCTTTCCTGAGGAGCTTCCCAAGGGACTCCCACCTATGCGGGATATTCAGCATGCTATCGACCTGATTCCGGGCTCCTCATTGCCCAATCTTCCTCATTATCCCATGAGTCCCACGGAACATGCCGAGCTAAAATGGCAGGCCAATGAGTTGATGCAGAGAGGGTCTGTTCGAGACAGCATGAGTCCGTGTGCTATTCCCGCATTACTCGCCCCAAAGAAGGATGGCACGTGGGGAATGTGCATTGATAGTCGTGACATCAATAAAATCACCGTGAAGTGCATGTTCCTTATTCCCCGCCTAGATGATATGCTAGACATGATGGCCGGTGCCACTATCTTCTCGAAGATCGATCTTAAGTGTGGCTACCACCAGGTGAGGATTAGGCCAGGTGATGAGTGGAAGACTGCAATTAAGACTAAGGATGGTCTATATGAGTGGTTGGTTATGCCCTTTGGGTTGACCAATGCCCCTAGCACTTTGATGCGACTCATGACTCAGGTCCTTCAACCATTCATTGGAGTCTTTGTGGTTGTGTATTTTGATGATATCCTTATATATAGTCGCACTAAAGGGGACCACTTGGACCATCTACGGCAGGTCTATCTTCTTTTAAGGGGAGAGCAGTTGTTTGCGAACCCACATAAGTGTGCCTTCATGACACCTCAGCTTACCTTCTTGGGTTTTATTGTGTCTAGTACTGGGGTCTCTGCCGATCCGGAGAAGGTCCAGGCCATTGTTGAGTGGCCGGAACCCCGTACGGTCCATGATGTCCGCAGCTTCCATGGCCTCGCGACGTTCTATCATCGTTTCATCAGCGGATTTAGCTCCGTCACTGTCCTGATCACGGACTGTATTCGGAAGGGCACGTTTGTATGGACGAAGGCCGCAGCTACTGCCTTCAAGGACATCAAGGAGCGCATGACCCAGACACTGATTCTTCGATTGCCAGATTTCCCGAAGGTGTTTGAGGTCTCGGGTGTTGGAATAGGAGGAGTGCTGAGTCAGGAGGCCCACCCGGTCGCATACTTTAGTGAAAAGCTGAATGACGTGAAACTGTGATACTCCACTTATGATAAAAAATTCTACACAGTTGTTCAGGCTCTTAGGCATTGGAGGCACTATCTTTTACATCAGGAGTTTGTCTTGTACTCTGATCATGAAGCTTTGAGGTTCCTCCATTCCCAAAAGAAGCTTAATGTGCGTCACAGCCGATGGGTTGAGTATCTCCAGCAGTACACATTTGTGCTTAAACATAAGGCTGGAGTGGAGAACAAGGTAGCTGATGCCTTGAGTCGGCGTGCTTGTCTACTGACCACCATGAGTGCCGAGGTCATAGGGTTAGAGAGGATGAGAGAGGCCCATGGTGACTGTCCTGACTTCGGTCAGATTTATACCACTCTCCAGATTGGACCCTCGAGAGACCTTGATGATTATGTGCATCAAGAGGGTTACCTCTTTCGAGGAGGCAGACTTTGTGTTCCCCAAACTTCGGTTCGAGACTTCTTAGTCTGGGAACTACATGCGGGAGGTCTAGT
The DNA here is from genome assembly GCA_022559845.1 of Amorphophallus konjac. Lineage (NCBI taxonomy): Eukaryota > Viridiplantae > Streptophyta > Magnoliopsida > Alismatales > Araceae > Amorphophallus > Amorphophallus konjac. The sequence continues at coordinate 247,598,015 of CM040128.1, read as the reverse complement.
CGGCCACTTTGGTACGGCCAAAATGAAGAAGTAAAGCTCCGGCCTTTATACACCTCTTCCTGTGCCTGATGCCCCGTGGCATGATGTTAGCATGGATTTTGTCTTGGGATTGCCACGTACCTCTAGGAAGCATGACTCGGTCTATGTGGTAGTTGACCGGTTCTCGAAGATGGCCCTTTTCATTCCCTACTCGAAGACTTCGGATGCTTCGAGGGTAGCCCGCCTATTTCTTACTCATGTGGTGTGCAAGTTCGGGTTGCCTCGTACCATAGTGTCTGACCGTGATGTTAGATTCACCAGTTATTTCTGGAAGACACTGTGGCATATGTTGGGTACTCACCTCAAGTTTTTCACTACATATCATCTCCAGATAGATGGTCAGACCGAGGTGGTCAATAGGAGTCTGGGTGAACTTTAGAGGTGTCTTGTCAGGGACCGTGTAGGGGATTGGGATCTCATATTACCACTGACAGAATTTGCATATAATGATTCGATTAACATGTGTACCGGTATGAGCCCATTCGAGATTGTCACAGGTCATAGGCCTAGGAAGCCAGTGCATCTTGTTCACATGGCCATTCATGCACGAGCGTTTGAGTCTGCCGAGTCTTTTGCTAGGCATGTTAGGAGTTTGCATGACGACATCCGTCGTCACATTGAGGTCAGCAATGCACGGTATAAGGAGTTAGCTGATGCCCATCGACACCACCGTGAGTTCTAAGAGGGTGAATATGTCATGATCAGGGTAAGACTTGAACGGTTTCCCTCTGGAACTGTAAAGAAATTGCAAGATCGTGGAGCCGGTCCATTTAGAGTGTTGAAATGCATTAGATCCAATGCGTATGTTGTAGACCTACCTGAGGAATATGGTATAAGCTCAACTTCCAATGTGTCAGATCTAGTTGCATATAGGGACCCAGCAGTGATCCCTAGTGAGCCTTTTGAGCCATCTCCCCCCATTGAGAGTGATCCCACACCTGAATGTCCACCACCAGCCACATTTCCACGACAGCGAGAGCATATAGATCATATACTGGATGAGCAGGTGACAGTTACCAGGAGTGGATCCTACCCGCGCTACCTAGTGAGATGGAGAGGGCGTCCCGCCACCGATGATACTTGGATCACCCGTGGAGAGTTGCAGCGGATAAATCCGGACCTACTGGAGCGCTACCAGAACAATGCTGACCCTTACTTGACAGGGTCGAGATTCTCCCACCCGGGGAGAATTGGTGCGGACACCAGAGCGATCGAGAGGCACGAACCGACGAGCCGTCGGTACTGTATGTGGAGCACCACTCGGGCTACATCGGCTTCCATCTGGCTCGGAGACAGTCTGGAGACTCCCCCTTGAGTCTCGATATTTATAGTATTTATTAGAACTTTTGTTTATGTGTAATGTGTGTTTTATTCGAATTGTAATTCGGACTGTAACAGGGGTTTATTTGTACAATGGGACCACCTGGGTCCCGCGGGCCCCCCATCCCTCCTCCCATTGATCCACCTCACCTCTTGGGCCCATGTGGGGTCAGTCAACCCTCCATGGTGGGCTTCTAGAAGGGTTGGACCAAAGGGGGGACAAGTGTTTAAAAAAGTCCAAAGTGGAGCCTAGGAAGTCAAGGGGGTGCCCCTTGTATATTATAGTTTAATAGGTTTGAATTTTTATTTTATTTGATTTCAAATCACATGGGAGAAATAAATTTGAACTCCCTCTTTTACCCCTCCCTAACCCTAGATCTAGGGATATAACTAGTCTTTTTGTATTTCCTATAAAAGCATTGTATTTCTATTTTGAGTGGAATTAATGCAAAGAAAATCTGAAATTTCTTCCAAAGGAGCAAGGGCCGCCCCCTATCCCTCTCCTCTCTTCTTCTTGCAGCTGGGAAGGCTGGGTTCTGAGGTGGGAAGCCTCATCTATCTGGTGTGGAGTTCGTCGTTGCCGCCGCCGCCGTTGCACTGCCACCGTTGGTATTCTGCCAATCGCGAGATAGCAGACCACCCTTGGAATTCTTTCGCCCAACCTCAAGATCTTTTGGAGCCCAAACTTTCAGGGAAAGTTCATTCCTGTCGGGCCAGATCTGAGGGAGAGATCAGTCAGGTTCAAAAATCTGCCAACAAAATTACAGCCCTGTCGAAATTCCTAGATCCACAGAGGGTCAAAGGATTTTGAGTCAGTGTTCCAACGGCGCTGGTTTCGCACCGATCTGATGTCGGTGCTGTTCGAAGCAACAGATCTCGCCGGATCGCGCGCCAGAAAACAGAGGTTATAGGTCCGTGGCCAGCAACTCCAACAAGTGGAGATCGAAGCCGTCCGACCTCCGACTGGCGTTCCAGCCTGGCCGCCATCCAGGGAAGCATGCCACTAGAGGTCACCATCACAGTGGGACCCACCCCGTCAGGTCCGAAGGATTGAGCAGCACGTGGGCCCCGCAAACTGTAGATCGCGCCGTCCGGACAGCACAAAATGCGGGTTTCGACCCTCACGGAGCGACATCAAGATGCTACCCGCCAACCAATTCCAGAGACTCTCGGGCCCTACTTGTGACCTGTTACCTCCCTGCGTGGAGTGGGTCGAAACATTTGTACCGCTGTAATATTTGTTAACCGAGAGTACGGACTTGGCCGGGGTTATCTTCCCCACGCCGGCAGCGTGGAGGTAACGGTCATACTTCTTGGCGTTCATTTGCTAGTTTAGTATATGGTCATATGCCGCTGTGAGTGCATTAGGATTCTAGCCCGTGAGTTCATGTCCCTATTGTGAGCGAGAGAGTGACCCATCCCGTGGCTCGATCCGAGCACAGAAGTGAGTCGACCACCTTTGACTTTGTCGGTTTCTCAACCGCGCGGATCCGCATTTCCCCTCGCACGGGACGACGAGTGAGCTTGCGTTTCTGTTAGCGACGTATAGCCCATAGGAACTCTTAGTGTCGGGCCGAAGAGTCTCCATTGTTGTATGTTGCTGGTCGCGTCCGCATTTAGAGTCCGAGGTCCGCATCACTTAGAGTCGATCCCCGTGTCCGTCCCGCATCACATGGGGTTGAAGTGGCACTCCATGAGGGCAAATGGAGACCTTCTACAGGAATTTCAAGGGTATACAACTCGTGAAATAAGGGCACAAAGAGCTGAAGAAGGGAGGGCCACAGGGCAAGTGGCAGTCCCAAGGAGACCGCTATTAGAAGGGGGGCGTGTGGATGAGCATAAATCCCACACAAAATCACAAGAGAATAATGATGTGATAAAACATATGGAGAATAAAGATGATTAATGCATAAATAAGGGGAAGAAAAGCTTGCACGTGGTGCAAATATGGAGATGTGATCGCCAGAGGGGTTACCTCAAAAAAAGAGAGATCGCGAATACCTGGTGAAGATTGAAACGCGGGATGATGTGAAGTTCCTTCCTCCTTCTTCAATCGGCCGGCCGATGAGAAGGGTTCTCCTTTTGATTACCTTGTTTTGTTTTTTTTTAAAACCCCTAGAGAAGAGCTAGGGAAGGAGATATGATATGATAATGATGATGCTAGGACTTAATGCAATAAGAAAGACCGACGGGTGAATGAAGGATGATATGCTCACAAATGAAATAAACAAAAGAAAGAACCCTGCTGTCCCTGATGACAGTAAAGGGAAACCGTGAAGAATATGTTGATGGAAGAAGAGGAAGCAGTGGGAACTGGCAAGACTCTATAAAAGGATGCAGAGGAACGATCGCACAGGAAGGAGGAGGAAAAGCCCTGCTCGTACAGAACCTGCAAATTTCCTCTGTATATGTGGGTGTCCCTCTTCTCTCTTCTCTCTCCAAAAAAAAAGTGACGATCGATTCAGCAATCCTTATATAAGATCCCAATCGGATGTGATCAAACAAGGGAAGATAAGAACGGGCAAGGAATATCCAAGGAAAGGATCAACATCGAGCAAGAGGTTGAAACAAGGCAGGGAACCGTGAGGGAAAGATGGAAAAAGGCAGGACTCCGAAATGAAACACGACCTTGAGAAGGGCGTCAATTCTTGATTTGACGACCTACTGATACGGTGTTTCATAAAACACGACCCAAGAAAGGGCGTTTCTTCCTGGATTTAATTTTGGCAATAAAACTTGCTTTATTTGAAAATCATGAGAACACGCCCAAGATAGAGACGTTAATTTAAAACACGCCCTGAGGAAGGACGTTAACCAATAATTAAATTGATTTTGCATTTACTTTAAAACCGGATAATACCAGGAATTGACGCCATGACATTTGGTCGTCCTTTCTTTAGAAAACGCCCTAGATAAGGTCGCTATTTAAATAACGCCCCTCTTCAGGTCGCGAATCACAAAATGCAAACAAAAATCAAAACCACACACAAGAAAATAGAAAAACTTCATATTATGAATATATTGAAGTTTACTTTGGGGCGTCATCATAGTGACATGAGATTTGATCAACATAGCGTCATTTTTGGCGTGTCTACAGCTGCCCCACCTTGGCGTCTGCTTTGGAAGGGAGTGAGACGAAAAATGAAGTGAAAGTGCAACAAAATGGAATGAAGTGGAGCGAACTGATAAGTAGATGCCAAGGTGTGATGTGACACGCCTCAGACACTAAGTAATGGAAATCTTTCCAAGATTCTGAATGAAACAACTCCGAATGATTCCAAGGAAGCATCAATTTGCTGGATAAAGGAGACTAAGCTGAACAAGTAAAATGTAAGGCAAAAGGTGTGCGCGCGGGCACGATAGGGAAAGACCATTGGAGAGCGGTTACCAGCCAACGTGGACGTGCTACAACCAAGGTAAATTTGCAGAAAATAAAGAGAATGGAGATCCAACAAAGGGACATTTTCAAGGAACTAGCCTGAGCGGCTTCAGATAGAACAAAGTACTTGATTTGGAGTGGAATATCTCATGTCAACTCATCAAAGAGCGAGTGACCTTTCATTATTACCATAATATGAAAATTTTCAGCATGAAACTCAAAGTCCTACATGATGCATGCTGGGCTAAAAGAAAAGATAAAACAAACTAAAAATAGAAAATAATCAAGGATAATATTGCTAAGCCATCTAGATTTGGTCAAGAATCCAAGTTTCTGAGCCAACACTAAGCCGAGGCCCGTTTGTCCGCGCATCAACTCAGAAAGTGGAACCATCGTCCCAAACCTTGAATGACTCAACGGCCTATCCGTGTGATCAAGACTCTCCTAGAATTATCACTATTTTTGATGAAGGGGAACTCAAATTCCAGGTTCATCAGAACCACAAGGTCCTTGATATGCTATAATAATGTAGATATCATATAGTAACAATGCTTACAACGAACAAAATGACAAGTGCGATGTTATCTCCATGAGCAACCCCAGCGCCTCTAATCCTGCAAACTTCTGCACTTTTAAAATTCATCAGTTTTCGAAATTCAGACTAATCAAACATAATTTTCCATTTAAATCATGATATGATCATAAGTGCTCAATTAAAAATAATTCAACGAAATAAGTGCTAAGCCACTGACGACCGTCAGTGGCTTCTCACCTTTTCTTCAGGTATGCATTTCATTTTCTTTCTTTCTTTTATGTATATTTTTATGTGCATGCGAATGCCTAACTAATGCAATGCATGGATGCAGGTTTGGAGCCACCTCTACATGCCGATGGGGCGCGCTGACCCACGGCCTGGGAGTGAGGGAGCTTTCCCTCTAGCACGGCGCTGGGTGCCGGTCGTCTTTGGCGCCCCGCTCGGCTACGAGTTGTGGGTTCTACGGAGGGAGCTCCGTGACTTCCCTCCCTCGCTGGTATGTATGAATGCTATGCATCTTTCTTTTGTTTTTTATTTTGAATTTATGATAATGATGAAATGATGACATGTATGTTTATGAATGCAGGTGCAGTGGAGACCCTATGAGGGGATGACAGACGAGGGCCAGCCTTGGGTCGTAGCGGGCCGACCTCGCTTTGGGCGTGAGCTTTGGGTTCACTGTTTGAGTGAGATCGAGCCGTTACGGCTTAGGTTGGTGATGAGGACACTGGGCCTCCCCCAGGAGTGGATAGAGGTAGGCGAGCCGCGGGGCATCGGGAAGAAGACTCGAGGTCGTACAAAGGCGACCGACTGGAGGGTGCGGTTCGAGGAGCAGCACGTCGACTGGCAGCGTGGCGGGACCAGAGTCACCTCCCGCGCGATTGACAGCTCCGAGTACCTCCGGCGCTACTGGGAGGTATACGCCGGCCGACCCCAGATGATGGTCTTAGGGGTATGTATGAATGCACTTATTTCTGAATTAAATGCAAATGCTTATGTGATTATCATGTGACTAATATGTGATGAATGCAGGATGCGCGGGACATAGCGGCGATAGATGCCCAGGCCAACTTACACAGCCTGGAGGACCAGCTAGCTGTCACACGGGCAGACCTAGAGACCCTGGTGAGTGTTTAAATTATTTCTATATGCAAATGAATATATTTTTGGTTGAATTATTGATGATTAGCCACTGACGATCTCAATGAATGCAGTGTGCCCAGTAGGGAGCAGTGAGGAGAGATCCGGGGGAGGCATCCAGCTCGAGAGGGCCTAGTGCAGAGGTGACTGCACTGGCAGAGCAACTAGCGGGAGCGGTGGCACGAGCCGAGGTAGCAGAGCGCGACCTCGCTTCACGGGTAAATTCCAAAACACAGCTCCATTTAAACATTGATTATATAATTATGCACTGATAAAAATTCATTTTACAGACTGAGGAGCTACGAGCCGCTCTTAACTGCGTCTGCGAGGGACAGCAGGCGATGACTGCCCAGGTGAGTGATTTACCTTTCGTTATGCATTTCCTGAATTATTGAACTGTGGAACTGATGATGTGTCTACCTGTTGCAGACCAGACAGTTACAGGCGGCGCGTACTCAGGTTGCCTTGGCTGGGACAGAGCTGTCGATCCGCGAGCAGCGGATTACAGAGCTGGAGCGGACCGTGAGGCGACGAGAGGAGCTGCCTCAGGACGTGGCAGAGCTGCGGGTTGCCCTTGAGCTAGAGCGACGAGAGCGTGCCCGGGAGCGCGAGGAGCGGGCTCGTGAGCGTGCGGAGTTGGCAGACCTGAGGACCCAGCTGATCCTTTCCCAGGAGCGACTGCGAGTGTCCGAGGAGCGTCTCCAGCGGGGACGTGAGCGAGCACGGGCTGCGGGGTACTCCTTCACCAGCTCCACCTTTGTGGCGGGCTCTTCCCTCCGAGAGAGGAGCGAGGCAGGGGGACACGTTCGGGTTCCGGCTTCTTCACGAGGGCCCATGCCTCCTCCACCAGCACCAGCTCGGGACGGCGAGGAGGAGGTTGAGAGTAGGAGAGAGGAGGGTGGAGGCGAGAGCTGAGAGATTTACTTGTACTTCTCCACCCTCACACCTGTACTTACACATTTGTGATGTATATATATATGAGATCGAGATTTTTGTTAGTTACCTGAGTACTTTGTGTGGTTGTGGGCCTGTGTTTGTGTATTTTCTTCTTTCCACGTTCTTCGTGTTTGCTTTACTTTGCCCTGTACCAGCAGCTGCGGTTTTCACTTAAACAAAACATGTTAATTCATCTGTTCGACTTGGCCCCTTGCCCAATGAGCAAGGGGTGGCAATATTCTGACCTTAGTGACGGGTCAAGGGGCCAAGCCTTTAATCAAGATAAGGCAAAAGGAAATAGCTGATAGCGGGAGATGCATCATGCAAGGCACACATATGCAAACCATAAATAAAAGATGCCCATGCAAAAGAATGCAAGCATACATTTTTTTTCTTTTTTCACTTATATATATATTTTTTGTGATTTTATTTGAAAACGCGCCTCAGAGTAAGGCGTTATTTGCATAAAGACGCCCTAGGCGGACGGCGTTAATTCTAAAAGGAAATCTAATTTTTTTGAAAAAGACACGACCGTCTCAGAGACGTTAGTCTGAAGAAGACGACCTAATCTAGGACGTTAATTCCAAAAAAAAAGCGCGTTAGCAGAAGGCGTTAATTAAATCATTCTGCAAAAGGGTATCAAGGCTATCAAGACCACGGGTCCTACACGGTCACCATTTAAAATTCATTAACCTTTCTTGAGTAATTAAAAGGGAGTTGACGTGCTCATAGTTGACTTGTATTCGAGATTTCGCACAGTGCCATTTCTTAAGTCTGTCTTGACCATCCTGCCAGTTTGCGACTTTACCACATAGAAAGGATGGAAGAAAATATAAGGGAAGCCCATAAGGGATTCTGAGGTACTCAAAGCAAAGTTACCTCCCCTACCCTATGCCTGTTGGGGTTCGGTCTTTGGCGTAGGGAAATTTATTACCCTTATGCCCTTGTTATATTGCATGCATACGCCCAAGGTTTTCCTTGCGGGGACTTTGCCACTTTTGACATGCCATTCTTTTCATAACTTGACTTTCGCTTTGGAATTGATTTGCATTGATGAAAATAAACCTAATTGTACTTGGGCTTTTGTGGCATTTGCTCCCTTTTGGGCCGTGACTTCCACCTACTAGGGCGGCGGATAGGCTTGGCGCATCTACCTCAAGGTCTCCCTTCCTCCCCTATGGGCCGAAGAAGAAAAGAACGGGTATTATCTTTCACTTTTAATCAGGTTTTTGACTTTCCGTCAGATTTTGCACTGCTTGAGTTCAAGAATAAAGCGTGTAGTGTGTGCGGGAGTCAACCCCCTTTTAATTTAGCAAGACTGATGAATGAATTCTGAATTTTGACCTTTCAGACCTTGATCCTTCGTGTGCCATGGCACCAATTTTGATCTCTTTTTTGAAGAATTTGACGAATTTCAAATTTTTATATTTTTGGTTTTCTTTTTTTTTGTTTGGATTTTTTTTTAATCAAGGGTAGTATTTCTTCAGATACAAACCATTCCAAGGGTGAGTCAACTCCTCTCCTTCAGCATTAACCAGTTTATAAGCATTGCCAGGATAAACATCTTTGATAATGAACGGTCCTTCCCAATTGGGTTGGAGTTTTGAACGGGGGCCACCCGGCTTTATAAAAATTCTTTTGATTACCATCTCACCGATTTTAAATTTTCTCTCAATCACTTTCTTTTGATAAAAACGTGAGAGCCTGTTTTGATACACCCGCGCATGCTCAGCGGCGACCAGACGCTTCTCATCTAGGAGTTCCAACTGGGCAAGAAGTGAATCACGACGTTCATTAATAGAGAGCTCCTTATCCAATTGTACTCGCAGAGAGGGAATAAGAATCTCATAAGGGACTACTGCCTCCATTCCATAAGTGAGGGCGAAAGGGGTTTGCCCAGTGGGTGTGCGAATGGAAGTGCGATAGGCCCAAAGAGCTTCAACCAGCTTGTCTGGCCAGTCCGAAAATTTATTAGCCTCACACGTTTTCTTAACAACTTTAATCAAAGTTTTGTTAGTGGCCTCTGCCTGGCCATTGCCCTGTGGATAATAGGGAGAAGAATGATGCAATGCAATATTATACCTGTTGCAGAGATCCTTGAGCTCTTGAGAGATAAATTGAGGTCCATTGTCGGTGACGATGGTGCTCGGGATGCCGAACCTCGTGATGATGTTCTTCATTATGAATTTGCAGACGGTTGACGCTTTAATTTCCACGTAAGCTTCTGCTTCCGCCCATTTGGTGAAGTACTCTGTTGCCGTGAGGATGAACGACTTTTGTTTGGTCAGGAGATTCGAGTCACCAAGAGGTCCAATGATATCAAAAGCCCACATGGAAAAAGGTCATGGGGAGGACGTAGGATGAAGTGAAGAAGCAGGAGAATGAATCTTGTCGGCGTGCAGTTGGCACTTAACACACCTTCGAACATAGATGGAACAATCCTCTTCTAGAGTTGGCCAATAGAAACCTAGCCTAAGAATCTTCTTAGCTAGCATCTGGCTATTCACATGACCACCACACACTCCAGAATGCGCCTCTTCCACAACTTTCCAAGATTCATTATCATCGAGGCATCTTAACAGAACACCGGTGAGCCCTCTTCTATAGAGCAGACCTCCAACCAGAACATAACGTTGAGCCACTCTTCTAATTGCTTTCTTCTCTTCTGCAGTGGCTTCTTCGGGATAGGACTGATCATTGCAGTACCTGGCAATCTCATAATACCAAGGCTTCTCTTCGTCAGCCAAATCTTCTTGCCAATCCAAAAGCATGACTTCCTTACCTTTAAGAGCTTCCTTCAGCTTAACCTTCTCAAGCACTTGATCCCTAATATCAAGGAATGCGCGATCCTTAATAGCTGGGGTGTCACGCTGATGAATCAGGGGGACATGAAAATCACGCTCAGGAGGGAAAACTAAAGCGGAAGCCAAAGAGGCGAGAGCGTCAGCCAAGATGTTCTGGCTGCGAGGGACATGAACGAAGATCAATTTAGTGAAGAGTTTGGCATAAGCTGAAGCGAGTTCCTGGTAGGGCTTGAGCTTAGGATTGATGGTGCGGCACTTGACCAACACCTGGCGCAGAATGAGCTGACTATCACCGACAATCCTCAAATGGGTGACACCATATCGATGAGCGGTTTGAAGACCGGCCAAAAGAGCTTCATACTCAGCTATATTGTTGGTGACGGGGAAAGTGAGCCGAGCAGCAAATGGAATGGTGACCCCTTCTGGTGTTAAAAGAACCATGCCGATCCCTCTTCCTTGAGAATTAAGAGCTCCATCAAAATGTAATGTCCACATAGGACCATGGGGTTGATTGATGGACATTAGTTCTTCATCTGGAAACTCCGAATTGACAGGATCAAAACGGGGGAGAGGGTGGTGAGCAAGGTGTTCGGCAATGGCATAACCTTTGATAGCTTTTTGCTGAATGTAAGCGATATCAAATTGAGAAAGGAAGCTTTGCCAGCGTGCTAATCGATCAGTGAGGACAGATTTTTCAAGGAGGAATTTAATTGGATTCATGCGAGCAATGAGGTGAACCTCGTGGGCTAGGAAATAGTGTTTTAACTTCTGAACTACCCAAACCAAAGCTGCACAAGTTTTCTCCATGGCTGAGTACCTCTGCTCACAGGGGTTAAGAAGCTTAGACAAGTAGTATGCTGCCCTCTCCTTACCTTCTTCATCTACTTGAGCTAAGACAGCACCTACGGAGTCATCCAGACCGAAACATAGAGAATAAGCGGTTTGCCTGGAATTGGCGGCCTCAGGACAGGAGGATTGGCCAAATAATCCTTCAATCCGTCAAAGGCTGCCTGACACTTGTCATCCCAATTAAACTTGACTCCCGGCTTAGTAAGCTCGTAGAACGGCCTACATCTTTGTGAGTGCTGGGAGACGAAGCGGCGAATGAATTGCAACCTCCCGATTAATCCTCGAACTTCCTTCAAATTCTTGGGAGGAGGCATATCTCTAATGGCCTTTGCCTTGTTGGGATCAACTTCAATTCCCCTCTTGCTAACAATGAAACCAAGTAATTTCCCTGAAGAAACGCCAAATACGCACTTCTTGGGGTTCATTTTCAATTGATATTCTCGTGATCTCTGCAAGACCTTAGCTAGAACCCCAGGATGTTCAATCCTTGTCCTTGATTTCACTACCAGGTCATCCACATACACCTCAATATAAATATGAATCATGTCATGAAAAATCGCCATCATAGCCCTCTGGTAGGTGGCTCCAGCATTCTTAAGTCCAAAAGGCATGACCACATAGCAATAAGTGCCCCACGGTGTAGTGAATGATGTCTTCTCTTGATCCTCTTCAGACAGACGAATTTGGTTGTAACCTGAAAAGCCATCCATGAATGAAAGAGTCTCAAATCCTGCCGTGTTATCAATTAGAACATCAATATGAGGGAGGGGGAAGTCGTCTTTAGGACACGCCCGATTGAGGTCCCGGAAGTCTATGCAAATCTGAACTTTCCCATCTTTCTTCATAACCGGGACAATGTTAGCCACCCAATTGGGATAGAGGACAACTCTAACAAATCTAGCCTTATGAAGCTTATCGACCTCTTCTTTCATTTTTAAAGCCATATTAGGGTGGAAACGCCTCAACCGTTGTTTGACCGGGACAGACCCTGGCTTAAGTGTAAGGCGGTGTTCAACGAGCGCAGGGTCTAATCCAGGCATATCTTCATAACTCCAAGCAAACGTGTCCTTGTATTCTTGAAGAACTAAAATGAGCGCCTCCTCTTCGGAGGGCGGCAAATTCTTGCTAATGAGGACAATCCTAGGGTCTTCCTCGGTACCCAGATTAATTTCTTTGGTAGGTTCTTCTACGGAGGCTGATGGTTCGTCGAATCTTCTCATACCACTAGCAAAAGCATCAGCCTCGTCCTCATACTCTTCATAACTTTCATCCCCCTCTTCAATAGGGTCTTCATCATTCATAATTTCGTAAACGCCCAAACCCTCATAAGAAGCAACAGCATCTTCAAATTCTAACTCTGGCAGAATAATTGGACTTTCCACGAACTCAGGGATTGCTAAACAAGCTTGGCATCTGATAGCCAATTCTAATAAAAATCTGCGAGGAATCTCCTTACCCTTGGATTTCTTATGTGAATCTACCTCATGCATTTTATTAGAAGAAGAAGAAGAGGAGGAGGAGCAACTAGCCTGATTAGAAAGAAAAGAAGGGGGTGAAAAAGTGGATACAAAAGGTGATACAGAAGAAGACCCCTCGCCAGAGGGGGAAAAGAGATCTATCAAGGAATCTTGAAAGAGCGGCCCCTGGGTCGGGACGCACTCGGGAGAGAAATAGGAGGTCTCCTCAACAGAGATGGAGGATTGGAAAGTTGGAAAATCGACGTTTTTTTTTTCGTTTTTATCTTTTACTTCATTTTTATTTTCTTTTTCAAGGAGAAAGCAGTGTGATGGGAGAATAGTAGGAGGAGTGGAAATCGCAAGATTAGAGAAAGATTTAATCAATGATGGCCCATGGGGGGGCGAGATGGAGATTTTAGAAAATTGCTCGAGGAGCGAAGGAAGAATCGGGAGGGAAACTTGGATTGAACTTGGAGCAAAGCTGATTGTAATTGGAGGCGGTCTCGGCACACGACCAAACCAATGAGAATGTAGAGAAGCAAGCACGGATGGATGTAGCGAAGTGAGAGAGAAGAGGCCGGCCCACAGCCTATCCACAGTAAAACCTTCTTCAAAGGGGACATCTGGCTCCCCAGTATCTGTATAGTCACTTAGCAGCTGCCTCTTGTCTATGATCACTGCTGGCATTTCAATCAATTCCTGTATTAATGGAGGCCATTCCGGATCAGTCGGCATGAAGAGGCGGCTCAAAGAAATAGTAATGTCATTCATGTCGAACCACCTGTACCAGTCACATTCTGGATCACCCATTTTCCTTCTCTTGTCCGGCCTTAAAGACTCCAGGGCTTTGTAGGTAACCAGTGGGGCAATGTGGCGAGCAAACTGTCTGGCGTGAACATCTTGATAGTCAAGCAGTGAAGTAATTATGGTAGTCTGCTCATTATTCTGAATGCCGCCAGTAACAAAATGTGTCTTCAGTGTCCAGGAGAGTGGCTGGCGATCAGTCTTCAAAGTAGAAGTCATAAATGCCCATGGCTCTTCTTTATTTTTGCTTGGCCCTTTATAGCCTAAACCGCCTCGTACAAGCAATTTTTGCAGCTTAATGGGCCTAATCCTGCCCTGACAGTTGGCACCCAGGCCTTTGCCATCTTGATACCCCATTTTTAACAGAATGTTCCAGCCGGGGGTATTAATCATGCTTTTTTTCTTCTTTCCCTTAGAAGGCAGGGGTGTCATAGCAACCGTGGTAACAGTTTCAGATGGCATTGGCCGTGGACGGGGAACGTCCAGAACAGATAACAGTGGCTTATTGGCAGGCCAAATAGAAGGGACTGATGAAGCCGCATGAATATCTTCCTCTGGCAGAATCGGCATGCTGGTCACCTTGATAATACGGCCCTTGTGTGGGAATTTGAGACACTGGTGATTTGTAGAGGGCACCGCATCAAGTTGCTGGATGTACGGGCGGCCAAGAATGCCATTAAATGTTGGATCCATGTCCAAGATGTGAAAATCTGCTGTGATGGTGGCAGGACCCAAGCTAACTTTCAATGTGATCATGCCTAGAGGAGGCTTCTTTGTGTTGTCATATGCAGTGACCGTTATGGTGGACGGCCGAATCTGGCTTTCTGGTATGCCACATAACTTCAAGGTGCTCGGTGGCAAAACATTGATGGATGCCCCGGTGTCCACCAGACATTGCTTAACAGCTACCTTATTGATGTCGACTGTGATGCATAAGGCATACTTCCTTGCTGAGATTGGTGCTAGTTCGTGCTCATGAAAAGTAATTGCCGACTGACTGCTAGCAGGTGTTAACACCGTGACTATCTGCTCAACTGGAATGTCTTCATTAACCATTACCTTCTGCAGATATTCCTTTAGAGCCAGCTGATGAGTGGTGGATCGTTTGATCAATTCCAGGATCGAAATTCTTGCCGGAGTCCGGTCCAAATGCTTTAACAAATCATATTCAGTGCCCGGTATAGACCCTTGTTCTTGTTCTTGCTCTTGCGACCCCTGCACGGGCTCTAGCTCTCTTTGTGGAAAAATACGGTGGAAAATTCGTCCGCTGCGGAGCGGCGCCACGCCTTGTAGAGCCTCTGTCGGGGCAAATGTGGGAGGAGAATTAGAAGAAGAAGAAGAGGGAATGCCGGCGGCGGTGTTCAACAACAGGGGTGTCCCCGTAGGAGGCGTGGGAGTAATGTTTAGCAAAGATGCCCCCGTGGGCGGCGCAGGAGAGTGATTTGACGGAGATGCCCCCTCATGGGGCGTGGGATTAGAAAGGGATACCCGATTGCGAGGAGCATTGGCGGGTGGTCTAACAAGAAGAGATCTGGGTATGAGAGGTGGGGGAACTGATGGCGGAGGAACCCTTTCCGGTGTAGGAGTGGTAGGGGGTGTAGCGGGTGCTAGCGGTGAGCGAAGTAGGAGTGGCCTGGACGGCGGAGGTATAGAGTTGGTGGTGGAAGGTGGGGTTTGTCGTGCGGTAGGTTGTGGAGGTGGCAAATGGGCAAGAAGAGAGCGGGCCGGCAAGGCCGTAGAACTGGTGAAGGTAGATGGGTTGACGGGACATAGAAGAGAACGTCCCGATTGGAGAGCAGGAGAAGACGGAAGGGTGCGCAAAAGGCGCGGAGGTTGATTTTGATTCGGATTATGATGAAATGCCCCGACAGAGGCGTTTTCTTCGTGCCATCCCTGTCCTCTCTGCACTTCGTAGAGGGATGTGACAGGGTTCACATGCTGATTAGGGGCGTGCTCCGGCAATGGATTACGGACAATCCCCATATCCTGCTGGGGTGCTGGAGCTTGCTGTGGTTGAACTTGTTGTTGAGCGGATTGCTGAGGTTGTTGATTTTGCTGTTGCCGAGAAGCCCTTCTTTCTTTCATAGCGGCTATGAATTGCCTCATCTCATCCCAATTGATGTCACCCTGGTCATTTAGATCGTAAATGTAATCTCTGAAGTGGAAGCAACGATCGAGGTTGTGACCAGGGCTACGATGAAAAGCACAATAACGGGATGTGTCAACATTAGCGGGCCACACGGTTCTTTCCCTTGGCAAGGCGAGCAAGTTGGCGGCCATCAGAGCATTAAAGATATCGGGGAGACTTTCGGGAAGTGGGGGATAGTGGTCCCTTTTGGGGCCAAGTGGTGGTCTCTGTTGTTGTTGTTGGCCGTAGTTGGCAGGTGGGGGCACTTGATGATATTATGGTGGAGCTGGAGGGTCTATGCGGGGGGCTTGGTTTTGCGGTGGAGAGAAAGAGCGTTGTGGTGCGAATTGGGGTTGTGGAGGAGGGTTAAAATGAGAGTTCTGTCGTGGAGGCGGTGATGGACGTGGGTTAGCTTGATGGTGGGGGTTGCCAACTACGCCGACTTGCTCATTTGTGACGGTGCCCTCAGTTGTGGGCCCGCTGTTAACATTGGTGGTTTTCTTAAACAACCGAGGCTTCGGCTCAAACATACCCATAATGGGCGAATCCTTCATCTGTGTCTGGATGTAACGAGCCCTCTCATAGAGCTCTTCCATAGTAGTCAGCCGGTTCATGGCCAAAATATGGCGGAATTGAGGAGTTGCATTAGAAATAACCATCTTTACTTGCTCCTGTTCCGACAAAGTGTCTTTCAGCTTCTCGGCCATCGACCGCCATCTGTCAGCAAATATGATGAAGTCCTCCTCAGATTTCATTTTCTCCGCAACTAAATCTGTAACGGACAGAGAGGGCCCAACACGGTCTCTATACTTTTGCAAGAATTTCCTTTGGACAACATCGAAGTCACCGGCATCAGCTGGCTCCAAGGAATAAAACCATTCGAGGGCTGGCCCCTCCAGAGATCTTCTGAATAAATAGGCCAGAGAAGCCTTGTTGCCTTGCCAGAAGGAGGTTTCGTACATAAAATCCTTCAAATGAATGATCGATTGCCAGTTCCATTGTACCGCCGAAAGTTCGGCATCTCAGATGGAGGAAGATGGAAAATTGGCAGAGTGGGGAGCGAGATTTCTGGTGCATTCTTGGCCGCAGTGACTTTCTTAAGCTGTTCTTCCATGTGGGCCATCTTCTGAAGTAGCAAAGCATTAGAGTCGGACTCAACTGGGGCCTGAGCAAAAGAAGGTGGTATAGGCGACCGAAGAATCTGAGGAGGTTGGGTGAATTGGTGCCTAACCGCAGAATAACTCGCCTGCTGGGCCGGTATGGCCGTGACAGGCGTTGGTGGACGAGAGGGGGGTTTATGCAAGACCGCCTGGTCGTTAACGGGGTGATGGCCACTCTCGGCCGGAGGGGGGTTGGAAGACGAAGAGGGAACAAACTTCCCTTTCAAGGCGGCCTGGACAGCCTGCCGTTGGGAATCATCGAACTGAGATAGTGCATTAATTAAGTCCGTGACATTGAAGGATGGGGAAGGGTTCCCCGAAGTGTTGGAGGGCAAAGTCTGAGAAGAGGGCACAACCTCTTGAGGAGTGGCATCAATCACATGGATTTGAGGATGATGAGACTGAGGGTGAGAGTAATTTCCCTCATAATAGATGGAATCCTGGGGAGGGGTCTCATATTGACCAAAGACATTCTCGTCCTCATCATCATACGAATACCCATAGCCTGCCATGTTGATGATCTTACCTGAACGGAGTTTCATGCTTTAAGAGGAGAAATAATTTTATAAAGACACTATCAAACAAACAACCACTCGATCCAAACAAGCCAAATCACCCAAGCAAGTGTATGCAACCAAGTTGAGATGAACGCAAGGTTTTAGTGTTCCGCTTGAGATTAGAGTAGATTGAATTGTTGAATAGTTCACTTATGTTTGCAATGTGAAACCTAGTTGATCCAAGTGTAACCTCCAGGGTCAACTAAATTCTTTCTCTCTCCTCACCAACGATAGGTTCTCTAAACTCCGGGTACTTCGAGGGTACAACCAGCCCGGCGTCCGTGAGGGAATCCACGGGTGCGGGGACTTATGGAGGTCTTGGAAAAGGGATTTCCGGTCCAAAGAGACGGAGTGCTCAATGGAGGGTTGTCCCGATTCCAAGAGAGGTGTGTGGAATCCTAGTGTAGAGAGAGGAGGTCTCTCAACCAAATGCCACAATATGCAAAGTAATATGATCAAATCGAAGCAATATAGGCAAGCAATATGACAATCAAACAAACCATCACAGACAATAGCAGGAAGCAATAAAACGCAGGAAAGAGATGACCTGGGGCAGGTCGCTATCAACCAAAGCAACGACAGGGTCACTGTCGTGAATCACTGCGAGTCAGCAGCGGGAAACAGAAACACGCCTCTGGTAGAGGCGCGAAATCTGAAAGGGACGCCTCTGAGTGAGGGCGTCAAATCTGAGGAAGCGCCTTGAGGTGAGGCGCTATGTAATAAAGAACGCCCTGGGGCAGGGCGTGAATTCACAGGCAGAATGATTAAAATAGTAAGATGATGTAAAGACGTCTCGACGGCAGGCGTAACATAAAAATAAGACGCCCTTGATGGAAGGCGCTAAAAAATAGTAACACGCCCTGGAGGGGGGCGTTACTTCTCAGACAGTATAATGAACGGAAACAAAGCAGCAGATATGATAAGAGACGCCTCGGAAAGAGGCGTTAATAACTAAAATACGCCCCTGTGAAGGGCGTTAAAACAAAAGCGCCCTCGTGGAAGGCGTTAATTCAGGGAAATATGCAAACGCAAGCTGGCTGATCCGGGAGTGCGCAGTGTGCACAGTGGAGGGTGCCCGAGGGGCACAAAGGGAAGGGTACCGAGGGTACCAAGGGGGAGAGGGCACGCATGGGTGCCAAAGGGGAAAGGGCACACGAGGGTGCCAAGGGGAGAGGGCACGCGAGGGTGCCAATGGAGATGGTAATCAAAAAGAAAACAGTGGAAGTCCCACCGTGATCGCCAATTTGTGGATGGGCATAAATCCCACACAAAATCACAAGAGAATAATGATGTGATAAAACATATGGAGAATAAAGATGATTAATGCATAAATAAGGGGAAGAAAAGCTTGCACGTGGTGCAAATATGGAGATGTGATCGCCAGAGGGGTTACCTCAAAAAAAGAGAGATCGCGAATATCTGGTGAAGATTGAAACGCGGGATGATGTGAAGTTCCTTCCTCCTTCAATCGGCCAGCCGATGAGAAGGGTTCTCCTTTTGATTACCTTGTTTTGTTTTTTTTTTAAAACCCCTAGAGAAGAGCTAGGGAAGGAGATATGATATGATAATGATGATGCTAGGACTTAATGCAATAAGAAAGACCGACGGGTGAATGAAGGATGATATGCTCACAAATGAAATAAACAAAAGAAAGAACCCTGCTGTCCCTGATGACAGTAAAGGGAAACCGTGAAGAATATGTTGATGGAAGAAGAGGAAGCAGTGGGAACTGGCAAGACTCCTATGAAAAGGATGCAGAGGAACGATCGCACAAGGAAGGAGGAGGAAAAGCCCTGCTCGTACAGAACCTGCAAATTTCCTCTGTATATGTGGGTGTCCCTCTTCTCTCTTCTCTCTCCAAAAAAAAAGTGACGATCGATTCAGCAATCCTTATATAAGATCCCAATCGGATGTGATCAAACAAGGGAAGATAAGAACGGGCAAGGAATATCCAAGGAAAGGATCAACATCGAGCAAGAGGTTGAAACAAGGCAGGGAACCGTGAGGGAAAGATGGAAAAAGGCAGGACTCCGAAATGAAACACGACCTTGAGAAGGGCGTCAATTCTTGATTTGACGACCTACTGATACGGCGTTTCATAAAACACGACCCAAGAAAGGGCGTTTCTTCCTGGATTTAATTTTGGCAATAAAACTTGCTTTATTTGAAAATCATGAGAACACGCCCAAGATAGAGACGTTAATTTAAAACACGCCCTGAGGAAGGACGTTAACCAATAATTAAATTGATTTTGCATTTACTTTAAAACGGATAATACCAGGAATTGACGCCATGACATTTGGTCGTCCTTTCTTTAGAAAACGCCCTAGATAAGGTCGCTATTTAAATAACGCCCCTCTTCAGGTCGCGAATCACAAAATGCAAACAAAAATCAAAACCACACACAAGAAAATAGAAAAACTTCATATTATGAATATATTGAAGTTTACTTTGGGGCGTCATCATAGTGACATGAGATTTGATCAACATAGCGTCATTTTTGGCGTGTCTACAGGGCGGCCTTGGGAGGACTGCTACCAAGCTCTGAGACAGATGGACGGACAGACTTATGGCAATGCCAATGTGACCAAGGTAACACGAGGAGAGAACTATGCAAACAGATGAGACAAACTGGATGATGAGGGAATAACACGCAAAATGTGGAGATTATGCAAAGAATGCAAAACAATATGAACACACAACAATAATATGCAAGGGGGTCTCACCAAAGTCAAACAAGTTGATATGATCGTTAAATTGTTTTGGAGTTTCAGTGGACCATTTAATGTTTTGAATTAAGAATAATTCCCTCAAGATAGGTATCCTATGGGAATAAGGTCCGAACTTTGGGTTGACTAGGTTTAACTCCCTCAGACGTATGCACATGCAAGCCTAAGGGGTGGAAATGTACAATCGGCCCTGCGTCCGTGTGGGAATCCACAGCTCACGGGGACTTACGGAGGTCCCGGAAGATCACCTAGTTGACTCTAAGGAATATGGAGGCGAGAGATAACTTACCGAGGAAGGAATACAACTATAAAGTGCAATGCATGACCCTATGTGCACCGGAGTGCATGTTGAATTCTAGCATAAAACTGAAAAATTAAGGCAAGATTAAACCATGTAAACATGATCAAATGAATGCAAATTATATATGAAAATGAAGACAATATGAAGGACAACAATGCAGGACCAGAAACAAGCTCAATCAGGCACTAAAAGATAGGCAAAACCATCAATGAACGACGTACCTTTGCGTCTGCCCCTGGGCCTGCATGGAAATTTTATGCATAAAACCCGAAATTAGAGACAATATTTAACTATGCAAACATGACACAATGGATGCAAATGACATATGGAAATGAAGACAATACAATGGAGAACAAGATGGGAGCAAGAAACACACAATCTGACCTCGGGAAGGTAATTAAATAATAAACCAAAAATGTACATGTGAGTCTGTCCCGGGTCTGCCTGCAGACTTTATGCAGAAAACTTAAAAATGAAGACACAATTTAATTATCAAAACATGACCTAATGGATGCAAATGATATATGGAAATCAAGATAATATAAAGGGCTATAGGATGGGACCAAAAATAGAGCGATCAGACCGTGGGAGATCAATTAAATCATCCAAGAACCATGCACCCGTGAGCCTGTGCGCAGGCCTGCCAGAAAGCAAGTAGAGGTCCCCAGATGACCGTTTCTATGAAATAGCGGTCTCTTAAAAGACCGCCACCACAGCAAAGAGGTGGGGCGGCCCTGTGATGGCCGCTACCTGTATATGGCGGCCTCGGAGAGGACCGCTACCACTTGACAGACCCGAAAACACCCAGAACAACAGAAAAATGGAGAAAATACTATCTAAATATGCACATACACACAATAAGTTTACAAGCGAGCATGAATAACATGATAGGCACTAGGTGTCCCACCGTGATCGCCAAAAAAATAAGGTTGTAGATAAACTATCTACCACGCCCCCAAACTAAACAAATATGTGCATGAAGTATGAACAAAGGAAAGGGGCGATGAAGATGAAGAACTAACCGTGATCACCACCAAGGATGAGCAACGCCAAATGGTGTGGGGAAAGGATGAAGAGGGCGCTACGTACCTTGGAAAAAAGGATGAGGAATGCGGCCGGGAAGACTGCCTCAACGTGATCGCGCATAACAAACGGGACGCGAGAAACGATGTGGATGTCACCTCCTCTCCTTCCAGTCGGCTAGAGGAAGAGGGCCTCACATCATGCTCATGCTCTCCTGCAAAACAAAGCCAAACAACAAGGGAAACCCATTAGAAACTTGAAGTGTAATATGAAATACCATATCTGTAAAATAAGGTGGAAAATTGAGGGAGAACGCACCAGGGGAGTGTTTTTAACCCATGTGAAAGGGTGCAAATGATAGGTGTGTGTGTTGTGACGAGAATGAAAAAAAGAGATTGAAAAATCACGCAGCACAACTGCGGGAATATGCCTTGCAAAACGGAGAAACATACAGACGTAGCAGAAAAGTGCAATTTGTGATGATTTTGGAAAAGTGGAGGTCGAGAACTAACAGAAGAGATGAAGAAAACAAGCCCTTGAGCATGAAAATCGAAGTCAATACTTCTCTCTGCAAAATGGGGTTGAAGAGACGAGTCGGAGATGCGGCATGGCTTCTCCCCGAACCAAGAAAGAGCCCCCCTTTCACGCACTATGAACTGGGTGCTTTATATAGAGGTGCAGAAATCCTAGGGTTGGAATTCTGAGATAAACACTCAATTTCGGGGATTTAGATGGATAAACCTTCATATAATAGCAAGGGTAAGAGTCCTGGATCGATGGAAATAGAGGTGGAGGCTTATCTCCCTCAAAAATGGTGTCAAATAGGAGTCCAAAGAGCCCTGCGGCGAAGAAATCGGAGTTCGTAATCATCCCGATTCTGTTATGAAGAAACGGTCTATCGCGAGACCGCCATTTGAAGAAATGGTCATACAAGGACCGCCATTTGAAGAAACGGTCATATGGGTTACCGCCAGGCGACTAGGGGCGACCGGGAGGCTTCTGGGCGAAAAATTGAAGAAACGGTCTTCCTGAGACCGCTATTTGGAATTGGAGGTCTCAAGAAGACCATCCTTTGGCATTTAAAAATAAATAAAAATAAATAAAAAAATGGTCAAAATGCGGTCTCCTAGGTGATTGCCTTCTCACCTAGCCTTCATGAAGGCAGTCTCCTAGCAGACCACTATCATGAAATTAATTATAATAAAAACACTGTTCATTGAGGACGCGGTCTCCTAGGCGACCACGTTCTCATGAACGCGGTCACCTAGATGATCACGTTCAGGAGCCTCAGCAGGAAACTTCGGGCGCCCATTCGGCCGCCTAGACTGCCCGAATCGGTCCCGAAAGGTTGGGAATTTAAGATAAAAGCCTCCAAATCTCAATGGGCTCAAAAAATGGTCATGAAATGGGCTGAAACACAGTCAAAGGAGACTCCAAAACAATGGATAATTCGGAGCATCAGGATTGTAAATAAGAGAAATATCTCGACTCATATGCTGAAAATGGATGTCAACAATAAGCCCAGCAAGTGTATTATTCAAGTTATTCATCGTCCAAGAATAAAGATTGGTGGGCAGTCTGTAGGGTAAAACAAAGGCTTGTGCCTAATGATGAGTTAGATCTGATTGAAGCTGTCTTAGAGGATTCTAGTGTCAAATTTTTTCAATCAGACGAGGGTGACACTGCAGAGTTGGTAGCTTCTAATCTTCATCTGATCGAATCTGACGAGCCACTTTGGTTGTCTATAGAGGAAGACGTGGAAGAAGTCGATCCAACTGAGCTAAATGAAGCAATTGTTGGGCAGGAGGAGTCCTCTGAGGAGGAAGAGTATGAATCTAGTGAGAATGATGAAGATGACGAAGATGACAATGAGTTTAATATATCTTCAACATCTGTAGATGAAATAGATAATGATTGAATATTTTGTAAGAAATTTAACATATATGCACTTCTTATCATTATTACTTACCACCTCTCCTCGTAATTAGTTGTGGACTAATATGCACTACTTTTATTATTGTTGATAATTAGATGGTTCGAGGTCATACCGGGACTTCGAGGAGATGTGGTTGTGGGAGGGGTTCTACTGGCATGTTTATTTAAATTCTTAGATAAATGAGTAGTGAATATGCACTTTGTTTTGATCACGATATTTTATGTCTCCGCACCAGGTACACGGAGTGTACCGCCCCCACCAGCTGCTGCGGGTATGTTTATTTAAATTCTTAGATAAATGAGTAGTGAATATGCACTTTGTTTTGCTCACGATATTTTATGTCTCCGCACTACGAACACACAGTACACCACCCCCACCACCTGTTGCGGGTATGCTTATTTAAACTCTTAGATAAATGAGTAGTGAATATGCACATTTTTTGCTCATGATATTTTATGTCTCCGCACTAGGTACACAGAGTACACCGCCCCCACCACCTGTTGCGGGTATGTTTATTTAAATTCTTAGATAAATGAGTAGTGAATATGCACTATGTTTTGCTCACGATCTTTTATGTCATGGCGTGAGCTACACAGAGTGCACTGCCTCCACCACGTGCTGCGGGTATTTTTATTTAAATTCTTAGATAAATGAGTAGTGAATATGCACTTTATTTTTTTTGGGTGCAAAGTGGGATCTAGAGGGGAGGGGTTAATAGATCTCGTATAAAACAAGGCTTTAGCACTATTAAAGATAGCCATTCAGCTGCGTCAACATAGTTGGAGAGCTGTGTTAACGTAGCTTCTTCACTTTCAATATGTTAAGGGCAATGCCTATTTTTTACTTATACTGTTCTATTTGTTACCCCAGCTATTTATTTGTCACCAGTATCTACTTATTTTTCACCCTTATCCCACTAATCTTCACCGCTGCTTACAACCGCTATGGGCTTCTTTCTGGATTCTTTCTGGAGTCTTTCTGGAGTTGACTCCAAGATGATCTAGAGTCGACTCTCCTTCTATAGTTTTCCACGCTTCACCCCAACTGCTTTTTATTCACCCTTATTCAGCTCTTTTACACCTGTAAGGCCTATTTTTCACGGTAACAACCTATTTGCCACCATGAAACTGTAGCTAAAGGCCTTTCATGTAGCGGGTAACTTTAGGGATATCTTCTGTTGCGAACTAAAGAGCAGTTGACTCTTAACTTGTTTGGAGTCGACTTCTCTTCTCCAACCTTCTTATTTTGTTGTATCACTGCACTGCAATCCTGAATTCAGCTGAATTGGCTTAATCTTTGAGCACTCTTTTAGACATATTATTTTCAACAATGAAACACAACTTTCTGCAAATTATAAAATCAATATGCATCAAGTTCATGTTATCATCACAGCATATGACCTCTGGATTATGACCAATCTCATCACACCTTGTGACTAATATCATTACACTATGAATCAAATTCACATGCTTATCATCAAAACATAATTCACATGGTTATCATCAAAGCATATGGCCTCTTGACTATGACCTCTGTGCATCAAACATATGACTAATATCATCACACCATGATCATATTCACATGCATATGCACATGCAGACTCATGATGAGTCATAGTGTATGACATCATCAAAACCACAGGGACACAACAGTTTTGCTCATGATATTTTATGTCTCTACACCAGGTACACAGAGTGCACCGCCCCCACCACCTACTGCGGGTATGCTTATTTAAATTCTTAGATAAATGAGTAGTGAATATTCACTTTATTTTGCTCACGATATTTCATGTCTCTACACCAGGTACACAGAGTGCACCGCCCCCACCACCTGCTACGAGTATGTTTATTTAAATTCTTAGATAAACGAGTAGTGAATATGCACTTTGTTTTGCTCACGATATTTTATGTCTCCGCACCAGATACACTGTAACGACCCGAGAATCTGATTACCGAGAAGGCCCGATAACCCGAGACTCGAACCGTCACCCACGAGCCTGAAGACTCGGAAGGGTTAGAAGGATGGTGTGGAGACTACACAAGTATCACAAATAATTACAGAAATTAAACAGTTTATATGATTAAGTAGGAAATAAATTAACAATTTACATGACACATGGTCCACAAGATAAAACAAAATAACAACAGAAGTCCACAACTAGTACAGAGATAAGAAAGAAAAGTACAGCTACACGGGGCATACCCTGGCTCTGACCTCTAGCACTAATGCTGGGCACCTGAACCATGCTGGGCCTCAGACGAGCTCCACTGAGGCCGCGCCTCGCCTGAAACACGGTGAAAACACGCAGGGAATGAGTCTCAGAACAAGACACAGTAGGGAACACTCGAACCCTACCTCGCAAAATGAAAAATCGCTACACTAGTAGTAAGCGAGTACCTCAGAGATGAAAAAGTCCTGCAACTACAAACAACGGTCTCACGGCACGAAAACTGACACACGCGCTACGGCGAGACAGACGGAACTCAACGGTCAACCCGACAAAAACCCGAAGGTCGAAGTCATAGAGACTAACAGTCTGTCACTCCCGACTCGACAGGAGTACCTCCCACTAGAAGCACAGTCGGTAGCGTCCCCTGACGTCTTACACCGCACTGCAGGTGTCTGCCTGGCACGATAGCCCCCAGCGGAGGCAAGGACACCGTACAAGTAACCACAAAACAAGTGACTAGCTGGGGTCACGCTCGTTAGCGTGGGTCCAACCGCCCCCAACCACGTGTGCACACACAGACCGTGCGTCCCTGGTCTGGCACTCTCACCGGTTTTCCCCTCAACCGGACTCTGGCTGGTAGACGCGGGGCTCGATGGAAACCAGTCTAAAACCATCCTCAGGGTAGCCTCTCCACCACTCCCTGGTGAGACCACTATCGAGTAAGCAGGCTACGACTAGTGGAGGGTCACTGAAGGAGTAGACTCTCAAGTCAACGGAAAACAACGTCCGAATCTGACGAAGTACGGGGACCGTCCCACGTACCGGCACTATCGCACGGTGACCACGGTCGGACAAGAAACGGGACTGCACACCACCTGGTGCAGTCCAGAGCCTGGCAGACTAACACAGGAGTGCCACAGCTCTGACTGTCTATCACTGGGCCGTCACAGTAGTCTGATGGCCCAACACAGGCGCGTCAGACACTCGGTGCAAAATCGACTGTGACGCGCCAGCCTTGGTGCGTCACAGGCCCTAATGCACCCAACCCAGTGCGTCAAAAGGCAAGAAGAAACCATCTGTGATGCATACTGCTCGGTGCATCATAGGCTCTAACGGACCATCTCTGGTGCGTTAGAAGACGGAATGAAATTAGCTGTGACGCACACCCCTCAGGGCGTCACAGCCCTAACAGTCCTGCCTAGAAGGTGGGGACGTGTCAACTCTGATGCTCCTGCATAGTGGCATCAGAAGGCTCTGACGCCCCACCCTGGGTGCGTTAGAGGCCTTGACCCCCAACGGTCAAAATCGCAACGGTCGGATGTCAACTGTCGGATCGCCACCTGACGGTCCAACCTAGGCGCGTCACATGCCCTGGCGGCCTATCGTGGGACCGTCAGGCCCACGGACCACCCAGTTGGCAAAATAGCCCCTGTGACGCACCCACCGTGGGGCGTCACAAGCTATGACGGCCACTGGAAGGACCGTCACACCGTCCCGACGGTGAAACGACGGGAAACAACCCAAAACACCAACCAAGCCCCCATACCTCCATGGGAGAGGGGGAAAACAAGGTGGAATCTCCCTAGGGACCCCTAGCATGTTTCTAAGCCATAAAAATGCCGAATCACGGCTTAAAAATGTGGATCGGGCGAACTCTCCCCAAATCATGATTTTACCCTCCCGGCATGGAAACGACCCCTCTCGGTCTCACACCGGGCTAGAAATCACGGGAATGGAACGCGGGGAGCTAGGGAACGTCACCCTACCTCGATCTCGCCTTGAGGCGCGCCGGATCGTCCACAAATCGCAAAGAACGGTTGAAACCCTCTCGAGCTCCCACGATCTCACCGAGCACCGCACGCCGCCGTGATCACCATGCCGCCACCGTTGTCACCGTACCGTCATCTCACCGCTGTCTGCAGCCGGAGGGGAGCACGTCGGAGTCGTCACCGAAAAAGGAGGGGGCCACGGTCGCGTGCGCACGGGAGAGAAAAGGAGGAAGAAAAGGGAAAGAAGAAGAAGAGAAAAAGAAAAAGGGAAAATAAGGGGGTATTTATAGAAAATCCAAAAATTCCAGAAAATACCAAAAAAACAAAAATCACATTTTCGCGACCATCAGAACGCCCCTATCACAACGGTACCACTCTTGCCTAGGTGAACGACCCAATTCACCCGCAACGAGGTTCCGAAGGAATTACCGAAACACATACGCGGAAATCAGAAAACATGCGCAAAAAAGCCGCGGACGTGCTCCGGACCTCCAAAACAACTCCGGATCACGCCAATCCGAACACAAAAGATGTCCGAAATGAGATTTTGGACTCAACGGAGCCGGACACTCAGAGAAAGTAGATCTGGGACTCAAGAAGAAAGGATCCGAAAGGTCTGAGATATTACAGCCCTCCCCCCTTAAACAAATTTCATCCTCAAAATTTAAGAACAAAGCTCAGGGGGAAGAAGAGGGAACTCACTCGAACAGGTACGGGAACTGCTGACGCATCTCATCCTCACGTTCCCAAGAAGTCTCACCACCAGAGTGCCGCTGCCACACCACCTTAACCAAGAGGATGATCTTGTTCCGCAGGTGCTTCTCTCGCCTATCCTCAATGCGGATGGGAAACTCTGGGAGAGAAAGATCTGGAGTCATCTCGGGCCAAATAGAATCCTCAAGCACATGAGAGTCATCGGGCATATACTTCCGCAACATCGAGACGTGGAACACGTCATGCACCGACGCCAACTCAGAGGATAACTGCAACCGATAAGCAACCTCACCGATGCGCTCCACAATGGGGAAAGGATCGACATATTGGGGACTCAGCTTCCCACGCCGTCCAAAGCGCATCACCCCCTTCATCGGAGAAACTCTCAAGAACACACGATCACCAATGGTGAAAGTGAGAGGCTGCCTCCTCCGGTCAGCATAGCTCTTCTGCCCACTCTGGGCCACCAACATGTTCTGACAAACCAGGTGTACGACATTCACACACTACTGCATCAACTCCGGTCCCGTCAAAACACGCTCACCAACCTCGAACCAATCAAGTGGAGTCCGACACGGACGCCCATACAACGCCACATAAGGAGCCATACCGATGCTCGAATGATAGCTGTTGTTGTAGGCAAACTCAACCAACAATTGGTGGTGAAACCAGCTCCCCTGCCACGCCAGGCAGCACGATCTCAACATGTCCTCCAAAGTCTGGATGGTCCTCTCTGACTGACCGTCCGACTGAGGATGATATGCCGAGCTAAATGCTAACTCCGTGCCAATAGCTCGCTGGAAACTCCTCCAGAAACCAGATGTGAAACACGGATCTCGATCGGATACAATGGGAATGGGAATCCCATGCAAAGGCACGATCCGCTCTACATAGAGACGAGCCAACTTGGGCACACTCCAGCTGACTTTGATCGATAACAACCAAGCCACCTTCGTCAGCCTATCGACCAGTAACCAAATACTATCATGCCCACTCGGAGTCCTTGGTAATCCCACCACAAAATCTGTGATCACGTGGTCCCATTTCCACACGGGAACATCCAAGGGCTGAAGAGTACCTCCTGGTCGATGATGCTACGCCTTCACCTGCTGACAGGTCAAGCACCTGGCCACGAACTCGGCAACATCTCTCTTCATGCCAGGCCACCAGAACTGCCTCCGCAAGTTCTGATACATCTTCGTCACACCCGGGTGTACGGTGTACCTGCTCTAATGAGCCTCGTGCAACACCGCACGATGAACCCGCTCCTCAGTTGGGACATACAGTCTACCACGAAACCTCACAGCACCGTCCTCACCGAGCTCCACATCGGCCATGGCCAAAATCCGGGGTAACTCAGGGTCTGCATGCTGAGCCTCTATCACCTGACGGCGGATAGAATGGGTGACAGTTAGACTCGCAAGCACCGCTAACTCTGGCTCTCGGGGAATCTAGAGCCTGAACGACACTTCGGGTACTTGTTCCTAGAGCCTCCACTTCCTCAACATCAAGGCGCTGATCGCGACCTTCCGACTCAACGCATCGGCGACGACATTCATCCTGCCCGGCTGATAAGACAGGGTGAAGTCATAATCCTTCATATACTCCATCCAACGCCTCTGCCTAAGGTTAAGGTCCCTCTGAGTGAACACATACCTCAAACTCTGATGGTCAGTGAACACCTCGAACTTCTCACCGTACAGATAATGCCTCCAGATCTTCAGCGCGAAGATCACCGCTGCCAACTCCAGGTCATGGGTAGGGTAGTTCTACTCGTGTGGCTTCAGCTGCCGCGAAGCATACGCCACCACTCTACCATACTGCATCAACACAGCACCCAATCCGACCCCGGAAGCATCTGTACACACCACAAAACCTCCCGATCCAGAAGGCAAAACCAACACCGGAGCTGAGGTGAGCAATCTCTTCACTTCCCTGAAACTCTGGTCACACTCATCAGTCCAGACAAAAGTCACATCCTTCCGCGTAAGTCTGGTCATCGGGGCCGCAATGCAAGAAAAATCCTGAATGAACCTCCGATAATAGCCTACAAGCCCCAAGAAACTTCAGATCTCCATCACAGACCTCGGCCTCGGCCACTACATTACTGCCTAGATCTTGGTGGGGTCCACAGAAATACCATCACCAGAGATCATGTGCCCCAAAAAGTGCACCTCACGAAGCCAGAATTTACACTTAGTGAGCTTCGCATACAACTGGGGATCTCGCAACATCTACAGCACCACACCCAAATGGTACGCATGCTCCTCCGCAGACCGCGAATAAATAAGGATGTCATCCACAAATACGACCACGAACTGGTCCATATAGGGATGAAACACCCTCTACATCAAATCCATAAACGCTACGGGGGCATTGGTGAGCCCAAACGGCATCACCAAAAACTCATAATGCCCATATCTCGAGCTGAACGCAGTCTTCTCCACGTCAGACTCTCGAATCCGTAACTGATAATAATCGGACCGCAAATCAATCCACGAGAACACTCGAGCAGACTGAAGCTGGTCGAACAAGTCATCAATCCGCGGCAACGGATACTTGTTCTTAACGGTTACCTCGTTCAACTGCCGGTAGTCAATGCACAGTCTCTGATTACCATCCTTCTTTTTCATGCACAACACTAGCGCACCCCAAGGGGAAAAGCTAGGATGAATATAACCCTTGGCCAGTAACTCCTGCAACTGCACCCTCAACTCTCTCAACTCAGCGGGAGCCTTCGATAAAGGTCCCGTACCAGGCACAATCTCGATCACAAAATCAATCTCCCACTGGGGAGGTAATCCAGGTAAGTCCTCCGAAAAAATATCAGGAAACTCGCACACCACCGGAATGTCCTCGACATCTGGCTCCATCCGGTCTGCCACGACCATAGAAGCGAGAAAACCCTGGCAACCCGTGTCAAGCAAACGACAAGCCCTAATATCCGAAATAAGAAAGCAGGAAGAGGAAGATCTGATACCTTAAAAATAGAAGGTTGGTCCACGAAGTCACTGGAAATAAACCCTCTTCGAGCCACAATCCACCAAAGCATGATGTGTCTCGAGCCAATCCATGTCCAAAATCACATCAAAGTCCTGAAGTGGCAACACATAAAGCCTGGCTGGCAAACTCTGCCCTTCAACCCACACAGGAACCTCATCAAAACAATACGAAGTGATCATAAAATCACCAGAAGGCAACTCCACTGCCAAATCACAGGACACCTGGGTCACCGGCTCCTCGATACTCAGCGCGAAATCCTCTGAAATAAATGAATGAGACGCGCCAGAAACAAACAAAACTTGAGACGCACAACCCAAAATCTGAACGGTACCTTCTATGAGCTGTGACGCCACTGCCTCTACCCTGATCATGTGTGTAATCTGGCCTTGAGATCTCTGTCTGCCTCCCACACTCGCTGACCTGGGTAGCAGCGGATACTGCCCCTGCTGCTGCTGCTGTTGTGGCCTCTGCGGCTGAGGGTACTACTGCTGCGAAGGAAACTGCTGCTGTTGCTGCTGCCTCTGAGGACAGTCACGCACCATATGTCTTGGCTGGTCACACCTGAAACAAATCACCAGCGCCGTGCACTGCTTGCCTGGATGGGACTCGCCACACCGGGGAGACGGTCCTCGCGATCCACCCACTGATCCCTGACACTGAAAAGGAATCGACTGATGTACACTGCCCGATGACGCCTGCCTCTCATCCTTGTGCTTCTTACGGAAACTCTTCTTGAGAAACTTCTTGACCTTGGAGCCAAAAGACGCAGATCCTGTCGCCAACGCTGCCGGTGTCGGCGCTCCTAAACCACCCGTCGCATGCTGAAAAGAGCCCTGCTGCTGGGTAGCTGACTGCTGGCTGCGGCCTGACAAGGACTGCCCCTGGCTAATCAGTCCCTGAGTCCTCTGCATATCCAGCTCTAAGGACGCCGCTACACGAGACGCTGTCTCCAAATCAGTGGTACCGTTCGCGATCAAATGGTGCCTCCGCTCCTGCCTCAAGCCTTGCACAAACTGTTCGATCTTCACCTTCTCATACTTTATGATATGAGGTGCATAACGACCCAGCTCAACAAATCGGGCTCTGTACTGCAACACGGACATGTCACCCTGGACCAGCTCCAAAAACTGACGCATCCTCTGCGTAGCAATATACTCTGGGAAGTAAGCACGCTCGAAAGCGCTGACAAAGTCACCCCACGCAATCTACTCAAGGGGACGAGACTAGAAGGACGTCTTCCACTCGAAAGACCACCACTCCCGAGCTGTGCCCTGCAACTGGTTGCAGGCCAACATCACCCTGTCCTCCGTAGTACACCACATGGAACTGAACACCCGCTCTATCTCGTCGAGCCAACTCCGAGCCAAATCAGGGTCTGGCTGGCCGCCATCGTAGGGTGGATGGAACTGCATGAAATCCCTCACTGCTCGGCCTGACCCACCCCTGGTCGATGAGCCCTCACCAGCTTCTCTGTCGAACTGCTGCGACATAAGCTGGTACATGCCACGGAATAAATCCTCGGGCCTCAGAACCCTCGCAGTATCCGCTGCCTCCGTGGCCACAGGTGGCACCCTACTCTGCTCCTCCTAAACCGCCTGAACCTCAGCCGACTTCCCCTGCTGAGAGCGAGTGCTTCGCCTCGGCGCCATACTCGCTCCTGAAGTAAAAGATAGAAAACACGAAAATGGTAAGGTCAACAAAAACACACGATGCCCGATGCCAGCGTCAACTGTACATCCTCGTTGTGGACTAGTGGACCACTACAATTACTTATGATTCTTGTATAATCCCACAGTTGCGCTCTGATACCAGCTGTAACCACCCGAGAATCTGATTACCTGGAAGGCCCGATAACCCGAGACTCGAATTGCCACCCACGAGCCCGAAGACTCAGAAGGGTTAGAAGGATGGTGTGGAGACTACACAAGTATCACAAATAATTGTAGAAATTAAACATTTTATATGATTAAGCAGGAAATAAATTAACATTTTACATGATACATGGTCCACAACATAAAACAAAATAACAACAGTAGTCAACAACTTGTACAGAGACAAGAAAGAAAAGTACAGCTACACGGGGCATACCCCGAATCTGACCTCTAGCACTAACGCTAGGCACCTGAACCACGCTGAGCCTCAGACGCGCTCCCCTGAGGCCGCGCCTCACCTGAAACACGGTGAAAATACGCAGGGAATAAGTCTCAGAACAAGCCTCAGTAGGGATCACTCGAACCCTACCTCGTAAAACGAAAAATCGCTACATAAGCAGTAAGCGAGTACCTCAGAGATGAAAAAGTCCTGTAACTACAAACACCAGTCTCGCGACACGAAAACTGACAAACGCGCTACGGCGAGATAGCTGGAACTCAATGATCAACCCGATGAAAACCTGAAGGTCGAAGTCACAGAGACTGAAAGTCTGTCACTCCCGACTCGATAGGAGTACCTCCCACTAGAAGCACAGTCGGTAGCGTCCCCTGACGTCTTACAATGAACTACAGGTGTCCGCCTGGCACGATAGCCCCCGGCGGAGGCAAGGACACCGTACAAGTAACCACAAAACAAGTGACTAGCTGGGGTCACGCTCATTAGCGTGGGTCCAACCGCCCCCAACCACATGTGCACACACAGACCGTGCGTCCCTGGTCTAGCCCTCTGACTAGTTTTCCCCTCAGTCGGACTCTGGCGGGTAGACGAGAGCCCCGACGGAAACCAGTCTAAAACTGCCCTCAGGGTAGCCTCTCCACCACTCCCTGCTAGGACCACTAAATGTGTAAGCAGGCTACGACTAGTGGAGGGTCACTGAAGGAGTAGACTCTCAAGTCAACGGAAAATAACGTCCGAATCTGACGAAGTACGGGGACCGTCCTACGTACCCGCACCGTCGCACGGTGACAACGGTCGGACAAAAAATGGGACTGCAAACCACCTGGTACAGTCTAGAGCCTGGCGGTCTAACACAGGAGCGCCACAGCTCTGACGGTCTATCATTGGGCCGTCACAGCAGTCTGACGGCCCAACACAGGCGCGTCAGACACTCGGTGCAAAACCGACTATGACGCGCCAGCCTTGGTGCGTCACAGGCCCTAACGCACCCAACCAAGTGCGTCAGAAGGCAAGAAGAAACCATCTGTGATGCACACCGCTCGGTGCGTCACAGGCTCTAACGGACCATCTCTGGTGCGTTAGAAGACGGAATGAAACCAGCTGTGACGCACACCCCTCGGGGCGTCACAGCCCTAATGGTCCTGCCTAGGAGTGTTAAAAGGTGGGGACGCGTCAGCTCTGACGCTCCTGCACAGGGGTGTCACAAGGCTCTGACGCCCCACCCTGGGTGCGTCAGAGGCCGTGACCCCCAATGGTCAAAACCGCAACGGTCGGATGTCAACGGTCGGATCGCCACCTAACAGTCCAACCTAGGCGCGTCACACGCCCTGGCGGCCTATCGTGGGACCGTCAGGCCCACAGACCACCCAGTTGGCAAAACAGCCCCTGTGACGCACCTACCGTGGGGCGTCACAGGTTGTGACGGTCACTGGAAGGACCGTCACACCGTCCCGACGGTGAAACGACGGGAAACGACCCAAAACACCAACCACGCCCCCATACCTCCATGGGAGAGGGGGAAAATAACGGGGAAACCCCCTAGGGACCCCTAGCATGCTTCTAAGCCATCAAAACGCCAAATCGCTGCTTAAAAATGTGGATCGGGCGAACTCTCCCCAAATCATGATTTTACCCTCCCGGCATGGAAACGACCGCTCTCGGCCTCACACCGGGCTAAAAATCACGGGAATGGAATGCGGGGAGTTAGGGAACGTCACCCTACCTCGATCTCGCCTCGAGGCGCGTCGGATCATCCACAAATCGTGAAGAACGCTTGAAACCCTCTCGAGCTCCCACGATCTCACCGAGCACTGCACGCCACCGCGATCACCACGCTGCCACCGTCGTCGCCGTACCGTCGTCTCACCGCCGTCTGCAGTCGGAGGGGAGCACGCCGGAGTCGTCACCGGAAGAGGAGGGGGCCACGCTCGCGTGCGCATGGGAGAGAAAGGGAGGAAGAAAAGGGAAGGAAGAAAAAGAGAAAAAGAAAAAGGGGAAATAAGGGGGTATTTATATAAAATCTTAAAATTTCAAAAAATATTGAAAAATCAAAAATCATGTTTCCGCGATCTTCGGAACGCCCCGATCACAACGGGACCACTCTTTCCTAGGTGAACGACCTGGTTCACCCGCAACGAGGTTATGAAGGAATTGTCGAAACACATATGCGGAAATCGGAAAATAAGCGCGGAAAAGTCGCGGACGCGCTCCGGGCCTCCGAAACAACTCCGGATCGCGCCGATCCGAACACAAACGATGTCCGAAATGAAATTTTGGACTCAACAGAGCCGAACATTCCGAGAAAACAGATCCGAGACCCAAGAAGAAAGGATCCGAAAGGTCCGAGATATTACATACATAGAGTACACCTCCCCTATCACCTACTGCGGTATGTTTATTTAAATTCTTAGATAAATGAGTAGTGAATATGCACTTTATTTTGCTCATGATATTTTATGTATACAGGTTCGAGTGCCTTTGCACCAGGTCTACAGAGTACACTGCTTCCATCACATTCTACTGCTATGTTTATATAAATTCATAGTTAAATGATGAAAATTCTATATGTTTACTTGTTGAACAAATACTTTTGTTAATAATGAGCTAAATTCTGATTAACTACTTCTATTTTACTTGTAACAGGTACGTCAGGCACACCACCGGCGATAGTTGGCTCGTCCGCCCACCCGGGCACACAACCGGCAGACGATGCTATTAGCCATCACGAGGGCGAGCAGGTGGTGTTGCAAGAGGGACACAAGCCATGTTGCGTCTCTGGGTAAATATTTAAACTCATGAATTATGTTCGTTATCTATCCATCAACTATTTATTTGTTGACAATCATTTTAACATCTGTAATTACAGGGATAAAGTAGAGCCCAATGACGCTTCACGTTTTATTACCAACGCTATTATGCGACATGTGCCCGGCCCATATAAGTCATTTCAAAAGTTTCCTCAGGATATCCGCGATCGATTGTACGACGAGTTCCTGTTATACAATTTAATCTTTTAAATTACATATTTCCCACTCCGCAATTTCAATTGACTAACTTATAAAATTTGAATTCTTAACAGTGAGGATATCAATTTGTGAGGCCAGCTGACGTCGGACGAGGGAGACGTGCATGGGAGGCCACAGCAACTGTAAATTATAAGCATCAATTATACAACTATCAGGACCGTACCTAGGCTGCAGCCCGGGGGAGCAAGGACTGTGGCCTTTGGAAGGCACACGACCCCGCATGGATGAGGAGGGAGCACTGGGAGTACCTCTATGATAGATGGGCCGAGCCTAATTGGATGGACAAATCTGCAAAAGTCAAAGCCGAACGTGCGTCATATCTAGACATGCATCTCCATACTTTTGGATCCGTTTCCTTTGCGACCCAGAAGGAGAGATTAGTAAGTAATAATATTAATTTTATTATATTTAATTTCTTATATGTCCTTACTTATTCTCTATAACATGTATAACAGGAAAAGAAGAGGGTTGGTACGGTCTCGTACCGTGATTTATTTGCTATTGTTCACCAGAAGAATGGGACCGATCAGTATGTGAGCGAGAGAGCTCGCTCGGTAGTGGTAAGATTATATACATATACATATACATTTATTTTCTATTTCAATTTCTAAATATGATTGATTAATATGAAATTTATAATATTTTTTATTCAATTTACAGGAGTCATGACAGGCATATGACTGAAAAGTACGGGGAGGAGGAGACGCAACAGCCGCAGCTAGATCCTGAGGCATGGGTAGCAGCAGCCGGCCCATCGAAGAAGGGACAAGTATATAGTTTTGGGCAGAGCTTGGACACTAGCCTGATTCTAGCATCTTGTCCGGGCTCAGCTTCATCCTATCCCGATAGCAGTTCCTTCTCTACTCCCTCCACCGGTACTTCTACGAGCCGTATTACATCCATCGTCCGACATGAGGTAGACGGCATCGAGGAACGCATCGAGGCACGCATTACTCGGGTGGTTGCTACCCTCCTCTCCCTGACGGAGATTTTGACTAAGGGAGCACTCTCGAGCACAACACAGCCCTCTCATATGAGTATTTAATTTAACTTTTAATTTCATAGACTTTAGAGTTATAATATTACTACTTAGTTCAAAGAATTCAACTTTGAGAGTCAATGAAATCATCTTCATATTATCTACTTTTGAATTTAGAAATCAAAATAGTATTTAATTAAATTTATTTAAATCTGTTTAATATTAATTTTCTATGATGTAGGATCCTCCTATAGCTGGTGATGGTGGAGATGCTACGAATGACGATGATGTAGTGGATATCTCTTCATTTTTTTAATGATATTGTGAAAACATGACACATTTGAATTAATGTAATTGTAACTTTTTTTATTCATTGAGTTATGTGTTGTGGACGTTGTTTGTTCGGCTTATTTTATTCTCTATGTTGCATATGTTGTTTATTGCGTGTTTTATGTTGAGTTATATGTTGTATTTGTTGTTTATTGTATGTTTTATATTGAGTTGTGTAGGTTTGTGTAGTGTATAATTATAGTTTCAAAGATGTTTTTAAAATTTTAATATATATAAAAAAATTATGAAATTTTTTTTCGATGGAACTCCGACGTATTGTCAAAAATACGTCAAAAAGTTTTGACGTATTTCCGACAACAGAATATTTTTTAGTCAAAAATACGTCAACAATTTCTGACGTATTTTCGACGAACTACATCCCGACAGAAAAATTTGACCCATTGATTTCTGATGGAATCATTTTCAGTCGAAAATACGTCGAAACGTTTCGACGTACTTTCGACCAACTAACGTTTCATCGAAAATAATTTGACCCATAGGTTTCCGACGCAAAAACTTTAAGTCAGAAATACGTCGAAACTTTTTGACGTATTTCCGACCAATAAATATCTCATCGACAATATTGACCTATAGTTTTCTGACAGAATAAATTTACGTCGAAAATACGTCGATAATTTTTGACGTATTTTCGACCAACTTACGTATCGTCGGAAATATTTGATCCTTAGGTTTCTGACGGAATAGTTTTCATTCGAAAATACGTCAACAAATTTTGACGTAATTCTGACCAACTTATCTTTCGTCGAAAATTATTTGACCCATAGGTTTCCGACGGGATTACTTTAAGTCAGAAATACGTCAGAAATTTTAGACGTATTTCTAACAAACAAACGTCTCGTCGGAAATAATTTGGCCCATAGATTTCCGACGGAATAATTTTCAGTCGGAAAGACATCGAAAAGTTTCAATGTATTTTTGACCAAATTATGTTCCTTCATAAATATTAATTAATTTCTTATTATTAATTACCAACATAAATACCGACGAAAATTTTGACAGCATCTTTTCGTCGGTAATTACTGACGAATTTGCGATGGAAATATAGTACGTCAGAAATTAGAGACCTAATTGTTCCGACGTCCTAGTTCCGTCGGAAAGCCACTGAAATCCGTCGAAAATTCACTTTTCGACAGATTTTCGTTGGATTTTTGACCAAATTCGGACGTCAAAAAAATTAGTTTTTCTTGTAGTTATATGCTATCGGGAAGGATCCACGACACCTCTGTTGTGAAGGCCCGTCCTTACTAATAGGAGCCGCGGCCTAGACTACGTAGTCAAAGGTGCAACCTCCACTCTCGAGAGGACTACGACCTCAAAGCTGGAGAAATCTCGGTAAACAACCAAGAGAGGAGCCATGATCTCACTGTCATGTAAGCTCTGCCTCAACTACCACGAGGGCCGCGACAACGCTGTCGGTTTGTAGAAACACTGGATTTTATCTAGGAACTTTTTGGGATTTTTCTGATAGAATATTTAAATATTTAATAAGCACTTAATGGGCTTAAAGGCTTAATGGGTTAATTAATCAATTTAGTGGTTAAGGTCTTTAAGTTAAAAACTCAATTAGTAACTAAAGGGTTTAGCCCATTTAAAATGGACCATAAGACCCAATTCTAAGACTTTTAGGCCCAAGCCCATCCCTAGAGACCTATTAGGGTAAATTCCCTACTTTGATTATATAAATAGGGCATAATTAAGAGAGGAATTTGACTAAAATTTAAATTTCAATGGCCAGACTAGGTTGCAGTCAGTTGCGCGACCGCGTTCTAGAGAAGGCGATCCACAAAAGACCGCGTTCAAGTTCCGTAAACGGAAGATGATAAACCCCAGAAAAGTTAGATTTTTATCCTCTCAAATCGCTAGGTATCGATGTGATTTGGCATGGAGACTTATCTAGGACTCTTAGGGATCGATTCTAACTCCAATAAAGACTCCTAATTCGATTTAAAATCTCAGCCCTAGGCCAAACCCTATAAATAGAGCCTAGATTCGATCTGTGCAAACCCTAATTTTGGATCACGTAGTTCGAAGGTACGGCATCGTCTTTTCAGGTTCATCCTTTAGGGTTATTTATTTTCCTTAGTGTCTTCTAACCCTCTGCAAACTTTGGTGTTAGGATATCAAGCATCTAAGGAGTTAGATCGCTCGGAAGTAGCAGTTTCTATGCAGATGTGTAGGAACCTACACCTTCTTTCGGCAACAAATTCTTTGATTAGGAGAAAACCCAGAGGTAGGTTATCTCATGTATGGCTTAAACAACGTGTTAGGATCAAAAGTCCTCTAACCTTACTTGATTTCATGCACTATACACGGCGTATTTAATGTTTTTTCATGACCACGTAGTTAGGACTTTTTATGCATGCTATCCGTGCAACACTAATGAAAAGATAATAACTTTGGTTTACTTCATGCCTTTTCAATGCACTTACTTCATTCTGAACATACTATCATGTTTTACCTTCCTGTTTCTTATAGTTTTCAGGCAATTATTGCCCTAGAATAGGCTCTACATGCTGGCCTTAGCTTCTGTCTATTGCAGAGAGAAGGCGATCTTGCAGAGACCGCTACCTGCAAGTAGCGATCTTCAACCAATCGCGTTCTTCTTTCT
The DNA here is from genome assembly GCA_022559845.1 of Amorphophallus konjac. Taxonomy (NCBI): domain Eukaryota; kingdom Viridiplantae; phylum Streptophyta; class Magnoliopsida; order Alismatales; family Araceae; genus Amorphophallus; species Amorphophallus konjac. Next base: position 247,558,189 of record CM040128.1, on the reverse strand, counting down.
GTTAACTCTAAACAGAAACCAGATCAACTTTCATGATTCCCTGTTAAATGTAAATAGCTATACCATGTTTCATGTTATTTCATGATATTCATGATTTCTGTCATATCATGTTTCAATTATGTTAGGTTTTATGCCCTTCAGGCTACAAGGAACTTATTTTCATGTATGTTAATTCCATGCCAAAACTTTATAATTTTGTACTTAAAGGAAATTTCCATGACTTAAGTTCACGTTGACTTATGCTTTGATGCATTCCTTTCTGATCTCTTTCTGTTTTATTATGTCATATATAGCCCATACTCCGGTACGACGCTATTAGATCACTTGCACTTGATAGGAACATCTCTTGAACTTGAGAGCCTCTCCGTTGGATATTCCTTCTACCGAACTAGGTGATCTTGTTTCAAGGCCTCCGTAAGTCTACGCGAGCCTGGGATTCCCACTAGGACACCGAGCTGGTTGTACCCTAAAATCCTAAAACTCTAGAAAGCACTTCGTAAATTCTGTGTTATCTGTGGACTGGATTGAATGCGGCCATCAGGTGACCGCTACTTCCAGATAGTAGTCCTCGCATGACCACGTTCTACCAGCTTGTTCATTGTGTTGACATGTTCTTTCTCATGTGTCGACTCCCCATAATGGCGGTCTTGACTCAACCGCTTCCTCAAGAAAATAGTCCTCAATGAACCGTGTTATGTCATCTTGTTGTATAACCCGTGGTTTGACCAAAGGGTTGATTGTGCTCTATTTTAGATGGTCTTCTGATTATCTAAAACCCAAACCTTATTCATTAAGTTATTAATAAACTATGAAACTATGGAAATGTACCATTATGCTACCAGAATTCCTCCGTAGCGTAATGTCCAATTAATTCATCCTTAAACTCTCATGTTCATTTGGTACGTTCTTACCTTGGTTTATCTTGACATGAAAGTATTGTTTGAACTTAATATCATTGGCCGACTTTATTGTTATATCTCGTGGAAGTAGCTTGATTTATAACTTAAAGATGCTAGGGCGGGCACGGACGGTGTCCAATGGCTCCACGCTAGCCCCCTCAGCAGATGGCCGGAAACATACTATAAATTATGGGATATGATGAACACTAGCATCGCATTGCGCTGGGAGTACCTTTTTTATAAACGGGTGAAATCCACGAGGCTATCTTATGAAATTACATGCTTGCTTGTTATATGACTTTCTAGTGCATAGCCTTTTAAGCTTATGAAAAGTACATTCTTGTTACATGATATTACATTCTCATTACCGAAAGGCCACATTATAATCTTACTTGATCATGTCCTCATATATCACATCTCTATAGTTCATACCTTAGTACTTGTTGTTACATTGGTTTTATTCACATATTTTATCGTATTTCCTTTATCTTACCTTCTAAAGCTAAAAGGTTAATTACTTTAACATTGACATCATGTTTATATGAAGATACCTACTGGGCGAGTGCGCTCATTCCCTACTTTTCAATCTTTTTCAAAAAATTCTAGCAGGTCGGATTCGGACTACTCAAGTGACGGGTCCGAGAGTGAATAAAGTTCAAGAGAAGACTTAGAGAGCCATGAGTCCATTTATATTAGTTAAAAGTCGTGTCTATGTAATTTTTCTTTTATTGAGTCTAGTGAAATATCATGTTGGAAAATGTCAAGTGTCAATGTAAACTTTTGATTATTATTCAATAAAGTTGAGTTTTGAGTATATACTTGTGTTCACTCTTTTATGTGTGAATGTTATACTCTGATTATCTTGCTAGCTTGAGACTTATTTGTCGACTTTTCACGTTCCCGAATCTCTTCAGCTGTACATATATCTCGGGGTGTGACAGTTAAGTTGGTATCAGAGCCTAGGCTTAAGTAAATTCTTGGAAAATGTCAAGTCATAAGTTAAGTCCAAGGCTTAAGGACCCATGCCTATGAACTAGGAAGAAATTCTTCGAACCCAAGTGAGATTGGGTAGATCCTGGGATAAGATAGTTCTGTAGCAATTAATTTCTAGGTTGACCCTCATAAATTCTAAAGAAAGTAACTAGCTGTGTATTTTCTCAGGCACTTTATTTTTGAAATGGCAACTAATCGTGCGAATTGGGAAGCTATGCAACAAACCCTTCTTACCCAGGCCCTGCAGACTGTGGCACAAGCTGGCGCGCGAGCTGGCACCGGGGATCTTCATCATAATTTCAAGAGTCTGAACCCTCCACGGTTCTCGGGTTCGTCCAACCCGGATGAAGCGAGAATTGGATAGATGAAATGGACCGTATATTTCATGTCATGCAATGCGCGGACCAGGAGAAGGTCCTACTAGCGACATTTCAACTTAATAAAGATGCGCAAATATGGTGTAAGGCCACCTCGGCCCATCTTCACAATGCACAAATTATTTGGGCGGAGGTTCTTGAACTCTTCCGAGAGAAGTATTTCTCGGAGCATGTCCAGGAAAGGAAGGCTGCGGAATTTACCTCTCTTAGGCAAGGTATGATGTCCGTAGCAGAATATGAACTTCAATTCTCAAGACTGGCGCCATATGCTCCACATCTTGTTGCTATGGAACTTCTCAGAGCCAATCGCTTTATGGATGGTTTCACTAGACTCTTTGTTAAGCAACTTGGGCCTCAAAACATCCGAACTTATTCGGAGATGGTCCATAGGGCACATTTATGTGAAAGTACCCTTGAGAAGGTCGAAAAGTTTAAGAGTAAATGCGAAGAATCTAGCCAAAAACATGATAGGTGAAGGGAGAATGGAGATAAATTTAGCATCACGGGAACTCATAACTCCCGAGATAACAAGAAGAGATCACACAGTGGTAATGACAATGGCAATGGTAAAAACAAACGGGTCAAGAAGGAAGACAAGCAAGTCGTGAAGGCTTGCACATTTTGTGAGAAGTTCAGGCACGCTGTCGAAGAATGCTGGAAGCGCCTCGGTGCATGCTTGCATTGTGGTAGCCGGGAACATAGAATGCCCGATTGTCCACTTATAAAGGAACAACCCTCGAAGAGTATTAGATGACATAGGCGACAAGGTTGTCTCAATGCTGTCATGAGTGATGAACCTACGATGGATAGTAACGTGGTTAAAGGTACTACCCTAACCTAATTCTGTAACGCCCCGAGATCCGATTCTCAATTTATGGGTATTTTTTTTCTTTTTCCACCGGACCTACATTACGTCGTATGTATCGCAGAAGCACAAATATATATATATATATATATATTCGCATGAGAGAGAGAGAGAGAGAGAGAAACCATAATTACATGAAATATAAATAGCATCTCAACCATTCATAATCCAAAATTTTATTTTTATTGTCCAACTACATATGAATCCATACATGATCACCATTCCATGACTATCCATAATATGAGAGATAAATGTCCATAGCCTACCCTGACGAAGGGGGAACTAGAACTGCTCCTCTGCTGCAGCCACCTCCTCGACCTCCTTCACTGTGTCTCCTGAACGTGTGTCACAAGGGGATGAGTGTGACGCTTAGTAGGTAGCTTAATCAAATCGGGATTAACTCACATTAATATATCCAATTCATATACATAATTTAAATGTTAACAATAAAAGAGTGCAAAAGACCCACATAATCCTTCCAGAACCCTCCAAAGTGACCCTAATGGGTCTATCAAGAACCCGGGGTTAAATAGGTAAAGGATGGAACCGAAGTGGACCAAGTTTGATGGGTTTCGTGAAACTAGATTGGCCATCGGTCGACCGAACTGTAACAAGTTACAGACTGGCCAACACTGGCAAATTCGGTCGACCTAAATGCCCAGGTCAGTCGACCGAACTCTGCTGCAATTCGGATATCAGGTAATTTAGTCCCATAAGTGAAAGCCCAATGAAAATATGAGAGGATTAGTTGATAACAATATGAAAGCTCAATACCACTCCTTTCCACCAAGATCCACATGAAGTTTAGTTATCATATGCAAAGCGCACAATGAATATCAAAATCCATTCATTCTCATTTGCTTAAAGGTAATCATACGTGAAAAATACACATTTGTTATCTAACATATAAAATACCCATGCATGCACTAAATCCATAATGAATGATTAGTTGCACATTCTCATATTTTCATGAGTTACACATTTTACGCTATTCATGGAACCAAACAATTGCCGCAAACACAGGAGGCCCACACACTCACAACGAACGAAAGAGTACTACGCAGACCCGAGAGCGAACTCCCACCTAGACTCCTGCCGCCCAGGGCGTTACGTCTCGCTGTCCCCCGGGTTCTGTGGCGTTACATATCACCGTCCCACAAAATGAACCAGCCGAATCATAGGATTTCAACCAGGGCATTACGTCTCGCTGTCCCCTGGGTTCTTTAACTTCCGCAGTGTTACGTATCGTCGTCCCGTAGAAGGGACCGAAGTCCAATCTCATAGAATGCTATTGTTTTCCATTCACAACATTCACATTATATTCGCATTAACATTCATATTCATATTACATTACTAGTATCATACTTTTATCATAAAATAAACATGCTTCCATATGTTTTAAGTGGATAATAATACCCATAAGTTCACTATTGTGAAACCGAACATGATCAAGTTACCACCAAGGTTTCCGTTTAAAAAAAGATAGGTTTATTTCTAGGTTACACATGCGTAGAAAATAAAGCATAACTACAAGTGCAAATTTTCTGTGGGCACGAAATGTTTACCATGAGTTACTAACTTAGTCTTCCATCATTTTTCAATTTTTAAGATTTTTCTGAATTAGAATGGCCTCTCAAAACCCTCTTTTTCTAAGTTTTTGGAAATTGCGACAAAGCCCCAGGTGTGTCGACACAGTCCAAGACTGTGTCGATACAGCCTTGCAAATTTCAAAGGGGTGCATCGACCCAGCCAGGGGCTACATCGATGCAGTCAATCCCCTGAAGGAGGATGCATCGATACAGGCAATCTTTTGAAGGAGGATGCATCGATACAGGCAATCCCCTGAAGGAGGATGCATCGATGCAGCCAAGAGTTGCATCGATGTAGTCAATCCTCTGCAGGAGGATGCATCAATGTAGCCAGGAGCTGCATCAAGGCAACTAGCACTCTGAAGTGCCTACGTCGATGCAGCCAAGAGCTATGTCGACACAGTCAGTGCAGAGACCCTGATTTTTAATTAAAACTCAGAGGAACCTCACGAAAGAACATAATTTGATGGGAAAAACTAGAAAATAAACATAGTAGTCGAACCCACATACCCTTAGTCCCTCTTTAACATATATAAACTATTTAGAAATCATTCTAATGCATCATTGACCCCTAAGATTTAAGGATAGGTCCCTACCTTCAAAGTGTTAATCCGACGATCCGGGGATGAGATCCACACCCCAGATCCTCCCAAAGCTTTTCTCTTCGTCCTAGGATACTACAAGATCATCCTCCACGCGCCGAATCATCCTCCCCATGTAGTGTCAAGGTCCCTCACCCTTTCTCACTCAAGAAGGACAGTAGAGGGTGGAGAGTTGAAGAGAGATGGTTGCTAAAGGCTTACTACCCATGAAACCCACCTCCTTATATGGTTTTCAAGCCTCCCTAGGTTTTGCCCACGACCCACAAGGCTTAATCCCGCTCCCAAGTGTTGACACACGTTTTATGCCCGCAAGTCGAGTCTTTCTCTTATTTCGCTTAATGATGTCCCAAGTTACCCACTATTATGGGGCTTCTCTTGATAGCATTCTAAGCTTATTTCTTCCATCTTCCAGCCTCTTACTCCCTGGATGAGGTTTGTTCTGAGTCAATCTTTCCTTGGCATGTTCTTCCCTATATGCAGTCATCGCATACCCACATCACCCTTTGGCAGTTTGTTTAAGACCGCATTAGTCCTTCAACAGTGTCAACACTGTGGCCGATGGCGTCGACATAGGCTTTGGTCTTGTCTCATACAGTCGCCGATTTTTCCTAGATCGCGTCACTCAGTCGCGGATGTGCGATAAACCACGTTAGCAGGACATAACCCTGTGTCACCCGAGCTCCATTTTCTTCAGCCGAGAAGGCTTTAGGACTCTATATTCGGTGGAGGTAATGCACAAGAAGGGTGCAGGACTCTTCCAAGGAATTATTCTTTGATTATCTTGCGAAATTATCTCTTTTGGAACCCTAATTTCATCCTTTATCCCCTTAGCTCGACCTAGGGTTTCTGGGGAAGTCTATAAATGGAACATCTTTTGCCTCACCTCGGGGGGGGGGGGGGGGGATTTTTGGATGTTCACGATGATGTGCTGCCGAATTCTAGAGCGTTCCTCAGCCAGGGAGCTTTGCTTTCCACGTCCTAAGCAAGTCTGGTCCAGGGAGTATTTGGGTTTTCATAGTTTAAGTGTTCTTCTCTCTTAGTGTTTCTCTCCATTTCATCATGCTCATAGCATTGTTCCTTCTATGTTATCTCACGTTCTTGGCATTCACATCATATTCACACACTCCCACCTATTGTTTTCACGCCCCACAAGGGTTAAAAACCACTAACCCTAGGTATTTTACCATCCTTTTATGCGTTTTAGTCATTGTGGTTTTATAGATATTACACTTCCTCTAAATCTAATTGGGTCTATTTTTTTTCGTGTTTTACACTTCTCTGCAGGTTTACAACACATCCAGCACGAGGCCCCTCCCTTTTGGCCGGCTGAAAGGGAGGGAGGATTAAAAACCCACGATCTGGTTTCTGGGTAATGGCCGCGGTCTCCATCCGACCATTTCTACGCAGTCGCGGACTTCGACGGACTGTGTTATTCCTGTGCCAGACAGTTCCCGCTTGTGAGTGCAGATCCACTCACCCTCTTTCCAAGGTACGTAACTCAGTCCCTCTGTGTTATTGGCCTTGGTGGCGATCACGACTTCATCTTTGATATACCACCTCTTGATAGCTTTGGCTATTTTCCTTTATAGATTGTTCCGTGCCTACGGCGCATGCCCCTTTTATCCCTTCAATTCATTGCATGTTCCAAGTCTAGCGTTTGTGCTTAGTTTAGCTTTCTCCATTCCCTACTTCTATGCTTTGATTTTCTTGAGGTGATATTATCTTTGATAGATATTATTCTGTGGATCATTGTTCACACATAGCACTACACGCCACATTAAAATATATACAACTCTATTTTTTGGCGATCACGGTGGGACTCTTAGTGCCAATCGTGTTGTGTGCTATATTACCTGCCTCTGTTCATCATTGTTCTATCATTCTTTGGGTTTTCTCGGGTTTTCCATTTCTGTCCCTGTTGTTTTCTGCTCCCTGGCTGAAGGCGGTCCTGAATCGACCGCATACACATTATAGCGATCCACATAAGACCTCGACTGGCGCTCAGATACGGATCCCGAGGCACCCCTCTGTAGGGTCATTTTATCATATCCCGGGATTTCTGAGTGTTGTCTGTTGTCCTCTCTATTTTAGTCCACATTCATACTATTATTCTCATATTGATTGTTAGTATCTAGGCTAGAAATTGCATGTACTTCGGTGCACATAGGGTCATGCATTGCATATCGTAGCCGCATACCTACCATGGTAAGTGGCCCTCTCGCCGCCATATTCCTTGGAGTCGACTAGGTGATCTTATCCGGGACCTCCGTAAGTCCCCGTGAGCCATGGATTCCCACACGGACGCATGGCCGGTTGTACCTTTCCACCCCTTTGGCTTGCATTTTGCATATGTGTGAAAGAGTTAACCTTTGTCAACCCAAAGTTTGGACCTTTTCCCTTTAGGACTCTTATTTTGAGGGAATCATGCTTGATTTAAAATATTAAAAGGCTCACCAAAACTTTGTAGAATAAGAAAATTTCCATCATTTTAACTTGTCTCACTTGGGTGAAATCCCTCACATTGTTTGTGCTAGTTGGGCTTGTCCAAGCCCATTTGTGGTGTTTTGTGTTGCATCCATCATTATCCACATAGACTTGGTTGATAGGCCCATTTAGGTTAGCCCATTTTGTGTGTCCATTATCTGGTTCCATTGTCCTAGGTCGGTCTTGCAGTGGTCCTAGTGAGTCAGCCTTCAGCCCTTCATGCCCTTACTTCCCCCGGCTGTAACCCCTTATATTCCTACAGAAAGTCTTCATTTTCTCTCATGGAGTGCCATTTTTCTCCTATGTACCCTCATTCTTCCCCATCCTCCTATTCCCGCGTAAATTCTAGCTCCCACGTGAGCCCATCTCCTCATGGTCCCTCTGACCCATCTGAGGGGCAAGCCAACCTCATGGCCCATTTATCATGCCTTGTTCGTCAGATGGACCCGGCCCAGGCCCAAAAATTGATTGCCAGTCACCTCAATGGCCCTTCTTCTCATCTTAATGGGCCTTCTTTTTTTAATGGGTCTTCTCCCCTTAGTAGGCGCCTTAGTGGGACCACTTCTCCTTCTTCTCCTATGCTGCTAGCTCAATCGGTCCACATGCCCATATTTCTTCCAAGCCCATGTACCCTTCCACTCCTGGAATGGGCCCTTCTCCTTCTTTGCCCAAGTCTTTTTATCTGGCCCATTACCCTACTCTCGGTCCATATTCACAACCTCTTGCTCAAGTTGGCCCACTTTCTTCTCGATCTCTCCCTACCCCGGAGATGATTGCTGATGCGGGACGGACACAGGAGACCGACTCTATATGATGCGGACCTCGGACTCTAGATGGAGATGCGACCAGCAACACACAAATTGGAGAGATTTCGGCCCGACACTATGAGTTCCTATGGGCTATACGTCGCTAACAGAAACGCAAGCTCACTCGTCGTCCCAAGCGAGGGAAACTCGGATCGTGCACGGTTGAGGAAGCGACAGAGTTCAAGGGTAGTCGACTCACTTCCGGACTCGGATCGAGCCACGAGACGGGTTACTATCACACTCACAGCGGTGACATGGACTCACGGGCTAGTTCCTATCGCACTCGGCAGCGGCCTAAGATCATATACTAAACTAGCAAATGAATGCCAAAGAGTTACGGTCGTTACCTCCACGCTCCCGGCGTGGGGAAGACAACCCCAGCCAATCTCGGACTCCCGGTTAACAAAATTTTACAGTAGTACAAAAGTTTGACCCACTCCACGCAGGGAGGTAACAGGTCACATGTGGGGCCCGGGAGTCATGACAATCGAGTTGACGGGCAGCATCTTGATGTCGTCCCAGCGGTGTCAAACCCGCGTTTCGTGCTGTCCGGACGGCGCGATCTACGGGCTCGTGGGGCCCATGAGCTGCTCCAACCTCCGGCTCTGGTGGGGTGGGGACCGCTGTGATGGGGACCCCTGGTGGCGCACCTCACTAGACGACGGTCGACCGGAAACACCTGTCGGAGACCGATCGGCTCCGATCTCCAAGCAGGGAAGTTGCTGCCCACGGACTTCTGCTTCTGTTTTTCAACGCGCAGTCCGGCGAGATCGGCCGCTGCGATCAATCCCGATGTCGGATCGAAGCTCAGGAGGTACCGTTGGAAAGCTATCTTGAAGTCCTTCAATGTAGGACCATAGAGATGAACTGGATCTGCACGGAGATGGCCTTAGACTATTTTTGAACCTTCTGTTGGATAGTATCCGAAATCTCAGAACAGCAGGGCAGTTTCCTGAGAAATGCCGTTCAACGCAAGGTAGACCTTCGATTCAGATCTTGATCTCTTCATAGAAGTTGTAGAGGGGAAAAAGAGGAAAACAAAAATATTTTTTGTGAAGGGTTGTGTTGAGGTTTGGAGGGGGAAAAGTATTTTAGACTGACGGGTGGTCGGATCTGGACTGAGGCAGATAGAACTGTAGATAGGTCTGAAAGTGAATTTTAGAAAATAGATGGAGGCCTGTGAAAATTCCACAAAAAATTGGGGGATGGAGAGGAAGGTGGAAAGAACTCCCAGTAAATTTGGGAGCTCCTGAAAAAACCAAAAGGAGGTCCGAAGATTGGAAATTCAGGGTTATTGTCACTGTAGACAGAAACCTGGCAGATCTAGAAAGAAAAGTTGGACGAAAATGTAAAAATGGGAATCGGAATCTAAAGGCCAAACCAAATTTTATAGAACCTGGAGGGAACCTCTGGAACACCCTCTAAAAATTTGAGCTCAAGAAGATCTCGTGGTTGAGAGCAGAAATTCGTGGAAGGCACCTCTGTCCTCGGTGGACAGAACACCGGCGGCAACCGTGGTGGTGCGATGGCGGCATGATGGCGGCGGCGGCGATCACCGGAACTGATATGTGAGGCTTCCCACCTCAGAAGGCAACCTTCCCAGCTGCAAGAAGAAGAGAGAAGAGGGAGGGAGAGGGGCGCACCAGGCTGCTCCAAGGATTTTCTTCCAAATGTTTGCATTAATTCTTCATAAATGGGAAATACAAGGCATTTATATCAATTGCCAAAAGACTCAAACTACCCCTAGATCTAGGGTTTGGGGGAATAAAAAAAGGAGTAAAACTAATTAGTTCTACACACATTTTACAAAAATAAAATTTGGTGATAGTGAGAGGGGGGCGCCCCCTTGACCATGGGGTTAAGGTTGGTGGCCAACCTTGACATTTAAGCCCATTTGTCCCCCACTTGGCCCACCCTTCTAGAAGCCAACAATTGACATGTTGACTGACCCCACATGGGCCCTGGGGATGAGGTGGATCAATGGGAGGAGGTGTGGGGGGCCCGTGGGAACCGGGTGGTCCCATTTTACATATAAACCCTTATTACAATCCAAATTACAAACCGAATAAAGATAAATAAAAAATGCATTACACACAAATAAAGTCCCAGTAAATGTGATAAATGCCGAGACTCAAGGGGGAGTCTCCAGACTGTCTCCGAGCCAGATGGACGCCGAAGTGGATCGGGTGGTGCTCCGCGTACGGTACTAGTGGCTCGGCGTATCATGCTTCTCAATCGCGCGGGTGTCCGCACCAATTCTCCCCGGGTGGGAGAAACTCGACCCTGTCGAGTAAGGGTCTGCATCACTGTGGTACCGCTCCAGTAAGTCCGGATCAATCCGCTGTAACTCTCCATGGGTGATCCATGTATCCTCGGTAGCGGGTCATCCTCTCCATCGCACTAGGTAGCGCGGGTAGGATCCACTCCTGGTAACTGTCACCTGCTCATCCAGTATATGATCTATATGCTCTCGCTACCGTGAAAAGGGGGCTGGAGGTGGACACTCAGGTGTGGGATCACTCTCAATGGGAGGGGATGGCTCGAAAGCTCACTAGGGATCACCGCTGGGTCCCTATATGCAACTAGATCCGATACATTGAAAGTAGAGCTTATACCATATTCCTCGGGCAGGTCCACAACATACGCATTGGATCCAACGCGTTTCAACACTCTAAATAGACCGGCTCTGCGAGCTTGTAGTTTCTTAACGGTTCCAGAGGAAAACCGTTCAGGTCTTACCCTGATCATGACATATTTGCCCTCTTGGAACTCTCGGTGGTGTCGATGGACATCAGTTAGCTCCTTATACCGTGCATTGCTGGCCTCAATGTGACGACGGATGTCGTCATGCAGACTCCTAACATGCCTAGCAAAAGACTCAGCAGACTCACTATGCTCTCCTAATATGCTGGACACATGTATGTACAGACACACAAGACCCTAGACAAACCTATTGTTAGTCCGACCCATACACATGCAAGGGTGGACAAGGACACCCGAATGTGTGCCATGCATACACTAGAGGCAACCGGAGGTTGATGGAATGCGGAAGGCATCCTAAAGTGATCCATTCATGCACGGACGGCCTTTTAGATTTGGGAGGTTTGGGCGGGCCATCTTCTACATCACCCCGATATGTAGGTGTATTATGAACGGGCTTGGAGTTTGCAGTTGGACCGGCCCGTGGAGAAGGGGCATGATGGTGGACTCCCTCGAAAAGGGGGAGTAAAGGTGATGGGTCAAGGGGTCCACAAGAGAATGGGTCGAAGGGATCAAAGAAAGTATGACCTCTCGGACTAGGCTCCCACAAATCACTGTCCCACATTTGGAAAACTTGGAGGTGTAAATGATCACCTTCATTCATTGTGAGAGGTGGGACAGTAGTCATAGGTGGAAAGTAAGATTCCTCCCATGGGCAAAAGGGAATGAAGTCGGGCTCGGCCGGCATAGGGAGGAGTAGAAGAACCTCCGTGGTAACATGACCCATGGTGTACACGGAGGTGATGGACCCCAAAGCTGGATGGGTGAAGCTATGACCTGTGGGTCGGTCGAAGCCTGGGGTCAGCAAGTGCGTAAATGTCAACTGTCGGTCTAACCCTTTAAGAAGGTCATCCAATGTTTCCACATAGTGACTAGACCGAAAAGTGGTGTGAAATGAGTTGATCGGCACTAATGGTAGGGTAGGGTCCATGGATGGAAAGTAAGATGGGGTAGGGACCAAACCTATCCTAAGCCAGCTAAAGAGTGGCTCGGCTATGAGTAGCTTTCCCGTTAGAAACACGGGTAGCTCTGGCTAAGATGGCTCCGAATGAAGATCGGTAGGTGAAACTTCTCCAACCCTTTTGTCCCCTAGGGCTTGAGATGTCCGAGTGGGACACTGTCTGGCAAAGTGGCCGAACCCCTGGCAGCGATAACACTACTGTCGTGACCCACTACGCTCCCTGATAAGTGGACACTTACCCTTATCCTCCTGACGGACAGGGGGTGTAGGCAATGGGGCTCTTGTGGGTGGGGGAAGAGGATCCACCAAGATGGGGAGAGGACCTTGGGATGGCACCATAGATGGCACTGGGTTGGGACTACCGGCTGCTACCTCCTTAGGCTCGTTCTTGGTTCCATCCTGTCTAGGAGGTAGGCAAGGGGAAATCAGGGACTCGATATAATCACACCTCTTATCCACTCTATCCGAAATGATTTGGAAGAGTTCGGCAATGGTGGGATTTGGAGTAAGAGCGATGTGATAGACTCTCCCATATGAACTCGGCTTAGTCGTGGACCTAGGCTCTTCTACATGCACGGCACTTTGCCTCCGATTATGGCCCACTTGGGTGGAGGTGGTTGGGTGTGGTTGGTTGGAGGTGACCGGGCCGGAAGTTCACCCTTCATCTCATGCCACGACTCGATGGGCCTCTGCCTCCTAACCTCTCTCATGCGCTCAATGCTCTCCCATTTCCCGGCGGCTTTGTGGACAAGCCTTTCTTGGGCAAAACTGACTTGCATGGCATCGGACATGGCGTAACATTCAAAATAATTGTCCATGGCGGCCTCCCACTTGAGGTAGTCGCCCGGGTCATTGGAGCCATAAAAATCCGAGGCTTCGGGCCTATGGAAGTGGAGAGGGTGGTTGCCAAGCCCATGGGTGGACCAACGGCCATATTGCCCGGGTGATGGGGAATCCATGGGAATTTGGGCCAACTACATGTTAGACATGCCGACACGTGGAGACAAACACTAGACAATGCAAGATTGGAATGAGACTCGACTACACCTAGACACCAATAGATGGTACTTGGTGGAGTTAATCGATCCGAAGATCACTCCCGCAAGTGTGCGACCTTCCCGATAGGCGTAGTCTAACGTTCGGACAACACCTTTTAATATATCGAATTATCGGGATGAAATACAGTTTTAAAACACTCTTTTAAAAAAAAATAATGATGATCCTAGACTCGACTTAGACCATGATGCATGCAAGACTTATGCAATGACTACCCTAGACTCAACCTGGCTCTGATACCAAACTGATGCGGGACGGACATGGGAGACCGACTCTATATGATGCGGACCTCGGACTCTAGATGGAGATGCGACCAGCAACACACAAATTGGAGAGATTTCGGCTCGACACTATGAGTTCCTATGGGCTATACGTCGCTAACAGAAACGCAAGCTCACTCGTCGTCCCAAGCGAGGGAAACACGGATCGTGCACGGTTGAGGAACCGGCAGAGTTCAAGGGTAGTCGACTCACTTCCGGACTCGGATCGAGCCATGGGACGGGTCACTCTCACACTCATAGCGGTGACATGGACTCACGGGCCAGTTCCTATCGCACTCGGCAGTGGCTTAAGATCATATACTAAACTAGCAAATGAATGCCAAAGAGTTACGATCATTACCTCCACACTCCCGGTGTGGGGAAGACAACCCCGGCCAATCTTGGACTCCCGGTTAACAAAATTTTACAGTAGTACAAAAGTTTGACCCACTCCCCGCAGGGAGGTAACAGGTCACATGTGGGGCCCGGGAGTCACGACAATCGGGTTGACGGTCAGCATCTTGATGTCGTCCCAGCGCTGTCGAACCCGCGTTTCATGCTGTACGGACGGCGCGATCTACGGGCCCGTGGGGCCCACGAGCCGCTCCAACCTCTGGCTCTGGTGGGGTGGGGCCCTCTGTAATGGGGACCCCTGGTGGCGCGCCTCACTGGACGGTGGTCGGTCGGAAACACCGGTCGGAGACCGATCGGCTCCGATCTCCAAGCGGGGAAGTTGCTACCCACGGACTTCTGCTTCTGTTTTTCAGCGCGCAGTCCGGCGAGATCGGCCGCTGCGATCAATCCCGATGTCGGATCGAAGCTCAAGAGGTACCGTTGGAAAGCTCTGTTGAAGTCCTTCAATATAGGACCAGAGAGATGAACTGGATCTACACGGAGCTGGCCTTAAACTATTTTTGAAGCTTCTGTTGGATAGTATCTGAAATCTCATAACAGCAGGGCAGTTTCCTGAGAAATGCCATTGAACGCAAGGTAGACCTTCGATTCAGATCTTGATCTCTTCATAGAAGTTGTAGAGGGGAAAGATAGGAAAATGGAAATATTTTTTGTGAAGGGTTTTGTTGAGGTTGGATGGTTAAATGTATTTTAGACTGGCGGGTGGTCGGATCTGGACTGAGGCAGACAGAACTGTAGATGGGTCTGAAAGTGAATTTTAGAAAATAGATGGAGGCCTGTCGAAATTCCACGAAAAATTGGGGATGGAGAGGAAGGTGGCCAGAACTTCCAGTAAATTTGGGAGTTCCTGAAAAAAACAAAAGGAGGTCCGAAGATTGGAAATTCAGGGTTTTTGTCACTGTAGATAGAAACCTGGCAGATCTGGAAAGAAAAGTGGAAGAAAATGTAAAAATGGGAATCGGAATCTAAAGGCCAAACCAAATTTTATAGAACCTGGAGGGAACCTCTGGAACACCCTCTGAAAATTTGAGCTCAAGAAGATCTCGTGGTTGAGAGCAGAAATTCATGGAAGGCACCTCTATCCTGGGTGGACAGAACACCGGCGGCAACCGTGGTGGTGCGATGGCGGCAGGATGGTGGCGACGGCGATCACCGGAACTGATATGTGAGGCTTCCCATTTTAGAAGGCAACCTTCCCAGCTCCAAGAAGAAGAGAGAAGAGGGAGGGAGAGGGGCGCACAAGGCTGCTCCAAGGATTTTCTTCCAAATGTTTGCATTAATTCTTCATAAATGGGAAATACAAGGCATTTATATCAATTGCCAAAAGACTCAAACTACCCCTAGATCTAGGGTTTGGGGGAATAAAAAAAGGAGTAGAACTAATTAGTTCTACACACATTTTACAAAAATAAAATTGGGTGATAGTGAGAGGGGGGCGCCCCCTTGACCATGGGGTTAAGGTTGGTGGCCAACCTTGACATTTAAGCCCACTTGTCCCCCACTTGTCCCACCCTTCTAGAAGCCCACAATTGACATGTTGACTGACCCCACATGGGCCGTGGGGATGAGGTGGATCAATGGGAGGAGGGGTGGGGGGCCTGTGGGACCCGGGTGGTCCCATTTTACATATAAATTCTTATTACAATCCAAATTACAAACCGAATAAAGATAAATAAAAAATGCATTACACACAAATAAAGTCCCAGTAAATGTGATAAATGCCGAGACTCAAGGGGGAGTCTCCAGACTATGTCCGAGCCAGATGGACGCCGAAGTGGCTCGGGTGGTGCTCTGCGTACGGTACCAGTGGCTCGGCGTATCATGCTTCTCAATTGCACGGTTGTCCGCACCAATTGCTCAAGCCCAGCGCCAGCTTGATGAACTCTAATGCCGAATTGATCCTAAACCCTCCTTGAGTGTTCCATTCGCATTTCAAAATCTTTAGCTCCCTCCATCTTCACAAATTCCCACATATCACCATTATGGTGGAGTCGGTAAGCCGTTCGTGCACGTCAGGGAGTTCGTTTACGAGTCGGCCCAGTTTCGACATGACCAACGCTTGATGGCATATTTATTTGATCTATCTTTGGAAGGCCCAGCTCGGGATTGGTTCTTCTCTTTGCCGCAAGAGCAAGTTGTGAATTTTCAAGTGGTCCAAGAAAAATTCATTCAACAATATCAAGACCAGGTTGGGCCCAAGTACTCTGTTGTGGATCTGGCCCATGAGAAGATGAAGCCCTACGATGATTTTTGCACCTTTGCTGATGGCTGGCGTCGCCTGGCCGCGCAAGTCCCAGGGCACATTTCGGATGGAGAGCAAATCAAGATGTTAATATGCAATGCCACGCCCGAGTATCGGTTCATCTTAGCCCTAAGTGATATTACCTCCTGGAAACAGCTTTATAGCCGAGTCCGCTTCCTTCGCCAACAACTCCAAGATTCCCTTGACCCCGAGTCTTCTCCTTCCACACCCACGTACACCTCGCCACCTGTAGACCCGCCAAATTTGACATCATTTCGAGCATATCTCCTATCGCACTACGATGCCCCATTTGACCCTCAAATTGACTTATTTGAGTGGTTTTCCCCTCTTTTCTTGAATATCCAACTTCCCCCTATTTTCACACATCTTTTCCTATTTTTTCATATTTTTCTGGGCCTTTTCTCCATTTTTCTGGGCCTTAAATCAAATGGTGGCCGGGGCCCGGGCACCATTTAGATAGCGCCCAGGTAGGGGGCGTCCATTTCCAGCTGAGTCCAATTTGGCCGCTTTCGAAATCTATGAATTAGCGACACTCCGAAAGGTAGTCAATTCTTTAATAATGACCGTCCGGAAGGGCGCCAATTCTTTTATTCATATTTTGAGCCGAATTTGAACTATTTTTGATTTCACGACTTTCTGGAAGGTCGCTATTTCATGAGCGCCCGATTGCAAAGTCGCCAATTTCCTTGCCTTATTTTGAGCATTTAACTTCGTCCAAAATTGGCGACCGCTTCATGGGCGCCAATTCTTTTCTAATTTTGAAATGTCCTAATCCGTCTTAAAATGTCTCAGAATGGGCGGCACTTCGAGCAGGCGCTCTTTTAATTAGCGACCACTAGGTCTGACGTATTTTCATACAGAATTTTGATTTCGAACAGAACCCCTTCCCCCCTCACTTAAACTCCTTTT
Source organism: Amorphophallus konjac (assembly GCA_022559845.1). Taxonomy (NCBI): domain Eukaryota; kingdom Viridiplantae; phylum Streptophyta; class Magnoliopsida; order Alismatales; family Araceae; genus Amorphophallus; species Amorphophallus konjac. Next base: position 247,540,951 of record CM040128.1, on the reverse strand, counting down.
CCACTTGTGAAAGGGTTCCTATGGCTTCCTAATGTTGCTGGGACACTTAGAGGAAGGATCCCTCTTTCCAAATCCCACCAAAACTTAATTTTCTAATTTTTATAGAATTAAATTCTGAATTTCCTTTCCCTTCTCACTTAAACTCCCTTTTCACTTGGGAAAGGGTTCCTATGACTTCCTAATGTTGTAAGGACACTTGGAGGAAGGACCCACCTTTCCAAATCCCACCAAAACTCAGTTTTCTAATTTTTATGGAATTAAACTCCGAATTTCTTTTCCCTTCCTCACTTAAACTCCTTTTTCACTTGGAAAATGGTTCCTATGGCTTCCTAATGTTGTAGGGACACTTGGCGGAAGGATCCCTCTTTCCAAATCCCACCAAAACTCAGTTTTCTAATTTTCTTGGAATTAAACTCCGAATTTCCTTTCCCTTCCTCACTTAAACTCCTTTTCCACTTGGGAAAGGGTTCCTATGCCTTCCTAATATTGTAAGGACACTTGGAGGAAGGATCTCCCTTTCTAAATCCCACCAAAACTCAGTTTTCTAATTTTCTTGGAATTAAACTCCGAATTTCACCTCTATAAATAGGACCCCTCTCTCCCTTGTGTAAAATGGCATCAATATCAATCCAAGGGGTTGTGCTACTAGATTGAAGCCTCAAGGAGGAGGCTCTCATGAACCTACAAGCTTCATCCATGGAGTTCTTCTTCCTCCCTTGAAGATCTTGAAGCCAAATTGGAGAAAATCACTAAGCTTTCCCCCTCCTATCTCTTTTTTTTTGCTTTAGTTAATTACATGCATCATATCATATTCTTCTTTTATTTTTTTATCTCAATATTGAGATCTTCCCATATTGTGCACTCTAGCACATCTCCCATAGTGCAACACTTGCACATCTCACTCTATTCTTCATCATACATCATATTTTACCTACCCTTTTGCATAGGGGTTTAAAGGCCAAACACCAATAAGGTGTGTTCATATCCATGCTTTCTATGTCCATATTTATATTTGGATTTGATGCTACACATCTTGATTTCTAATCCATATTTGTTTATTGATGTTTGTTAATTTTACAAGGGTAATCAAGCTAAATGAAAACTCTCTTCATCGGCCGGCCGATAGAAAGAGAAGGTGCACTCACAATCTCCCCCGCTTCTTTTAAGGTATTCTTCATGATCCCTCTTATTCTTTATTGTTATATCTTTGAAGCCCTCGCGTCTCTGGCGATCACCCTCCATTAGCATCCTACGCATGCTCCCCTTTCTCTCTCTTCCCATGCTTTTCTAGCAATATTATCCTTTTCTTTTCTTAAGTGATTTTCTTAGATCTACAAATTGGCGATCACGGTGGGACCACCATTATTTTTCCTTGATTACCCTTCCCCTTTTACACCCACGGTGCAACTCCCTTTGTTCTCCACGTAGCACTTTCCTTTTTGTTTTATCACTTGTGCATCGCATGCACATCCCCCTCTCCTTATGTGATTGCTAACTTGTTAGTTTTGGAAAACTCCACTTTCTTATCTCTCCATTTTTTTAAAAAAAAATTGGATGACATGCTTCATATTATGTTGATTGCCTTGATTTGTATGGCTATGTGGGTGTTTTCCTTATCTTTCATTAGTTTGGCTCATATCATTGTTCATACTTTCTTTTCTTTGTATTTTGCATTAGCACTTGCATATAGGACATTTGGCTTGGGAGACCTCCTCTCCCTACACCTTTTAGGACCAGCTACCCTCTCTTGGTGAAGGAAGGACCCTCCATTAAGCATTCCATCTCATTGGACCGAAAATTCCTAAACCAAGCCTCCATAAGTCGCCGCACCCGTGGATTCCCTCACGGACACCGGGCATGTTGTAGCTTTGAAGTTCCCCAGGTTAGTTGGCCCATGTATGGTGAGAATAAACCTAGTTGGCATTGAAGCAAAACCATATTGAAACTAGGCTCCTAGCCTTGAGTGAATCATACCAATCTTGTTAAAAATCATCTAATTCACATCAAGGTATCAACTAAATCAAGCGTAAGCATCTCAACTTGTTTGATATCTTTGCAACATTACTTTGATTGAATATTGTTTGTTTGCATGATGTCTCGCTTTGATAATAAAACCAACATGTCTAATTCAATTTGTAATCATGAGGATGATCAACCTAACATATTTTTTAATCCTCAAGCTTATAAGTCTCACCATGATCTTTCTAAGGGACCGCGTCCTCACTTTTATGTATTGCCCGACCCATAGGTAATTTCTAATCTTATGGTTCCCTACATCCATTCTGAGCCACTACTCCCTCGGGACTATCTCCTCCCAATGATGAGAAAGTTTCCCAAATCATCCGTGCATTAGATCATCTCACCCCTCAACAAATCCAAGCCCTTAAGGCTATTGTTGAGGGCACATCTTCTTCTCATCCTCCCTCCAATCCCACACGGGTGGCCCGTCACCCACCTCCATCCATTCAAACCCGGCTGGCCCATCACCCTCCTCCCTCTCTTATTCACACTCCCGTTCGAGGAGTCTATCCACCCCCTTCTGCACATATTCTTCCTCGGGCAATCCATCACCCGCCTTATTCTATTCCTCCTCCTTCACGGCCCCAAGGCCCACACATTCCTTGCAACTCGGCTCGTCTGAGTTCTTTTATGGGTCGGCCCATTAACCCTCCTCCGCGGCCTTCATATCAAGCCACCCCTCCAAGGCCGCCGTGCCAACCCTCCAATATTCAAGTTACACCCCTCCAACAAGCTCTCCAATATTCAAGTTACTGCGTCCTCACTTTTATGGTATTGCCCGACCCATAGGTAATTTCTAATCTTATGGTTCCCTACATCCATTCTGAGCCACTACTCCCTCGGGACTATCTCCTCCCAATGATGAGAAAGTTTCCCAAATCATCCGTGCATTAGATCATCTCACCCCTCAACAAATCCAAGCCCTTAAGGCTATTGTTGAGGGCACATCTTCTTCTCATCCTCCCTCCAATCCCACACGGGTGGCCCGTCACCCACCTCCATCCATTCAAACCCGGCTGGCCCATCACCCTCCTCCCTCTCTTATTCACACTCCCGTTCGAGGAGTCTATCCACCCCCTTCTGCACATATTCTTCCTCGGGCAATCCATCACTCGCCTTCTTCTATTCCTCCTCCTTCACGGCCCCAAGGCCCACACATTCCTTGCAACTCGGCTCGTCTGAGTTCTTTTATGGGTCGGCCCATTAACCCTCCTCCGCGGCCTTCATATCAAGCCACCCCTCCAAGGCCGCCGTGCCAACCCTCCAATATTCAAGTTACACCCCTCCAACAAGCTCTCCAATATTCAAGTTACTGCGTCCTCACTTTTATGGTATTGCCCGACCCATAGGTAATTTCTAATCTTATGGTTCCCTACATCCATTCTGAGCCACTACTCCCTCGGGACTATCTCCTCCCAATGATGAGAAAGTTTCCCAAATCATCCGTGCATTAGATCATCTCACCCCTCAACAAATCCAAGCCCTTAAGGCTATTGTTGAGGGCACATCTTCTTCTCATCCTCCCTCCAATCCCACACGGGTGGCCCGTCACCCACCTCCATCCATTCAAACCCGGCTGGCCCATCACCCTCCTCCCTCTCTTATTCACACTCCCGTTCGAGGAGTCTATCCACCCCCTTCTGCACATATTCTTCCTCGGGCAATCCATCACTCGCCTTCTTCTATTCCTCCTCCTTCACGGCCCCAAGGCCCACACATTCCTTGCAACTCGGCTCGTCTGAGTTCTTTTATGGGTCGGCCCATTAACCCTCCTCCGCGGCCTTCATATCAAGCCACCCCTCCAAGGCCGCCGTGCCAACCCTCCAATATTCAAGTTACACCCCTCCAACAAGCTCTCCTTGATAAAATTACTTCGATGGAGGAACAACTCAAGAGAGTCACAAGCCGGTGGCCCGCTCCTTCTCCTCTTCCTCAAGTCAACCCTCTTCATGATTTTATGAATAATATCACCAAGATGGAAAAAGATTGGAAGGAGAGGAGAGATAATGGCATTACAGATTCAAGTAAGCAAGATTTTGATGATCAAGTGACGCCATCTGCCCCCACCAATTCACCATGTTCATCACTCATTAAGCCCTCTGCCTTCGCCCCCAGCTGCATATTTACCACCACATTATACTCCACTACCCATCATTACGCCTCCACCACGGCATCCATGTGATTTTGATAATTATGAAGAATTGGAGCCGTCACAAAATGATGAAGTTCCAAAGGCACCGATTCCGAGTTTCCTCCGTTTCCCACTCCCTTCATTGCCTCCCGATGAACCCCCTGCTCAAGACGATGCCACCGTCCCTAACCCCGTCTATGAAACCTCTTGGTGTTACGATGATGGGTCGATACTCCAATCACCCACACCGGCTCACCATGACCCTTCCATTATCTCCAATCCTTCACGCACCACCAAAATCTGGTGTTTTCTACGAACCAAACCCACCACACCTTTAACCTCCGCTAAGCCATCCAAGCTTACCTCCACACCACCGGCTTCCACCGAACCTCCCACTAAACCTCAAACCATTATACCTCCAACCTCCACACCATCAACTTCCACTTACCCTTTCGCCAAGCCATCCGAGCTTACCTCCACTCCATCGGATTCCGCTGAACCTTCTATTAAACCTTTTTTTAAACCAAATAACACCCCATTGCCGCCACTTAGGCCCTCAACTATCCCTAAACCAATTATGCATATCCCTCCACTTAACCCTTCACCTTCACCCGCGGCTAATCTTGAGCAGGATTCACCTATTTTTGCACTCGAGCCAACCCCATTTGCTTCCAAGCAAGGGGAGAAGCCCACCATGTTTCAACCTCCGCCTCCACTTACCCTCCCGCTAACGCTCTCCATTAAACCACAGTCATTGATCAAGCCTACCGCTTCCATCTCACCTTCCATCCCCCCTCGGAGTGGGTGTGTTTCTACAAGCGTAAGTGCCAAGGATATTCAAGAACCGGACAAGCAGATTTGGCCTCAGTTATGTTGTTTAAAGTTCAAGATTTTTTTTGCCGAATGCCGATCAGTGTTCTTGTGCCGGGCACATTTGAGAAGTCTTCATTAAGGCTCATTAAGAAAAACCCTTCCAAGTTAATGCCATATCGGCCTTTTACTATTGTCACCTTACTCATTGGTCAATACTCTCTTGATGCTCTCATTACCCCACGGTCCATCATTATACAACTTCCATGTCAAAAGAAGGGGTTCTCATCCCGCATTACCATAACACATGAGAGTATTCGACATTGATTCAATCCTTCGAGCCGTTGGGCTGGGCACATTCTTCACTGAGGAGGGGTGGACAATCTTTTATTAAAGGGCCTTCCACCGATTCATTCACTCCCTATTCTATTCCATCTACATTTTTCTCTTTATGGGTCACTCCATGAGTGAGGGGGAGGATCTCTTCCTCTCATTCCATGCATTCTTTACATCATATACACCCCTTGCATTCCATGCACCCATTGCATTGCATTCACATGCATTACTTCTCTCCTGGGTTTTCGAACCCGTATCTTCCTCGCCTTCCAGAACCTTCGGATGCTTCACATTCACCATCACGTTCACTTTTATCTTCGGGATCTCTGGGTCCCCTTACACCTATTGGGCATTGTGCCCCTTTCAGATTTCTCTTAGGGCATCATGCTCACTCCCAACTCTTGCATCGCGCCCCAAGGTGTCTTCCTCCCCCGAAATTTTTGGATTTTTTATTAATTATCCTGGGGCATCGCGCCCCATGGTGTCTTCCTCCCCCGGAATTTTTGGACTTCTCATTGGTTCTCCTGGGGCATCGCGCCCCATGGTGTCTTCCTCTCCCAAATTTTTTAGATTTCTTACTGATTCTCCATGGGCATCGCATCCCATGGTATCTTCCCCCTCCGGAACCTCCGAATCTCCCTCTCTGGGCATCGTGCCACTACACACTCTCACGTCCGAATCTTCTGGGCTTCCCACTGATTCTCCCAGGGCATCGTGCCCCTCTCTACTTGCCTCCTCCGGAACCTCCGGACCCTCCATCTTTCTTCCGATTCGTCTTCTTACTCTTCCAGGACATCGCGTCCTTCATTCTTTTCTTCATCTTCAATCACTTTTTTCCATACCTTTTCCCCAGGGCATCGCGTCCCTCAGGATTTTCCTCCTCCGGAACCTCCGGATGATTCCTACCCGCATCACGATCCGCCTCTTTCCATCTATCAATTTCTTCTTCTAATTCCTCCCAATCACGGGTCCGACCCAACTTCTTCCACGTAAATCGCTTTGGGCATCTGCTCATTTTCTCACTGCTTCTAAGGCTTTAGTCCTCACTCCACTTCTTAATTTTACTCTCCTTCTGTAGACCATTCATGTGATCAGGGTCTCTGTACCTTAGTGAGGGAGTTCTAGCCCTCGTCTCTTTTTATTTTATCCTTGTTCGTCTGAGTATGGTCTTGGTACCACTCTTTCTTGTTAAACCACTTCAAACCTTGGCTTCCAATCCTTTTATCTACCACTTAAGGACAAATCCCATGTTCATCAAGATCGCCTCCAGCAGCTGCTGCTTCTACAAGGTTGCAAGGTAACGTTTTGCGTATGATTTGATTTCATCATTCTTCACGCACGATTTTTCAAAATGAAGTGCTTCTTAACATGATCAAGAGTGTGTTAGCGCAGCGAGAGTGATATAGAAGGGGGGGGATGAATAGATCACTCCCAATTTGCAAAGCTTAGGCGAGAAAATAAATCTACCGCTTATGCCCCTTCTAAACTAGCACACAAAGAATTGCAAATGCAGGTACCAATCAAGATCGAATAAGAAAATGATGATTAAGAGCTGAACACACAACTAGTCGAAGAGACAAGCAGATAGAGAGCGCTGATAAAGATCGCAAACCACAGAGAAGACAACCGGTTTTTAGGTGGTTCGACTGCAGTCCGCAATCTACATCCACCCCTCACTCCAACTAGAGTGAGGATTCCACTAGCCACTGCTAGAGCACAGCAGACTCAGTCTGCGAACAACTTGCTGCCAAACAGCTTGAAAACCCAAGGGAGACAAATCCCTCAACCAAGCTCTGCTACCCACAGAGCTTGTAACCTGTTCTAGCACCCAGCACGAACAGAACCGGAGAGTGCCTCTCCCTTCCTCCACACACCGGAGGGAACCTGCTAATGACAACCCGTCACTAGCAACACCAGAGATCAGCGATCTCTCTTCCTCTGCAACCCAGAGGGAAACCGGAGTTAGACTCCCTTCCTCCACACACCGGAGGGGAACAGATCAGAACTAGATGAAGAACACATAAAGAAAATCAGAAAAGAAACTAAAGACTGATCGAGAAAACATTCGATACTGAGAGTTAATACAAATGTAGCTTCCTGGGAAGCAATTTCAGAAACCCGATACTGCAAACTCTCTTTCTCTCTTCACTGCTATCTCTCTTTTTCTTTCTCTCCACTGTTATCTCTCTTTTTCTTTCTCTTTACTGCTGGATCGAGCTCTCTGCAATACTGCCTTTTCTTTCTTGGCTCTGATCACCTTCATCGGTGGACGAAGGTTTCTATTTATAGCGGCAGCAGGTGGATAGGGCACAAAACGCGTGTGCCTCCCACGCTCGATCCAGAACCTTCCTGCCACGTGACCTCATTGGATTGGTTCCTCTTGTCTTGGATCACGTGCACCCCCTTTATTTGGGAATAATCTTCCTCGTACCTGTAAGAAGACAAAAACCATTAACACGCAGTATGGCCACTAAAACTAAAGCTGCATGAGGTATATGATAACAGCACGACGTGACCAGTACACGAGATAGGAAAAGAACGACACGAGATACACTGTAACAGAACAGACACAACGAGGAGAACGACACGAAGTGAGGTTATAAAACAAGAAGGACACGAGGTCTAGGAAAGGCAACACGAAGACATAAGGGTGACACGAGGTGGTACATTCAACAGCACGAGGTGCTGCAGTGTTCAGTACGCGAAGAAACAACTAACGATATGAAGACGAGGACAACACGGACTGAAACCAACTCGAAGACGAAAAACAGAAACCAACACTAGGTGTGGTCACAAGGCAAAAAGTACACTGGGTCAGAAAGACAACACGAACTAACAAACGGCAACAAAAGACGACACGAAGTGAAACAACACTTGAAAACATAAGAAAAACAACTCGAGCACAAAATAGCTCGAATGAACGACTCGAAGACGAGGCGACACGGGCTGACCACGACACGAAGATAAATAACTATAAATGACACGAATACAAAGGACTCGAAGACATAAGGGTAACACGGGGTGGTACAGAAAATAGCACGAAGTCAGAAGAGTGACACGGCTATCGCGACACGTGATGAAGCAGTGACACTAAAACAAAACGACTCGAGGAGCAACAGTAGGTGACACGAAGTTAAACAAGCAGAGAGAAGAAATGACACGAGATGAGGTCACAAAGCGACAAAGACACGAGGTCTAGAAAACACGACACGAAGACATGAGATAGACACGTTCTTCAACAACACGTGATGAAACTGTGGAAGCAGAAGAACAACTCGAAGTATTACCTCATACAAGTTTTCCTGTCAAGCATGGAAATCAACACGAAGTGTTGTACGCTCAGACGACACGAAATCATTTCGTGTTGGTGAGGGAAAGCAACACGAAGTGTGGCTTAAGTGACACGAAAACAATTCCCAAAATTACCTGAAGTGGCTCGAGGATTTACGTTAACACAGAGAAACATTTTTGTTCACAAAAATTCATAGTGTTGAAACCATCAAGACATTAAGACTCAGGCAACACTAAAATTCATTTGGTCAAATTGTTCAATTGAACAGGACATTCCCTTACAGTATAACCCATTCACTTACATGATGAAACATGAGATTATCTTGAGATAAAGAAATGATTTATAGTGTGAGACATCATCAAAATCATAGGGACACAACAATCTCCCCCTTTTTGATGATGGCAACACTATGAATCAGGCAATATCAAGGTTTATCAGGATTTAACATGAAATCAATACCATCTGCAACAACAGATTAAATTCAAAGCATGCTCATGCAAATGAATTAGAATGCTCGTGCAAATGAATTAGACAAACCCTACAACTCACTCTCATTAACTCACTCTCATTTCCCCCACAACTCATAATCAGGAACTTCCCCAAGGCGACTAGCCACAACCAACTGATTAAATCATTGATATAGCAGAACCTCTCTCCCCCTTTGACATCAGCAAAAAGAAATGCAGAAGACATAACAATGCTGGAGACATGAAGAAGAAGTGCAGTAACGATCTTAGTGCAGAAAGTCACGAATAGGTCTTAAGAAAATAAGTGAGGTTCTAACATCAAGAGAAGATTCTTTAAGCTTCAGTACACAATGGAGAAATAGAATTATGAAGAGTATATCAGCATACATAGTGTATGATGTAGAGCAGGAGTTGACAAGTATGGCCAAATAGAGCTGATCATTCAACTATTCCACAAGACAGCAAGAGTCTAAATCAGAGAGGTGTTCTCAAGGTATTGAGGACAAGCAATCCATTAGTTGCATAACAACAAGGAATGTTTGTTGGAGATGATTTCCAAGAAGATCAATGAGTAAGTTGGTAGTTCACTTCTTTTGACATTAGGGAGACACCTTGATCAGAGGCCTGAATCCCCAGTTACTCAGAGTGAGTACCTCATTACTTCCCCTTTTTGTTTTTTAAGGAACAGAGTTAGTAACTGTGGCTTTTGACATGAGGAGACACCTTGATTAGAGGCCAGAGTCCCCAGTTACTCACCAGCAAGCCACCATTGCTCTGTCATGACTTTTCATTTATTTTAAGTATCTGACACCTCATGACTTGGGAGAAATATTCATTTCATTGATGAAGCTCCCAGTTTCTCAGTGATCAAAAACAGAACATGTTTGTTCAGTTAAGCCCTTGAGTTAAAGAGATAGAATGATTGAAGACAATACCAAAAGAGAAGGACTTTTCTTGTATTGAGTCTTGAAGTCTAGATTTCAAGTTGATTGGGTCAGATATCAAGACATACGTGTTTTTGGCCTGAACCATAATCAATGACAATGTAGGAAGATATACTTTATGCAATTAGTCCAGATCTCTGAGTGAGTGCCAAAGGAAAGATTCTAATTGGATTTTAGAGACACTGACTTATTGACTTAAGAGATAAGTGACACTCTACTGTCTGAGAGAACTACACTAGATTAGTCATGAAAAACCAGCAGAGATACACAACTGGACACTCATTTTGAATTTGTCAAAGAACTTCTCTTCTCACATTACAACTCAGCTCCCCCTAAGACATAGCATACCTCAATAAAACATTTCAGCAAAATCTCAAGGCTTCCCTCAATTTAGAGCATTCCTGAAAGCTAACCAGTGAGCATTCCGAACTCCCCCTTAAACCAGCAAGCAAGAAGGCTAACCAACAGATAGACAAACCTCCCCCTCACAACAGGAACAGGCTTCATAATTAAGACACTTTGTATAAGCCTAACTCTCTTCTTAATGTAGTGAACTTTTCATTATCCAGAGGTTTTGTGAAAATATCAGCAATCTGATTATCTGTTCCTACATGAATCAGTTCAAAATTATTCTTAGACACCTCATCTCTTATAAAATGATGTCTTATCTCTATATGTTTTGTTCGAGAATGCAAAACAGGATTTTTAGCAAGATTGATGGCACTTGTATTATCACAGTAAATAGGTGTGCACCCCAGGTCTACTTGGTAGTCCTGAAGTTGGTGTTTAATCCATATTACTTGTGTTCCACAACTCCCTGCAGCCACATATTCAGCTTCTGCAGTGGAGAGGGCCACAGAATGTTGTTTCTTGGAGCCCCAAGATACTAAACACCCACCCAAGAATTCACAATGGCCACTTGTGCTTTTCTTGTCTAGTTTACAGCCTGCATAGTCAGTATCTGTGTATGCTACTAGATTCAATGTGCGAGAAGCAGGAAACCATAAACCAAGAGAGTGACTAGCTGACAAATATCTGAAGATTCTTTTAACTGCAGCTAAGTGTAGTTCAGTGGGTCTAGACTGATATCTTGCACACATTCCTACACTGAATTGTATATCAGGTCTAGAGGCTGTTAAGTAAAGAAGTGATCCAATCATACCTCTATAAAGTTTGGCATTTACTTCTTTACCTGTCTCATCTGCATCCAATGATGTATTGGTGCCCATGGGTGTAGTAAGGTGCTTTAAGTTTTCCATGCCAAACCTTTTGAACAATTCCATTGTGTATTTGGTTTGGTTGATGAAGCACCCATCTTCTAGCTGCTATACCTGCAATCCAAGAAAATATTTTAGTTCACCAACCAAGCTCATCTCAAATTCAGCAGACATCATGGTAGAAAATTCATCACATAGTTCATGCCTAGTTGATCCAAATACAATGTCATCTACATATACCTGAACTATGATGAGATCTTTACTCATGCCCTTGGTGAATAAAGTCTGATCAACTTTACCTCTTTTGTAGCCCTTGCTGATCAGAAATTCAGATAATCTTTCATACCAAGCTCTTGGAGCCTGCTTTAGACCATACAAGGCTTTGTTTAACCTGAAAACTTGGTTAGGTTGAGGATAAAATTGAAATCCAGGAGGTTGTTCAACAAAGACTTCTTCTTTAATAACTCCATTTAAAAAAGCACTTTTAACATCCATTTGTTGGAGTTTAATGTTCTTTGAGCATGCAAAGGCAAGCAACAATCTTATGGCTTCCATCCTAGCAACTGGTGCATAAGATTCATCAAAGTCTACACCGAATTCCTGACAGTAGCCTTTGGCTACTAGTCTGGCCTTGTTCCTCGAGATGATTCCATCTTCATTCATCTTATTTTTGAACACCCACTTGGTTCCTATGACATTAATACCATCTGGTCTTGGGACAAGCTCCCAGACATTATTCCTTTCAAACTGACCTAATTCCTCACTCATAGCATTTACCCAACCTTGATCAGCTAAGGCCTCTTCTACTGTTTTGGGTTCAATTTGTGAGACTAAAGCAATTAGGTCGTCATTATTCACATTTCTAAAATGAGATCTAGTCCTTAGAGGTTCTTCAGGATTGCCTATGACATTATCTAACGGATGGTCTTTAAGGAATCTAATATTTGTTGAAGACTCACCTGTTTCTCTTTGACCTTCCTGATTTTGGGAATTTGTTTCTCCATTCTGCTGAGTCTTCTCTTCTTCTTGTTGGTTTTCCAGAAAATCTCCACCATGATTGGAGTCCCTGTCAAGATTTTCAACATTAGAAACATCTTTCTTTTCACTAAAAAGAATGTGTGGAGATTCTTCCACTTTCTGATCTGATACATTAAATACCCTATATGCCCTTGACACTTCTGAGTAACCCAAGAATATTCCAGGTGAACTCTTGGCTTCAAACTTGTCTAAATCTTTCTTATCATTGTTATGAATAAAATATTTTACTCCAAAAATTCTGAAATGAAACAAGTTTGGTTTCTTACCTTTTAGAAGCTCATAGGGTGTTTTCTTGTGTATGGGTCTTACCATGGCCCTGTTGATTATGTAGGTTGCTGTATTGGCCGCTTCTGCCCAAAACCTTCTAGGTAACTTACTTTCAATCAACATGGTTCGGGCCATCTCCACCACTGTTCTATTTCTTCTCTCCACGATCCCATTCTGTTCAGGTGTCCTGGGAGAGGAAAACCTGTGAGTTAGTCCTTCTTTGTCACAAAGTTCAGTAAACATGGAATTTTCAAACTCACCTCCATGATCAGATTGAATAGAACTAACCTTGAACTTTCCTTCTTGTTTGACCTTATTGAAAAATAGATTAAACTTTTGAAATGCATCACTCATATTTGCTAAGAAAAATATCCATGAATATCTGGAGAAGTCATCTATGATGACATAGCCAAACCTGTTACCATTAAGACTCTGAGTTCTGGTTGGACCGAAGAGATCCATATGAAGAAGTTCCATTGGTCTAGAAGACAATGGCTCAGATCTTAATTTGAAAGAGTTTCTGATCTGTTTGCCTAGAGCACAGGCATCCCATGATTTTGAAATGGAATTAAATTTAATTCTAGGCATGCCTTTAACTAAATCAAGTTTGACCAGTTTATTTAAAGTAGAAAAGCTAGCATGACCTAGACGTCTATGCCATTCAAAAGCATCAATTTCAGAGTTAGCAGATAAACAAATAGTAGATTCAGATTTCTCATTTAAGTCTACAATGTAGACATTATTAATCCGGTTGGCTACAAATTTAACCTCATCAGAATTTATTTCAAAGATTTTGCATGAAGTATCATCAAAAACAACCTTGTGACCCTTGTCACATAACTGACTGATGCTGATCAGATTATGTTGTAGCCCTTCCACAAGTAAGACTTTTTCAATGGAGTTTGTGGAAGACTTATCTACTGTGCCAACTCCAATTATTTTACCTTTGTTCTTTCCTCCAAACTTGACCAGACCACCTGGCTTCATCTCTATCTTGCTGAACTTGGATCGATTTCCTGTCATATGCCTGGAGCAGCCACTGTCGAGGTACCACTTGTTGTCTTCAGCTGCCAGGCCGACCTACACAAGTATATCAAGCAAAGTGATTTGGAAACCAAGATGAGTTGGGTCCAAGTACATTGTTTAAATCTCTGATCAAGTGTTTGGGTACCCAGATTTGTTTCAGCATGGTTTTCTCTGGCACCCTCCTTTCTGGTTTATTAAAGTTCAATCCAGCTGAACTGGAGAAATGAGTTCTATTCCTTTCATTGGTCTTCCTATTCCTAGGAAATTTCCTGTAGGCTTGTTGATTGGTATATCTTTGACCATGAAAGTTGTTCCTCCAGTAGGTCTTGTTTGGACCCATCTGATTGTTATAATTCCAGCTCTTATTCTGATTTGTTTTCTTGGTCCAGCTACCATTTGTGTTCTGGTGAATGGACTTAATGTTATTCTTCATGAAGTTCATTCCAATCTTGAATGGTTGTCCAGTACTGGTTGTTGTGTTCTCTTTAGGACTTTGAGTTTTCTTAGAGCTGTTTGAGCTGGATGGTGTGTCCAGCTTTTCTTTTCCCTTCTCTGGACAGAAGGTGATGATCTTGAATTGCAAGGGTCTCTTGTTGGTTGGGTCATAGCCTAGACCTTCCTTATTGAAATTGACCCTAGTTCCTAGTATAGCATCTAGGCTAGTCTTTCCTTGGACAAACTTCTCTAAGACTTTCTGTTTGTCTTCCAGCTCCTTTTGAAGAAACTCAGAATTCTTTAGAAGTTCAGCATTTACTTTCTTCACAGCTTCATATTTCTCTGAATTCATTCTGATTTCACTTATGCTTTCTTCAATTTTAGTTTTGAATTCATTGAGCTGTTTTTTACTTTCTTGGATTTCTCCCCTAAGCTTATCATTCTCTTTCCTTTGTGAGGTCATTTCTTCTAGTTGTTCTTTTAGCTTTGCATTTTCCTCACAGACCAGAGTTTGTTCTTCAACATTTGTGTTAAATTTTCTTTTCAGAACTCTGTGCTCTTTGCTAAGTGAATTAAATTTATCTAGCAAGTCACCATAAGCATCCTCCCAGTCATCAATTGAGAAATTTTCAAAAACGTTTATTACCTCCTCTTCACTGTTTGCCATAAGACAAATTCCTTCTTCATATTCCTCCGAGGAAGTGTCTTCGAGGTTTTCTTCTTCCTCGCTCCATGTGCAGACCATCGCCTGTGGCTTTTTCTTCTTCTGCACCTTTGTGAACTTCTTCTGAAGATAGGGACCTTTCTTCTGGAGTTCTGGGCATTCGCCTTTCATGTATCCCTATTTGTTACAGTTAAAACAAGTCAGTTTCTTAGGATTTCTATCCCTGTAATTGGTAAACTCAGCATTCTTGTTAAAAGAGTGTGGGTTCTTCTTCCTGAAGGTCTTCCCCTTTGTCCTCAGAAACTTTCTGAACTGACGAGTGAGCATAGCCTGCTCCCCCTGGTCGAGATCTGAAAAACCTTCAAGCTCGGACTCAGACTCGGGGCTACTGCTGCTGCTCCCACTTTTACTACCCTTGTTGCGGGAAGCTCTTAGAGCTACATTTTTACCCTTCCTCTCACTACCTTCTTCACCTCCTTGGAAGTTCATCTCATAGGTCATCAGGGATCCTATGAGTTCATTCACAGTTAAGACAGTCAAATCTTTTGACTCCTCAATAACAATGGCCTTAGTGTGCCATGCCGGGGATAAAGATCTAAGGATTTTTCTGACTATATCTGCCTCAGCAAGATCCTTCCCTAGCCCTTTAAGAGTGTTAGTGATCAAGGATAACCTGGCATACATTTCGGTTATATTCTCATCTGCATTCATCTTAAACATTTCATACTTGGAGGTGTAGAGATTTACCTTCGAAGCTTTCACTTGAGCTGTACCTTCATAGATCAATTGCAGCTCATCCCACATTCGCTTGGCCGTCTTATAGGCTGAGATACGGGCATATTCTTCCGGATGAACAGCACACTGGATGATGTTCAGTGCCGTCCAGTTGAGAGAGGATAGCTTGACATGGTCATCTGTCCAAGCGTCTTCGTTTGGTGGCAGATCATATGGCCCCATCGTGATGACTCTCCATAGTTTGTGACTCTGAGCCCTGATGAACACTTCCATCCTGTTCTTCCAAAACAGATAGTTATTACCATCAAAAAATGGAGGGCGACTAATGGATTGACCTTCGGCCATGAAGGTTCTAGGACCACTGCCATTTACTTGATTGTTCGTCCACATGGCGTAAACCTGCTCTGATACCAAATGTTAGCGCAACGAGAGTGATATAGAAGGGGGGGATGAATAGATCACTCCCAATTTGTAAAGCTTAGGCGAGAAAATAAATCTACCGCTTATGCCCCTTCTAAACTAGCACACAAAGAATTGCAAATGCAGGTACCAATCAAGATCGAATAAGAAAATGATGATTAAGAGCTGAACACACAACTAGTCGAAGAGACAAGCAGATAGAGAGCGCTGATAAAGATCGCAAACCACAGAGAAGACAACCGGTTTTTAGGTGGTTCGACTGCAGTCCGCAATCTACATCCACCCCTCACTCCAACTAGAGTGAGGATTCCACTAGCCACTGCTAGAGCACAGCAGACTCAGTCTGCGAACAACTTGCTGCCAAACAGCTTGAAAACCCAAGGGAGACAAATCCCTCAACCAAGCTCTGCTACCCACAGAGCTTGTAACCTGTTCTAGCACCCAGCACGAACAGAACCGGAGAGTGCCTCTTGTAATGTTTCGCACAGCACCTACGGGTGACGCAGCGGATAACAAAAATTTAATTTTCCCGATTCCGGTGTTATGGAAAGCTTAATCTGTGCTCTAATCGATGTTTCTAATACCCTAATTACGGGTTGCGTGTTTCACCTTGCGCGGAACGACGCTGTCCACTAAGCCCGATGCAGAGAAACCGAGCCGCACAGCTGTACGGCCTCTAGAGCAGATCCACATGGACCCTTGCGCAGCGACGGTACCTCCCCGGCACGACCTTCCTCGGCTCAATCACCTTCAGGAGAGAGAGAGAGAGCAAGGGGGAGAAAGGGGGGAGGCTTAACCTCTCCCTTAAGCTTAATGCTTGGTTAGCTTAAGGGAAGGAAAGAAAGAAGCTAAGAGTTTGAATGAACTCGCGTAGGATTCTATATATAGAGATTTGGTCATTTCTGAAAGGGCTCCAAAAGACCAAAATTATATATATATCCTATCTACTATTATACATATATATTAAGCTCCATTTACACTCCTTTCCAAAAGGAATTAAAAGGAATTAATACATACACTTGTATAATAATAAACCGTCACCCAAGAATTCATTCTGTGTGATCCTCTAGGCCCACAGTCACTCTAGTTTAAGGTCTATTAACTTCTAATTCCTAATTAGAAGTAAATTAAACGTATTCTTCGCTTCTACCAGAGCCGAACAATAGTTTAATTTATTCTGAACCTTTGATCACGTTGGGTCAAGCAAATCCGCGTGATCCTAGAGGACCCCGGGTTTAAACCAGCATGTCTGGTACCTGTAAGTCCACAGTTACCGCATCGATATAATCCCTCGCTCATTCTATGAGTCTGGTACGATCGAGGGTACGGTTTCTGTCAAATCCCATGATCGTGCCATTTGACCATGACCTCCTTAAAGTGTATGACGTCCGTCCTAAACGAACTCATACGACCCTGGCCAGGGATTTAACGGAGCGTCAATGTCATGACCCATTAACTGTCTGATATATACCCGACAGTGAGCGATCCCTTCTTGACCATTGATGATCTTCACACGTATCCTGGAGTGGTTAATGACTCGACAACTCATGACTTATGGTTAAAGTCACTTAGCTAAATAATTAAACCATTCTAGTCCTCGTGTAAGATCCGATCAATGTCTCAGGTCAAAGGACCAACGATGTTACTATGACCGTTGGATCTTCAGTTGACATTAGGTATAATCAACCATCTGAAGATCCAATAGCGGATCAGTTCAGTGCACATCCTCCAAGGACATGCACCTACACATATGTGTTGGTGCCCCGCACCAATGACCATGAGACTGGTCACTGACACATCATGTGTACTGGTTTAATAGGTAATCAAAGTCCCCGAGTGATTACCCTCCAACCAGGAACATTTTAAGGTATGTGTACATGTAAAGTCAATCTCATGTTCGAGATCCCATCTCGAGCTGACTTTACAACCACATATCCTAGGGACAACGTAAAGTAACACAATCGCATATTTACGCTCAAACACCACTTTATTAATAATGAACAAGATCGTACAACTATTGGGCCTACCCGACCCGAAATTGGCCTGTAGCACACCAACACTAACAATCTCCCACTTGAACTACAGCCAATTGCCCACAACTTTGAGGCCCATCTTATCCCGATGACGCTCAAATACAGTCTGTGTCAAAGGCTTAGTCAGTAGATCTGCTATGTTATCTTTTGACGGTACACGCTCTACCGTCACATCTCCACGATCAACAATCTCCCGAATAAGGTGAAAGCACTTGAGAATATGTTTTGACCTTTGGTGAGATCTCGGTTCCTTCGCCTGGGCGATGGCCCCATTATTATCATAAAATAATGGGATGGGAGGTGTTATCTCGGGAACTACGCCAAGTTCCAAGATGAATTTCTTCATCCAGAGAGCTTCTCCAACTGACTGCCCCTCCATTCAACATGAATACAAATTCAGACATAGATTTACAGTTATCTGTACCTGACTGGAAACTAGAATCTGTGTAAGCTCTAAGCTATAGGTCCTCTCCTCCATAAAGCAGAAAAAGATCCTTAGCCCTTCGCAGGTACTTAAGGATGCCCTTTACTACCTTCTAGTGCTCTTCGCCTGGATTTGCTTGATATCTACTGACAATGCTTAAAGCATTGGCAACATCAGGCCGTGTACATAGCATTGCATACATGATTGACCCTATCGCCGAAGCATAGGGTACCTTATTCATGTGTGTCACCTCCTCAGAAGTTTTAGGACTCATCCCCTTGGATAGGTAAATTCCATGTCTCATGGGAATGAGACCTCTCTTGAAATTTTTCATCCTAAACCTTTTGAGGATAGTATCTATGTACATGGATTGGGATAATCATAGCATCCTTTTAGATCTATCTCGATAGATCCTTATGCCCAGCATATAGGATGCTTCTCCCAAATCCTTCATGGAGAAGGTCTTGGACAACCAAGACTTAGTTGATGTCAACATCTCTACATCATTCCCAATGAGTAAGATGTCATCAACATAAAAGACCAAGAAGGTCACTGAGCTCCCACTGACCTTCTTGTAAACACAGGGTTCATCTTCATTCCGAATGAAGTTGAAAGATTTGACAGCCTCGTCAAATCTTAAGTTCCAGCTTCTAGATGCCTACTTTAATCCATAAATGGACATTTGAAGTTTGCATACCTTATTAGGATGTGGCTTGGAGGTGAATCCCTCAGGTTGTACCACGTACACCTCTTCTGACATGTTTCCATTAAGAAAAGCTGTCTTCACATCCATTTGCCAGATCTCATAATCCAGGTATGCAGCAATGGCAAGGAGGATTCTGATTGACTTAACCATGGCTACCGGCGAAAACGTCTCGTCATAGTCAATGCCTTACCTTTGACGATATCCTTTCGCCACTAGTCTAGCCTTGTATGTGTCAATCTGTCCATCTGCACCGATTTTCCTTTTGAAAATCCATTTACAGCCGATAGGGACCTTCCCTTCGGGTACATCAACTAAGTTCCAAACTTTGTTGGTGTACATGGATTGGATCTCTGAATCCATTGCCTCTTGCCATTTCTCGGAATCTACACTACGGATCGCCTCCTGGTACGACTGAGGATCATCATCCTCATCGATACATACCTTAGAGGACCCCTCTGAGACATATCCAACACATCTCTCAGGTTCTCTCGGTAGTCTACCAGATCTCCGTAGTGTCAGTGTTTCACCTTGAATAGGATCAACCGATATAGTCTCATCTAATAAGTTTATGTCTATGGGTTGTGGTTCTTGGACCTCGTCCAATTCTATCTGGCTCCCACTATTTTTCTGGAGTAGATATTCTCTTTCCAGAAATACAACTCTCTTGGCCACTAAGACCCTTTGCTCAGAAGGGTGATAGAAATAATATCCAAACGTCTCCTTTGGATATCCCACAAACCTACACTTATCGGTTCTCGACTCAAGCTTATCACTCTCGTTCTTCTTTACATGAGCAGGACACCCCCAAATTTTAATGTGATTAAAATTTGGTTTCCTGCCCTTCCATATCTCATATGGAATAGAAGGAACTGATTTACTTGATATCCTATTCAATAAATAAGCCGCAGTCTCTAACACATAGCCCTAGAGAGACAAGGGTAGTCCTGACATAGACATCATGGATCGGACCATGTCTAACAAGGTCCTGTTTCTCCTCTCAGATACACCATTGTGCTGTGGTGTATACGGTGGTGTCCACTGAGAAACTATTCCATGGTCTTTAAGATAAGAAGTGAATTCATGGCTTAAATATTCACCTCCTCGATCCGATCGAAGAGCCTTAATACTTTTGCCAGTCTGTTTCTCTACTTCATTCTTGTATTTCTTAAACTTCTCAAAGGCTTGTGACTTATGTCTCATTAAATACACATAGCCATATCTAGAGAAGTCATCAATAAAAGAAATGAAATAGAGATAACCTCCTTTTGCTTCTATGGACATGGGTCCACACACATTCGAGTGTATGAGTTCGAGAAGGTCAACAGCCCTCTCACCATGTCCACCAAAAGGAGCCTTGGTCATTTTTCCCATGAGACACGACTCACAGGTATCAAATGGCTTGTATTCGAACGAATTCAAATACTCATTTGAGTGTAAGTGAGAGACTCTTTTCTCACCTACATGACCAAGTCTGTAATGCCATAGATATGCAGAATTCACTTCATCAGCATAACATTAGAACGTGTATCTAATACATAAAGATCATTGACTAATGAACCATTGGCTATAATCAAACCATTATTCATTATAGAGCACCCAGTGCTATTAAAAGTCAATGTATATCCAATGTTATACAAGTCAGAGATTGCCCATCCACAGTTCAATCTCATTTTTGCCCAATCGCCTTCTATTTGCCAGCACCTGCACAGAATTGCAGATATGGGATGCACATCCAGTATCCAATACCCATGATGTGGATTCCATATATGACAAATTAAGGTCTATGATAAAAATACCTTTTTTTAGAATTACCTTGCAATTCCTTTTCCAATGCCCAGTTTCCCCGCATCGAAAATATTTATCTTCTTTTTCATTCTTCTTGCCCTTCCCTTCGTCAACTTTGGCGAGTTGCTTACCCGTGCCTTTTTTCTTTCCCTTCCCTTTGTTACTCGTGGTGGATATTTGAGAGGCCTTCCTTTTCTTGTTGGCTCGGCCAATAACCATTACAGACGAAGATGGTTTATCTTTCTGCATGGTTCCTTCAGCACTCTTTAACATATTGAGCAGCTCTGGGAGAGTTGCTTCAATCATGTTCATGTTAAAGTTCATGATGAAGGAAGAAAAGGAATCGGACAATGACTGGAGTATAAGATCAATGCATAGTTCAAGATCCAACTTGAACTCCAATGCATTGAGTCTTTCAATCCACTCCATCATTTTCAGTACATGGGCCTGTACTGATGAACCCTCAGACATCCGTGTCCTGAAAAACCTTTTTGAGATGTCATACCTCTCAATCCTACCGTGCTCCCCGAAGAGCTGGCGTAGATTGAGAAGTATACTTCTACAATCAGTCTTTTCAAATTACCTCTGTAGCTCGAGAGCCATAGAGGCCAGCATGTAACATTGGGCAAGGGAGGAGTCCTCAGACCACTTGGCATAAGCCAGTAACTCGCCCTCGTCGGCATCAGGAGCTGGCTCAGAATGAACCGTGTCCAACACGTACGCAATCTTTTCGGCGGTAAGGACTATGCGTAGATTACGCAGCCAATCCGAGTAGTTCGGTCCAGTTAATCTATTTGCCTCCAAGATGTCGCGGAGGGGGTTGGACGACGACATTGTAATCTGGATAAGAAATAAAAGATAACTTAGCATGTGTTCAAATTCTAACTTAGATGTGGTTTTCTATCTTAGTTAGTCCCACTATTTTTCGATCGGACTATATAACCCTCAGTATATAGAACGGGAGATCAGCGAGATCTACCTAGTGGGTCGGAATCCCAACGAGACTGATGTACGACCTTGTGGAAAGCACAACAAGCCATACACCATCTCAAGGGCAGTCAACAAGCACTTGCATCTAATGCAATATCCGATATTCGACCCCCGAGAAATCATCCCCTTGTGGAAAGCACAACAAAGGATATTCTCGGTTAGATCTAACCATCATTACTACATAGCAATGAGTTCATGACCCGACCCTTGTGGAAAGCACAACAAGGCCGAGTTCAATTTCTCACCCCATTGAGGCCGAGCCTTGGAGTTTAATCCCGCCCCCAAACTCATGGACCTTGTGGAAAGCACAACAAATCCATGAAATGAAGACGTTCATTCACTCCACAATGATGGAGGGCCACGACGACTCCTAGAGCCACGCTTACCAGATCTAAAATTTAATCGCGAGGGAATTTAATTTTATCTTGATCTCACCCTAGGTGGTAATATAAATATATCCAATATATTTACCGTACCTAGTAGTTTGTACACAATAAATGCATCCAATGCAAAAATAAACGCAAGTGATCATTGACTTTAACCCTAATGTAACTAAGACATCTGGCCCGCTTCCGAAGCAGCTGGATCGTCCTCGTCGGGTGTGCTCCGCGCTTTCAAACTCCGACGCCACATCAATTACAACTTTTACACGGCACGCAGGCCGGAAAAATTAAATTACATGTGACTCAAATTCCAGCAGCCCTCAGGGCGAGTACAACAATTGAGGAAGATAGAAGTACATTGGAATTTTAACAGAGAGAGAAAGGAGGTTCGCAGACCCCAATTAATTACATTAATCCAAGTCCATGATCACTTGCCAATCCATTCAAATAAAATCAATCAAGGTTTATTTTCTGAAAATAATCCTTACTTTGAATTTAAAAATGAGATGTGCAAACAAAAACAGACTAGCTTTGTTTAATTTTAAAAATCAAAGCATGATTAACTAAAATTAAACACACAAGCAGGCCAATACAAGGTAATTAAAGTAAAGCACGTAAAGAACCATCATTTTCTACAGGGACATCTAATTGAGATAATTAATTAAATCTTAATTTAAATTTAATTATCCAATAATCAAATTTAAATTCAAAATTTAAACATGCCAATAATTTAAATTTAAATTCAAACTAATTATCTAATAATTTTGTTTGAAAATAAGATTAAAATAATGTAATTATCCTCAATTAGTAATTTTTTAAAATTCAAAATTTGAATTTAACAATTATCTAATAATTAAAATTCAAATAATTGAATTTTCTACATTTAACTTCAATAAAATTTAAAATTTAAAATTTTTTAATTATCTAATAACTAAAAATTTAAAAACTTAAATTTTCCTGAAGTAACTTCAATTATTACCATTTTATCTCAAGGTAATTAGTAATTATCTCACCTCGGTAAATTCAACACGGTTAAATAAAAATTAACTTTTGACATTTACCATCGAGATAACACAATTAACCTACTAGATAAAATTCTATTTAATTTACTGTGCATTTTCATATATATATCTAATATATATATTAATAATATGAGCACAATAAATTAAAAAGGGTAAAAACGCAATTTTTTTTATTTATTTTAAAAAAAATTGGCGTCGCCCCCTTTTCCCGAGCGCGCGGGTGGCCCCTGCGCACGAGGGCGCTGACCCGCGCGCCCGCAGGGCGCGCGGCGCCCGCCACGCGGGCCCCGGCGGGGCCGCCACGCGGAGCCCGCCCCCGCGTTGCGGGCGCTGCCTGCGGGCGCCCGCCACGCGGGCGTTCCGCGTGGGCGGCGCCCGCCACCCGGCTGCCCCGCGTGGGCGGCGCCCGCCCACGCGGGTGCGCCCGCGGGCGCAGTGCGCCCAAAACGGGCCAACCAATTTTTTTTTTTAAAAAAAAAATTGTTGCTTGGATGCCCAGCATCCTTGAAGAACAGAGACGCCTAGATCTCTTTCAACAAATAATAATTGAAGATTTTATTGCCCCTAAAGCATGGTCCTAAACGATGCTAAAACACCGACCAGAGTGTAAACCTGGCTCTGATACCACTGTAAAGTTTCGCACAGCACCTACGGGCGACGCATCGGATAACAAAAATTTAATTTGCCCGATTCCGGTGTTATGGAAAGCTTAATCTGTGCTCTAATCGGTGTTTCTAATACCCTAATTACGTGTTGCGTGTTTCACCTTGCACGGAACGACGCTGTCCGCTAAGCCCGATGCAGTGAAACTGAGCCGCACAGCTGTACGACCTCTAGAGCAGATCCACACGGACCCTTGCGCAGCGACGGTACCTCCCCGGCATGACCTTCCTCGGCTCAATCACCTTCAGGAGAGAGAGAGAGAGCAAGGGTGAGAAAGGGGGGAGGCTTAACCTCTCCCTTAAGCTTAATGCTTGGTTAGCTTAAGGGAAGGAAAGAAAGAAGCTAAGAGTTCGAATGAACTCACGTAGGATTCTATATACAGAGATTTGCTCATTTCTGAAAGGGCTCCAAAAGACCAAAATTATATATATATCCTATCTACTATTATACATATGTATTA
This sequence comes from Amorphophallus konjac, assembly GCA_022559845.1. NCBI lineage: Eukaryota > Viridiplantae > Streptophyta > Magnoliopsida > Alismatales > Araceae > Amorphophallus > Amorphophallus konjac. Next base: position 247,516,684 of record CM040128.1, on the reverse strand, counting down.
AGCTCCATTTACACTCCTTTCCAAAAGGAATTAAAAGGAATTAATACATACACTTGTATAATAATAAACCGTCACCCAAGAATCCATTGTGTGTGATCCTCTAGGCCCACAGTCACTCTAGTTTAAGGTCCATTAACTTCTAATTCCTAATTAGAAGTAAATTAAACGTATTCTTCGCTTCTACAGAGCTGAACAATAGTTTAATTTATTCCGAACCTTTGATCACGTTGGGTCAAGCAAATCCGCGTGATCCTAGAGGACCCCGGGTTTAAACCAGCCTGTCTGGTACCTGTAAGTCCACAGTTACCGCATCGATATAATCCCTCGCTCATTCTATGAGTCTGGTACGATCGAGGGTACGGTTTCTGTCAAACCCCATGATCGTGCCATTTGACCATGACCTCCTTAAAGTGTATGACGTCCGTCCTAAACGAACTCATACGACCCTGGCCAGGGATTTAACGGAGCGTCAATGTCATGACCCATTAACTGTCTGATATATACCCGACAGTGAGCGATCCCTTCTTGACCATTGATGATCTTCACACGTATCCTGGAGTGATTAATGACTCGGCAACTCATGACTTATGGTTAAAGTCACTTAGCTAAATAATTAAACCATTCTAGTCCTCGTATAAGATCCGATCAATGTCTCAGGTCAAAGGACCAACGATGCTACTGTGACCGTTGGATCTTCAGTTGACATTAGGTATAATCAACCATCTGAAGATCCAATAGCGGATCAGTTCAGTGCACATCCTCCAAGGACATGCACCTACACATATGTGTTGGTGCCCCGCACCAATGACCATGAGACTGGTCACTGACACATCATGTGTACTGGTTTAATAGGTAATCAAAGTCCCCGAGTGATTACCCTCCAACCAGGAACAGTTTAAGGTATGTGTACATGTAAAGTCAATCTCATGTTCGAGATCCCATCTCGAGCTGACTTTACAACCACATATCCTAGGGACAACGTAAAGTAACACAATCGCATATTTACGCTCAAACACCACTTTATTAATAATGAACAAGATCGTACAACTATTGGGCCTACCCGACCCGAAATTGGCCTGTAGCACACCAACACTAACACCTCTCCCTTCCTCCACACACCGGAGGGAACCTGCTAATGACAACCCGTCACTAGCAACACCAGAGATCAGCGATCTCTCTTCCTCTGCAACCTAGAGGGAAACCGGAGTTAGACTCCCTTCCTCCACACACCGGAGGGGAACAGATCAGAACTAGATGAAGAACACATAAAGAAAATCAGAAAAGAAACTAAAGACTGATCGAGAAAACATTCGATACTGAGAGTTAATACAAATGTAGCTTCCTGGGAAGTAATTTCAGAAACCCGATACTGCAAACTCTCTTTCTCTCTTCACTGCTATCTCTCTTTTTCCTTCTCTCCACTGTTATCTCTCTTTTTCTTTCTCTTTACTGCTGGATCGAGCTCTCTGCAATACTGCCTTTTCTTTCTTGGCTCTGATCACCTTCATCGGTGGACGAAGGTTTCTATTTATAGCGGCAGCAGGTGGATAGGGCACAAAACGCGTGTGCCTCCCACGCTCGATCCAGAACCTTCCTGCCACGTGACCTCATTGGATTGGTTCCTCTTGTCTTGGATCACGTGCACCCCCTTTATTTGGGAATAATCTTCCTCGTACCTGTAAGAAGACAAAAATCATTAACACGCAGTATGGCCACTAAAACTAAAGCTGCATGAGGTATATGATAACAGCACGACGTGACCAGTACACGAGATAGGAAAATAACGACACGAGATACACTGTAACAGAACAGACACAACGAGGAGAACGACACGAAGTGAGGTTATAAAACAAGAAGGACACGAGGTCTAGGAAAGGCAACACGAAGACATAAGGGTGACACGAGGTGGTACATTCAACAGCACGAGGTGCTGCAGTGTTCAGTACGTGAAGAAACAACTAACGATATGAAGACGAGGACAACACGGACTGAAACCAACTCGAAGATGAAAAACAGAAACCAACACTAGGTGTGGTCACAAGGCAAAAAGTACACTGGGTCAGAAAGACAACACGAACTAACAAACGGCAACAAAAGACGACACGAAGTGAAACAACACTTGAAAACATAAGAAAAACAACTCGAGCACAAAATAGCTCGAATGAACGACTCGAAGACGAGGCGACACGGGCTGACCACGACACGAAGACAAATAACTATAAATGACACGAATACAGAGGACTCGAAGACATAAGGGTAACACGGGGTGGTATAGAAAATAACACGAAGTCAGAAGAGTGACACGGCTATCGCGACACGTGATGAAGCAGTGACACTAAAACAAAACGACTCGAGGAGCAACAGTAGGTGACACGAAGTTAAACAAGCAGAGAGAAGAAATGACACGAGATGAGGTCACAAAGCGACAAAGACACGAGGTCTAGAAAACACGACACGAAGACATGAGATAGACACGTTCTTCAACAACACGTGATGAAACTGTGGAAGCAGAAGAACAACTCGAAGTATTACCTCATACAAGTTTTCCTGTCAAGCATGGAAATCAACACGAAGTGTTGTACGCTCAGACGACACGAAATCATTTCGTGTTGGTGAGGGAAAGCAACACGAAGTGTGGCTTAAGTGACACGAAAATAATTCCCAAAATTACCTGAAGTGGCTCGAGGATTTACGTTAACACAAAGAAACATTTTTGTTCACAAAAATTCATAGTGTTGAAACCATCAAGACATTAAGACTCAGGCAACACTAAAATTCATTTGGTCAAATTGTTCAATTGAACAGGACATTCCCTTACAGTATAACCCATTCACTTACATGATGAAACATGAGATTATCTTGAGATAAAGAAATGATTTATAGTGTGAGACATCATCAAAATCATAGGGACACAACAGAGTGTTATTCTAGATCTTTATCTTAGGCCTTTTCATTAAGTCAATTTCAGAAAAGTGTCTTTAGGCTTGCTATGTAGCACTTCGGTCATAAGAACCCCGCGCTGGGAGTTTGACATTCTCTCCCCGCTTGTTAAGAGTAACCCTTAGTTGGGCACTTCACACACTTCACGGCGCCCTTTAGCCGTCTCCTTTGGCCATGTCATGAGTATGCATAAAAGTCTTTTCTCTTCTTTACTCGGTCGAATGCAGGTACAAGAGGTTGACGGATGAGATGACCAACCTAGGTACTCCCCAATACGAGAGAAGTCTCAAATAGGGACAGTCTTGACCCAAATTAAAGTGAATTTTCATGATACATCTAGCCAAAAAGGGCTATTATGAAAATCAAGTCAAAATTTTGATAAAAGTAAAATTATAGTAAAGGCATGTCAAGAGAGGCAAAGTCCCCGCAGGGAAAACCCTGGTCGTATGCATGTCAAGGGTCTAAAAATCAAAGGCACAAAGCCCGGGTGCAACAGACCACCTCTTTGAGGGGAAATACCCTGGAAGGAATTCAAGTCCCGATATCTCCCATCCTGCATAAAGCTTATCTCTAATTGTTCTTCTCTTCTCCCTCTAAGACTGAATGTTTCTCGGGTATGGCCTTGGTAGGGGCATGTTTGCGACGGGATTCATCCGACCATCTTGTCGTTTTATTTCATGTATATATATACATATGTACATGTGTACATGTCTTATTTCACGTGTCGATCAACCAATTAACTAACTAGTAATTAACTGACTAATTGACGACGCGGGCGTGCCAGTCACATGAGTGACAATTTTATGATGCGCTCATTCTGACCCGTGTCGGGCGAATGTGAGGTTCGGTCGGGACCAGCAGTCCGCCATACCATAAAGGCTATGGCGTTAATTACATCCCCCACGAGGAGGGAACACCTTTGATTAATTGCCGAGATAGCGGGCTGTCGAAGCCGGATTAAAAAGAGCTACATGATGATCATGACGAAGACATGCAGGATGCACATGTTTATCGTGTAGAAGATGCATAGTTCATGGAATTATGGATCCTCGGTACGTGGCGGAGGACGTAGGTCCGAAGACCACCGCCGCGCACAGCGAAGACTTCTGACCAGACGTAATCCGGCTTTTCTGTCAACGCCATTTGATCTACTCGAGGATGTATGCATGGATGCACACATGACGTTCATAACTATATTAAGCATGATAACGGAATTGTGGAAGCAAATGGTGATCAACCATGTTTATTACTCCCCATCGAGAAGAAGGAAGAAGGCAGCACAAATATGATAGCGAAAGCAAAGTGCTAACGGATATGGTAATGAAGATATGATAACAATATAGTTCGGGCTCGCTAGGCCCTTCTTTTATTCAATTTATTACCAGCTATGGCTTGTTGGCATCGACCCCGAGAGACGAAAATTGCCTTGGGGCAAATGAGCGATTTAAACGGCAACATGCTACAAAACCGGCGCAACCATGCGAGAGGTAACTCATACGGCGCGATAAAACATCAGTATGGACGGCTAATACGGCGCGGCCCCATAACAGGCTAAAACGGTGCGCAAGAGGATGGGGCGCGCCGGTTTGGGGTGCGCCGGAAAGTCGCAAGGAAAATTTTTTTGATTATGAGTGTGGGGTTAACCCGGCGGGGGGGGGGTACCGCACCGGTTTAAGGCACGCCGATTAAGACCACGCCGTATTAACCCTATTCTGTTAATTTTTGAACTTTTTTCAAGTTTATTAAGCTCCCATAGAACATTTTAGAGTTGTTTAGGCCAATTGATTGTTTAATTGGAGCCCATGGCCTTCTAGGAATGAGGGAGCAAGTCAGTGCGAGGTTCATACTCAAGCACTGAGGTAACTAAGTCCAGAACGAGCGTCTCATTAAGGCTTGTTCAATCTTAATATGTCCAAAATTGGACAGCATCTTCCCTGAACCTGAAGAGTTGCAGGGGAGAAGCGGGGTCATGCTCACCTGTGGAACAAGCCCCTAAACTGCCGGTGTACACGGAGGCACCCAGCAAACCCCATCGGATAGGATATCCCGAGGACTAGCCTACGAGGGGCACCAGGGCTCCGTAAGAGGAAAGATAGAGAGATGAGGTCATTGATGATGGGCGCATCACCCCGAGGGCTAGCCTGCGAGGGGTGGACAACCCACAGCTTATGACTCATCCCGTGGAGGAACCGACCACCAAGAGGGTGAAGCTCCGAGAGCTGGCCTACGAGGAGCATACATCTCTCGGCCTCGATTGGGTCTCAGATTGTCGGGGCTAAGCCTGTTAAGCTAAGACCCCTGTTGCTATCTGCTATGGCCTTGGGGAAACATCTACCATTGAGGGGTAGAGTTCTCGATCGCCCAGCAGCTGTGTGAAGTAATGGGGAATGTCCCCCTCCCCGGACGATTAAGACAAAATAAAGGAATCTCGGAACGGTTCACATGACTATAATGCAGAGGGGTAATCAATGCACAGGCGAGACGAGCCAAACATAGAGGCATATGCTCGAACAGTTACGGCGCAGTGTTAAGTCGATGTATCTTGCAATCCCAAGAACGACTCCCACCTCGCGAGCCACAGGGCAACAGGAAGAGAGGAATCGAGGGGAGTTAGTCCCTTGACAATACGGTAGAAAGAAGCATACGCAGAAGCGCAGCTCTGTCCACGAGGGTACGCGGAGACCCTTAAATCAGACACAAGCACGGTCAAAAAGGGAAAACCCCGGGGAGGGGTGTTTCTGTAGCCTACGGTGCTTCGGGGCATGATCAGGGCTTCGGGGAAACCAGGATCAGAGAAAACGCACAGAAGACCTTAAACATACACATCGATGTAGATAGAGAAGTAGACAGAAGTTTCAAATCACTCATTCGACCTGCTGGTCCAGACATTCAAATACACATTGCCATCCCAGAAACAGGAATGAGCCACTCATTTACACGTTAAGAATCCGGCGCCGGCATCATTGCTCGGTCGCCGTTCATCATTCGCAGGGGAAAATACAGTAAAGAAAAGAAATCACAGAGGAGGGGAGGGGTCGGCTCATATCATTGCCATCCCTCCCCTCTCTTGCTTACAGTTGGTAGACGGAGACTCCGAAAGAAGAAGATTCACGAAAAGCAAAGAGAGATAGACGCCGGCGCCCACCTGTTCTCAAAACAGAGTATCGGCCCGCTTCTCCTTCTCCGGCTCCGGAGGACTTCAACCAGAACAAAGGAAGACGGCCGTCGAAGGACGCTTGGACAGAAACTCCTCTTCCAAGAAAACTCTCTCTCTTTCAGAAGGCCTCTCTCGAAAGACACTCTTCTTAACCTTCTGTCTACCCCCTCCTCCTGCTTCTCAGCTCTTTTTCTCTTGTTTCGAATAGCCATCTGTATATATACATGATCGAGCCCCAAGCCTCATACGGCGTGAAGAATTCGCGCCGGGAAAGGCTTCATGGGTCTTTGCGCGTCGGAATAGCCAGGCCCTGGATGGGGTTCAACGCGCCGGGATAGAGGGCATCAAGTGAGGGGCGCGCCGATTTAGGGCGCACCGGGCTAATGCTCCTCGTGTGCTTCGAGCCAGTTGATGAGTCCGGGGATGATTCCGGGGGTCACCGTGAACATTTATCTTGCCAATGCTCCTCGAAACTTCGACGAGATGTCTTGTAGAAGCTCCCAGGTTGACGTACGGCCATTCTCGAGACTCCAGATAGCTTTGATTTGATCATACGGGCTTTCCGCTGACACGGCCTTCGGCTCTATGATTCGTGCTGCTGGCTCGGTCTGGCTCGTGCCCAAAGCTCCTTAGGGGGTGGTGTAACACCAGGGATAGTTCCGCCTGAGCTGGGTGATCATTCGGCCACTAATGGGCCCATCTTGGCAGGGCCGTACCCGTGCCGGGTGATCGGGATCTTTTGCCGATAGAGCTTTCGGTCCTCCGTCTCGGAGAGCCAGGGGAACTCCTTCATCTTCGGGAGAACCTCTTCATATGGTGGGGGAACCACCGGATAGACCGTCGTCCTTGATCGGACAACGGGTGTAGTGTATGCGGCATGACAAAGTCGATGCCGGTTCATTGGGCAGGCTTGGTCGCACTGCCGGTTGGTTGACGAGTTTGTCTCGGCTCTCCTGAGGTGAAGCCCCCGTGTCCACATGGAGTGACTCGTGGCTCTGTCAGCTTGAGAAGTCTTCAATATGTTGATCTTTATCGGCTTCCGTACTTCGGTGGGCCGGGTCATTCGTCCTTATGGCTTGGTCACCGACGATCATATTTTGAGTGCCAACAAATGCCCCCCAGACGTGGGTGTTGCGAGCAAGGCACGAGTGCAGCAAGGCCGACGGATGAATTTCATCCGGACTGACCCCTTCTTTGATTGGCGGGCGCCTGGGATGGCCCTTAATTCGGCACGGGCGTTAACCCGGCACCGTTTAGAGTTTAGTACGGCGCGGCCTGTGACCCTTGGGCTTTTAATCCGCGCGGCCGTTGATGTTCATGCTTTGACCCGGCACGCCTTTCGCTTAAAGGGTTGTTAATCCGGCGCGCTAAATAGCGCGCCGGTTTAGCGATGGGGGACTCCCCCTATTTATCTTCTCTCCTCTTTGTTTTTTTCTTCATTGCCCTTCATTCGCACCAACTCTTCCTCTCTCTTCCCTTTCTTCTCTCCCTTTGGCGCCGAGAGCGGCGATTTCTTCCTTCGGGTGAGTGGAGGTGCTGTCAATTTGGGTCTCGAAACCCATTCTTTGGACCCCGGGAGGCTTCTAGCAGGGCTTGCCCTCGGAGCTATTCCCTCGGGTGTTCCTCTGGCCTCGGTGTAATGCCGATGGCTGCCTTTTAGGGACTGTTCCTCAGTGGACGCGTTCCCGCTTTTCTTTGGCAATTCCCTGTGCTGGGGAGACTCTGCCAAAATTTTGTCAGAAGTTCGCCTTTGATTAGCCATTTTCTGACTTTGCTTTTGTTTGGTATGCCTCTTTTTGCAGCTATCATGGCATCCAGCTCTTCTTCTCATGCCGTAGTGACATGGGAGAACGTCAATTCCCTCGACTGGGGGCACGATCGGGTGGCCATAGTTGCGGAGTCTTCGGATTCAGAGACAGACACTGTGGACACCAGTCGTCTCCTTATCCTCGGGGGTGACTCCTTTCATTATAACAGAGAGGGCGTGACCAGGAGGGATTATCCCAAGGATAAGCACCTAATGTCCCTTCTTCAATGCTTCAACCTTCAGGGGAAGAGGGATGTGTTCGCCGTTCGGAAGGTCGAGCAGGCCTTGCTGGTGGAGAGAGACAGCCTGGCCGAATGTGTGATGCGGGGAAGACCCATCTATCTCCCCGGGGAGGTTAGGAAATGGAGCGCTGTGCTGGGGCTGCAAGACCTGGCTCCGATAGATGGGTTGCTGACTAGAGCTCCCGAGTTCGTACCCGCTCGGTGGAATGACTCCGCGGGCAGAGTGGATCGGGAGAAACCGATCTTTGGTCTATTCCTTGCCCCGTTGAGATGGGGATATAGAGACGAATCGTTCTTGCTGGATTGCTTGGCGGTTCGCTTCAAGCACCAGATATCGATGGGGTGGTTTGCTGAACTGAAAGTTACAAACGCTCATGCATTCAGGCCCGGAGCAGTAGAGTTCACAGACTACGTGCTGCAGCATTACGCTCCTCTTCTGACCAGGGCCGGCGTATATCACAGCGTGTACGCTTCAAGGTACCGGTACCCAATCTCACGGGGCTTGTGTTGTGGAATGATCGAGGTATTTTGCCCCGAATATAACACTTTCTACACTTCAGAAGGGGAGACCTCTTTAGACTTGTGGAGTCTATCGCAGCTCAGCGGCCTACCCATTGACGGGGAGCCGTATGAAGAAGTCTGCTGGCCTGACTGGTTGAAAGACCAGACCGACGGTGACGGTCGGTATTTGGCGGGCTATGCTTATCGGTATCTGATGAAGGCGTATCGCACCCTCTTTCATTCATCGCACGACACGAGGGAAGCTCGGAAGTCGGGCGAGAAGCGAAGAGTGCGGATGGGCGCCTGGCTTCAATATTTCTTCCAGGGGAAGAATAAGTATGAAGATTTTCCTCCAATAGCGCCCGTGGCCCAGAAGCGGAAGAAGAGGGTGCGACGCCAGGCCGCTTCATCATCTTCTTCGAAAGGAGGGCAGGGAGAAAACCTGAACCCTACTGGTGTTGATGCAGTCACTCACTGTGCTGCATATCTGGTTTATTGGCTTTGTTCGTTCGCTCTTCCTCAAGGTGACGAGAGCGTGATTAGGGCGGAGGCCATTTACCTGGCATGTCTTATGGCTTGGGGCATCAAGCTATCCCTTTGCCCAGTGGCTTTGTGCCTCATTTACAAGATGTTGGGAGACTTGCACAAGACGCGTCTCCCCAGAAGCCTTCGGACGGTTGGTCCGTTACATTTCTTTAATGCTTGGGTCTGCACCCTGTTTCCGGAGGCAGCTCCTCGGGCATTACAAGCGGTTCCTCAGGACCCGCGTATGATAGAGTTTACGAGTGCTGAGCCATCTTTACTTGCGGAGCAACTCTATGCCATTCGGGGTAAATTGGCCCGCATTCCCATGGATTCGCCTGGGGTTCTTCATTTCTGGAGCTTAGCTGCCCATTCGAGCCCGCTGACGAACAGGACGAGGCAGTGCAAGCTGTTTGAGACTGAGGAGTACATCCATCCGATTTCCAAGGCCAAATATACCAAGCCTATTCTGGAGCCGGAGTTGATTGATTGGGCACTGGCCATCAGGCCTAGTGTCCTTGTATTTCGCAAGAGCGGCATTCTGTGGTTGGAGCCGTATTACCCGTTCCGCTTCAGCCGGAACTTTGGCTACGACCAGCAGATTCCACATTCCTCTTCACAATTTGCATTGCCCAACAGGCATAGGGCCGAGCAAGTTTCAAATGATGACGCCCGAATATGGTGGGACTTTTTCCATCGTCGTGAAGACGTTTCTTTTCGGGTGCCCGCCCCTGCGCGCTTCCCTCGCGTCACGCCTGAGTACATCAAGTGGTGGAATGCGCGGACGGGATTTTACAGGAACTCTCAGAGAGAGTGCTGGGCTGTGGCGGAGCACAGGTTTTTAGCTTCCCAGCCGGAGCCAGTTCTTGACATTGAAGCCTCTTATCTGAAGAAGTTGAAGTCTTGGACCAATACAGAAGTGAAGGCCTACATGGAGGCCCGCAAGATTGTGAAAAGCCACAGGACGAAAGTTGAACCGAAGCTGCCCCCGATCAACAAGGATGATTATGTGAAGACCCTTCGGGGTTTATGCCGGGTAAGCAGCGAGAGGGTGATTCTCCAGCAACTCCCTTTACCGGTAGAGGAGCCCATCACGGCTGTGGCCGACTGGCGTCCCGAGGTGGATAGGTTGCATCTCTATCAGACATTCATTCGTAAGGAAGACAGGCGGGATGCCTTGTACGACAACACTCCCTGGCTATTTGCACTCCTTCGGTCGCATGGCCTGTCGGTGGGTGGTCCGAGTGAAGCCATCCTGGACCATCCTCTTCAGATTTCATTCAAATATGCAGACAGGTGGGGGTTGGACCATCTGAGCCTGTATTATCTCCTATCCTCTCGTGGTCATGAGGATCTGGCACTGCTGGCCGAACCGAGTAAAAAGATTGGAGATCTATGCTGGTCTATTCGCGAGGCGGCTTCGAGGGACAAAACGCCATCGCTATTTTATTGGCCTCTCTTTCCCTTTTATACGGGACCGGCAAGTATGTTACATTTCTTCTTTCAGGCCTTTTGGCCGGCTTCTTCTTTTCATTGTGGTGTGTCATTCTCACCTTTGTGCATGTGCAGTCCGACCGACTTCGGAGGAGACCCGGCACTTTAGGGAACTGATCATAAAGGCCCAAAAGCCAACATATTTTGAAGTTCCTGAGCCTGCTCCGACCACGATGCCACTGCCTCCTGGGGATTCGAGGAAGAGGACTCGGTCCCTGCTGAGAGAGGCCGTCGGGAAGGCGAAAGCGGCGGTGACCCGGGTGACACGGGCACGCCGAAAGAAAGCTGCAGAGAAGGAGTCGGCAACCGTCCTTCCTTCGGTTGTATCTTTTGAAGAGTTTGAAGCTTCCCGTGCACAAGGGCTAGAGGCTGAAGGTAGGCTCCTTTTCTCTTCGAAGTGCATTGGCTTGTTTTGATTGCCTCGGCTAGCCCATGATGACGGTTGCTGACACAGTCACCGCGGTCGTCGGACTGGAGGCGACGGTAGATGTAGCGGCTAGGGACGGGGCAGAGGGAGTCCCTACTGCTCCCGTCGAAAGGGATCTGCCCTCTCCAACACCCAGGCAGGAGATGGAAGGTAATCTATAGTTTAATCGTGATAGCACCGCAAATCGTTATGTCTTTAGCTAGCTTGACCCCTTCTTGCCGTAAATTGCAGTTGATATACAACCGTCATTGCTTCCGGGCTCGGAGGGTATAGAGGAGGCGATCCCCTCGGGGCAGGGCGGACCTGCTCTTGAGGTATCATCTATTGTTGCCCCTGGCGCGGAGAGCACCGGGGAAGTTCCCACCGAGGGTGATGCTCCTGCTGGCGAGGCTCCTGCTCCGACAGCGGAGCGTCCTGAGAGAGCAGAGGGGTCCTCTTCCTCTGAGCAGGTAGATTATGGTGGCGGCTCCAGTGACGAGGAGCTCTCATTGATTGATCTCGAGACCGATGACGCCGGGGCATCCTCGGCCTATGAAAGTGATTATCTGACTTTCAGCCCGGCCCGGTTGTCGTGGGGCGGTCCCGAGCCGTCATTATCGCTTGAGAGTGAAGAGGCCGGTGCCGGGGGAACTGCTCTTAAAGATTTGAGCTTAGTACCCGCTGAGGTAAGGACCTGCCCAGGGTCGGTGTCTGCTGTTCTTCTTTATCTTCCTTCCAGCCTCATTGTTTTTTTTAATGTATATATATTTCTGATGCAGGCTGAGGTGGCGCTGCCAGCCATGACGGTGCAGATACCACTCCCGGCTCTGGGAACGGGCCGTGCAATTCTTCCGTCCGTCCTGCGGCCTATCCCATTGCGATACCCCAAGGACTATGCGGCGGCAATGGTTCCAGTCGGAACCGGAGCACTTGTGAAAGTTGGTAGTTCGGCGGCAACCGGGGATTCTCAGCCAATGGAGGCTGCACAGCAATCAACTCTGGAAAAGAGTGGTCTTCCTGAAATAGAAGCCGGAGAGATCATTGAAGAGCAGATGTCTTCGGCTCTTGATGTTTCTGTTGCACCTCCATCCCAGGGGACAGGAAAAGAGATTGCTGTTATTGAGGCTCCGGCCATCGTATCCGCCAGCGCGCTTGTTCCTCACAGCAGTGGACTGCAGCTCATGCCATCGTCATCTTTCGGGACGGCCGATGACATCTGGGCTACCGTGGATAGCAAAGTGGAATTTGAACTACCCGAGACGTCGCCACTTGGTCTTCAATCTTCAAGTGACTTTGTGTGGCAGTTTCTGGGGACCCTCCAGCAGACCGTAACGGCCAGCAGGGATTTAACTTATGTTCAGTTGAGGGGCTTGATAGAGCATCTATCCCGCTCGCTGTTGGCCTTTGGTTGTCCCATGGACGACTGGACTCCACGGGTGATCCTGCTCCTGAAGTATGTAAACAGGAGGGAATTTCTAGGCCGGGAAGCAGCTGACCAGTTGGCGGCCATATCATTGGAGCGGGCTGAAAGCCGGGCGGCTCTCATTTCTCTGCAAGAGACCGCGGCGAGGATGAGGGATGAAGCCAAGGCCTCTTTACAACGCCGAAGCTTCCTGACGACCCGGATGGCGGCATTGCAGGCCAAACTTTCAAGGGTAGAGGCTGAACTTGAAGAAGTAGATCGCCTGGGAGTGCAGAAGGCGGAGGATGTAGAGATGGCCGAGGGGCAAGCTGCTTCCCTCGAAGAGAAGCTATCTGCGCTGGAGGCCGCCGAGTTCCGATTGCAAGAACTGACCCGCCATCCTTCCCTGGGTATTCCTGCACTGGAGGACATCTTCCGACGCCCTCTGCCGTAGTCTCTTTTTTTTTATTTGCTCCCTTTTTGATGCACTTCATGTACTCTGGGGGATGACCCGTGTGACATGTACCTTTTACTTCATAGTAATGGAAAATCTCCATTGTGCTTTTTGAATGAAGACTCCATCTTGTCACTACTCTTTTCTCTTCCATTCGCCCGTTGTTTCTAATCCGAGCGTATGAGTCACTAGGGCAGGAGAGCGCTCACGCCTTCAGCAAAGGGGTGAGGTGTTCGCTCCACCGCGCCATGACTTTTCTCGAGACTAACAACGGCCTATGCCAGCCGAGAGTCCGGTGGACTCAAAAAGGTATATCCAAACTGACGGGTAAGCGGTCCTACCGAGGATGGCAAGAACGGGATAGGGTAGCGACCGATCTTGCCTGGTGACAAGGGTCGAAAAGGGTAGACGGTCTTACCGATGGTGACAAAAATCGAAAAGGGTAGCGACCGGTCTTGCCGATGGTGACAAGGGTCGAAAAGGGTAGACGGTCTCGTCGATGGTGACAAAAACCGAAAAGGGTAGCGACCGAGCTTGACGATGGTGACAAGGGTCGAAAAGGGTAGACGGTATTACCGATGGTGACAAAAACTGAAAAGGGTAGCGACCGATCTTGCCGATGGTGACAAGGGTCGAAAAGGGTAGACGGTATTGACGATGGTGACAAAAACCGGGTAGGGTAGTGACCGGTCTTGCTGATGGTGACAAGGGTCGAAAAGGGTAGACAGTCTTGCCGATGGTGACAAAAACCGAAAAGGGTAGTGACCGGTCTTGCCGATGGTGACAAGGGTCGAAAAGGGTAGACGGTATTGCCGATGGTGACAAAAACTGAAAAGGGCAGTGACCGGTCTTGCCGATGGTGACAAGGGTCGAAAAGGGTAGACGGTATTACCGATGGTGACAAAAACCGAAAAGGGTAGTAACCGGTCTTGCCGATGGTGACAAGGGTCGAAAAGGGTAGACGGTATTGCCGATGGTGACAAAAACCGGGTAGGGTAGTGACCGGTCTTGCCGATGGTGACAAGGGTCGAAAAGGGTAGACGGTATTGTCGATGGTGACAAGGGTCGAAAAGGGTAGACGGTATTGCCGATGGTGACAAAAATCGAAAAGGGTAGCGACCGATCTTGCCGATGGTGACAAGGGTCGAAAAGGGTAGACGGTATTACCGATGGTGACAAAAACTGAAAAGGGTAGTGACCGGTCTTGCCGATGGTGACAAGGGTCGAAAATGGTAGACGGTATTGCCGATGGTGACAAAAACCGGGTAGGGTAGTGACCGGTCTTGCCGATGGTGACAAGGGTCAAAAAGGGTAGACAATAGATGTGTATAGGCGGGATATCGGATGAAGACTCCGCCTTGACCTCGAAAGGGGTCTTCCGGACAGAGAATGAATCATCACTATTCATCATTCAAATTTTTTATTCACATTACTGACCTAAGCGCCCTTTCGGGTTTTCGCCGAGGCCAGCCCCTGTTGCATCCCTATGGTTTTGATGATGTCCCACACTATAAATCAATCTTCTATCTCTAGATTAATGCTGTTTCATCATGTGAGTGAGTACAGTTCAATGGCTGTCAGATAACATGCTCTACCTTAATTCTGCCTACACTCTGTCTGCACAGTCTTCACACCAGTGCGTCAACTCAGCGTGCTGATGCGTCGACCCTTCAGTCATTGCATGTCTCTGTTCTCACACTGTGCGTCAACTCAGTGTGCTGATGCGTAGACTCTTCTGTTCAGGTTCTTCATTTGATTAAGTCTATACATCATCAGTTGAACGTAAAAGTAATACGTTGCAGCGTCAACTCATTGGGCTGCAGCGTCAACTCAGCATGTTTGCACTTCACCTTGAGACTTTCAAGTCTATACACCCTACACTCTTTGCAAGTCTGTACAGCCTACCGTCTCATGCAGCGTCTAATGTTAAAGTCTCCACATCGCATTGCATCGTCTCTATCAGTGTCTCACTGGTCTAGTCTGTATAGACTTTAGCATCTCATGAAAGTCTATACAACGCATCAGTTTTTAGAAGTCTGTACACTGGCCTTTGCATTAAGCCTCAAAGTCTGTATAGTCGTGTACAGTGGATTCCAAGTCTATACATCCTTCAGCTGGATCTGTTCAAGTCTGTACATCGCCCAACTGATTTGGCAAGTCTATACAACGTGAAGTCTTCACCTCGTCTTGGTTCAAGTCTATACAGTCTGTAGTCTACATTGCTTTACATCCACAGAGTCTGTACAGCCTATCTGACTTCATGGGTAGCATGCCTTTAGTGCGTTGACGCACTTGGCTGACTGCGTAGACGCAATGGTGCGTCTTTCGCTTCCTTCTTGTTCACTGCGTCGACGCTGGCACTGGATGCGTTGACGCATTGGTCAGCTTGCCTAGGGAGTGAGCATTTTTCTTGAGGAACTGAGGCGACGCTGCACGCTGGAAGCGTTGACGCCTTGGCTGTTGACCAAGGGTCTTTTGTTCAGCATCAAAGTCTGACAATTGTCCACTCTGTACAAGTCTACACATTGGGTTGTACGACCACAATCCTATACATTCTGTTATTACAACTTGAGTCTTCAGAGCTCACAGCACACTCATTACAAGTCTGTACACTGGTTAGGCTTTGTGAAGTCTACACAGTGGCTGAGCAATGTGAAGTCTACACATTTGTCTCCTCTTGAGGTCTATACATCGGCTAAGGGTCTTCAAGTTCATACAGAGTCATCTGATGCATGATGTCTGAAGTCTGTACAGCATACCTTGCTGTTTACAGCTTTCAAAGACACATTGCACTGCGTCAACGCAGTGCATAGGCACGTAGTGTAGCGTCAACGCATTGCATTGTGCATACCCTAGTAAAGTCTATACATGCGTTTAGTCATTAAGTCTATACATTCTCTCACGATTGTAAACAGTTACTCAGTTGATGTTTCTGAAGTATATACATTCTTGCTAAAAGCCTGAACTAACTAAGTCTGTACATTCCATCTGTCTGTCTGCAGGTGATTCAGGCTGATGATTGGGCACGTGAATCGAGGTTGGCACCTGACACGTGATCCAAGACAACAGGCGCATGACACGTGGATAGCAACCTTGTCAGGATGCTGCCATGTGGTCGAAATTCAAATGATCTGGCCAAAAGTGCATGGGCGGGAACCTGGCAGCCACACGCCAATATCTGCTATAAATATAGAGCTTCATCCTTCAGCAGAAGCTTGATCGTGAAAAGAAAAAGCAGAAGCCATTGGTGAGAGTCTGCACGATCCAGAAAAGAAAAAGAGCAGAGAGTTCCATATCTGAGAGAAGTTTGTTCGAGAGAGAGAGAGTGTGTGTGGATTGATGAATTGCTTCATTTGAAGCTACAGTTGTATTGGGTTTCAGAACCGATTTCCTCTTCATTGTTTTTATTTCTACTTTGCTTTCGTTTATTTTCGTTCTTCCATTCTGATTTGAATTGGTTTCCCTCCGGTGTGTGGAGGAAGGGAGTACTACTCCAGTTTCCCTCTGAGTTGCAGAGGAAGAGAGATCGGTGATCTCTGGTGTTGTTAGTGACAGGTTGTCATTAACAGTTTCCCTCCGTGTGTGGAGGAAGGAGAGATTCTCCGGTTGTGTTCTAGCTGGGAGCTAGAACAGGTTTCAAGTTCTGTGGGTAGCAGAGCTTGGTCGAGGGATTTGTTTCCCTTGGGTGTTCAAGCTGTGTGGCAGCATCTTGTACGCAGACTGAGTCTGCTGTGATCTAGCTTTGTCTAGTGGAATCCTCACTCTAGTTGGAGTGAGGGGTGGATGTAGATTGCGGATTGCAATCGAACCACCTAAAAACCGAGTGCCTCCTCTGTGGTTTGCTATTGATTTCTGTGCTCTTCATCTGCTTGTCCCTTTGCCTTCAAGTGATCAGTTCTTCACTCTCATCTATATTTCTCTGTGTACGGGTTAAGGAGGTGCGTTAGCAGTAGAATCTATTTTCCGCCTGAGTTTCTGCAAATTGGGAGTGATCTATTCATCCCCCCCTTCTATATCACTCTTGTTGCGCTAACAATTGGTATCAGAGCAGGTTTACGCCATGTGGACGAACGGTCAAGGAAATGCTGGTGGTCCTAGAACCTTCATGGCCGAAGGTCAATCCATTAGTCGCCCTCCTTATTTCGATGGTAGTAACTATCTGTTTTGGAAGAACAGGATGGAAGTGTTCATCAGAGCTCAGAGTCATAAACTGTAGAGAGTAATCACGGTGGGGCCATATGAGCTGCCACCAAACGAGGATGCTTGGACAGATGACCATGTCAAGCTCTCTTCACTCAACTGGACGGCGCTGAACATAATCCAGTGTGCTGTTCATCCAGAGGAATATGCTCGTATATCTGCATACAGAACTGCCAAGCGAATGTGGGATGAGCTGCAATTGATCTATGAAGGTACAACTCAAGTGAAAGCCTCGAAGGTAAACCTCTACACTTCTAAGTATGAAATGTTTAAGATGAATGCAGATGAGAATATAACTGAAATGTATGCCAGGTTATCCTTGATCACTAACACTCTTAAAGGGCTAGGGAAGGATCTTGCTGAGGCAGATATAGTCAGGAAAATCCTTAGATCTTTATCCCCGGCATGGCACACTAAGGCCATTGTGATTGAGGAATCAAAAGATCTGACTGTCTTGATTGTGAATGAACTCATAGGATCCCTTATGACCTATGAGATGAATTTCTAAGGAGGTGGAGAAGGAAGTGAGAGGAAGGGTAAAAATGTAGCTCTAAGAGCTTCCCGCAACAAGGGTAGTAACAGTGGGAGCAGCAGCAGTAGCCCCGAGTCTGAGTCCGAGCTTGAAGGTTTATCAAATCTCGACCAGGAGGAGCAGGCAATGCTCACTAGACAGTTCAGAAAATTTTTGAAGAAAAAGGGAAAGACCTTTAGGAAGAAGAAGCCACAACCCTTTAACAAGAATGCTGAATTTACCAGTTACAGGGATAGAAATCCTAAGAAACTGACTTGTTTTAATTGTAACAAACAGGGACACATGAGAGGCGAATGCCCAGACCTCCAGAAGAAGGGTCCCTATCTTCAGAAGAAAAACATAAAGGTGCAGAAGAAGAAGAAGCCACAGGCGATGGTCTGCACATGGAGCGAGGAAGAAGAAGACCCCGAAGATGCTTCCTCAGAAGAATATGACGATGGAATTTGCCTTATGGCAAACAGTGAAGAGGAGGTAATAAACGTTTTTGAAAATTTCTCAATTGATGACTGGGAGGATGCTTATGGTGACTTGCTAGATAAATTTAATTCTCTTAGCAAAGAGCACAGAGTTCTGAAAAGAAAATTTAACACAAATATTGAAGAACAAACTCTGGTCTGTGAGGAAAATGAAAAGCTAAAAGAACAACTAGAAGAAATGACCTCACTAAGGAAAGGGAATGATAAGCTTAAGGGAGAAATTCAAGAAAGTCAAAAACAGCTCAATGAATTCAAAACTAAAATTGAAGAAAGCATGAATGAAATTAGAGTGAATTCAGAGAAATATGAAGCTGTGAAGAAAGTAAATGCTGAACTCCTAAAGAATTCTGAGTCTCTTCAAAAGGAGCTGGAAGACAAACAGAAAATCTTAGAAAAGTTTGTCCAAGGAAAGACTAGCCTAGATGCTATACTAGGGACTAGGGTCAATTTCAATAAGGAAGGTCTAGGCTATGACCCAACCAACAAGAGACCCTTGCAATTCAAGACCATCACCTTCTGTCTAGAGAAGGGAAAAGAAAAGCTGGACACACCATCCAGCTCAAACAGCTCTAAGGGAACTCAAAGTCCCAAAGAAAACACAAAAATCAGTACTGGACAACCATCTAAGATGGGAATGAATTTTATGAAGAATAACACTAAGCCCACTTACCAGAACACAAATGGTAGATGGACCAAGAAAATAAATCAGAATAAGAGCTGGAATTACAACAATCAGATGGGTCCAAACAGGACCTACTGGAGAAATAACTTTCATGGTCAAAGATATGCTAATCAACAAGCCTACAGGAAATTTCCTAGGAATAGGAAGACTAATGAATGGAATAGAACTCACTTCTCCAGTTCAGCTGGATTCAACTTTAATAAACCAGAAAGGAAGGTGCCAGAGAAAACCATGGTGAAACAAATCTGGATACCTAAACACTTGATCAGAGATTTGAACAATGTCCTTGGACCCAACTCATCTTGGGTTCCAAATCACTCTGCTTGATATATTTGTGTAGGTCGGCCTGGCAGCTGAAGACAACAAGTGGTACCTCGACAGTGGCTGCTCCAGGCATATGACAGGAGACCGATCCAAGTTCAGCAAGATAGAGATGAAGCCAGGGGGTCTGGTCAAGTTTAGAGGAAAGAACAAAGGTAAAATAATTGGAGTTGGCACAGTAGGTAAGTCTTCCACAAACTCCATTGAAAAAGTATTACTTGTGGAAGGGCTTCAACACAACCTGATTAGCATTAGCCAATTATGTGACAGGGGTCACAGGGTTGTATTTGATGATAGTTCATGTAAAATCCTTGAAACAAATTCTGACATGGTTAAATTTGTAGCCAACAGGATTAATAATGTCTACATTGTAGACTTAGATGAGAATTCTGAATCTACTATTTGCTTATCTGTCAATTCTGAAAATGATGCCTTTGAATGGCATAGACGTCTAGGTCATGCTAGCTTTTCAACTTTAAATAAATTGGTCAAGCATGATTTAGTCAGAGGCATGCCTAGAATTAAATTCAACTCAATATCAAAAGCATGTGATGCCTGTGCTCTAGGCAAACAGACCAGAAATTCTTTCAAATTAAGATCTGAGCCATTGTCTTCTAGACCAATGGAACTTCTTCATATGGATCTTTTCGGTCCAACTAGAACTCAGAGTCTTAATGGAAACAGGTTTGGCTATGTCATCATAGATGACTTCTCTAGGTACTCATGGATATTTTTCTTAGCAAATAAGAGTGATGCATTTCAAAAGTTTAATCTGTTCTTCAATAAGGTCAAACAAGAAGGAAAGTACAAGGTTAGTTCTATTCAATCTGACCATGGAGGTGAGTTTGAAAATTCCATGTTTACTGATCTTTGTGACAAAGAAGGACTAACTCACAAGTTTTCTTCTCCCAGGACACCTGAACAAAATGGGATTGTGGAGAGAAGAAATAGAACAGTGGTGGAAATGGCCCGAACCATGTTGATTGAAAGTAAATTACCTAGAAGGTTTTGGGCAGAAGCAGCCAATACAGCAACCTACATAATCAACAGGGCCATGGTAAGACCCATACACAAGAAAACACCCTATGAGCTTCTAAAAGGTAAGAAACCAAACTTGTTTCATTTCAGAATTTTTGGAGCAAAATATTTTATTCATAACAATGATAAGAAAGATTTAGACAAGTTTGAAGCCAAGAGTTCACCTGGAATATTCTTGGGTTACTCTGAAGTGTCAAGGGCATATATGGTATTTAACATATCAGATCAGAAAGTGGAAGAATCTCCACACATCCTTTTTAGTGAAAAGAAAGATGTCTCTAATGTTGAAAATCTTGACAGGGATTCCAATCATGGTGGAGACTTTCTAGAAGACCAACAGGAAGAAGAGAAGACTCAGCCAAATGGAGAAACAAATTCCCCCAATCAGGAAGGGCCAAGAGAAACAGGTGAGTCTTCAACAAATATCAGATTTCTTAAAGACCATCCTTTAGATAAAGTCATAGGCAATCCTGAAGATCCTCTTCGGACTAGGTCTCATTTTAGAAATGTGAATAATGATGACTTAATTGCTTTAGTCTCACAAATTGAACCCAAAACAGTAGAAGAGGCCTTAGCTGATCAAGCTTGGGTCAATGCTATGAGTGAGGAATTAGGTCAGTTTGAAAGGAATAATGTCTGGGAGCTTGTCCCAAGACCAGATGGTATAAATGTCATAGGAACCAAGTGGGTGTTCAAAAATAAAATGAATGAAGATGGAATTATCTCAAGGAATAAGGCCAGACTAGTAGCCAAAGGCTACTGTCAAGAATTTGGTGTAGACTTTGATGAATCCTATGCACCTGTTGCTAGGATGGAAGCTATAAGATTGTTGCTTGCCTTTGCATGCTCAAAGAACATAAAACTCCAACAAATGGATGTTAAAAGTGCCTTTTTAAATGGAGTCATTAAAGAAGAAGTTTTTGTTGAACAACCTCCTGGATTTCAATATTCTCCTCAACCTAACCAAGTTTTCAGGTTAAACAAAGCCTTGTATGGTCTAAAGCAGGCTCCAAGAGCTTGGTATGAAAGATTGTCTGAATTTCTGATCAGCAAGGGCTACAAAAGAGGTAAAGTTGATCAGACTTTATTTACCAAGGTCATGAATAAAGATCTCATCATAGTTCAGGTATATGTAGATGACATTGTATTTGGATCAACTAAGCATGAACTATGTGATGAATTTTCTACCATGATGTCTGCTGAATTTGAAATGAGCTTGGTTGGTGAACTAAAATATTTTCTTGGATTGCAGGTACAGCAGCTAGAAGATGGGTGCTTCATCAACCAAACCAAATACACAATGGAACTGTTCAAAAGGTTTGGCATGGAAAACTTAAAGCACATTACTACACCCATGGGCACCAATACTTCATTGGATGCAGATGAGACAGGTAAAGAAGTAAATGCCAAACTTTATAGAGGTATGATTGGATCACTACTTTACTTGACAGCCTCTAGACCTGATATACAAGTCAGTGTAGGAATGTGTGCAAGGTATCAGTCTAGACCTACTGAACTACACTTAGCTGCAGTTAAAAGAATCTTCAGATATTTGTCAGTTAGTCACTCTCCTGGTTTATGGTTTCCTGCATCTCACACACTTAACCTAGTAGCATACACAGATGCTGACTATGCAGGCTGTAAACTAGACAGGAAAAGCACAAGTGGCCATTGTGAATTCTTGGGTGGGTGTTTAGTGTCTTGGGGCTCCAAGAAACAACATTCTGTGGCCCTCTCCACTGCAGAAGCTGAATATGTGGCTGCAGGGAGTTGTGGAACACAAGTCATATGGATTAAACACCAGCTTCAGGACTACCAAGTAGACCTGGGGTGCACACCTATTTACTGTGATAATACTAGTGCCATCAATATTGCTAAAAATCCTGTTTTGCATTCACGAACCAAACACATAGAGATAAGACATCATTTTATAAGAGATGAGGTGTCTAAGAATAATTTTGAACTGATTCATGTAGGCACAGATAATCAGATTGCTGACATATTCACAAAACCTCTGGATAATGAAAAATTTTCCATATTGAGAAGAGAATTAGGCTTATACAAATTGTCTTAATTATGAAGCATGTTCTTGTTGTGAGGGGGAGTTGTGCTTGTCTGATGTTTAGCCTTCTTGCATGCTGGTTTAAGGGGGAGTTCAGAATGCTTACTGGTTAGCTTTCAGGAATGCCCAAAATAAAGGAAAGCCTTGAGATCTTGCTGGAATGTTTTATTGAGGAATGCTATGTCTTAGGGGGAGCTGAGTTGTAATGTGAGAAGAGAAGTTCTTTGACAGATTCAAAAGGGCTGTCCAGATGTGTACCTTTACTGGTCTTGCATGACTGATTTAGTGTGGTTCTCTCAGAAAGTAGAGTGTCACTTATCTCTTAAGTCTATAAGTCAGTGACTCTAATCTCCAAGTTAGAATCTTTCCTTTGGTACTCCTTCAGAGATCTGGACTAATTGCATAAAGTATATCTTCCTACATTGTCATTGATTATGGTTCAGGCCAAAAACTTGTATGTCTTGATATCTGACCCAATCAACTTGAAATCTAGACTTCAAGACTCAATTCAAGAAAAGTCCTTTTTGGTATTGTCTTCAATCATTCTATCTCTTTAACTCAAGGGCTTAACTGAATAAACATGTTCTGTTTTGATCACTGAGAAACTGGGAGCTTCATCAATGAAATGAATATTTCTCCCAAGTCATGAGGTGTCAAATGCTTAAAATAAATGAAAAGTCATGACAGAGCAATGGTGGCTTGCTGGTGAGTAACTGGGGACTCTGGCCTCTAATCAAGGTGTTTCCTCATGTCAAAAGCCACAGTTACTAACTCTGTTCCTTAATAAAAAAAAGGAAGGAAGTAATGAGGTACTCACTCTGAGTAACTGGGGATTCAGGCCTCTAATCAAGGTGTCTCCCTAATGTCAAAGGAAGTGAACTACCAACTTACTCATTGATCTTCTTGAAAATCATCTCCAACAAAAATTCCTTGTTGTTATGCAACTAATGGATTGCTTGTCTTCAATACCTTGAGAACACCTCTCTGATTTAGTCTCTTGCTGTCTTGTGGAATAGTTGAATGATCGGCTATATCTGGCCATACTTGTGAACTCCTGCTCTAAATCATCCACTATGTATGCTGATAAACTTATCTATCATTCTACTTCTCTATTGTGTACTGAAGTCTAAAGAATCCTCTCTTGAGATTAGAAACTCACTTATTCTCTTAAGACCTACTCGTGACTTTCTGCACTAAGAAGTTACTGCCCTGAGTCCTCATGTTTCCAGCACTGTCATACATTCTGTAGTTCTTTTTGCTGATGTCAAAGGGGGAGAGAAGTTTGCAATATCAGTGAGTATTGGCTTTGTCTTGAGCTTTGAGGGGAGTCATGTTGCTTCGTGGAAGATATGGTTACGAGTTGTGGGGGAGATGAGAGTGTGCTGTAGGGAATGTTTAATTCATTTGCATGAGCATGTCTTGAATTTATTCTGCTTGTTGCAGTTGGTATTAACTTTTTGTTGAAACTTGATATTGCTTGATTCATAGTGTTGTCATCATCAAAAAGGGAGAGATTGTTGCATCCCTATGGTTTTGATGATGTCCCACACTATAAATCAATCTTCTATCTCTAGATTAATACTGTTTCATCATGTGAGTGAGTACAGTTCAATGGCTGTCAGATAACATGCTCTACCTTCATTCTGCCTACACTCTGTCTACACAGTCTTCACACCAGTGCGTCAACTCAGCGTGCTGATGCGTCGACCCTTCAGTCATTGCATGTCTCTGTTCTCACACCTGTGCGTCAACTCAGTGTGCTGATGCGTACACTCTTCTGTTCAGGTTCTTCATTTGATTAAGTCTATACATCATCAGTTGAACGTAAAAGTAATACGTTGCAGCGTCAACTCATTGGGCTGCAGCGTCAACTCAGCATGTTTGCACTTCGCCTTGAGACTTTCAAGTCTATACACCCTACACTCTTTGCAAGTCTGTACAGCCTACCGTCTCATGCAGCGTCTAATGTTAAAGTCTCCACATCGCATTGCATCGTCTCTATCAGTGTCTCACTGGTCTAGTCTGTATAGACTTTAGCGTCTCATGAAAGTCTATACAACGCATCAATTTTTAGAAGTCTGTACACTGGCCTTTGCATTAAGCCTCAAAGTCTGTATAGTCGTGTACAGTGGATTCCAAGTCTATACATCCTTCAGCTGGATCTGTTCAAGTCTGTACATCACCCAACTGATTTGGCAAGTCTATACAACGTGAAGTCTTCACCTCGTGTTGGTTCAAGTCTATACAGTCTGTAGTCTACATTGCTTTACATCCACAGAGTCTGTACAGCCTATCTGACTTCATGGGTAGCATGCCTTTAGTGCGTTGACGCACTTGGCTGACTGCGTAGACGCAATGGTGCGTCTTTCGCTTCCTTCTTGTTCACTACGTCGACGCTGACACTGGATGCGTTGACGCATTGGTCAGCTTGCCTAGGGAGTTAGCATTTTTCTTGAGGAACTGAGGCGACGCTGCACGCTGGAAGTGTTGACGCCTTGGCTGTTGACCAAGGGTCTTTTGTTCAGCATCAAAGTCTGACAATTGTCCACTCTGTACAAGTCTACACATTGGGTTGTACGACCACAATCCTATACATTCTGTTATTACAACTTGAGTCTTCAGAGCTCACAGCACACTCATTACAAGTCTGTACACTGGTTAGGCTTTGTGAAGTCTACACAGTGGCTGAGCAATGTGAAGTCTACACATTTATCTCCTCTAGAGGTCTATACATCGGCTAAGGGTCTTCAAGATCATACAAAGTCATCTGATGCATGCTGTCTGAAGTCTGTACAGCATACCTTGCTGTTTACAGCTTTCAAAGACACATTGCACTGCGTCAACGCAGTGCATAGGCACGTAGTGTAGCGTCAACGCATTGCATTGTGCATACCCTGGTAAAGTCTATACATGCGTTTATTCATTAAGTCTATACATTCTCTCACGATTGTACACAGTTACTCAGTTGATGTTTCTGAAGTATATACATTCTTGCTAAAAGCCTGAACTAACTAAGTCTATACATTCCATCTGTCTGTCTGCAGGCGATTCAGGCTGATGATTGGGCACGTGAATCGAGGTTGGCACCTGACACGTGATCCAAGACAACAGGCACATGACACGTGGATAGCAACCTTGTCAGGATGCTGCCATGTGGTCGAAATTCAAATGATCTGGCCAAAAGTGCATAGGCGGAAACCTGGCAGCCACACGCCAATATCTGCTAGAAATATAGAGCTTCATCCTTCAGCAGAAGCTTGATCGTGAAAAGAAAAAGCAGAAGCCATTGGTGAGAGTCTGCACGATCCAGAAAAGAAAAAGAGCAGAGAGTTCCATATCTGAGAGAAGTTTGTTCGAGAGAGAGAGAGTGTGTGTGGATTGATGAATTGCTTCATTTGAAGCTACAGTTGTATTGGGTTTTAGAACCGATTTCCTCTTCATTGTTTTTGTTTCTACTTTGCTTTCGTTTATTTTCGTTCTTCCATTCTGATTTGAATTGGTTTCCCTCCGGTGTGTGGAGGAAGGGAGTACTACTCCAGTTTCCCTCTGAGTTGCAGAGGAAGAGAGATCGGTGATCTCTGGTGTTGTTAGTGACAGGTTGTCATTAACAGTTTCCCTCCGTGTGTGGAGGAAGGGAGAGGATTCTCCGGTTGTGTTCTAGCTGGGAGCTAGAACAGGTTTCAAGTTCTGTGGGTAGCAGAGCTTGGTCGAGGGATTTGTTTCCCTTGGGTGTTCAAGCTGTGTGGCAGCATCTTGTACGCAGACTGAGTCTGCTGTGATCTAGCTTTGTCTAGTGGAATCCTCACTCTAGTTGGAGTGAGGGGTGGATGTAGATTGCGGATTGCAATCGAACCACCTAAAAACCGAGTGCCTCCTCTGTGGTTTGCTATTGATTTCTGTGCTCTTCATCTGCTTGTCCCTTTGCCTTCAAGTGATTAGTTCTTCACTCTCATCTATATTTCTCTGTGTACGGGTTAAGGAGGTGCGTTAGCAGTAGAATCTATTTTCCGCCTGAGTTTCTGCAAATTGGGAGTGATCTATTCATCCCCCCTTCTATATCACTCTTGCTGCGCTAACAGCCCCCTCTTGCTTTTGCCCGCGCGCCCTTTCGGGTTTTCACGCGGCGGGGTACCCGATTTTGCCTGCGACACCCTTTCGGGTTTTCGCCACAGCTGGGTTATAGCCATTTTTGCACTTGTCCTGATATAGGAACAAGTCTGGCAGGGTATCTCTATTTTTAACCCCATTTTCTTCTTTTTTTTTATTGATATGGGATACAGAAGAACTGGACCGTGAAAATGTTGACAGACCTTGTCGATGATGACAAGGATTGTACCCTGCTTCGGTTCGTTGACACCGGCTAGATGTCGAAGCAAAGGATATGGTCTATTAACAAGGATGTAAGATTCGAGTTAGGGGTAAAGATCGACCGATCTCGCTGATGATGACGAGGGTCAAACACATGTTTATTAACCAGCATAGGTTATCGCTGAAACAAAGGTGAGTTTATTAGCAAGGACGGAAGGTCCAAGCTTAGGGGTAGGGATTGACCGATCTCGCCGATGATGACGACGGTCGACCATGGGTTTATTCATCAGCATGGGTCACATGCCAAAGCAAAGATGGGATTATCAACAGGGACGTAAGGTCCAAGTGAAGGGTAGAGATCGCCCGATCTCGCCGATGATGACGAGGGTCGAACATGGGTTTATTCAAGGATTTCCGGTGGGACTTTTGAGGGTTGTCCCTTGTGGAGTTTTATCAGGTGGCGAACAGAAGAGGAATTTGGAAATTACCACTTTACTGACCTAAGCGCCCTTTCGGGTTTTCACCGAAGCCAGCCCCCTCTTGCTTTTGCCCACGCGCCCTTTCGGGTTTTCACGTGGCGGGGTACCCAATTTTGCTTGCGGCGCCCTTTCGGGTTTTCGCCACAGCTGGGTTATAGCCATTTTTGCACTTGTCCTAATATAGGAGCAAGTCTGGCAGGGTATCTCTATTTTTAATCCCATTTTCTTTTTTTTCTTTTTTTTATTGATATGTATAGGGTGGCAGGTCGAAGTGTGATGTTCGACTCCTGGTCGACAGTAGATGGCCCGTAGTGGCAACAATGTGAGAATGCCAGCTAGAACACAAAATCTCCAACCGACTCGGGTTTATTCGTTAGCGGGAAGATAATGCTAACGCAAGGAAGGGCTTTCGTGCCAATCCGAACGCAAGACTCGTAATGGCGGCGTGGCGTATTCTTTTGGAAGCTTGACCAGGGCGGAATGCCACTAGACCAAGGAGAGGGTAGCTTGGTTAGGGAGGGGTGCCACTAAACCAAGGAGAAGGTAGCTCGGTTAGGGCGGAGTGCCACTAAACCAAGTAAAAGGTAGCTCGGTTAGGGCGGAGTGCCACTAAACCAAGAAAAGATAGCTCAGTTAGGGCGGAGTGCCACTAAACCAAGGAGAAGGTAGCTCGGTTAGGGCGGAGTGCCACTAAACCAAGGAAAATGTAGCTCGGTTAGGGCGGAGTGCCACTAAACCAAGAAAAGATAGCTCGGTTAGGGCGGAGTGCCACTAAACCAAGGAAAAGGTAGCTTGGCTAGGGCGGAGTGCCACTAGACCAAGGAAAGGCATCTCGGCTAGGGTGGAGTGCCACTAAACCAAGGTAAGGGTAGCTCGGTTAGGGCGGAGTGCCACTAAACCAAGGAAAAGGTAGCTCGGTTAGGGCGGAGTGCCACTAAACCAATAAAAGATAGCTCAGTTAGGGCGGAGTGCCACTAAACTAAGGAGAAGGTAGCTTGGTTAGGGCGGAGTGCCGCTAAACCAAGGAAAGGGTAGCTCGGTTAGGGCGGAGTGCCACTAGACCAAGGGAAGGGTGGCTTGGTTAGGGCGGAGTGCCACTAAACCAAGGAAAGGGTAGCTCGGTTAGGGCGGAGTGCCACTAGACCAAGGAAAGGGTAGATCGGTTAGGGCAGAGTGCCACTAAACCAAGGAGAAGTAGCTCGGTCAGGGCGGAATGCCACTGGACTAAGGGAAGGTAGCTCGGTTAGGGCGGAGTGCCACTAAACCAAGGAGAGGGTAGCTCGGTTAGGGCGGAGTGCCACTAAACCAAGGAGAAGTAGCTCGATCTGGGCGGGATGCCACTGGACCAAGGAAGGGTAGCTTGGTTAGGGCGGAATGCCACCAACCAAGGGAAAGGTAGCTTGGTTAGGGCGGAGTGCCACTAAGCCAAGGAAAGGGTAGCTCGGTGAGGGCGGAGTGCCACTAAACCAAGGAGAAGGTAGCTTGGTCAGGGCGGAGTGCCACTAAGCCAAGGTAAGGGTAGCTTGACTAGGGCGAAATGCCACTAACCAAGGGAAGGGTAGCTCAGTTAGGGCGGAGTGCCACTAAACCAAGGAGAAGATACCTTCGACCGATCACTCGGGACATGTCGGCTGCGCTGCATGATACAGCTTAATGTGTTTTCCGTTGAGGGGAGATAACTGAATGACTCCTTTGTGGTCTACAAGGACGTAGGCACCCCCTTCATATACTCGGCGGACGATATACGGCCCGACCCAGTTTTCGACCAGCTTCCCTTTGGGGTTGGAGGCCATCACTTCTTTTCTTTTGACCATTACCAGGTCTTCTTTCTTGAATTCTCGACCCTTGACTAGCTTGTCAAAAGCACGGGCCATGCGAGCTTGGTAGAGCTGGATGTTTTGCTGCGCCCGGAGGCGTTTTCCTTCGAGCTCAGCGAGCTCTTCCAATCTTCTTTCTGCATTGGTCTGCTCATCATTGACTAGTCCGTGCTGGATGGCAACTCGCAATGAAGGAACTTCAAGTTCAATTGGCACCACAGCTTCTGACCCGTAGACAAGGGAGAAGGGGGAACAGCCGGTTGGGGTATTGTAGACAGTACGATAGGCCCAAAGTGCTTCGTACATCTTTTCTTCCCAATCTTTTTTATTAGACTTGACAGTCTTTGCCAGCAATGTGCATAAAGTCTTGTTAAAGGCCTCTGCAAGTCCATTGGCTTGAGGGTTGTAGGGGGACGATGTCCTCCAGTCGATTTTGTATTTGTCGGCCAGCCGATAAACCTTCTGGTTCCTAAAGTGACTGCCATTATCAGAGATGATTCGGCTGGGGATCCCGAACCAAAATATTACATTCTGCCGGAAGAATCTTGCAACTAGTTCTCCCGTTACATCTCTTAGTGCTACTGCCTCCGCCCATCTGGAGAAGTAGTCCGTAGCTGCTAAGATGTATCTGCACCCTGATGAAGATGCTGGTAGCGGCCCTACTACGTCCGTGCCCCACTGAGCAAACGGCCAGCTTGGTAGGGTGGGATGCAATGATACTGGAGGTCTCCTTGCCACATTAGCATGTTCTTGACACTTCTGACAAGCTTTGGCAAACCTGCAGCAATCGTCAAATATAGTGGGCCAATAGTAACCCAGTTTCTTTATCTCAATTTTCATCTTTGGGCCAGCCTGGTGTGCTCCAGCTGATCCTGCATGGACCTCCTGCATCACCTGTCCTGCTTCTGCTGAAGACAAGCAACGGAGTAGGACTTTCCTTCGGGCATCTGCCATAATTCGGAACAAGGTCCCGCTTCTCATCTCGTAAGAATCCTTTATCCTCAGGAGCTTCATTCTCTGTTCCTTTTATTTTGGAAGTTGCCGGTGTTGAAACCAGCGTAGGAGATGCTCTCGCCAATCGGGCTGCTGAACCCCTTCGATGACTGCTACTTCCATCTCTTGTTCGTCGGTCAGGACCTCTGTCACGCTGGGGACCTGTCGGCGGTTGATCACTGTTATATTTAGGCTTGTGTCTGGCGGGACCGCCAATGAACTGGCCAGCTTAGCGAGGGCATCCGCCTGAGCATTCCGGCCTCGATTGATGTGCTTAATGCTGATGAAGTACAATTTTGACATCAGGCGAGTTGCCAACTGGTGATAGGGGAGGAGCTCTTGCTTTCGTACATCGAACTCTCCTTCTAGCTGTTTTATAACTAGCATGGAGTCTCCGAGTGCTTCCAGCATCTGAATTCCCATGGACATAGCAATTTGCAACCCGATTATCAGGGCTTCATATTCTGCTTCATTGTTTGTGCATTGCTTGTTTATGGAACAGGACGTATGCACCACTTCTCCTTCTGGGGATTTCAGGACTATGCCTGCTCCTGCTCTGACCCTGGCTGACCCGGTGGCAGAGGTGTCAATTCTGGAAGCGCCATCAAAGTATAGTTGCCATAAGGAGGGCTGTACTTGCACGGCTTCTAAGGTTTCATCTTCAGGAAGCTCCGGCTCCAACGGGCAATCCCCGGGCACTGGGTGCTCAGCGAAGAAGTCTGCAATAGCTTGGCCCTTGACGGCCTTGCGTGGCACGTAGGAGATATCAAACTCCATAAGGATTACCGCCCATTTGCCCAGGCGGCCTTTGAGTGCCGGTTGAGACATAATGTACTTCAGGGGATCCTCTTTGGATACCAAGCTGATTTCATGCGACAACATATAGTGTCGGAGCTTTTTAACTGCGAAGACCAGCGCCAGACAGATCTTCTCAATATAAGTATATTTCTCTTCAGTTCTGACCAGTCTCCGACTGAGGTAATAGAGGGCTTGTTCTTTCCCTTCTTCATTATTCTGGGCCAGCATTGCCCCCAGAGAATTATGTGTAGCTGCTATATACAGTACCAACGGTCGTCCTTTCACCGGTGCGCCCAACACTGGAGGAGTTTTCAGGTAGTCTTTTAGCTTGTCGAAGGCTGCCTGGCAATCTTCATCCCAATAAAAGGGGACATCTTTCATCATCAACTTGTGAAAAGGCTGGCATCGCCCTGACAAATTGGAAATGAAACGCCGGATATAAGCCAAACGGCCCTGTAGTGATCTCAGCTCGGAGATGTTCCTTGGTGGAGGTAACCCCTGAATCACCTTGATCTTTGCGGGGTCTATCTCGATTCCCCGATATCGGACGATGAAGCCCAAGAATTTTCCGCTCGACACTCCGAACGCACATTTCATAGGGTTCATTTTTAGCTCATGCTGCCTCAGCCTCTGAAAAATAATCTGGAGGTCTTGCAGATGATCTTCTTTTCTTCTGGTTTTGACCACCAGGTCATCTATGTAGCACTCGACCTTGTGGTAGAGCAGCTCATCAAAGATTTTGGTCATCGCGCGCTGATAGGTTGCGCCAGCATTCTTCAGTCCGAACGGTATTCTCTTGTAGTGATAAATGCCTTTAGGAGTTCGGAAAGCAGTATGGACTCGGTCATGCTCCGCAATCCAAATCTGATTGTAGCCGGAAGACCCGTCCATGAATGATAGGGCCTCATGGCCGGTTGTAGCATCAATCATGACCTCGGTTATTGGCACCGGAAAGTCATCCTTGGGACAGGCTTTATTTAGATCCCGGAAGTCGACACATATCCGGATCTGTCCATTCTTCTTTTTCACGGGGACGATATTCGCCAGCCACGTGGTGTACTGATTTTCTTCAACAAATCCCACGTCAATGAGCTTGTCGACTTCAGCACAAATTTGGGTGATGAGCTCTGGCCTCATGCGCCGCGGTGGTTGCTTCACCGGTTCGGCCTCAGGGCTGATTGCCAACTCATGTTGCGAGACAGCGGGGCTTAGACCTGGCATCTCTTTGTAAGTCCAGGCGAAGCAATCCCGGTATTCTAGCAGTAGCTAAATGTACAACTCTCGTTCTTCTGGGGATAATTGGGTGCTGAGGAAGGTAGGCCTAGGGTCCTTCTCATTTCCCAGGTTGACTTCTATTAGTTCATCGACTGTGGCTTGGCCTCCGTCTTCTATCTCCGGAGGTGCCGGTTGGAGGTCGACGAAGTCCGGAATACCATCTTGCGGGTTGAGTACTTCGACTTCCTCGTCAGACACCACCAGAGCTTCTTGAGGTTTCTTTGTTTCTTGTGCTAGCGGCTGAGTGGATTGTTCTATTAGCCAATCCATTACCGTCGCAGCTCCCAAGGATGAGAGAGTAGCTTTAGTGTTTGCAGATGAGATTGCAGCCACGACGGGCTGGTGACTGTTTACTGCCAGGTTCGGACAGCATACTGGTTCTATAGCAGAAGCTGAGGAAGTCTCGCTTCTGGGACAGTTGTGTCTTCCGTAGAAGTGGCTTTTTCTTTCCGGGTAGCCGGTTCCCCTTGATTGGAGTTGACCAAGGCTTCCCTGATTGGCAGAAAGGGTGTTGAAATTGTCATTAGTAGGACCCCTGTGGAGGGAGAGACTCCTGCTTCTTGAATGTCTTCGGCTTCGCTGCTGCTAGCCGTACCAAATTCGGCTTGAAGGGCCGCTTCTTCAGGATGAACCTGCTCCCAGCATCGGCAAGGGGCCGAGGTTCCACTTCTTGATTTCCGGACTGAGCTAGTTCAAGATATTCGGCTTCCGCCAGATACTCATCAAAGGTTGCTCCCAGAGGGCTATCTTCAGTAGGGTAGGAGGCGGAGATAGTATCCACCTCGTACCGCCCACTATAATAATATTCTTCCAGGGTGAAGCCCAACCCTGGATGTTGAGAGACACGTCTCATTTACTTATCCAGATTTGCAGGATGCCACATCTTCTGGAAAGCTTCTTTGCGCTTTTGAGACTGATCGGGAGGGATGTGTTGATTCTGAAACATCCTGACCATTCGATCAGTTGTAAATGCCAGGCCTTGAACAGGAACCCGCGGGTTGGCTAGATCTTCGGGGAGGCTGCAGTCTGTGTCTTCCCGAGTGGGATGCTCCTCAGCTGTATAGAACAAGCTGCTGGGCCCATCTTCCTGTGTCACCTCCCAAGTTTTGAAAGGTTCGACAGTGGGGTCGTTGAGGCCGGAGACTGGCTTGGTGAGGCCGGCCGGGACTCCGATGCGGTCGTGCTGTCGATCGACCTGCACTTCCTTAGCTTTGGGGTATAATGCTGGGGGTGTCACCCTGCCGACATCTCCAGAAGCTGTGGTGTGGGAGACCACCTTCGGCTTGACATATCCGCGCGGCGGTGGTGGATACCAACCGTCACCCGACCTATTCTTCGACGCCCCTACGGGGGCCTCAGCTTCAGAAACCTTTTGGGGAGACCCCATATATAGGTTGGCGTCCGCCAAATGACATTCAAACACCTCGAATGGGTGGATATCAGCAAATATCCTCTCCTCCTTCCCTGGAGGCTGTATTTGATGCATTGGTGGAGCGTGGAGGGCACCACCGTATTTTCATGCAGCCATGGGCGGCCGAGCAGCGCCTTGTAGGAGGTGCGAGAGTCAATGACATGAAACTGCACCGTTGTAGTGAAATCTGCCAGGGTCAGCGTGAACTCTGCCACTCCCATAGATACTTCACATTTTTGGTTGAAGCCAGCGATACGCATATCCCCGAATTTTTCGAGATGCACATTAAAGTAGTACCTCTCGTATATTATATATGGCAGGATGTTGACTGCTGCACCGGGATCAACCAGTATTCTGTTCAGCTCCCTTCCATTCAAGTGCCCTTTCATGTATAGCGGCCTGTTGTGGCTGGCAGTAGGTAGTAGCATGTCTTCTGGAGAGAAGGTCATACTGGCTTCTGGTATAGCCTCAGCTATGCAGGCTTCAAAATGAGCAGGCGTATGCAGAGCAGTGATGATCGCCTGTCGAGTTTCTTCACTCAAAGAGAGAATTTCCCAGATCGTAAATCGAGCGGGGAGTTTCTTGAGCAACTTCATTATTCGGCTCCCAGCCCGGACATTGGAGAGCTTCATCTCTTCAGCCCATCTGGGCTTGGGGAGGTTTTGATTTGTGGGTCCAGACGGACCTGCTTCCTCTTCCTCGGACCCGGCACCCTCTTGACTGGCACCGGCTGTCGGGTCTTCTTTATTAGTTGCCGTAGGGCAAGCTCCATCTGCATTCGCATCCTCAGTAGATTGCGCTGGCTGCGGGTGAATGGCCCCAGGTGTAGGGTTAGCATCTTGGCAGGGCTGCTTCCCTTTTGACATCTTCATAAATTCGAGGAATGAAGGGACTGCCTTGCCCCCACTTTTGTTGTATAGGCCCGACGGAGGAGGGATTTGGACTCCCTTAACCTCCAGCGGAGGTGTCTTGTAGGGTTGCTCCCCTCTGAACATGATGTTGTGATTGGGTGGTGGCTGGCGCCCCCATCTTCGGCCAGACCGAGTGGCATGCGCAGCAGTTGCGGCCTCGGCTTTGCCTCCCCCAGCATGGGGTGTGAAGCAAATTTCTTCTTCTTCCTCTTCTCCTGGTAGGTTGAAGAGTGCTGACAGGGTATTGCAGGAGACAACCTGTGTTTTATTGGCCCCAGCGGCCTTTCTTTTCTTCTTCTTTTGCTTTCTCTTCTTTTTGGTTTCTGCAGGTGCCTGCCCCCAGAACAGGCTGCCTTCTTCAGGGGGTGCTGTTTCGGCTTCCTCCACCTATTTGAGCGAGAGTTGTTCTAGCTCTTGCCATTAGACGTGGTCCCGTACCAGCAAAGGTTTCAATTCGGGCTGCACATATTCCTCTAGCCCTTCAATCAGGTGCTGCAGTCGAAGGACTCCAGGATTGGTTTCCTTGATTACTGGCAGCGGAGTCTGTCTCCTCCTGTTAGGTGTATGTATTCTGACAGCTGTAGGTGGAGTGACCCATACGGGTGCTACCACTGGCGGAGCAGGCCGGGGTGTAATGCCACGGATATGTGCCCCCTCTTTTGGGCGGGGTGCCCTCTTCTTCTTGTGCTTCACAGGGATCTGCTGCCATCCCCGTTGTTCTTTCACGGGCTCCAGGAAATGGATTTCGTAGGTGCTCCGTGTGCTTGCTTCAGAGATCTCCTCAGGTAATGCCTGGTAGAGGGAAATCATGTTGACCGCTGCTCTCCTGAGAGGGGCTTCATGTGGCTGAGGAGGGTCTACTTTGTACTCTGCCAGCTCTATTTCATTCTTCTTTACCATTCCTTCGATGACGTCTTTAAAAACATAACAGTCTTCGATTGGATGTCCCAACATCTGGTGGTAGGGGCAGAATCTTGGACTATCTTTTCTTTTCAGGTCCTCCGGCCTCCTTGGCTCGGGCAGAGTGACCATGCTGTATTCTGTTACCCAGTCGAACAGGACTCGGGTCTTGTCTTTTGGAAAGGAATAAGCTTTCTTCATTTTGTCCCTTAGCGAAGGACCTTCTTTATCATCTAGAGCTTTTGCAGGTTGCGGGGGAGCCGCCTTCTTGCCTTTCTCCTTCTGCTGTTCGAACGTCTTGATATCAAGCGCATTCACTTCTTTTGGTGTGGGGCGCCGTTCTGCAGCCTTGCCTTTCTGGGCCGTGCTGGCAGCTGACGCCGGGACAGGCTTGGCTAGGAAAGTCTCCACTTCGGCCACTACATTATTCAGCCGGTCGAACGACCGTATTTCCATTCCAATCATCTTCTCCAGGACCTCCCTCCTGAGGTTTTGTTTGCATATTTGTACCGCGTCCTCCTGATGCGTGGGCCGCTTGCATCTCATTCCGAGGTTCCTCCACCTCTTGATGTAATCAAGGGCTGTCTCATCTGCCCTTTGTTTTGTTGAGTAGAGTTTGGCCACCGTGACCTCCCTCTCTATGACATGGAATCTTTCTCTAAACTTTCTCTGCATATCCGACCAATCACTGATTGACCCGGCCGGGAGGCTAGAGTACCATTCAAATGCGAGCCCTGTCAGCGAGGACCCAAAAAATTTCAGCAAATATGACTCGTCGGTGGCCAGATCACCCATAACGGTCATATAATATGCAATATGCTCCTTAGGGGACCCTTTCCCGTTGAATTTGTCAAACTTAGGTGGCTTGTTGACCCCCGGGGGAAGTCGTTTAACCGCATGGTGTTGCGGGTAGGGTACCCGATAGGCATCAAATGCGACGTAGTCGCCTTCACTTTTCTCTGCGAGCTTCATCTCAATCATCCTCTCTACCATCATCCGGTTCACGACTGTGGGATCAACCGGTTCTGGATAGAAGTGTGCCGGCTGCAAGTATGGGGTGACCAGGGTGGTCGCCTGTGGAGGACACAGCAGCGGGGGTGTCGGGTGCACCTGAGGGAACACCGGAGGTAGCAGCGACTGAGACTATGGTGGCCGCTGTTATGCTGTCGCCATGCTTGGCTCTGACGGCTGGGACAGTGTATAGAGTGGTGGAAGGTCGTCATGATGAGCCGCTCCCCGAGATGACTCACCTTGGACTTCGGGTGGTTTAGAAGCTGATGAATGTTCAGTTTTATCCATCAGCTGCTTCTTCAGAGAGTCTATCTCCCGTTGATATTTTTGTAGCAGCATCAGAACTGATGGGTCTATAGTGGTGGGGATACCTTCTATTGTCTCCCTGGACGTACCCTCAGGCAGGATGTTGAGGAGGACGTCGTCTTCTTCTTCAGCGGTCACCACATTAGTGGTCAAGACGGGGGCCTTGTCATCCCAGTGGGGGTAGACCTGAGGCTGTTTCCCTCTAACCATCATCACAAGCTCTTTTGCTGCTTCTGTTCTGCGGGTAGCTGGACCCGGTCGTGCGGCCAATTGAGCCAATTCTTGGGGGTCTTCAGGAAGCTCCTCATATCGAGTAGATACGCCAGCCATGTTGCAGGTAAAAACCTGCATCCTTCTCCTTTGTTAATAGACCCTCCTTCTGACTTGCTGCGGAAAGGTCAGCCTTTCGAACACAGAAACTCTTCTTCTTTCTTCCTGCCCGGGGAAGGCTTCATCGGCCTCGACCTCGAAGCCGTCATTATATCCATTGTCGTCGACTGACGACACCATCATTCTATCTTCCATATTTCCTTCTTCTGCCGCTGATGGGCAGTAACCTTCCTCAATGGCGACTGTCTGCATCAGTCGATGTTGTCCGAGTGAGGGATTGCCTAAGCCTCGGAAATAATTTCTGACCAAGCAGGTCATCTCTTTCTGACCCCGCTCCTGATATAGGACGGGGGGTGATTGTCGACCTCCGGCAGGAGGGATATAGGCCAGCCGAGCTCTGTCGGCTGGCAGTTGGAATCTTCATCCCGCAGCAGGGACATTGGCTTGACGGGCCGCAGCCCGGAAACTTCTGTGGCGCGGAGGATCCGCAAGCACCTCTTCTTCCTCCTTTGGGGGCAGGCCCCTTTCTCTCCTTACTTCCACCTCGTCGTTCACAAGACGGCGGCAGATAGGTGTTAGCTGGTAGGCAGGTCGGGTTCGCTTGGGAACCCACACTTGTTTGAACTTCTTCGGCCTGGGTGCCGGGCTTCCTTGACCATAGTGGCCGACTTCTTCTATTTTCGCCCTCCTTCCAGCGAGAGCTTGATAGGCATTGTAAACAGGAATGTTGGGGATGACTCGGTCTGGGGTCACCCGTGCAGTGCGTCCATCGAGGAAGATGCGCATACCCCTGACTAGCATAGATTTCCCGGACTGAGACAGAGTTCCGGTAACTACAGCAGCATTCTTGCGGACCTGGCGACGCTGGCGTCCTCCAGGGTGTTTGTTGATGACATTGGGGTGGGTCCCACGTATGACGTGGTGCACCAGACAGCTAGCAGCCGGGGCCGAAGTCTCGGACGAGTCTTTGCAGCAGGGAACCTTCAGAGGCTCCGCTTTCTCCACAGCTTCCTTGGCAGGCATTGGGGCTTCGACCTCCAGGATATCGATGAAGGCCAACCCCAAAAAGTTGGGGAAGCCTACAGCGGGAGGGAAGCTGCCGAATTCCATGGGTACCGCCAGATACCCTTAAGCGTGTCCAGCGACTATCGAAAGATCGAAGTCGACGCCAGTTATCCCGTTGATCGTCATTGGTTTGCCTGCAATGTCAAACAAGGTAATAATCAGTAGCCTTTGAGAGGGCTTTGAAGCCCGAATATCTCGGCAAAGAGATGAAAGGTGACACTGGTCCCACCGGGCGTGCCAGACTGTTTGCGACGGGATTCATCCGACCATCTTGTCATTTTGTTTCATGTATATATATGCATATGTACATGTGTACATGTCTTATTTCACGTGTCGATCAACCAATTAACTAACTAGTAATTAACTGACTAATTGACGACGCGGGCGTGCCAGTCACATGAGTGACAATTTTATGATGCGCTCATTCTGACCCGTGTCGGGCGAATGTGAGGTTCAGTCGGGACCAGCAGTCCGCCATACCATAAAGGCTATGGCGTTAATTACATCCCCCATGAGGAGGGAACACCTTTGATTAATTGCCGAGACTGCGGTCTGTCGAAGCCGGATTAAAAAGAGCTACATGATGATCATGATGAAGACATGCAGGATGCACATGTTTATCGTGTAGAAGATGCATAGTTCATGGAATTATGGATCCTCGGTACGTGGCGGAGGACGTAGGTCCGAAGACCACCGCCGCGCACAGCGAAGACTTCTGACCAGACGTAATCCGGCTTTTCTGTCAACGCCATTTGATCTACTCGAGGATGTATGCATGGAAGCACACATGACGTTCATAACTATATTAAGCATGATAACGGAATTGTGGAAGCAAATGGTGATCAACCATGTTTATTACTCCCCATCGAGAAGAAGGAAGAAGGCAGCACAAATATGATAGCGAAAGCAAAGTGCTAACGGATATGGCAATGAAGATATGATAACAATATAGTTCGGGCTCGCTAGGCCCTTCTTTTATTCAATTTATTACCAGCTATGGCTTGTTGGCATCGACCCCGAGAGACGAAAATTGCCTTGGGGCAAATGAGCGATTTAAACGGCAACATGCTACAAAACCGGCGCAACCATGCGAGAGGTAACTCATATGGTGCGATAAAACATCAATATGGACGGCTAATACGGCGCGGCCCCATAACCGGCTAAAACGGCGCGCAAGAGGATGGGGCGCGCCGGAAAGTCGCAAGGAAAATTTTTTTGATTATGAGTGTGGGGTTAACCCGGCGCGGGGGGGGGGGGGGGTTACCGCGCCGGTTTAAGGCGCGCCGGTTAAGACCGCGCCGTATTAACCCTATTTTGTTAGTTTTTAAACTTTTTTCAAGTTTATTAAGCTCCCATAGAACATTTTAGAGTTGTTTAGGCCAATTGATTGTTTAATTGGAGCCCATGGCCTTCTAGGAATGAGGGAGCAAGTCAGTGCGAGGTTCATACTCAAGCACTGAGGTAACTAAGTCCAGAACGAGCGTCTCATTAAGGCTTGTTCAATCTTAATCTGTCCAAAATTGGACAGCATCTCCCCTGAACCTGAAGAGTTGTAGGGGAGAAGCGGGCTCATGCTCACTTGGGGAACAAGCCCCTAAACCGCCGGTGTACACGGAGGCACCCAGCAAACCCCATCAGATAGGATACCCCGAGGACTAGCCTACGAGGGGCACCAGGGCTCCGTAAGGGGAAAGATAGAGAGATGAGGTCATTGATGATGGGCGCATCACCCCGAGGGCTAGCCTGCGAGGGGTGGACAACCCACAGCTTATGACTCATCCCATGGAGGAACCGACCACCAAGAGGGTGAAGCTCCGAGGGCTGGCCTACGAGGAGCATACATCTCTCGGCCTCGATTGGGTCTCAGATTGTTGGGGCTAAGCCTGTTAGGCTAAGACCACTGTTTCTATCTGCTATGGCCTTGAGGAAACATCTACCATTGAGGGGTAGAGTTCTCGATCGCCCAGCAGCTGTGTGAAGTAACGGGGAATGTCCCCCTCCCCGGACGATTAAGACGAAATAAAGGAATCTCGGAACGGTTCACATGACTATAATGCAGAGGGGTAATCAATGCACAGGCGAGACGAGCCAAACATAGAGGCATATGCTCGAACAGTTACGGCGCAGTGTTAAGTCGATGTATCTTGCAATCCCAAGAACAACTCCCACCTCGCGAGCCACAGGGCAACAGGAAGAGAGGAATCGAGGGGAGTTAGTCCCTTGACAATATGGTAGAAAGAAGCATACGCAGAAGCGCAGATCTGTCCACGGAGGGTATGCGGAGACCCTTAAATCAGACACGAGCATGGTCAAAAAGGGAAAACCCCGGGGAGGGGTGTTTCTGTAGCCCACGGTGCTTCGGGGCATGATCGGGGCTTCGGGGAAACCAGGATCAGAGAAAACGCACGGAAGACCTTAAACATACACATCGATGTAGATAGAGAAGTAGACAGAAGTTTCAAATCACTCATTCGACCTGCTGGTCCAGACATTCAAATACACATTGCCATCCCAGAAACAGGAATGGGCCACTCATTTACACGTTAAGAATCCGGCGCCGGCATCATTGCTCGGTCGCCGTTCATCATTCGCAGGGGAAAATACAGTAAAGAAAAGAAATCACAGAGGAGGGGAGGGGTCGGCTCATATCATTGCCATCCCTCCCCTCTCTTGCTTATAGTTGGTAGACGGAGACTCCGAAAGAAGAAGATTCACGAAAAGCAAAGAGAGATAGACGCCGGCGCCCACCTGTTCTCAAAACAGAGTATCGGCCCGTTTCTCCTTCTCCGGCTCTGGAGGACTTCAACCAGAACAGAGGAAGACGGCCGTCGAAGGACGCTTGGACAGAAACTCCTCTTCCAAGAAAACTCTCTCTCCTTCCGAAGGCCTCTCTCGAATGACACTCTTCTTAACCTTCTGTCTACCCCCTCCTCCTGCTTCTCAGCTCTTTTTCTCTTGTTTCAAATAGCCATCTGTATATATACATGATCGAGCTCCAAGCCTCATATGGCATGAAGAACTGCGCGCCGGGAAAGGCTTCATGGGTCTTTGCGCGCCGGAATAGCCAGACCCTGGATGGGGTTCAGCGCGCCGGGATAGAGGGCATCAAGTGAGGGGCGCACCGGTTTAGGGAGCGCCGGGCTAATGCTCCTCGTGCGCTTCGAGCCAGTTGATGAGTCCGGGGATGATTCCGGGGGTCACCGTGAACATTTATCTTGCCAATGCTCCTTGAAACTTCGATGAGATGTCTTGTAGAAGCTCCCAGGTTGACGTACGGCCATTCTCGAGACTCCAGATAGCTTTGATTTGATCATACGGGCTTTCCGCTGACACGGCCTTCGGCTCTATGATTCGCGCTGCTGGCTCGATCTGGCTCGTGCCCAAAGCTCCTTAGGGGGTGGTGTAACACCAGGGATAGTTCCGCCTGAGCTGGGTGATCATTCGGCCACTAATGGGCCCATCCTGGCAGGGTCGTACCCATGCCAGGTGATCGGGATCTTCTGCCGACAGAGCTTTTGGTCCTCCGTCTCGGAGAGCCGGGGGAACTCCTTCATCTTCGGGAGAACCTCTTCATATGGTGGGGGAACCACCGGATAGACCGTCGTCCTTGATCGGACAACGGGTGCAG
Source organism: Amorphophallus konjac (assembly GCA_022559845.1). Classification (NCBI taxonomy): domain Eukaryota; kingdom Viridiplantae; phylum Streptophyta; class Magnoliopsida; order Alismatales; family Araceae; genus Amorphophallus; species Amorphophallus konjac. Next base: position 247,475,216 of record CM040128.1, on the reverse strand, counting down.
TGTATGCGGCATGACAAAGTCGATGCCAGTTCATTGGGCAGGCTTGGTCGCACTGCCGGTTGGTTGACGAGTTTGTCTCGGCTCTCCTGAGGTGAAGCCCCCGTGTCCACATGGAGTGACTCGAGGCTCTGTCAGCTTGAGAAGTCTTCAATATGTTGATCTTTATCAGCTTCCGTACTTCGGTGGGCCGGGTCATTCGTCCTTATGGCTTGGTCACCGACGATCATATTTTGAGTGCCAACAGGGCACCGTTAATCATGGGCAGTCAGCCGTAAGGCGCCACCTTTAGATGCACGCCTTGCTTTGGGTAGTTTTTTTAGTGAAAGGGGATGGAACGAGGACCCCTAGCCAGTGGCTTAGACATCCCGTTGATGCTGCACTAGCAATGTCTAAACTAAAATCTAAAAAAAAGTTGAATATTTCCTAATCAAAATCTAAAAAAGTTTGAATATTTTCAAATTTTCAAACAAAAAAAAATTCAGATATTTTTAAAAATCCATAAAAATTCAAATATTTTCAAAACTCATAAAAATTTACATATTTCAAAATTCAAAAAAAATACATTATATTTGGTTGATGGTGCTTTTGCAGGAACAACAACTTTGTAAGGACCAAGAGCACGGATGAGTCCTCTCCATTCGTTGCTATCTATCTTTCCATTCTTCCCTGTGATGTTTGATATCTTCAAGATATGCCACGTTGGGCATCAATTGATCACATCTTCATGATTTGCTAGGCATTACTTCGATTATTCATCTCCAAATCTTTTTAATCAATTCCTGCTGATTTCACTTGATCACTCTTGCCGCTGGGCATTACTTAATCCTGATCATTCAAGTGACTGGCCAAGTTGTCATCCTCATGACAAACAACAAACAATTATGCTATGCTGTCTATGCTTTAATGATGCTATCTATGTTAAATGTTATTCATACCTTTCACGTTGTGCACGCTTGAATGCTATTCATGATATGATACATACATGCTATTAATGCTTTGATACAAGCTATATTTTCATGTTACTCAATGCTATTCAATACTTTCATGCTTGAATTCTATCCCTTCTATGGTTACAATGCTTTAACGCCTTATTCATTGCTTGTTATCTTTTATATCTTGGCTAATGAATTTTTGAGTGCAGGAAAGAAGCTCTTGATCCCACCATCTCAGGCCCCACGATGCTTGCACTGCATATCTCAGTTCCCACCATGCTTATTGTTTCACCATCTTCCCCCTGTATGCATTTTACTATATGTTACCTACACTACTAGATCATATCAAGGACCTTGTGGCTTTGATAAATATGGAATATGAGTTCCCCTTCATCAAAAATGATGACGATTTTAGAGGCGTCTTAGTCATACAGATATGCCGTTGAGCCGTCCAAGACTAGGGATGATGGTTCCCTTTTGTGAGTTGGTGCGCGGATAAACGGGCTTCGGCTTAGCATCAACTCACGAATGGGTTTCTTGACCCAGTCTCGACAGTTTAACAATAGTATCCTTGATTATCTTATATTCTCATTTACTTTACTTTTCCCTTTAAACACAGCATGCATTCATATAGGAATTTGAATTAACTTTGGAAAACCCTTCTGATAAGCTGATTTTGAAGGTAAAGATAATCCTGATTTTCCATGATAAGAGATATTACATTCCGAATTGTGTCCTCAGTTCGCCTTGTTATCATTTTGGGCCGCTTCCCTGAGACCTCCTTTGTTTAGATTTCTATCTCTCGTTCAATTCCTTTTCCTTTGATCCACCTTGGTTGCAGCACGTCTACATTGGCTGGTAGCCGCTCCCCAATGGTGAAACCTACAAGTTTGTGACCTGGGGTACTTCCACCGCATTGGAAGTTGATCACTCTTTTTATCTCCTTCGTGCTCTCGTGCACACTCCTTCTTTATCCAAACATTGTTGCTTTCATTGAATCTCCTCAAGATTGCATCATTCCGAGCTTTTGATTCAATTCCTATCAAGTGATGTTGGTTGAGTGTCTCATCACACTTTGGTATCTGCTCTTCAGTTCGCTCTCACTTTATTCCATTCCATTCCATTCCATTCCACGTCTCTTCACTCCATTTTATTTCATTCCACTCTGTGTCACTCCCTTGCAAAGCAGAGGCCAAGGAGGGACAACTGTAGACACGCCAAATTTGACATCATTTTGAGCATATCTCCTATCGCACTGCAATGCCCCATTTGACCCTCAAATTGACTTATTTGAGTGGTTTTCCTCTCTTTTCTTGAATATCCAACTTCCCCCAGGTTTTACACATCTTTTCCTATTTTTTCCAGATTTTTCTGACCTTTTTGTCTATTTTTTCGGGCCTTAAATCAAATGGTGGCAGGGACCCGGGCGCCATTTAGATAGCGCCCAGGAAGGGGGCGTCCATTTCCAGATGAGTCCAGTTTGGCCGTTTTCGAAATCTATGAATTAGCGACACTCCGGAAGGTCGCCAATTCTTTAATAACAACCGTCCGGAAGGGCGCCAATTCTTTTATTCATATTTTGAGCCGAATTCGAATTATTTTTGATTTCACGACTTCCTGGAAGGTCGCTATTTCATGAGCGCCCGGTTGTAAAGTCGCCAATTTCCTTGCCTTATTTTGAGCATTTAACTTCATCCAAAACTGGTGACCACTTCATGGGCGCCAATTCTTTTCTAATTTTGAAATGTCCTAATCTGTCTTAAAATGTCTCAGAATGGGCGGCACTTCGAGCAGGTGCTCTTTTAATTAGCAACCACTAGGTCTGACGCCATTCCTTATAGAATTTTGATTTCGAACAGAACCCCTTCCCTCTCTCACTTAAACTCATTTTCCAATTGGGAAAGGGTTCCTATGGCTTCCCAATGTTGTAGGGACACTTGGAGGAAGGATCCCTCTTTCCAAATCCCACCAAAACTCAGTTTCATAATTTTTATGGAATTAAACTCCGAATTTCCTTTCCCTTCCTCACTTAAACTCCTTTTCCACTTGGGAAAGGGTTCCTATTTCTTCCTAATGTTGTAAGGACACTTGGAGGAAGGATCCCCCTTTCCAAATCCCACTAAAACTCAGTTTTCTATTTTTTATGGAATTAAACTCCGAATTTCATTTCACTTCCTCACTTAAACTCTTTTCCACTTGGGAAAGGGTTCCTATGGCTTCCTAATGTTGTAGGGACACTTGGAGGAAGGATCCCTCTTTCCAAATCCCACCAAAACTCAGTTTTCTAATTTTCTTGGAATTAAACTCCGAATTTCCTTTCCCTTCCTCACTTAAACTCATTTTCCACTTGGGAAAGGGTTCCTATGGCTTTCTAATATTGTAAGGACACATGGAGGAAGGATCCCCCTTTCCAAATCTCACCAAAACTGAGTTTTCTAATTTTCTTGGAATTAAACTCTGAATTTCACCTCTATAAATAGGACCCCTCTCTCCCTTGTGTAAAAGGGCATCAATATCAATCCAGGGGGTGGTGCTACTAGATTGAAGCCTCAAGGAGGAGGCTCCCATGAACCTACAAGCTTCATCCATGGAGTTCTTCTTCCTCCCTTGAAGATCTTGAAGTCAAATTGGAGAAAACCACTAAGGTTTCCCCCTCCTATCTCTCTTTTTTTTTGCCTTAGTTAATTACATGCATCATATCATATTCTTCTTTTATTTTTTTTATCTCAATATTGAGATCTTCCCATGTTGTGCACTCTAGCACATCTCCCTTAGTGCAACACTTGCACATCTCCCTCAATTCTTCATCATACACCATATTTTACCTACCCTTTTACATAGGGGTTTAAAGGCCAAACACCAATAAGGTGTGTTCATATCCATGCTTTCTATGTCTATATTTATATTTGGATTTGATGCTACACATCTTGATTTCTAATCCATGTTTGTTTATTGGTGTTTGTTAATTTTGCAAGGGTAATCAAGCTAAAGGAAAACTCTCTTCATCGGCCGGCCGATAGAAAGAGAAGGTACACTCACAATCTCTCTCGCTTCTTTTAAGGTATTCTTCGCGATCCCTCCTATTCTTTATTGTTATATCTTTGAGACTCTCGCGTCTCTGGCGATCACCCTCCATTAGCATCCTACACATGCTCCCCTTTCTCTCTCTTCCCATGCTGTTCTAGCCATATTATCCTTTTCTTTTCTTAAGTGGATTTTCTTAGATCTACACCACCCTCCTATACCCCTTATGCACCCTCCACGAGTCAGCCTTCCGCTACATATTCCTCTGTGAATCCACCCTCCGTAAGTCAATTTTCAAGCATAAAGGAGAATATTTTGATAAAAGTTAACAAAGTCTGATGTCAGAAAACTATTACCAATCCAAGTTACATTGCAAATTTGGGGGAAACTACACTACCTCCACTTTGAAAAATTCTTAGAACTTTCCATGTAGAAGATGAAACTGACGACCTCTGGATTCCAACAGCCCTTGAATCGACCTCCTTCCAGGTTGACATGTTGAAGTAATCTACATGTTATGGACAAATTCAAAATTATAAGAATTACTCATTTATAACCTCATAAAAAATCCAAAAAAGTCTGTGTTCTCCAATAGAAACCAATAATATTGTCATTCGTTGAAATAATTTAAAGTTAAAGGAGCAAGCATAAGATAGAAGAATCTGGATTACTTCTAGTCTAGCAACCGGTGCAAAAGACTCATCAAAATCAACTATACCCTTTGGCTACAAGCCAGACCTTGTTCCTAACCACCATTCCTATGTCATTTAGCTTATTGCTGAAAGCCCATCGGGTTCCAATTACGGGATGATTTTTAGGACGCGGCACAAGAGACCACACCTCGTTGCTTTCGAACTGGTGTAGCTCTTCATACGTAGCTTGGATCTATGATTCATTTTGAAGAGCTTCAAGAATGTCCTTAGGCTCTTCTTGAGAGATTAAAGCCATCAGATCCTCTTTTTCCACTAGCCTTAGTGAGGATCTAGTGTTTATACCATCTACAGGATTACCAATGATGTTTTCAATAGGGTGATCCTTCAAGAGCGTTGAAGATCTAGGCAGTTTGGGGTGTTGCATTTGTTGCTCTTGGAGTGTTTCAATTGAGGGATCCTAATCAACTTCATCCTTGCAATGGATTCCTTTAGTTGATTCATATTTGACCTAAGATGGTCCATCTTCACTTGAGTTTGAGAATGTGATCTGCATTCAAAATTGAAATGACTTGATTTGTCGGTCTCAATTCATATTCAGTAAAAATCACATGACTAAGCTAGCGACTCCCCCTTAACATGTGCAATAGTTTCTGAAATGTTCAGTGAAATTCTAATGCCATATGCAACCTTTGAATAATTGACTCATAGTACTAGATGGAGAACTTAGATATGAAGATCACCTCATACGTAGTGATAGTTTCCAGACAGACTTAACCTACCCTTCCACATGTCACCATTTGATATATCATGTAGTCATATGCTGAATGTATGAGGATTGCAACACATTATGACATGAAGACAAATTATTCAATCTCCTCCTCAGCTAGACACTATTTGACAGGTGATATGCATAAAAATATGCAAACAGCTATGGATGGAATGTACATACAGACATATGCATAGTTACATAAAGATACATCATAAAGCAGATGAATTAACACATAGCACAATTTCTGCAGAAAGCGAGAGAGATATCACCTGAATGTTCAGATTTCAAAATTTTCTTTTTACCCTGACATATGCCGCTTGGCCCGTGTGCCTTACCTTCTTGACTAAAAATACATTTCAGACTTCTTATTGCCAAGGCACACCTGCAATTTTTTTTTCTCATTTTACATTCTTAGGTACCCAAATCCTCTTGGGTCCTTGTGGGTTAGCAGCACTATTGGCAAGTGGCTTCCACTTTTTGACACCATTCAAATCATCTTTTTTCATCAAAAAGCAATCATTCAACTTGTGACCTACTTTACCATAGTAGTCACAATTCACATATGACCTGACAGAATTTTTATTCAGGTTATCAGCATGCTTCCACATGAATGGAAAAAAATTATCTTTGTCAAGATGAAAATTCATTTTCTTCTTCACCAGCCAGCAATGTGAAATAGTATGACCTATTTTACCACATGGATTACAATGCATGAAAGGTTTTGTGGTAAATGACTGCTTTACATTTTTAAAACCAGATCTATTCCTGCATGCTTTCAAATCATCATTTTTCATAATAAAATAATCATGCATCGAATGTCCATGTTTTTCATAGTAAAAGTATGATATTTTCTTTTTGGGTGCATGTGTGTGTGAAGTAGGAGTATGTTTAACATGCACAGTGGTGCTAGCAGTATTTTTGAATTTTTGTTGCAGGTTGATTTTCTGATTTTTATTTTATTTTTGAATCTTTTGGACGGCAGACTACTTTGGGGGTGAAATTGAGGTACTGGCTATATTTGAACTTTGAACAAAAGAAGTATATACCTTGTTCTCAAAGGACTTCTTATTTACAGGATTATAGCCAAGCCATTCTCTTTAAAAATTCACTTTCATGCCCAAAAGTTTATCCAGATTATCTTTTCCATCCACGAATTTAGACAGTGAATTATTTAAGTCTTGAATTTCACTCTCTAAAGATGTGATACGCAATTCAGCATCAGTAAGTTCTTCTTCATATGTAGCAAGCCTGACAGTCAACAAAGCATTAGCGGTCTTGAGGCTATCTAATTCCTATTTTAGTCCATCCACATTTTCACACTTATTTACAGCCATAGATTATCATTTTTCTAGAACCAACAATCTTTCCAATATGGTTGTGTTTAGTTCCTTCAAGTCCTCATTTTCTTTCACAAGCTTTTCATTTTCCTTAGCTAGTCCATTGTTTAGAACCAGTTCATCCAAAAATTTCTGATCATTATAGTCATAGTTCAATTTCATTTTTAACTCTTTTTTCGTTTCCTCACATTCAGAGATTCTAGCAAGAAGACTTTCATTTTCGAATTTTGTGGATGCGACTTGTTCTTTATGTAAATCTAACTCGAGAAGCCAAGACTCAGACTTCTTTTTCAATTTCTTATATTTATTTGCAAGCTCGTTGAATGCATCCAATAACTCATCAAAAGAGATATTATTAGAATCTGATCTTGCCTCTGAGGATGATCCACTCTGTTGATCACTATTGTGATCGCTCATACCTGCCATGAGACATTTGTCTGTTAGTATTGGTGATCCGCTTAGAATGAGATCCAGAGGGGGTGTGAATGGATCCCACAGAGACTTTTAAGAAATTTAAGAATAATCCACGTTCTAAACCAATTTGAATTCACAATTAAACTCAACTGGAAGCGTTCCTAGGCACTCATCTATCGAAACAGATAGACAATGAAATAATCACACAAGAAGGAGATTTTTAGGTGGTTCAGTCTCTACCAGAGACCTACGTCCACCCCACACTCAGACCTGAGTGTGGCTTACTGCTGTCTAACAGCTTGAACCGCTGCGCACCACAGCTTACGTACATACCGCTGAGCACCACAGCTTGCTGTCCGAGGCATCCACCTCGCCCGCTGAGCATTATAGCTTAGCTTTGTTGACACACAGCTTGAGGAAATCAAAAATGGAAAAAACAAAAGATGAATTATAGCAACGGAAAGCTGGAAATATAAACTGAAAAGTATAGCTCACGCAGGAGCAGATATGGCTTGGATCTGATCCAAAAATCAGTAGAACAGATCTTCAGATCTTCAGATTCCTCTCTTCACTCTTGCTCTATGTCTTCCTCTTCCTTTCTCACTGCTATGTAACTCTCCCTCGTCTTCTTCTTTCTAACTCTCACTAAAACTATAGTACTCTGCTTTCTTCTCTGAGCACCCTTCTTCTCACATCAGCGTTTTCTTTCTTTTCTGAATTACTCTCCTAGATTCCTCTTCTCCTCTGAAAAATTCTTCTCACAAAATTCCGGCAGATCTCGCCTTTTATTTTTCAGCTTCCGTTCTTCCTCCTTCACTTCTTCTTTTTCTCTTCGTCTCTTCGTCTCTTCGTCAATCAACCTCGACTCATCTTTAGAGATCCCTCTTTTATACTAGAGAATCAGATAGGGTGGACCCTACTGAATTCTCTCCTAGCGAGTGGAGGGAAGACTCCCGCCAAGACTTCTCATCTAATAGATGGAATAAGTTGTCCACGTGTCAGATCTGGTGGTTGAAAGAAGAACACATGGATGAGTCTTCTTGGAGAATAAGTATCTCCGAATCACGTGTTTCAATCATTTAATCTTGGGTCACGTGCCTTGATGTTCCACTTATCTCATAAACCTGATACTTGCATTAATCCTGCCAATCAAAGTAAAGACATTTAGTCAAACACTTGGCATACGGAGTTCATACTTAGATAATTAAGAAATCTTATGCTCAGACCCGTCATATAAATGTTCTGAAGAATGCCGTAGTGTATAAAACAAGATGCACTGACTTAAAGCGTGCACATACCTACATGTGCACAGACTGCACACTATGCGTAGACCTTGAAGCCGGAACCTGATAAGTAGAATTGGAAAAGGATGCACCGACCTAGACAAGCACAAACAGAAGAGTGCACTGACCAAATCATGCACAATCATAGACATGCACCGACTAGGAACATGCACATGACAAACCATGCAATGACTTCTCTTATGCATATGACAAATATGCACTGGCTTCTTACACGCGTATGGCAAAATATGCATTGACCTATATACGCTTAAGGTAAAACATGCACCGACCCTTATATGCATGATACAAAAGGTGCACCGACCTCTATACGCTTAAAGAAAAATATGTACCGACTTTTATGTGCGTGTTACAAAAAATTGCACATACCTTTATATGCGTAAGGCAAAACGTGCACCAACTAAATGTGCATTCTACAAAAACTGTGCCGACCTTGTGTGCTTCCCTTGAGAAGCGTGCACCGACCTTGTATACATTCATACAATATTTGCGTAGACCTAATGTGCAGGCATACAATATATGCACTGACCTATATGCTGACCTTATATGTAGACATGCTAGGTATGCAATGACCTATATGTTGTCCTTACATGCAGACTCACAAGGTATGCACCGACCTATATGCACAGAGGAAATGCACACCAACCTTAATATGCTCTTGAATGATTATGCAACAACATGTGTTCTGATACTAAGACACAAAATAGATTTGATTGAGGTATTTATGCATTTCAGTCTTAACATGATTCATTGAATGTCATTATCAAACCAGGGTTCCAACAATCACCTCCTTTTTGATGATGACAACTATGAGTCATGTATGACTAAAAAGAAGAACACTGAATTTAACAGCTACTTTTCACACAATCATTCAACTAAGCACTCAATCAAGTGTGATCACAATTTTTCAATGACATTCATTGTTTTTCATTTTATTCAACCAAGATTCATTGACTGACATGCATGGCAATGACATTCAAGACAAATATGCAATACTGACATTTCTGTGTACACTAAGAAAAGGCAAACTGATGTTTGATTGAGTATCTCATCACACAAGAGCTTTTGACACAGAAATTCAGAAATTTGACATTCTCATTCAAAGCTGTAAAAATGCAAACTCATGTTTGATTGAGTATCTCATCACACAAGAGCTTTAGACACAGAAATTCAAAAAATTGGCATTCCCATTCAAAGCTATTAAAAGCCAATACACGACTCTCTTCTATACCAAGAACTGTCATACAAAAGACCATCAGCATCTCCCCCACCCTAGACCAAGAACTGTCATACATGACCGTCAAAAATTCTCCCCCTTTGTCATTATCAAAAAAATAAGAGGGGTGATCTCTTAGATATCTACAGGACATGTTCTGCTGGAGCTGGCACCTCTTGAGCTCCCCCTCCTTCAGGGTGGTGTGCTGCTAGAAGTACTGCCCCTCAGAGGTATTGCCTGTGGAAATGGTATTCTTTCTACTTTTGTACCGAGAGCTACAAATTTGGTCATCACTTTCTGGTCATTTTGCTGAACTAGGGCATGAAGCTCTTTGACATTAGATGTCATGTCTACAAACCAGTTTTGCATCATACTTGTAATGCCCCAGAATTTTTATAAATTATTTCTGGAATATTTAAGTATTTTTGGGGAATTTTAAATGATCAAAATGGATTAATAAATATTGGGTTAAATAAATCCTTATTAAGACCCAATTGCGGTAAACCATTAACCAAGCCTATTTAAATGAAGCCCAAAAGACTTAAGGACCAAGCCCATGAAGTTTGGCCCATATTCTAGAAGGTTAATTGGTTTATTCATGAATTATAGGGATAAATAGCCATTAATTAGATAATTTAGTGGATAAGATGAAATTAGAGTTTGATCTTATTCAAATTCGGTACGCAGGACCTGTAGCGGTCTATCGTAAAACCGCTACAATCATCTGGCAGACCAAGCTTCGACCGCTATTTCATGTCAGTTCTATGAATTAAAGAAAGAGCATAAAGATGGGATTTTTGCTAGTCTATCCTTTAGAGATCGAGATAGAAGAACTAGTAATCATGTTGAGGACTCCCAGAAGTCGATCTAAGGTTTAACAAGGACTCTAGAATCGATCTAATCCTCAAACCCTAGCAAAACCCTATAAATATGACCTAGTTTTGACCTACGCGACCCTTACATTGGCTCGCGTGGAATCAAGGTAAGACGACATTATTTCAGGTAGGATCTTTAGAAGTTTTTATTTCCAATATATATGACTAACATCTCCAAAAATTTCGTGCTAGGAGATCAAGCACACAAGGAGATAGAAGCCTGTAAAGTTGCTGGTTCCACCTTAGTGACCCAGAAAACTGTGCAAAAGTCCGGTGAAGATCAAAGGATTAGAGAACCAAATCGAGGTATTTAGCCTAAGTGCCTTTAGATCTTTTTATTCCCCTTAGTATCTACTTCTTACCCTCCAAATTTCACATCATTAGGTCAAGAGAGTAAGGAGTTAGAGTAGCTTGAAGTTGCTAATTTGTCACAAGGAGTGCAAGGGACTAAGGGTAGCATCTAGCATCAAATTCGAAGTTTAAAGGCTTTAGCAAAGGTAGGTCATCTCATGAACGGCTAAAACATCACTCTAGGGATAAAAGCCCTCTTATTACACTTGATTTCATGCTTTATAGATCGTGAATTTCATGTTTTATGCATCTAGTGTACATTCGTGCATATTTTTAGCCCTAAATAAGTTAAGAGGAACTTTTTTGTCAATTCACAAAAACCCATGCATATTGTTAGCTTAACCTTCATTTTATCCTGATAGGGAAAGTTTATATATGATTTTCAGACATGATGTGAGTTTAAAACCTTAGAACCCTCTTATTTAAGTTACTATCTGTCGTGCTCTAGCGGCTTAGACTTTGACCACCATCTCTCTGTAGCGGCCTTACGATGAACCGCTAGACACTTGGTAATCTCATTTTCATGAAACCTCTGGTGGACCGAAAATAGACCGTTAAAGTTACTTTGGCGGCCTTACGATAAACCGCCAGCGTCCTGTAACGGCTCTATGATAGACCACCACTGTGTTGTTTTCTGTCAACCCGAGATAGATTTATAAACAGCCATATAACTTATAATTAAGCCTAGTTAACTATATAATAACATATTTTAATGGTATTTATTACTCTGAGTTTTAATTCCTGATTCATAGATAGTGAGTTCATGTTTCTTTATGGTACTTAGGATTATTTTAAGCATAAGGTATTTTTTGCCAAAAAACCATATAATTTTATATTAAATTATGGTTTGAATGCTTATATTGACGAGATTTAACGTTGATTTCTCACTCTACACATTCTATTCTTATCTCAGAGTCAATTTTCTGTAAGTTCATGGCATATATTCCGGTATATGACCATTAGTTACACACTTTGCACTATAGGAACATAATCTTGGACATGAGGACCTCTCCTTTGGATATTCCTTCCAATGGACTAGGAAATCTTGTTTCAAGGCCTCCGTAATTCTCCGCGAGCTTGGGATTTCAACTAGGACGCCGAGTTGGTTGTACCATTAAAGCCCAATTGACTAGAATGCACTTATACCGATGTTTTATTTCTGGACCTTAGCGGACCAATAATTGACCGCCATAGTCTTCTAGCGGGCCTTATCTAGACCGCTAAAGGGACCTTAACGGATCTACCTTTGACTGCCAAAGACTCCAGAGAGCCTATTTTCAAATATCGAACAGTCTTGTACTTAACGGTCCAAAACTAGACCGCTATAGTCATGTGACGGCCCAGTTATAAACTGCTAAGTTTTTTTAGTATCTGTTTTGACCCCAAAGGGTTAATATTTCTATGATTCTAGAAAGATTATGGAGTTCTGGGACATGTCACCTTAATCAAAATACTTTAACTAAATTATAAAAGTAAAGAAATGTGCCGTTATGCTGTCGATTTATTTTTATGTCATAACCTAATCATTAAAGTATTTATTGAAATTCCTTATTCCAAATAGAAGCATTCTTATTGTTGATTACTTTATCATGAACCTATTGTTGAAATGGTACATTCTTGGCCATATTATTTTACATGCGTGGAAGTAGTTTGATTTATACTTGAAGATGCAGTTCGAGCACTGATTGTGTTCAAGAGCTCTATGCTAGTCCCCTCGGCTGATTGTCGGAAACATACTATGTTGATGATAACAAACCCTCATCCTTTGGGGTCAAGTTGTTTGAGTTCATGTGTAGTTGGGTAACGAGATTCTCGTGTGCATTCGGCTTGGTTTGTGCATGGTATATGCTTGAATTGTCACGTTCTTGACTTGAGTTGTTTTGTTCAGCAAACCAAGTTTGAGAATCATGAGAAAACACAACCTCGACCCTTCAAGGTAATTCCTAGACTTAAACCTTTCAATTCGTGAGTTTTAACTTGGTTATTCCTGATGCTTTGCAGGTGTTTGGTAGACTATGTGTGAATCTGGTCGACCTATTTTGAACAGAAATCAAACAGAACTGGACTGATCTTCAGATGGGGCTTATTGTTTGAGATCGGTTGATCGATGTGTGAATCTGATCGACCTAATTTGAATAGGAAATCATAAAAAATTGGACTGATCTTCAGACAGGGCTTACTGTCTGAGATCGGTCGACCGATGTGTGAATTCGATCGACCTAATTTGAATAGGAAATAAAATAGAACTGGACTGATCTTCGGACATGGCTTACTGTCTAAGATCGATCGACCAATGTGTGAATCTATTCGACCTAATTTGAATAGGAAATTAAACAGAACTTGACTGATCTTCAGACATGGCTTACTGTCTGAGATCGATCGACCGATGTGTGAATCCGGTCGACCTAATTTGAACACGAAATCAAACAAAACTGGGCTGATTCTCAGATAGGGTTTACTATCTGAGTTCGGTCGACCGATCCAGTGAATTGATCAACCGAAATCATGCATGTTTCCTTTTCCAAAAATTTAGCATTCTAGTTGATTGAGTCTGGTCGCCCGACCCGAAGGCCCTGTCGACAGAGTCCAAAAAATGGATGCTCCATAAATGATGAATCGAGCACGATTTGTTCAATATTTTTTACCAAAATCCATCCAAAACCCTAGATAGCATAAAATGGAGGTTTCCTGAGGCTACTGGGACATCAAGAATCAAGGAGAAGTGAAGTGCAGCAGCCACCCTGCATTATTGTTTATTCTTCTCCACCAGTTGTGCTTCAAGGTTCTACATCCGAAGGCGTACAAGTGTGGAGGTTGTAAGAATATGACTTACAACTGTTGAAGGTTCCCACATCGAGCTAATAAGATCTAGAGTGCCAGGGATCATGGGAGAACTGCATCTACATGTACTGCGGTGTGCGTGAGGTGTGATCGACCATGCTACATTGGATAAGACATCGTGGCCGATTTCTACACAGGGGGGTCTACTTGTTTTGTTCTCTTCATCATATCACCTGTGTTTTTACGTTTCCTTACATTATACAGACACCATTGAGCATGTGTTGTGTGCGCCGTCATTGCGTGCACGTGTTGGCCTTGGGCTGTGTGTGTGTTTGACCCTCGGGTCGTGTGTCCCACTCAGGACTTGTGTGTATGTTGCAGGACTCCATTCCTAGTGTAGTTAAGCCTCACTACAGTGAGGGGTGGACATAGGTACGTGTGTTTGTGTGGCCAAACCACCTTAAAATTTTGATTTCTCTCGTGGTGTGTGATTGCATTACTATTAATTTCTGTTCAAGGAGATGATGACATACATAGCCTAATTAATTCAATCGTGTGGGTATCTCTTCTCTCGGAGAGTGCGGACCATATATAAAATTCGCTTTGTCGAGAGTGTTTTTGATAATGACAAAACTTTATAATTATGCGTGGTTCATATTATGACAAAACTTTTTATGTTTTGGAACTATGATTTGGAAATGTATAGTGATGGAGGAACTTTTGCTTTAAGTTCATGATCATTGTATTGCTCCGAATGAGAAAAAATGCATTGTTAAATCTCAATATCAATCATATTTTGGGTGATGGATTTTATAGTCTTGATGAGTTCTTGATGGTTCTTAGATTTGTTAAGATTTAATTTCCCCTCATGGTTTGAGCTTTTGATCCATACACTCATAGCTCCTTGTGGTTTGATGAAAGTGAATATCAATTATATGAAGTCTTCATACTCATAGTCTTGTTAGTGGCAATCTGAATGTTCAAACCACATCTTAGGTGCTTAATAGGATTGAAAGAGGGCCAAAGTTCATCTAAATGCAAAACCAAGGTATGCAATTTTTGATCTAATTGATTTTAAGGGCTAACTGCATTTAATTTTATGTTTCTCAGGTGAACAGGTCGACCTGAGCAAAGGGTCGGTTGACCTAGACCTCAAGCTGCCAGTAGGGTCTGGCCGGTCGACCGACGAAGAGGTTCCGATCGACCAGATTTCCCAATACCCAGCGACAGGAATCCTTACAGAAATTGGTCGACCGAAGCCTAATATCGGTTGACCGATGGGACCTGTCGACCGAATCCAAGGTTTGGTTGACTGATGCCGACATGGCATTCACATGATTCAAATCGAATTTGACGTGGCCCACACATGGAATGTCCTCTAGGCCAGGAAATATGTCCAAAATACTCTCAACTCGTTCCCTGTATTGCGTGAAGGTTAAGGGAAGGTTTTAGAAAGGGTTTGGATGTCTATTGACTTCTTAATCTTATACAAAAACTTAAGTTGCAAATTTGGTAAGTAAACTCCTCCGAAGTGAAGATATCCTCTGAGAGAAGACTTGAAGAGCAAGAAGAAGAGGAGAAGGGTGACCAAGGCTTCAAGGGAGACCAAGATTCGGCCATCCCATGGGTGTACAAGAGGTTTGATCATGTCGGAGCTTCACCTTTTCATTCTGCATCTGAGAAGAGAAGAACACCACCAAAAGAAGAAGAAGAGACTCGGAGAAGAAGAAGAAGAGGAAGGAGCAGTTGTAGGCAAGTGAGGAAGAAGTAGTAGGAGAAGAGGAAGAGAAAGAGACCAGCACCAAAAGAAGAAGAAAAGCCTTCAAGAGTCATCATCTTCCCATCATCAGCTGAAAGCTTCAACGAAAATGAAGGGGAAAAATCATATCACTACTGCTACTTTGTTTTTGAGGTTTATTGTTTATATTTGAACACTTTTTCTTAATTGTAATTCTGAAATATTCTGTGTGTGGTTGGGGGGTTGGATCTCTGCGTGTGTGTGGGGGGGGGGGGGTAGTTGTGTGACAGCGATTGTTTGGGAATTTGTCCTCGTGTTTATTGCTGCATTTGCAGCGTAGTAAGCCTCACCGGGTTTGGTGAGGGGTGGACGTAGGTTGGCACTATGGTGCAACCGAACCACCTAAAAAATTGTTGTGCCTCCATGTGATTGCCTGTGTGATTGTCCATTTTCTCTATCCCCATTCATAGGTACATTTCAATATTATCCCACACACCATGGCGCTTCAGAATTTATTTGGTTACTACACACATTGAGTAATCTACACACACCTTATTAAGGTTGAGTTTATTTCATTAAGCCACATGCAACAGTACTAAGAATTTGTCACTACTGTGTCGATCTACACACATTTCGAATGCAATCCAACTGTTTGATATTTTTCTTTTAAGGATGATAGGATAATTAAATCTTATAATTGTTGAATCTAAGTGTAATTCATCAGGCTTTAAGTGTTTGAGTTGATTCTGTTGTGTATTTGTGTGTCATCTTTTAGTTTTTAGTGACTCATTGTCCTTAAAGGGGGCAATCAATTCACCCCTCCCTCTTGATTACGGTTGTACTAAGGGAGCCAACAATTGGTATCAGAGCTTGGGCTCTGTTTCATCTAGATCTAATGATCTAAAAGTAGATCCTTGTGTAAATCTACACGTGTCCGTCTGCCAAACAGTTTTCATTAAATTCTTCACTAGTTTTTAATGGTTCTAATTATGCACTTTGGATAGGAAGAACGTCTGTGCTCATCAATTCTCATGATCCTTCACTATGGAAACTTGTGTCTCACGGTCCTTACAAATTGCCTAATGACAAATCAAAATGGTCTGCTAACCATATGATGAAAAATAGTGATAATCTTAAAGGTTTGAACATGATGAAAGTTGTTGTCGATCATAACTCCTTTCCCTTTATATCTGATTGCAGCACAACCAAAGAAATTTGGGATGGCCTGATCAAACTTCATGATGGAAAGATGGAGGATACATGTTTGATGGCAAATAACAATGATCATGTAAGTGAGGAAAATCAAGAGGTAAACTCTGAACTTGATGAAATCTCTTTTGAAGATTTGATGGATGCTTATGATGATTTGTTGAGCAATTACAAGAAAATAAAATTTGAAAATAAAAAATTGAATTTTTTTTTGAAAACACTACTTATGTCTCTCCTTGTGAAAAATGCTCTGGTCTTAAGGAAATGAATGAATCCATTTCATTTGATGTTGACTTGCATAAACAACAAATTGGGTGTCTAAGAGTAGAAAATGAAACTCTTGTAGGTAAAATTTCAAAATTTAAAGAGATTGAAAAATAACTTCAAAACAAATTGAAATCTATGTCAAATGATCAAACACTTCTTGATGAATTGATACAGAATAATAAACTCGTTGATGAGAATTAAAGATTGAAAGAACAAAATGCAATGTTGATTGATAAACTAAGTGCATATGAAAAAGAAAAATGCATTATTGATAATGACTTAGAAAATTTGCATGAGTTAGAGCAAGGAATTGAGAGTTACAAAACTATGAATGGTATGTTGAGCGATAGACTTGCTACTCGTGAGGAAGAGATTGCTGGTTCTGAATTTGCATATTTCATCTTTGGAAAATGAAATCAAAGATTTAAATGATTCCTTGTCAAAATTTGTTATAGGGAAAGAAAATTTAGATAAAATCTTGGGAACTAAAGTCAACTTTCAGAGAGAGGGGCTTGGCTACACCCCTGTAAATAAAAAATCCTTTGAGCATAAATTGGTCACTTCTTTTGTTCAAAGTTCAGATGTAGCTAGCACATCAAATATTCCCCCAAATCAACCTGCTATTTAAAAAACCCAAAAATAGAATAATCAACTCAAATGAAAACCAATTTAAAACAAAAATAGAAAAACAACTCTACTTATTCTAGTGTCCATGTTAAAAATCATGTTAAGCACTCCTTTGAATCAAAAAGAAGAATTGTTTCTTATTTTTACTGTGGACTGCATCGTCATATTATGGATGATTGTAATGTGAAGAGAAAAGATGAGTTGAATACATGCAGAAATAAAGTTGTTTTTGAAAAACAAAGAATGTTTTCAAATACGAAAAGTATGTTCCGAAAATATAATCCAAACAATAAAAATTTAGTTAAAAGAAATCTTTCTCAATGCTATTATTCTTGTGAAAAATTTGGTCATACCATGTCAAATTGCAAATCAGTCAAAAGAGAAAACAATTTTCATGCTGGAAATGTTAAATTCTCTGTCCATCAACAAAAATTTGCTAATCTCATGCACAAGATGAATGTGAAATCTCATGTATGCTATTATTATTGTGGTGAATATGGGCATCAAATGCATGATTGTTTGTGCATGAGAGATAATGAATTGAATGTAAGAGAAAGGAGGAATATATTTGTTAGAAGTCCCACTAATCCTCAAGGATCTAAGAAGGATTGAGTACCTAAACTTTTAAAATGAGAATTTTTGATGTAGGGATGTCTTGAGACTGTATAAAGGTTGGTAAGAAATGGCTACTTAAAGCACAAATTTGGTAATAAACTTTCAGTAAACGAACTGCAATAAGTAATGGTGTTTTTGACAATGTCTCATTTTTGGTTGCTTTATAGTTCTAGTTAGTCATTGAGAACTTTTTTGTCCATAGTTAGTCTTGTTTAGACAAAGATTTATATTTTGTTTTATTGGAAAAATCATTGGTTGAGCTGTGATTTAAAAAGTATCTGATTATCTCGTATATCAAATGGTGATCTGCAAAAAGGAAAATTAAGTCTATCTAGAACTCTCACTATGCGTGACTCCATACTCCGCCTAGTACCAAAACTCAGAGAAATCAAATGACTAATTCATGAGGGAATTTTTGTTTGGTATGGTGTTAATGCTGATTGGAGAGTGGGATTTCTGTAGCCCATTTAAGAGCGACCGAATTAGGTCCAGCGAGACCAAATGAGGCCCAGCTCATCTAAGTGATCGCCCCGCAGGGCCCACTTAGCATAAAAGCCCAATATGTCACGCCCCGAGTCTTTATTTCAGCGGAAGACTAACTCGGGGAGCGGAAACAGCCGGCATGGTAAGCCTCTTGCAAGCAAGAACGACCAGAGCGCGAGACAATCACACACATAAATGCAATTGCACAGATATTAATCAAAGTCTAACTTTATTTCATAAATGATCAAAGTATTCCTTTACAGTAATCACCTTTCATTCTACTAGACTCAAGAAATAGGAAAAATTACATTGACTCCATCTAAACAATATAGACTTCCTAAGTCTTCACTCATCTTTATTCACTCTCGGATCCGCTACTTGAACCTTCCGAATCCGAACCCGATTCACTATCATTTCCTGAAAAAGATTGGAAATAGGTAATGAGCACACTTGCCCAGTAGGTATCTTCGCATCAACATGAAGGCACTATTAAAGTGATTAATATTTTTGCTCTAAAGAAATAAGACAAAATCATGCAATGCGATGATCACGCGATTAAACCATAGTAACGAGATAATCATACAAGATAGAGTGAACAAGAATGAATAAGAATAAATGTAACAAGAACAATGATATTGGCCTTTTCATGAACAAGAATGTAACGAGAATGCACTATCAAGCCACATAATCAACACTCCAGCATCTTATGCTTATGAGCAAGTGCTTCGTGAATTTCTGTGGAATGTCGAGCAAGAAAGTCATGTACAAGAACTTGATCATGCTGCATCGCGTTGTGATTTTTCACTTCACGAGCCATGGATAATTCACTTATTTATAAAGAAAGTACTCCCAGCGTAATGCGACGCCAGTAGTATCATACCCCATGGTTTATAAAATAGTATGTTTCGACAATCAGTCGAAGGGACTAGCATAGAGCCCTTGAACACAATCAGTGCTCGATCGCATCTTCAAGTATAAATCAAGCTCTTACCACGCATGATAATAAAGTATGGCCAAGAATATAGCAATATCAATTAATGAAAATCAATGTATGAACGCTTCAATTGGAATGTGAGGAATTCAAGAAATGACATTTAAACAAGGTTATGCTCATAAAATAAATTGACCGCATAACGGTACATTCTTTTCTCTTTCCAATCCTTATATTAAGTTTCTTGATTAATATTCTAAGTTCTAGACTATCATTAGTTCATCTAGAACCTTTGGAATATCAACCCTTGGGTCAAACCTTGGATTAACAGAATAAGGACTATGATGATCGTTTACTGGGCCGTTACATCATGTGACGCTCCAGTATACGGCCGTTACAATGATCAGAGTCCAGAACAATCAAAATAGACTCAGAGAAATATGACGGTCATGCAATGGGCCGTTACGTGATTCTGACGATCCAATGTAAGGCCATTACATTACTAGATACAGAAAACAACGATAGTGTATTCTAGTTAATGGGCTTTAATGGTACAACTAACTCGGCGTCCTAGTGAGAATCCCAGGCTCGCGGAGAATTACGGAGGCCTTGAAATAAGATTTCCTAGACCATTGGAATGAATATCCAATAGAGAGGTCCTCATGTCCAAGAATATGTTCCTATAGTGCAAAAATGTGAACTAATGGTCAACATACCGGAGTATGTGCCATGTACTTATAGAAATGACTCTATTGATAGAGAAAGAATATATATATATATATATATATATATATATATATATATATATCGATGTGAAATGTGAAATCATGATAAAACTCTATTAATACATCATTCAAAATCATGTTTCTAATTATAAAACTATAGAGTTTTGGGCTCATGAAATTAACATAACTTAAAGTAATAGTGAGATACCAAAACGTGCAATACCTATCATAATGATTAAATAATCTCAAAGTCACGTAATCAGGTTAACACTTAGGTAACTAGGCATAATAATAAGTAAATCTGACAAGTTTCCAATCTGTCTTGAGTTGACAGTACACAGGCACCTGACGGTCTAGACAAGAGTGTGACAGTCTATCGAGCAACCGTTACAGAATGTAACGCTCCTGCGTAGATGCGTCATAGTCAACAGAGAAATCAATAGGCAATCAGGGACTGTGACGGTCCATCGTATGGCCGTTACTTGAGTGTGACGGTCCTACTATGGTGCGTTAAAGTATCTGCTGACAGAAAATGATATGAAACCTAAGAGATCAACTCGCATCATGTCTAAATCAAAATACCATGTCTATTCTAGGCATGATAACAAAGTATAGGCTATCTATATGCATGGGTTCCAGTGAATAGACAAGATAAGTTCTTTTATTTCTATTTAAGGCTAAGAGATGTATGAAATGCATGGAACTATGAAAACATGAAATTGATGATCTATGATGCATGAAATTCAGTCAAATCAGAGGGCTTTTAGTCCTATCAAGATGTTTTTTCCATTCATGAGATGACCTACCTCTTGTCTAGGCTTTAAAACTTCTAATTATGGTCTGAACATCGAGCCCTAGTTCCCTTCTTCCTGTGACTTTTCAGTAACTTCCTTGGGCTCTAACTCCACGACCTCCGACCTAAAGATGTGAAATTTGGAGAGGAGTTAGTCTAAAGTTTTATAAACAAATACTTCTAAAGAACTTACCCGAGATTATGACTCCTTACCTTGATTCCACGCTAGCAAAAGTAAGGGTCGCGCAGTTCAGAACTAGGTCATATTTATAGGGTTCTAGCTAGGGTTTGAAGATTAGATCGATTCTAGAGTCCTAATCTGCTAAAACCTAATCTCTAAGAGTCCTTAGTAATGTTATAACTCTTCCCAAGTTGATCCCTAGTGGATAAGATCATCAAGTTCCCATCTTTTTATAAGTTCTTCAACTTGCGGAATTCACAGAGTGTAACGGTAGTAGACCCATGCGTTACAAGCATGTGACAGTCGCGCGATAGACCGTTACATTCAACGTATATAGAGTTTCAAATAAAAAAAACTATTTTATTCATTTATCCATATAATTATCTTAGATAATTAGTCTTTATCCTTTAAATCTGTGAATAAGCTAAATAACCTTCTAGAACATGGGCCAAACTTAATGGGCTTGGTCCTTTAACCTTTTGGATAATAATTAGATAGGCTGGGTTAACTATTTTAACCTAATTGGGCCTTATAATGACTTATAATTCTACTAATCTATTTATAAATTTATTTAGGCCTTTATAAATTTAGAAAATTATTTTATAATTCAAAAATTATTTATATAAATTCTGGGGCACTACACCCTCCCCTACTTAGAAGAATTTGGTCCCCAAATTCAATACATGGATTATGGAAAGTGTACTTACAGTTGAATAATTCTGGAAATCTTCTACGCATAGATTCCCTTGTTCCCATGTTACTTCATATGGCCATGTTTTCTTCCATTGGATCTAGACCATAGGAATAACTTTATTCCTTAATTGACGCACTTCCCGATCCAGAATCTTTATTGGCGTTTGCTCATATGTCATATCTTTCTGAATCTCCAGATTATCATAAGTGATAATGTGGTCAGGATCATATACATATTTCTTCAGCATAGAGACGTGAAATACAGTCATAAACTCCTGCTAACTGTGGAGGTAAAGCCAATCTATAAGCCACTTCACCGACCCTTTCAAGAATTTCAAACGGACCAATGAATCTTGTAGTTAACTTTCCTTTAATGCCAAATCTTCGAATACCACGACCTGGAGAAACCTCAAATATACATGATCTCCTACCTGAAACTCCAAGTCACGTCTTCGATTGTCGGCATAAGACTTTTGCCTATCTTGTGCCATTTTCATTCTCTCTTGAATGAGCTTGATTTTCTCCATAGAATCCCTGTTAAGGTCGGGGCCTAGAAATTGCTTTCCCCCTATTTCATTCCAACATATTGGTGATCGATAACTTTTACCATATAGAGCTTCAAAAGGTGCCATTTGTATGCTTGCCTGGTAGCTATTGTTATAAGCAAACTCTACTAGAGGTAAGTGATCATGCCAACTACCTCCAAAGTCAATAGCACAAGCCCTGAGCATATCTTCTACCACCTGATTTGTTCTTTCCGTCTGACCATCAGTTTGTGGATGAAAGGCTGTGCTGAAATTTAATCTAGTCCCTAGTGAATGTTGTAGGCCCTTCCAGAATTGCGATGTAAATCGGGGATCTCTATCTGATACAATAGTGACTGGAACACCATGTAATTTAACAATCTCTCTTATGTATAATGCTGCTAGAATGTCCACAGACCATCGACTTTTGATTGGTATAAAATGTGCGGATTTAGTCAATCGATCTTTAATTACCCATATTCCATCATGTCCACCTCTGGTCTTGGGTAAACCCATAATAAAGTCCATCCCTATACTCTCCCACTTCCATTCGGGAATAGTTAAGGGGTGCAGTTTACCTGCGGGTCTAAAATGCTCTGCTTTAACTTGTTGGCAGGTTAGGCAACGAGACACGAAATCAGCTATCTCTCTCTTCATATTGGGCCACCAGAAACTTCTTTTCAGATCTTGATACATTTTTTTACCTCCTGGATGAATGGAGTACTTGGACTTATGTGCTTCATCTAGGATTAGTTTCTTCGTAGCCTCATGATCTGGTATACATATTCGGCCCTTAAATAACAATCTTCCGTCATTGGAAATAGAAAAATCTAGCCTTTGTTCAACATTGGCCTTAATTTCAGTAATATAGGATCATCATCTTGTAACTTGACCAAGTCCTCTATTAATGTAGGTTGAGCTCGAATATTAGCTATGAAACAATCTTCTTTTTTTATGTCAATATCTAAGTTCAACTGAGCAAATTGAGGAACAAGGTCGGTTACACTAATCATAAGACTTGATAACATACCCATTGGTTTTCTGCTGAGTGCATCTGCTACAGCATTTGCCTTGCCAGGATGATACTGAATAGCAAAGTCAAAGTGTTTGAGATATTCTAACCACCTCCTCTGCCTCATGTTAAGCTCTTTTTGAGAAAATAAATATTTCAAGCTCTTGTGGTCTGAGTAGACCGTAAACTTCTCTCCATAAAGATAATGACGCCAAATTTTTAACGCAAAAATAACTGCTGCCAATTCTAAATCATGTACAGATAATTTTCCTCGTGCCGTTTCAGTTGTCTCGAAGAATAGCATATTAATTTTCCATTTTGCATGAGAACGCATCCTAAGCCAATGCCAGACGCATCCGTATACACTTCGAATCCACCACCCTCCATTGGTAGTGACAAAACAGGGGCGGTTGTAAGATGATTCTTAAGAGTTTGGAAATTCTTCTCACATTCCTTTGACCAGACAAATGGATTTTCTTTTCTGGTGAGTCTAGTTAAAGGAACTGCTATCTTTGAGAAGTCCTTAATGAATCTTCTATAATAACCAGCTAGACCTAGAAAACTTCGTACTTCAGATACAGTCGTTGGCCGACTCCAATTCTTGACAGCTTCTACCTTAGAAGGATCCACAGTAATACCTTCTTTTGAAATAATGTGACCTAGGAATGAGACTTCCTCGAGCCAGAATTCACACTTATTGAGTTTGGCATAAAGCTTGTGTTCTCTAAGTGTTTGCAAAGCTATCCTTAGATGTTCTTCATGTTCTTCTTTTGTCTTGAAGTATATCAAGATATCATCAATGAAGACGATAATGAATTGATCAAGGTATGGCTAGAAGACACTGTTCATAAGTTGCATAAATACTGCTAGGGCATTAGTTAACCCAAATGGCATTACCACGAATTCATAGTGGCCATAACGACTTCAAAAAGCTGATTTATAAATGTCTTCTTCTTTAATTCTAAGCTGATGATAACCTGATCTAAGATCAATCTTTGAGAAATATTCTGCTCCCGAAAGCTGATCGAAGAGCTCATCAATATGCAGCAACGGATACTTATTTTTGATTGTAAGCTGATTTAGTCGCCGGTAATCGATGCATAGCCTGAGAGAACCATCCTTCTTCTTGACAAATAGAACCGGCGCACCCCAAGGGGATGTGCTAGGTCTAATGAAGCCCTTATCTAGAAGTTCCTACAACTGCTTCTTTAGTTCTTTAAGTTCTGTGGGGGACATCCTGTAAGGGGCTATAGAAACAGGTGCTGCTCCTGGGATGAGTTCAATAATGAAGTTCACTTCCCTCTTGGGAGGTAAACTAGGAAGTTCAGATGAAACACGTCTGGGAACTCATTTACAATAGAGATGTCTGCTATGATAATCTTCTCGGACTCTGTAATAATGACGGAAGCAAGAAAAGCTTCACATCCTTGCGAGATGAGCTTGCAAGCGTGAAGTGAGGATATGATAGTGGGGTGTTTCTTGTATTTGATGCCAAGAAAAGAGAATCTTGGAAGATCAGGTTTTCGAAAGGATATTATCCTATTTCGACAATTGATATAAGCATCGTGGTCGACAAGGCAATCTACCCCTAAAATGGCATCATAACCTTTCATGTCAAGGCATACTAAGTTTGCGGGGAGGTTGTGACATACTACTATCACTTCGCTATCAAGATAATAGTTGGTAAGCTTAGTTCCATATCCTAAGGGTGTGAAAATAGCAAGATCTGAAGGTAAGGGAACTGATGTAATTGACAATGTTTTTGCCAAAGTAGTGAGATAAAAGAATGAGCGGCACCAGTATCAAATAGCACAAATGCAGGACGAGAACAAATTTGAAGAGTACCTTCCATAAGCCCATCATCCTTGGGCGCTTCCTCTTCATCTAAAACGACATTGAGGCGAGCCTGCCTCCTGCGTCCATTACCAGATGACTGGTCCTTCATAAGGGGGCAATCCGGCATGCGATGCTCCCTGCTCCCACAACGTAAACAAGCGCTGAGGCGCTTCCAACACTCCTCAGCCGAATGGCCAAATTTCTCACATAAAGTGCAAGTCGTGGCGACCTGCTCCTTCTCTTCCTTGACTTTCTTTTGCTTGTGGGAACTTCCACTATTCCCAGCCCTAGATCTTTTATTACTATCACGACTTTTGTAGGGTTCTGTGATACTAAATTTCTTTTTCTTATAACACCGATCAGAACGTTGGCTCGACTCTTCTCCTTTTCCTTTTAATTTCTCGACCTTCTCTAAGGTCCTTTCACATAAATATGCTCGTTGAACCATCTCCGCATAGGTACGGATGTTTTGGGTCCCGAGTTGCTGGATGAAGCCGAGTCGTAACCCGTCCATAAATCGATTTGCCTTCAATAAGTTGGTGCTGATAAGATGTGGTGCGTAAGGTGCTAGCCTTGAAAATTGTAGTTCATGTTCGGCAACTGTCATCATTCCTTGCCGAAGAGCGGTGAACTCCATAGCCTTTTGTTCCTTTACGTGCTCAGAAAAGTACTTGGCACGGAATAGGGTAAGAAAATCGTCCCATGTATGAGGTGCATTGGCCGGAGGTGCCGGAATCGACTTCCACCATGTACGGGCATCTTTATTTAGTTGAAATGTTGCTAGACGCACCTTCTCCTGATCAGTGCATTGAATAACGTCAAATATCCTATTCATCTCATCGATCCAATTTTCGGCCACATCGGGATTTGAAGATCCATAGAATCGCGGAGGATTTAGACTCCGAAAGTTACGATGTAGGTCACCAGCCCTTGCCCCTGTACCACCTTGCGCTATAGTTTGCAATGCCTGGGTAAGGCCGGCAACTGTTTGTTGCATACCATCCCAATCTACACGATGAGCCATTTGTAAGATAAGGTACCTGAGAGAAAATAACAACTTGTTAGTTCTCATGAAATTAGAATGAACAAAATAAATCTTAAAGCTAATTAATTATCTTATCCCGGGCTCTACCCACTTCTCACATGGGTATGGAAACTTCTTCCTTAGTTCATAGGTAGGGGCCCTTAAACCTTGGACTTATCCTATGACATGATTCTTTCTTCCTAAGTCCAGAGACTTAGGCTCTGATACCAACTTAACTGTCACGCCCCGAGCCTTTATTTCAGCGGAAGACTAACTCGGGGAGCGCGAACAGCCAGCATGGTAAGTCTCTTGCAAGCAAGAACGACCAGAGCGCGAGACAATCATACACATAAATGAAATTGCACAGAATTTAATCAAACTCTAACTTTATTTCATAAATAATCAAAGTATTCCTTTACAATAATCACCTTTCATTCTACTAGACTCAAGAAATAGGAAAAATTACATTGACTCCATCTAAACAATATAGACTTCCTAAGTCTTCGCTCATCTTTATTCACTCTCGGATCCACTACTTGAACCTTCCGAATCCGAACTCGATTCACTATCATTTCATGAAAAAGATTAGAAATAGGTAATGAGCACACTTGCCCAGTAGATATCTTCGCATCAACATGAAGACACTATTAAAGTGATTAATATTTTTGCTCTAAAGAAATAAGGCAAAATCATGCAATGCGATGATCACGCGATTAAACCATAGTAACGAGATAATCATGTAAGATAGAGTGAACAAGAATGAACAAGAATAAATGTAACAAGAACAATGATATTAGCCTTTTCATGAACAAGAATGTAACGAGAATGCACTATCAAGCCACATAATCAACACTCCAGCATCTTATGCTTATGAGCAAGTGCTTCGTGAATTTCTGTGGAATATCGAGCAAGAAAGTCATGTACAAGAACTTGATCATGCTGCATCACGTTGTGATTTTTCACTTCACGAGCCGTGGATAATTCACTTATTTGTAAAGAAAGTACTCTCAGCGCAATGCGACGCCAGTAGCATCATACCCCATGGTTTATAAAATAGTATGTTTCCGACAATCAACCGAGGGGACTAGCATAGAGCCCTTGAACACAATCAGTGCTCGATCGCATCTTCAAGTATAAATCAAGCTCTTACCACGCATGATAATAAAGTATGGCCAAGAATATAGCAATATCAATTAATGAAAATCAATGTATGAACGCTTCAATTGGAATGTGAGGAATTCAAGAAATGACATTTAAACAAGGTTATGCTCATAAAATAAATTGACTGCATAACGGTACATTCTTTTCTCTTTCCAATCCTTATATTAAGTTCTTGAATATTATTCTAAGTTCTAGACTATCATTAGTTCATCTAGAACCTTTGGAATATCAACCCTTGGGTCAAACCTTGGGTTAACAGAACAAGGACTGTGACGGTCGTTTACTGGGCCGTTACATCATGTGACGCTCCAGTATAGGGCCGTTACAATGACCAGAGTCCAGAATAATCAAAATAGACTCAGAGAAATGTGACGGTCATGCAATGGGCCGTTACGTGATTCTGACGGTCCAATGTAAGGCCGTTACATTACTAGATCCAGAAAATAACGATAGTGTATTCTAGTTAATGGGCTTTAATGGTACAACCAACTCGGTGTCCTAGTGGGAATCCCAGGCTCGCGGAGAATTACGGAGGCCTTGAAATAAGATTTCCTACTCCATTAGAAGGAATATCCAATAGAGAGGTCCTCATGTCCAAGAATATGTTTCTATAGTGCAAAAATGTGAACTAATGGTCAACATACCGGAGTATGTGCCATGTACTTATAGAAATGACTCTATTGATAGAGAAAGAATATATATATATATATATATATATATACATATATATACATATCGATTTGAAATCATGATAAAACTCTATTAATACATCATTCAAAATCATGTTTCTAATTATAAAACTATAGAGTTTTGGGCTCATGAAATTAACATAACTTAAAGTAATAGTGAGATACCAAAACATGCAATACGTATCATGAATGATTAAATAATCTCAAAGTCACGTAATCAGGTTAACACTTAAGTAACTAGGCATAATAATAAGTAAATCTGGCAAGTTTCCAATCTGTCTTGAGTTGACAGTACACAGGCACCTGACGGTCTAGACAAGGCGCGTCACAAGGAGTGTGACGGTCTATCGAGTAACCGTTACAGAATGTAACGCTCCTACGTAGATGCGTCAGAGTCAACAGAGAAATCAATAGGCAATCAGGGACTGTGACGGTCCATCGTATGGCCGTTACTTGAGTGTGACGGTCCTACTATGGTGCGTTAAAGTATCTGCTGATATAAAATGATATGAAACCTAAGAGATCAACTCACATCATGTCTAAATCAAAATACCATGTCTATTCTAGGCATGATAACAAAGTATAGGCTATCTATATGCATGGGTTCCAGTGAATAGACAAGATAACTTCTTTTATTTCTATTTAAGGCTAAGAGATGTATGAAATGCATGGAACTATGAAAACATGAAATTGATGATCTATGATGCATGAAATTTAGTCAAATCAGAGGGCTTTTAGTCCTATCAAGATATTTTTGCCGTTCATGAGATGACCTACCTCTTGTCTAGGCTTTAAAAATTCTAATTATGGTCTGAACACCGAGCCCTAGTTCCCTTCTTCCTGTGACTTTTCAGCAACTTCCTTGGGCTCTAACTCCACGACCTCTTGACCTAAATATGTGAAATTTGGAGAGGAGTTAGTCTAAAGTTTTATAAACAAATACTTATAAAGAACTTACCCGAGATTATGACTCCTTACCTTGATTCCATGCTAGCAAAAGTAAGGGTCGCGCAGTTTAGAACTAGGTCATATTTATAGGGTTCTAGCTAGGGTTTGAAGATTAGATCGATTCTAGAGTCCTTAATCTGCTAAAACTTGATCTCTAAGAGTCCTTAGTAATGTTATAACTCTTCCCAAGTTGATCCCTAGTGGATAAGATCATCAAGTTCCCATCTTTTTATAAGTTCTTCAACTTGCGGAATTCACAGAGTGTAACAGTAGTAGACCCATGCGTTACAAGCATGTGACGGTCACGCGATAGACCGTTACATTCAACGTATATAGAGTTTCAAATATATAAAACTCTTTTATTCATTTATCCATATAATTATCTTAGATAATTAGTCTTTATCCTTTAAATCCATGAATAAGCTAAATAACATTCTAGAACATGGGCTAAACTTAATGGGCTTGGTCCTTAAACCTTTTGTATAATAATTAGATAGGCTTGGTTAAATATTTTAACCTAATTGGGCCTTATAATGACTTATAATTCTACTAATCCATTTATAAATTTATTTAGGCCTTTATAAATTCTAGAAAATTATTTTATAATTCAAAAATTATTTATATAAATTCTGGGGCACTACACAATAAGCTCACTCGGGATCAAGCACTTCCTAGGCGGCCAATAGGCTCGGAAGGCCGAGCATTGGTCGATCGGAGGAAGACCCACACCCGACCTATCGCCCTAGTCGGGATAAGGGCTGGCGCCCAGCG
This sequence comes from Amorphophallus konjac, assembly GCA_022559845.1. Taxonomy (NCBI): domain Eukaryota; kingdom Viridiplantae; phylum Streptophyta; class Magnoliopsida; order Alismatales; family Araceae; genus Amorphophallus; species Amorphophallus konjac. The sequence goes on along the minus strand of CM040128.1, from coordinate 247,445,336 downwards.
CCCACTCCGACCGAGCCTCACCCGAGCTACGCCTATCGCCCGGGACAGGGCTGGCACTCTACACGCGTGGGTCGATCGACGGATGCTTATCCATGCTACCATTGGGAGCTCTTTTTGGTAGGAGTTTACGAGGATAAGGGGGCCCATGACTCCTCAAGGCTATAAAGAGCCCATGACGAGGACGTAAAGAGCCCACGTCGAGGACGTAACCCCCGCCTGAAACTCCTCAGCTTACGGGACTCATAAGGCTGGCGCACTATTTAAACCTGGGACTCCCTCCAGCAAAAGATAAAGCCACCACCTACCTAAAACTCCCTGAGCAGGAACCACTTCACCACCTTGGTGGAGAGGGATCTCGTGCATCTCCTTCTTCCTCCCTTCATAGCTTCCACCTCTGCTCTACTGACTTAGGCATCGGAGGGTTTTCCCCAGGGAACCATCCTTTGCCCCCTGATCCGTTTCCCTTCCTTGCAATTCACTGTTCGGTGATCATCTCCCCCAGCTCAGGACCAACGCAAGATCGCCCCTCTTCATGTAGCGCCGTCTATGGGAAATGATCAAAGAGCCAGTATGGTGCGAAGGAGTATAAGAAGGAGGTCCACCGGTGATAGGGGAAAACCCATGGTGGTGGGGGGAGAGGCCCCCTCTCAGGCCACACAGAACCCCCCCTCCAACGCCAGCACCCGAGCTGGCGAGCTGCCTCCGCCGCGGCGGTGGAGCTACCATCCAACGGGGGTGCTGACGCTTTCCAAGCCCTCAACGCAAAACTGGGCATCCTCATGGAACTCATGACGACCCAAGCGGCCAGGGAAGGAAGGTCACGCATACCTCCAGAAAGCCCTCCCCGTGGAGATGCATCCCAACACACTGCCGGAGGCCGCTTCACCCTCCAAGGGCGGCGGCTTATTCGCAACAGGTCAGGAGGACCTTCCCAAGCCCCCCCTCCGGAGCAAGTGGCCTCCTCCACATTGAGAAGGGGAAAACCTGGGGCACGCCATCTGCACCCAGAGACCGAAGTCCCTGGGGAACACCCCGATAGCCCGCCAGCACGCCCCCCTATCCCCACGGCGCAACAATAGCCGGAGTTATCCCTCCGACTGCGAGAGTTCGAGAGGCGCTTCGCAGAGTAGGAGCGCGCCTTACGCACCTTGCAGAAGACCTCCCCAGCGGAGGACGAGGAGAAATCCCCATTCTCCGACTACATCTTGAAGGCAGAGATATCTCCCAGAATCTCCATTCCAACCTTCAAGTCTTACGACGGCTAGGGTGACCCGGCCGACCACTTCGACAGTTTCAACACCCTGATGACCCTTCACGGGACATCCGACGCCATCAAGTGCTGAGCCTTCGTGACCACCTTGGTTCAAGGTGCCCAAGCATGGTTCCGGGCCCTCGCCCCTAGATCCATCCGGGACTTCAAGCAATTGGGATGAGTGTTCAAGGAGAGTTTTACCCGCAACGGCCCCCCAAGGTCGGTAGCGGGGCTATTGGCTCTCAAACAAACACAGGGGGAGAAACTCTGGGCTTATATCAACCGATTCAAGTCAGAAGACCTGAGAATCCCCCACCTAGATGTTGCCTCGGCCATAACCGCACTGACCGGAGGCACCCGGGACGAGAACCTCCGCCGCTGTTGACACCCGTTTTATGACCAATAAGTTGGGTCATCTCCTTGTTTATCCATATGATGCTCCAAGTTGTTCACTCTTCATTGAGTTTCCTTCGTCGGTTTGAAGCCTGTTTCTTGGGTCTTCTCTCCTTGGTTGAGTGTGGTTCCTTGTGGCTTTTCATTGCATGGAGCTTAGCAAGCTTTGCACCTATTTTTATCCTCATTGTTAATAACGGTCCTCCCTGGGGGCGTTACTTCCATATAACGCATGATCCCTGGGCCGTTACTTATTTGAAGAGTCCTTAAGTTTGAGGCCTTTGTTCTAAAGCTTATCCTCTTGCTTATCCGTTGAATGTAATGGTATGTCGTGCAGCCGTTATTTATTCTAACGTGTCCAGCCTTGGCCGTTACTTTCCTACGAGAGTCCAACTTATTTGATCTTCTTCCTGTTGATCTTATCTCTTTTGAGATAAGGTTGGATGTAATGGACTTTCACTGGCGCGTTATTTTCATGTAGCGGTCTGTCGACCAGCCGTTACATATAACAGAGAGTCCTGGCAGTTCAGGCCTTTTCTATGCTACTCCGTGGTCGAGATAAGAGCTTGAATTGTTGATTTCTCTTCCAAATCTGATCCTCAGAACCTTCTGTTTGTTTCTATGGACTCTTGGTGATATTATCTTCAAGGATTTGCTAAGAGTTATCCTTTTATCTTGCTGGATTATCCTCTGCTCGACCGGAGAGTTTGAGGGTCTATAAATAGCACCCTTAACTTCATGGCCCGAGAGAGGAAGATCTGGAGTTCGCGTCGAAGTGCTGCCACATTCTGGAGTCACATCTGACCAAGGAGAATTGTCTTTCACGTTCATCTGCTTCACGGTGAAGGGAGTATTCGTTCCATTGGTTTTCAAAGTTCATCATTACATATTGTGTTCTTCCTCACCTCCCTTTCATTAAAAGCATTGTCCCTCTTCTTTCTCCATGTTCTCCCTGGTTTTTCATCATCTAAACATCCTCCTATCTTTTTAAAAAATGCCCAGAGGGGTTAAAAAACCAAAACCTGCCCGGTACTTTCCTTTCCTTTTGCATGCTATTGAGTTTATTGAAGAATTGATGCTATATTGTTTAAAGGGCTAATTTGGGTCTGTTTTCTTGTGTTTTCACGTTCTTTGGCAGGTTTACAGGTTCACCATACGAGGCCCAAGTCTTCTGGCCGGCTGGAAGAGTTGGAGTTCAAAGAATTCACAAGCTATTACTGCAGGTTATTTGACGGTCTTGTGCAGGCGCGTCAAATTCATATAGCGGTTCATCGAGCGACCTGTCACTTCCTAGTGACGCGTTGGCTTTCGGCCGTTACATTCCGTTGATCTACAGATTTCCCTGATTTTCTCTCTCCCGTGGGCGGGTGCTTCATCCACCTATTTCCAAGGTATTTTCAAGTCTTTGGCTTGTTTTTACTTTGGTGGTGATCACGTTCTTTCTTGGTATTGGGCATTAGTTTTATCTCCATCTCATATCTCTTATCCTCTTTGCTTGCTCCACTCTTGCGGTGTGTTTTTTATTTCCTTTTGCTCCACGCCCCGGCATGTGTTTTTCTTTATTTCCTTAGTTTAGTTTGATGATTGAGATAGCATGCCCATGCTAGAGCTTGTTGTGTTTGCCTAGGTTCATGGTTCACATGTCCTTGGGTTGATTGAGATCTTTGATTTTTACTTATCATCTTTATCACACATCAAAACAAAAAGAAGAAGAGAAGCAAAACAAATCAACAGATAATTTTTTGGCGATCACGGTGGGACAACTTGTGCCAATCGTGTCTTGATCTCTGTTTAAACCTGCCATCATTCCCTTGTTTGATTATCCTTGGATCTCCCTCTTACTTCATCTTATTTCTGGTTTTCTAGGTGTTCTGACGGCCCTCTGTCCCTGCGTTACTCCACTCTGACGCAGGGGTATTGGACCGTTATACACCTGATCCTGTGTGCGGGCTTTTCACAGATTTCCCTTTTATTTCTGGTTGTTTTTGGCTCTCTGGCTCATCCGACGGTCCTGGTGCTCTGCGTTATATTACTTCTGGCGATCTGGCCTTCGACCGTTATTATCTTCTGACGCAGGGTCTATAGACCGTTATACTCCAGACAGGTATGCATCCCGAGGTGCATTACTTTCTGCAGTTTCTGCTGTGATTTCCTTGTTTGGGTGATATCTGACTTTCTCCCTGATTGTTCTACATATTTACATCATTGCGTGCATAATTGTTTGCTAGATTCTAGGCTAGATTTTGCATGCACTCCTGTGCACATAGGTTCATTCGTACTTTCATACATTAGATTGCATTTTCCTACCTTGGTGTGCGGACCTTTCGTCTCCATATTCCTTGGGGCCGACTAGGAAATCACACCAGGGACCTCCATAAGTCCCCGCGAGCCGTGGATTCCCACACGGACGCCGGGCTGGTTGTACCTTTTCCACCCCGTGTCTAGGGTTGCATAAGTGAAGGAGTGGTCACACTTAGAGTCAAACCAAGCTTTACATCCATCTCCCGTCAGGAACCTATTGTTGAGAGCTCATATTAATCCATCCACTAAAGTTCCGAAGGAGAAATCATAAGAATCTTGAAGCATCATATTAAACAACTTGGTTGACTTTGAGTGTCTGCATCTCTTGCTACTTACATCTTTGTGATAAATCATCTAAGTTTGGTTGCTCATTGTGTGTTTGTGTTGTGCCGTTAAGGTTGTTCGTTGCATGTGGAGCTGTTTTCGTCAGTTGGAAGCACCTCCTAGGGTCAACTCATTCTCCAAGTGCTACTCGAATCCGCTCTTCGAACCCACCATGGCTTCTTTCAATCCTCCCCGTTCCCAAGAGGATTCTCTTCCTCAAGGACTTCTTGAAAACCCTGCTAGGGTTACCTTGTTCTCTTCTGGAGAGGGGACGGCCCCTCTTCCGTCCTCTACCTCCATGGAAGGTGGTCAGGCTACCCCTTCCTTCTCTACTCCCTCTGCGGGCTCCATTCTCCAGATGATGGCCCAATTGGATCCGGCCCAACTCCAAACTATCTATCAGGCCATGCAAGGATCCAATATCTCCCCTCCCACGATTATTCAGGGTCAATCCAATCCACTCATCCAGCCCACTCCAATTAATCTCACTCCGGTCCAACCCCGGACCATCACATTCACCGGCATGGAGACGGGCCAATCTTCCGCTTCGGCCCAGCAATCTTTGACAAAGGGAAGTCTCCTATCCCTTCTTTCACTCAGATGGATCATCACTTGTCTAGCCCACTTGTTCCACAAGTCCTGCTGGGTCCCTCTGATTTTCTGCACCCTCAGTAAGGGGTGGTCCAAGCCCACTCCAATCTGGGTCAATCTCAGGCCCAATATCCTTCTTATGGACCCCCTACGTCGGCCGCTTATCCTTCGGCTCCTTCTTATGGGCTCCCACCTCCTACTACAATTCACCCCTCTGCTCCTCAACTTCAAGCATCATCTCTTGCTACCCCTGCTCCATCCAGAGAGTAGGAATTACTTGATAAATGGGCCACCATGCAACAACAACTCGACTTCCTCCAGAAACGGGTTGGCCCACAATCCTTAGCAGATGTTCCTATTCCCAGTTTCCAGAACATCCGGTTCCCTCCCCAGGCTGAGCTCCCCAATTATAGAAAATATGACGGGAACGACAATCCTTTATTCACGTGAGGGATTTCTTATATGAATCGGCCCAATTCCAATATGATGATCGTCTTATGGCGTATTTATTCTGCCGATCATTGGACGGTGTTGCACTGGAATGGTTTTATTCTCTGCCATTGGAAGAAGCTGAGAGCTTTAAGGTAGTAAAAGACAAGTTTATTTAGCGGTTTCAAGACCGGGTCGGCCCGGAATATTCTTTTACAGATCTGGTGGCCGAAAAGATGAAAACAGATGAGGAGTTTGCCACTTATGCAGATAGGTGGAGGCAGATGGCCGCTAGAGTGCCCGGCCATATTCCGGAGGAAGAGAAGGTCAAGCTACTTATTTCAAATGCTACTCCAACCTTCCGAAACATCCTGGCAATGAACGACATAGCCAACATGCACCAACTATATAGCCGGGCGCGCTTTATTCAGACTCAGTTCAAGGACTCCCCTATCCATTCTCTGTTCGAAAACCAAAAGCCCAAGTACCATAAGAAGCCACAAGGGCCGGTTACATAAGGGGTCCAAACGAATGAGCAGGTTCAAGCCGTTGCTTTTCCATTCCAAAACACACCTTTCTGCTTCCCTCAAAACCCCCGCACTCCACAAAATCTCGCTCCACAGAACTTTCAAATCACTCCGCAAAACCCTCCGCCCACCTTCACCATTCCACAAAACACCTTTGCCGCACCACAGCAACCACCACCACCCCCACAATACCACAACGTCCCTCCACCCAACGGCTATAACAACAACCCAAACAACAAGCGCCTGGCTCCCAAGAGGGCACAATATCCTCCACTGCCAGAAACCCTCATGGATATTTTCTCGACTCTTATGTCGGTTAATGCTATACAGCTTCCTCCGGAACGGCCCAACTGAAATCCGGCCGTTGATCAGACGAAGTATTGTATGTTCCACAGGCAATCGGGACATACCATTGAAGGATGTTTTCAATTCCGGGACCTAGTATATGATCTTCATGAAGGACAGAGGATAGATTGGGCCAAAATGCACAGGGCCATTGTTGAGATTAAAGAAAAGAGAGGTCAGCCGCAGAGGCAACAAGTGCAGCAGCATCAAGCACTGCAGCCGCAGCAGCCGCTACAATAGCAGCAACCACAACAGGTTCAGGATCTGGGGATCCATCAAAATCTGAAGCCAAACCATCCGCCCGCTCCATAACCTCAGCCGCCGGCGCCTGCACAAGTCAATGTAGTCCAACCTCCGGCTCCTAACACCGAGTGGTCTTTTGATGATGATGGTACTGCACCACAAGTAATGGCCCTCCACCATAACCACCGCAACCCCCTCACTCCTTCATTTATCCTCCCTACACACCCAACACCCTCTCCGCTTGTCCTTCCATTCACACCTGCACCAGCAAATCCACCACCACCCACAGCGCCATCATACCCACCATTAGTTACCCCCGCTACAGTCATAACCATACCCTCATCCAATCATCCGCCCGTCACCCTGCCTATACTCGTCCTCCCACCATCCGCACCATCCCCCTGTTGTGCCCCTGTGGTTTTGATGATGGTTTTGATGATTGGTTTTTGATGTGAGTTAATCACTGTGTGTCATCATGCTATTATTCAGTCATTCTTTGATCATAATGCTTTCTTTTATATGCACGATAAATTCATGTTTTATCATGTAAATGTATGGAGTTCATAGGGCTGTCAGATAACATGCTCTACTTAATTCTGTCTACACTCTGTCTGCATAATCTCCACAGCAGTGCGTCAACTCCTTGAGCTGATGCGTCGACTCTTTAGTTCAATCTTCATATATCTACACTCTGTTTGGATAGTATGGACAGTGGTGGGTCGACCCACCCTTGCTGATGCGTCGACCCATCAGAACATTGTTCTTTATAGTAAGCCCACACATTGGTCTTCTTGACTCAAAGTCTATACATCGCTAAGTCTATACATTGTCTTCAGCTCAAGCGTTCAAAGCCAAGTCTATACAACGCTAAGTCAATACATTGAACTGTTCTTCAAGTCTGTACACTGGCTTCACGTTTTCAATGTCTGTACAGTGGCCTCGCATAGGCAAGTCTGTACATCGACTTCACTCAGTCAAGTCTATACATCCACATGGGCTTACAAGTCTATACATTGGCCCTAACACTCAAAGTCTGTACACTCGCTGCAATGTACAAGTCTATTCATTGGCTCAAGCTTCCAAGTCTGTACACTGGTTCAAAGTCTACACAACGCCTCTTTGATTCTAAGTCCTTTCATTCGTTTTAAGGCAAAGTCTGTACATTGCCTTTGTGCTTCAAAGCCTGTCGATTGAAGAGTCTACTCATTGGTTGTTCACACGTTCCTGCAGTCTGAAGTCTCTACATTGCTTTCGCCTATTTTTTATCTAAGTATCATAAAGTCTGTACGTTGCTTTAGCCTTTACCTTCACAGCAAAGTCTATATAATGCAATGCATAAACTTAGAACTGATGACTTCGTTTCATCTGTCTGACAGGGACTGAAGAGGCTAATGAACCCCTTAAAGCAAGAGGGCTGAAGCCATCCAATTTCCGCTGCTGGAACACACCAATGCGTCAACGCCTTGATCAAGTGGCGTGAACGCAGTAGTTCAAACAATCAAGAAAGAGGCTTACTGGATTACTCTGGTGCGTCAACGCATTCATCAAGTGGCGTCGACGCAGTAGGTTGATGGATCGACAAGGTGACCAGAGGGTGGACGCAGTTACACAATGCGTCAACGCACTCCACACAAAACGTGAGAGGGCTGAAGCCATCTAAGTTCAGATGCTGGAACACCAATGCGTCAACGCAGCATGCTGAAAGCGTCGACGCAACACGTCCATCTGCTGAAGACTTGATCACTGGATCACCGATGCGTCAACGCAGCAGGCTGATGGAGTCAACGCAGCAGACTTGAGATTTGTTGTAGAATGTCCTTGAAGGCTGCGTCAACCCTTTGGAGCAAGTGAGTTGACGCCACCTGACTCTAGTTGCTGACACGTGGGCCAAGTATTGGGCAGGAAATGTGGAAGACACACGCCCTAGCCGTTGCTGGTATATATTGGAGCCTTCGTCTTCAGATGGAGGCTGATCGAAGAAAAAGCCTGGAGAGCAGAAAGCCCTTCGATCCACAAAAAGAGAAGAAGAAGAAATAGAAGAAGAGTGAGCCGGCAAGAATAAAAAGAGTTGAAGAGAAGAAGGAGAGAACAGCGTGAGAGAAAAGGAGAGCAGAAGAGAAAGAAAGAGAGAAGAAGCAGAACAGAAAGAGTGTGTGAGCTGAGAAGAAGGAAGAAGAGGAATAAAAGAAGAAGAGGAGAGAGTCTATTGAAGATCTGTTCAGTCTGTTCGTGGATCAAATCCAGAACGACTATTGTGATTCATTTCCAGCTTTCGTTGCTGTGCTTTTCATGTTTCTTTTTTTTTATACTCCTATTGCTATTGTTCTTTCGATCTGGACTGAGGTCGGGTTCCTCCTGGTGGGACAGGAGAAGGGAGATCTGATCTCCGGTTTGCAAGCAGTAGGGGGGCTGCTTGTGGGTTCCCTTCGGGCTAGGAGGAAGAGAGGCTAGGCCTCTGGTGGATTGCTGGTAGCAGAGTGCTACTGGCTGGTTCACTGGTAGCGGGGCTGCTACTAGTGGGGTTCCCTCTTGGTATAGAGGAAGAGAGACGTGAGTCTCTGGTTTCTAGTGACCGTGGGTTGCTAGAGGTTCCCTCCGTGTAGGAGGAAGAGGGGAGGTTGTTCCCCTGGGTAAGCTGTGTATCAGCGTCTGTTGGCAAGCTGTGTTGCCCAGCTGTTAGTGAAGCCACACTCGGTTTGAGTGTGGGGTGGATGTAGGTCCGTGGACCGAACCACCTAAAAATCTCTGTGCAGTGGTTGGTTGCTCCATATCTCCTATCTACTTCACAGGTTACATTGCATTCTCGTTTATATCTGTGCTGCTTCCGCTAGTTGTTTATTTGGGCGTAGGTTACGTATTTGATCTTTGGTTTAAAAGGATATTCTACCTGTTCTTCAGATTGGTTGTCTTGCTTTGTTAGAGTTCTAGTTTTATTATTGAGCCGAAAAGTTTTTAAGGGTGGGATTCATTCACCCCCCCCCCCTCTGAATCATCCGCACCGATCCTAACAATTGGTATCAGAGCAGTTCCCTATTTCTCCAGATTCAACGATCTATAGGGAATCCTGCTGGTCTGATAGGTTCATTTCTGATTGGGTTTTATTGCTTGGTTTTACTCCTGAACTGATTTCAATGAAGCATCCACCGATCTTTAGTGGCTCTGGATTTAAGTTGTGGCTTAGAGGTCTGTGTACCTATGTTAAACAACTTGATCCGGATCTGTGGAAGTTGATTTCGCATGGTCCACACATACTGCCAAAGAAAACGTCCAAATGGACTGACAATGATAGATACATGTGTGATCAAAACATGAAGGCTATGGAAATTATGAAGACTGCCACTGACAAGGCCTTACACTCGTGTTTTTATCATTGCAGGTCAGCCGCCGAAATCCTGGGTAAACTGAAGATAGCTTTCCAGTCAAAGAAGGACGCCTGCATGATGGCCAATGGGATTGATCACAGCAACAATCAAAGTGATGAAGAGGACAATGATGATCATGTAAACCCTTTCCAACATTATACTGTGGATGATTGGGAAAATACTTATGCTGACTTGTTGGGATTATATGAAAAATTAAAAAGGGAACATAAGAAACTGAAAAAGGGTACTAGGTTAAACAGTGCAAATTCCTCTTCATGTCAAAATTGTATAAAATTGAAACAAACAAATGATGCTTCTATATATGAGATTCGTGAGCTTGAGAATCAAGTATTTGTTAACTCAGAACTGAATGAACTTAAATCTGAAAATGACTCTCTCAGGAAAATCATTGAAGAAAATGTTCAGAAAGTTAGAAACCTTGAACGAGAAAATAAACTGCTAACTGAAAAATCTGAAGCTAATCAACAATTTGAACCACCTTGTGAAGATCAGATCTTAATAAAGGAACTGACTCAGAATGACAAGTTCAAGGAAGAAATTGAAAAACTGAAAATGTTGAACAGTAGTATGGCTGAGAGGCTTCTTGTGTTTGAAAAAGGAAAGAGTGTGTTATTGGACAATTCAGAGAGCTCAGATAATCTTAAAATTGAAGTTGAGAATCTTAAGATTTTGAATTCAAGACTTAATGATAAACTTGCAAATAGTGATGAAGAAATTGCCAACTCTGAATTGTTGATTGTCTCTTTCGAAAATGAAATTCATGACTTGAAAAATTCGTTGTCCAAATTTGTTGATGGTCAAGAAAATCTAGATAAACTGCTAGGTGTTAAAGTCAATTTTAAAAAAGAAGGGTTGGGCTATAACCCAACAAATAAAAAATGTTTTGAAAATAAGATTCAAACTTCAGCTGTTTCAAATGTTGCCTCTGTTAGTTCAGCCAATCCTTCAGTGTTTCAATTTGCTGCTTAAAGAATTCTGAAGCCAACTGAAAAACAAAAAGGAAAGAACAAAATGGCTTCTACTACTTACATGCATCCTGTTTTTAAATCTCATGCTAACAGGAAACTCATGTCATGCCTTAAGTGTCATGAAGCTGGTCATCAAATGCATAAATGCAAACTGAAAGGAAAAGATGACATGAATGCCAGTATAATGCATGTCAGGAAAACTCATGTCAGAAATCATGAGATTCAGAAAAAGAAAATGTCATGTTATTACTGCCATAGAATTGGCCATTTGATGCATGAGTGTGAATTAAACGAACTGGATGATTTGAATGCTGAAATGATGAATGCTAGGAAATATCATGATAAAAAACCTGTTGTTCATTCAAAGAAAAGTGAATGCTCTCATTGTGGTAGATTAGGTCACACCTTTGCTCAATGTTGGTTTGCTAATGGAAAGAAAAAACCACTCTCACATCATGCTAAATCTTATGCTAACCAACATGCTTTTAATATAAACAAAACTGCTTCTCTGAACCAGCATGTCAAATATTTTAATTGTAACAAGCTTGGGCACAAGGCCACTGAATGTTGGGCAAGTTCTTTTAGAAGAAAGTTCCCTTTCTACTCCCATTGTGGGAAGCATGGCCATGCAGTCAAGGATTGCTGGCATGTCTAGGGTAGGAATAGAAATTCCAAAGAATTTGATAGGAACAAACTTGTTTTTAAAAGAATTCTTGTTTGCTCAAATTGCAGAAGACCAGGCCACCAAGTTGCTGCTTGCAGGGTAGCTGGTCATGAAAAGAAAAAGTTTCATAATAATAACAGAAACCCTCATGCTCACTCTTATAATGCTCAAGTTCATGCTAGTATACATAAGAGGAACATGAAACCTGCTAGTTCATGCCACTATTGTGGGCTGTCTGGGCATTCAATGCATAACTGTTTTATCATGAACTTTGATGACTATTTGGCACAGAAAAAGATGCAGGCAGTCCCAAAAGGGGCTAATTACTATGCAAGACCCAAGACCACTTGGGTTCCTGCTAGTGGAAAATAGCAAAGTGCCTAGCAGGTGTGCCTTGGATGGAATAAAGGGGTAATAAACCAGGGCACATAAAAAGACCCCATGTTTGAACGCTTCAGGTAAATTCACTACTGCCTTCTTAATCTGAATTCAATTCTTAATTCATCCGTATGCCTTCTAACAGATAGTTGCTTGTCAGAGGGGGAGTTAATTGCATGTCCTTGCATAGCATTCAGTGTTGAGTCTTTGCATGCATGTAGTTAATTGCATTGCATTTCATGAAAAATGCCAAAAAGATTGTCTGAATGCATGTTGTCAGGGGGAGTCAATGCATTGCATGCAGGTGGTCAAGTGCATACATCTCTGTGAGAATTCATTACATTTCCTTTCTTATTGGTTTCTATTGACAAACCTTGATCATATTTTGAAATCTCTGGGCTTCAAAATCTCTTCCTATCAATTGGTATCATTTGGCTTCAGATTTCTATCAGTCTTTCATGAAGATTTCAATGGGACTATCTCGATCATAAATCTAAAAATTCTTGAACTAGAAATCTTCTATTATACATTTTTATCAATGACTGAAATAACTCATGTGGTTTAAGTTTAATGTATTCAATGAGTTTGGCTTTAAAATCTCTTAAAAATATCTGAAGCATGTTTAATAAACATTAACCATCTGTTTCATGATGTGTCTTGTAAAATCTTCTGAAATCTGCATTATTGAATACATGACTTTATTTGGTTAAATACATGAAATTGTTATTGATTTGAAGCAAGTGAATTTTTCTGAAATGTCTAAAGGGTATTTTCTGTCAGAGCAATGACCTTGGTCACTGAGAAACACATGTCCAAAGGACTGTGTCATGGGGTACCATAGTTAACTCTGATTAAGAATAATTGAATTTCAGGCAGAGTAATGACATGCACACTGAGAAATACAACTCACTCATCAAGAAATGATTTACAGTGTGTCATGATGTGTAAATGCTATCTCTGTTCATATAAAGCATGACAGTTAATCACACTAAGCGCTTAGGGATATTGGCCTCTGATCAAGGTATATCATCTAGTTACAAGGTGTGCACTGAACTAGAGTGCTCGTAAAATTTGTAGCATAAAAAATTGTTGAACGAATTGAAATATCTTAATATTGATGCTAAAATCAAATTGCTACAACCCTAGACAAAATAATATGACTTCATAATTACTTGATTTCAATACTGATGCATGTAATTCCGAAAGAAGTCCATAAATTTGATTGTGTAAGAGAAAGGGAGTTTTATCAAGATAAATATGATGGCTTGGTTCATTTTTATTAAACCATAGTTTTAGATATCAATACAGAATTTTATTGATAAACTCTACATACATCATGTTCAAACCATGCTGTTCAATAAAGCTCATTCATAAGCCCTTATAATGGAAGACTTTGAAAACCTATGTTTTGGATTTATGAGATTGATATCTCTCTGAAAATCTGACTGAATTTTCTGAGATTGGAGCTTCTTTAAAAATCTGCTAATTGAACCTCTTCTGCTCATTGACCTGAACTTCTCCTTGTTTGCCCCTGTGGTCTCCTTCTCATCTATCTCATAAGATTTCACTTATTGAGGGGGAGCTTCAATGTCATATGCATCATGATGCATAGAAACTCTTAAAGGGGAAGATCTTGCATTCTGGTATCGGCATCTGCATTCACCCCTTCCCATGGTTCATCCTGACTATACTAAAGGGGGAGATTATTTGCCAAAGGGGGAGAACTATGTTCTTGCAAGGGGGAGAAATTGACTGAATTTTTATACATGCTATAATTTCTCAAACTATTTTCTTTTTGATGAAGTCAAAGGGGGAGAATAGTTTGTGTCATCAGCATTACTCACAGTGTAGTATTGCCATCATCAAAAAGGGGGAGATTGTTGTGCCCCTGTGGTTTTGATGATGGTTTTGATGATTGGTTTTTGATGTGAGTTAATCACTATGTGTCATCATGCTATTATTCAGTCATTCTCTGATCATAATGCTTTCTTTTATATGCACGATAAATTCATGTTTTGTCATATAAATGTATGGAGTTCATAGGGCTGTCAGGTAACATGCTCTACTTAATTCTGTCTACACTCTGTCTGCACAGTCTCCACAGCAGTGCGTCAACTCCTTGAGCTGATGCGTCGACTCTTTATTTCAATCTTCATCTATCTACACTCTGTTTGGATAGTATGGACAGTGGTGGGTCGACCCACCCTTGCTGATGCGTCGACCCATCAGAACATTGTTCTTTATAGTAAGCCCACACATTGGTCTTCTTGACTCAAAGTCTATACATCGCGAAGTCTGTACATTATCTTCAGCTCAAGCGTTCAAAGCCAAGTCTACACAACGCTAAGTCAATACATTGAACTGTTCTTCAAGTCTGTACACTGGCTTCACGTTTTCAATGTCTGTATAGTGGCCTCGCATAGGCAAGTCTGTACATCGACTTCACTCAGTCAAGTCTATACATCCACATGGGCTTACAAGTCTATACATTGGCCCTAACACTCAAAGTCTATACACTCGCTGCACTGTACAAGTCTATTCATTGGCTCAAGCTTCCAAGTCTGTACACTGGTTCAAAGTCTACACAACGCCTCTTTGATTCTAAGTCCTTTCATTCGTTTTAAGGCAAAGTTTGTACATTGCCTTTGTGCTTCAAAGCCTGTCGATTGAAGAGTCTACTCATTGGTTGTTCACACGTTCCTGCAGTCTGAAGTCTCTACATTGCTTTCGCCTATTTTTTATCTAAGTATCATAAAGTCTGTACGTTGCTTTAGCCTTTACCTTCACAGCAAAGTCTATACAATGCAATGCATAAACATAGAACTGATGACTTCGTTTCATCTATCTGACAGGGACTGAAGAGGCTAATGAACCCCTTAAAGCAAGAGGGCTGAAGCCATCCAATTTCCGCTGCTGGAACACACCAATGCGTCAACGCCTTGATCAAGTGGCGTGAACGCAGTAGTTCAAACAATCAAGAAAGAGGCTTACTGGATTACTCTGGTGCGTCAACGCATTCATCAAGTGGCTTCGACGCAGCAGGTTGATGGACCGACAAGGTGACCAGAGGGTGGACGCAGTTACACAATGCGTCAACGCACTCCACACAAAATGTGAGAGGCTGAAGCCATCTAAGTTCTGATGCTGGAACACCAATGCGTCAACGCAGCATGCTGAAAGCGTCGACGCAGCACGTCCATCTGTTGAAGACTTGATCACTGGATCACCGATGTGTCAACGCGGCAGGCTGATGGAGTCAACGCAGCAGACTTGAGATTTGCTGTAGAATGTCCTTGAAGGCTGCGTCAACCCTTTGGAGCAAGTGAGTTGACGCCACCTGACTCTAGTTGCTGACACGTGGGCCAAGTATTGGGCAGGAAATGTGGAAGACACACGCCCTAGCCGCTGCTGGTATATATTGGAGCCTTCGTCTTCAGATGGAGGCTGATCGAAGAAAAAGCCTGGAGAGCAGAAAGCCCTTCGATCCACAAAAAGAGAAGAAGAAGAAATAGAAGAAGAGTGAGCCGGCAAGAATAAAAAGAGTTGAAGAGAAGAAGGAGAGAACATCGTGAGAGAAAAGGAGAGCAGAAGAGAAAGAAAGAGAGAACGAGCAGAACAGAAAGAGTGCGTGAGCTGAGAAGAAGAAAGAAGAGGAAGAAAAGAAGAAGAGGAGAGAGTCTATTGAAGATCTGTTCAGTCTGTTCATGGATCAAATCTAGAACGACTATTGTGATTCATTTCCAGCTTTCGTTGTTGTGCTTTTCATGTTTCTTTTTTTTTATACTCCTATTGCTATTGTTCTTCCGATCTAGACTGAGGTCGGGTTCCTCCTGGTGGGACAGGAGAAGGGAGATCTGATCTCGATTTGCAAGCAGCAGGGGGGCTGCTTGTGGGTTCCCTCCGGGCTAGGAGGAAGAGAGGCTAGGCCTCTGGTGGATTGCTGGTAGCAGAGTGCTACTGGCTAGTTCACTGGTAGCGGGGCTGCTACTAGTGGGGTTCCCTCTTGGTATAGAGGAAGAGAGACGTGAGTCTCTGGTTTCTAGTGACCGTGGGTTGCTAGAGGTTCCCTCCGTGTAGGAGGAAGAGGGGAGGTTGTTCCCCTGGGTAAGCTGTGTATCAGCGTCTGTTGGCAAGCTGTGTTGCCCAGCTGTTAGTGAAGCCACACTCGGTTTGAGTGTGGGGTGGATGTAGGTCCGTGGACCGAACCACCTAAAAATCTTTGTACAGTGGTTGGTTGCTCCATATCTCCTATCTACTTCACAGGTTACATTGCATTCTCGTTTATATCTGTGCTGCTTCCGCTAGTTGTTTATTTGGGCGTAGGTTATGTATTTGATCTTTGGTTTAAAATGATATTCTACCAGTTCTTCAGATTGGTTGTCTTGCTTTGTTAGAGTTCTAGTTTTATTATTGAGCCGAAAGTTTTTAAGGGTGGGATTCATTCACCCCCCCTCTGAATCCTCCGCACCGATCCTAACACCCCCATCATCACCCCACCTTCCGCTCATCCCACGCCACTCATCCGTCCACGATCTCTTGTTAACCACAACATTACCTACCACCAAATCACCTTTCCCACGCAGTCTATTCCACTCATCCACCCTACCGGGCCAATCATATCATTTCCGGATGCCGCGGTAAATTGCGCCCTAAGGAGCGGGAAGTTGTTCCATCGGAACTACCCTACTACCTCCAATCCCCAGTCTTCCCAGCCAACAGCCGAACAAGAAGAAGCCGAACCGCTACCGGGTACTCAATACGACTTGCTACATCATCTGGACAGAGTGCCCGCCAAAATATCAGTTCTGGAGCTTATCAAGAGGTCCACCCTTCATCAAGATGCTCTCAGGGATTTCTTACAAAAGGTGATGGTTAGCGTGGACATGGCAGTTGACAACTTCCCAACAACACTGGCGACTATTTCTAAAGGGCCGGGAATTACATTCTCAGAAACCGAGCTAGCACCTCCAGAAGCTCGGCAGATGCCGCTCTGCATTACAATTATTCTGAATAAAGTCAGCATTGAGGCAGCACTGGTTGACACATGGCCTACAATTAATGTATGCCCACTCAGTACTCTCCGAGCTTGCAATATATCTGAAGAATTGTTACGACCTACCCCCACCACTATAGCAGCATATGACAACTCAAGGAGAGTATGTCACGGGGTAGTCACTATTCAAGCGGAGCTCGGGCCCCTTCCTATGCCCATGGAGTTCTATGTGCTGGACATTGACCCCATGTTTAAGGCGATCCTGGGTCGTCCATAGATTGATACACTCGGTGCCGTACCCTCCACCGCACATCAGTGCGTCAAATTCCCTTTCCAAGGGAGGGTCGTCAAAGTCAAGAGCTTGTCCACAGTTCAATCGGTTAAGGCCATTTCAAAACAGATTTTTCCTACACTTTGGCCAAGCTGCCGACCCATCATATCAGTGCTAGATTTGAACTTCCCTTGGGCTTATACACCTCCTAGGCCCATCACTACTCCAATTAACATCAAGATGAAGCCCCAGATCCGAGACTCAAAAGGCTGGAACATTATACTGAAACTGGGCTACCAACCGGGGAGAGGCCTCGGTGCACAATTACAAGG
Source organism: Amorphophallus konjac (assembly GCA_022559845.1). NCBI lineage: Eukaryota > Viridiplantae > Streptophyta > Magnoliopsida > Alismatales > Araceae > Amorphophallus > Amorphophallus konjac. Next base: position 247,427,942 of record CM040128.1, on the reverse strand, counting down.
AATGACCAATCCCATACCCAAGGGGAGAAAGATGGGAAGGAGAGGTCTTGGCTACAAAGAAACCGCATTATCTATGATGGGTGATTCTGGGCCACTCACCTGGGACTACCGTCAACACTTCGTCCGAGGGCCTCTCCAGCCCGGCACATTAGCTCTGCAGCCAGCTCTGGCAGGGAGAAATACAGTATGTCTGATTGCCAGTCCACCGCCAGCACTGAAGAGGCCATAAGATGATATGCTTGATTATGGTCAAGCCCTTCAGGGGTTGTTTTGTGAAGAAGACTACCAGAAGAAGCAAGAGGTTCGGCTCATGCAATGGAGGCCGAAGAAGCGGCCAGTCGATGATCCACGGGAGGAGGGGAGCTCACCGATTGTCTTTTCTTGGTCTCCCTCCCGCTTTCAATCTCTCCTCCAGCAATGGGATTTCTTACCCCGTCTTCCTCCTATCATGGTAAATCCATCCTTCGTTGATCCGCCCGAAATTCTATTTATTCCTTGTGCTTGCGAGCATTGCCCGCCCATTGATCTATCCACTCTATTCACTCCTCCTCCTCCCAACGCCCAACTCCACGAGATGTGGTTCTCATCTTCCGATCCCTTCTTTGACTGCATCTTCCCCGAGCTATTTCCTATGCAGCTCCCGCCTCCTCCATCTTGCTGTGTAGTCTCTACTGATCTCCAAAAAAAAACGTCAAATTCGAAACAGAGATTTCAGTGGAAGATTATGCTACCCTGTCTCCATCCTCATCCCAGGGGCACGAGTCCCCTGCTCCTTCCCTTCCACTAGGTCTCCTTTCTCCTAGGTTAGGATTAGGGTCTATCGAGTCTAGGGAAGTGGAATTAGTTAGGTCTAAAGAAGTAGGGTCTTGTTCTAGGTCATCCAAGCCTTCCTCCTCTGAGCCGCGCCCGCTTGCGCGTCCTCCCAAATCTGTTCCTGATAGGTTCTTGCAAGACCTAGCTCAGCGTTGTCATGTCCTTTTGAAATGTCCAGAATTTGTTGCTACGACAATCGTAATTGAAGATGAAGAGGAAATAGAAGGGGTGTGGAGCGATGACGGACTCGGCATCTATGAAATCCTGGATGAGAAAGATCCGGTTAATGAGGACAGCGACGTAGATGACACTACTGATCTGTACGCGCAAGGACTTAAGAAATTCGACGAGCCGTCATCAGCAGTGGATGAACCTACGAAAGAAATCAATCTGGGAACTGAAGAAGACCCCAGGCCCATCATTATTGCTGCTAACCTCCCTCCACAAGTAGAAGAAGATTTGATCAAGGTTCTAAGGGAGTATAGCGATTCCTTCGCCTGGTCTTATGAGGACATGCCAGGTCTTGACCCCTCTTTAGTGGAACATCGACTCGTGCTTAAGCCAGGGGCAACACCTGTGAAACAACGGTCAAGAAGATTTCACCCCCACATGACCTTAAGGATTAAAGAAGAAGTTGACAAGTTATATAAGGCCAGATTCATTAGAGTTGTTCTATATCCTCAGTGGGTGGCAAACATAGTCCCTGTCATCAAGAAGGATGGCAAGGTGCGTATTTGCATCGATTTCAGGGATCTCAATAAAGCATGTCCCAAGGATGATTTCCCACTGCCTCACATTGATGTCTTGGTCGATAGTACCGTCAGGTACGAATCATTATCATTCATGGACGGTTACTCAGGATACAATCAAATCCGTCTCGCTCCATAAGATCAAGAGAAAACCTCCTTCACCACGCCCTGGGGCACATATTGTTATGTGGTTATGCCATTCGTCTGAAGAATGCAGGTGCCACCTATCAAAGGGCGATGATGGCCATCTTCCACAACATGATGCATATCTATATGGAAGCTTACGTGGATGACATTTTGGTGAAGTCAAGAACCAAAGAAGAACACCCCTCTATTCTGGCTAAGGTGCTGCAAAGAGCCAGGGAGTACAAGCTTAAGATGAATCCGAAGAAGTGTGTATTCAGAGTCTCTTCAGGGAAGCTGTTAGGTTTCATAGTGAGCAAACGGGGGATCCAGATTGATCCTAACAAAGCATAGGCCGTCATGGACATGCCTCCGCCTAAGAACATTACAGAACTTCAAGGATTGATCGGTCGATTGCAATTCATTAGAAGATTCATATACCAACATTCTCAAAGGTGCCGTCCATTTTATGAATTGCTTAAGGCGGGGGTTAGGTTTGAATGGAATGAAGATTGTCAAAACTCCTATGAGGACTTAAAGGAATATCTATCCAATCCCCCGATTTTGCAACCTCTGTCCCTGGGAAACCCCTAATCCTATACATCTCGGTTATCGAAGACTCCCTAGGGGCGGTATTAGCACAAGTAGACGATGAAGGGAAAGAGCGGGCTGTGTATTACCTCTCTCGGTTAGCTGAGTCCAGATACACTGCTATGGAGAAGACTTGTGCCGCCTTAGTGTTGGTAGCTCAGAAGCTTAAAGACTATTTTCTTGCCCACCTAGTTAGGTTGATCTCTAGAATGGACCCGATTCGCTATCTCTTAGAAAAACCCGTCCTTTCTAGTAGGTTAGCTCGCTGGCAGAGCTTCCTCTCTCAATTTGAGATCACATTCATCGTTCAGAAGGCGGTCAAAGGATACGCCATCGCTGAGCATATTGCCCATCTTCCTATTACTCACACTGATTCTATTCAGGACGATTTCCCTGATTAGCATCTCTCAGTTCTCTGTCACCATCCCTTCTGGTCTCTGCACTTCGATGGTGCACTCAATTCTCAAGGCCGAGGGATCGGCGCTGTTCTGCTTACTCCCGAAGGGGTAACTATTCCCTTTGCTTATCAACTTCAATTTCCTGCTACCAACAACATCGCTGAGTTCGAAGCTCTCCTGGCTGGACTGAAGCATGCCTATCTCCTAGGTGCGCGTTATTTAAACATCATCGGAGACTCTCAGCTTGTCTTACGACAAGTTCTGTCCACTTACCGTACTCGTGACCCCAAACTCAAGTCTTATCAAGATTTGGTCACGCTCCTAGCTAGGCAATTCCGTAAGCTAATCTATATCCATACTCCCCGTTCTCAGAACATTCTAGCCGATGCTCTAGCATCTCTTGCTTCCTCTCTATCTTTTCCTCTCAGTCGGAACACTGAGACTATCGTCGTTCAGAGATTGAACGCGCCCTCTCTTCAGGACCCTTGGTTCATCAACCTTAGGAAGGCTGTAGAGGTGAGGGCTGAGAAGGAAGATCTCAAGGAAGTATCTCTAATGGAGTTAGAAGAGATTCTGGACGAAGAAGAATTACCTTGGTATCATGAAATTGAGTTGTTTTGCAAAGAAGGGTCATTCCCAGAAGGGGCAAACGCCGAGCAGCGCAAGTCAATAAGGAGAGCCACCTCAAGGTATACTATTGTCGCAGGAGAACTGTACAGGCGCGCTACCAATGGAATGCTCATGAGATGCTTGGATGATAATGAGGCTTGGAAAGTGGCTGAAGCAGCCCATTCTAGTGAGTGTGGAGGTCATGTCAATGGCCAGGCTCTAGCGAAGAAAATCCTTAGGCAGGGCTACTACTGGCCCACTCTAGAGGAAGATTGCTCCCTCTATGTCCGGAGGTGTCTTAAGTGCCAACTCCATGCTGATAAAATCCATGCTCCAGCTTCATCTCTCCACCCTCTCTCTGCTCCTTGGCCATTCTCTATGTGGGCTTTCGATGTTGTAGGCCCGCTCGGTGATCCTAATTCTCAGACCAAGCAGAAATCCTTTATCCTTACCGCCACTGAGTACTTCACCAAATGGGCTAAAGCCGAGGCGTACGCAGAGATCAAAGCTTCAACAGTGTGCCGCTTTATCATGAAGAATATCATCTCGCGGTTCGGAGTGCCAAGCAGCATCATCACCGACAACGGACCCCAGTTTGTATCTCAAGAGCTCAAGGACCTATGTAAGAAGTTCAATATTGCATTGCATCATTCATCTCCATATTATCCACAAGGTAACGGTCAAGCCGAGGCCACTAATAAAACCCTTCTTAAAATCATCAAGAAAACATGTGAATCTCATAAGTTTTCTGATTGGCCAGAAAAATTAGTGGAAGCTCTGTGGGCTTACCGCACCTCCGTCCGTACTCCTACGGGACAAACTCCCTATGCCCTTACCTATGGGATGAAGGCGGTGCTCCCATATGAGATCTTGATCCCTTCCCTTAGAGTGCAGCTCGATAAAGAACTTAATCTCGATGAACGTCGAGAGGCGTTGCTGGTCCAGTTGGAACTCTTAGATGAGAAGAGGATGAACGCGGCCGATCACGTTTCTATTTATCAAAAGAGGGTTTCGCGTTATTTTCAAAAGAAGGTAATCGAATGTAAATTTCAAAAAGGTGATATGGTTTTGAAACACAAATTCATTCGGTCTGCAGGTCCTAGGTCTAAATTGCAACCTAACTGGGAAGGGCCGTTTGTCGTAAAAGAAGCTTATCCAGGGAATGCTTATCGCTTAGTAAATGCGGAAGGTGAGGAGCTCTCTCACCCGTGGAATGGGTTGTACCTTAAGCGGTTCTTTCCTTAGAGTCTAATCAGTGCCACCCCGGGCAACAAGATGTTCCTCCTATTTCTCTAAAAAGGGGTCCCGAGTAAAGGCAATCACACACTACACGACATCCCTGGTCAGGTTTCCCACTTTAAAAGACACCGTTTCTCTTGGCCATGCTTTGGGGGAAAGTCTACATCCCTGTCCGTTTCTTCCTTCGGCTGAATCCAGGGGCAAGAAGTAAATAAGGAGGCAGCGACTAATCCAGGCACCTTGACGAGAGGAGGTCTCAAATAGGGGCAGTCCGTTATGACCTGACGCCACGAGAAACAAGAAAAGAAAGCAAAGGAGTAGTCTTTATGACAAAATCAAAAGCATCATCTCAAAAGGTCTATCAAGTATAAATTCCAAAAGCTCCAGAAAGACAAGAAAAAGCTAGGCTTGACAAGAGTGGCAGTACGGTTCCCCGCGGGACGAATGAGCTCGGTCGCACGCATGCCTAGAGTGGACTAAGGTTCGATGACGGACACAAAGCCCCGGCGCAACAGACCAAATTTCTAATGGGTTGTATGGAGAGGAACTCAAGTCCAAAAAACTTCTAAGTCTGGCCTAAGCTTACCCCCGTGTTCTATTTTCCTTTTTTTTAGGATTGAAACTAGTACCCTGGGTATGGCCCTGGAAGAAACATCGTCATGAAAAATCTGGGCCTTGGTCAGGGGTGTCACCTCATTGCACGCCAACCTCGGGACTCTCAATACGATGCGGAGGGCTCGCGTTACTAAGGGAAAGCACTGGTTTTCAAAATCCAAAAAAATAACATATATTTCAAAATCCAAAAATATCATATATATTTCAAAATCCAAAAACAACATATATTTCAAAATCCAAAAACATCATATATATTTTGAAAATCCAAAAGACCACATATTTCAAAAATCCAAAAACATCAAATATTTCCAAAACTCACAAAAATTCAGATATTCTTTCCAATATCCAAAAAAAACCATCATATACATCGCATGCATCGCATTAATTCTATTATGTTTTTTTCCGCCTATTTAATAAGGCTCCACCCCTTGACCAAATATCAAGAAACGGTCATTATCTAACTCGCTTCGAGGCAAGGGGTTGAGTCTAAGAACAGATCTAACTTGCTCCATGTTTAAGTATGTGCAGAACGCAGGACCAAGAACAAAGCTAAAATCTCACAACTATGCAGGTTCAAGGCTGTGACGCGCTAGATATAGACTGTCACATTCGTTTTACGGTCCATGCTAGCCCGTTACATCTCTTCAGGCCTTCACTTTGACTCTCTCAGCAGCTCTCTCTCTCTAACGGCCTGGGGCACGACCGTTACTACTCCTAACGGTCCATCGTTGGACCGTTACTTCCTCCAGAGGATTTAGTCCTCAGCGCATACACTATGACGGTCTGTAGCCTCACCGTTATATCTTTCTAACGGCCCTGCTCGGATCCGTTACTTTCTCCAGAAGCTCTGTTCTGCTGGTCATGCTAGCCAATCAATCCACGAAATGCACATCCATTCAACTGAGGCAATCCCATCTTATTCAAGTGAACTTAATGAAACATGAGATTGATAAAAATTCCAACTCTGATTGTCAAATCACATCATTCATAAAAGAAAATCAAACTACATTCAGCCTCTTATCCGCAAAAGGGCGGATCTTCCTCAACTCTTTCAGGTAGCCACGGAGTGCTTCGTCGTTCTCTTCTACTTCTTCTTGCCACGGGCGCACCTTGCTGATCTCCCACATGGTCAGCGCGTTCCGTATTGCTCTTTCATCTTCCTCGGTCCCCATCTTCCTAGGTAGAAGGGGAGGGTAGTGTGATAATGCAGAAACTTTGGTTCGAGGAAGCCCGATCTGAAGATGGCACCGGTGTGGGTTGTAGATCGCCATGGTAGTATTTCCCACTAGATGGAGGTCCAGGCCTTGACGTCGCGGTATTCTAAGAAGAGCGCTCCGAAGGATCCTTGGTCGCATGATGAATTTCTCCGTTGGCAAGGTGTTGATGAAGAGGCGTCATTCATCCTGTGTTTTCTTGTCCGCCGTCTTGCATTCAACCTGAGAAGAGAATCCAGATGCCCCTCCAATGAAGAAGAGAGGGTGGCTCCCGAAGATCCGGCTAGCAGAAGTAATGTCCTCCTTTGGTTGGAATTTGATTCTCACTCCCGTCCAACACTCAAGGAGTATCATGGAGCCGAACAAAGGTCCTCCTAAGCAAGCCGAGCTGAGTCCTTCATAGAGGTATGAGAGGATCACTTGAGAGATAGACATTCCCCGCCACAACCCACTAATAATGCTGAGATTTTGGGTATCTAAAAGGTGGTCGGTTGTAGTGAAAAGGAAGACTCCACATAAGCAAACCGCCACCGCCTTGGCTATTGCTTCATGTCTCTCCCACTTGTTTTTACAATGAGAGACTATCCACTGTGCTAAGGGTATCAAGTGAATGTGGTGTGGGCTGATCATGGTCCTCACGTCCTTTGGATTATGGATGAAATCACTCAAAATTAAGGACGGGTCGATAGGCTCAATCGTGTAGCGAACTCGGTCTTCATCCCCCACCTTAGTCTTAGGAAGGGCTAGATAGGTTTCTACCTCCTCCAATAGGACTGTTGCTTCGAAGGAAGGGAAGATGAAGGTGTGTGTTTGTGATGCCACAACTCTATGAGGGCTGAAATGCTAGGCCAATCTAATGTCAATTTCTGGAAGTTTTTGCCTAAGACCAAGAGAGGTTGAAGGTGCCATGCTTTGAGAATTGAGGTAACCTCTAAAGGGAGTGCCTTTACCATGGGAGCCACCCACTTCAGATTAGAATAGCATCTTGGACCAGGGAGGGGCCTAAGAAAAGAAGAAGATCATGAGGAAGAAGATGAAGTGCAGGAATTTCTGAACTTGGTTAGGTCATGGAAGCTTACCACTCTTTGAGCATTGGAGATTAGGTGCTTGGGAATTGAGGTCAGCCTTTGTAGCTCTCCGTACTCCTTTCTTGCAGCTTTGGGTCCGGTGTAGACTTTCTCCTCCATAGCCATCACCTCGAAGCTTCTCTTCATCTTGTTTCCTGCCCTTAAGAGAGGTTCTTCAGCCCTTCTAGCAGAGAATTCAGAAAGATACGATTTTGGCTAAGTTTTAAAGGTTTGGTTTCGGCTTTAAAAAGATAAGATTCGGATTGGAAGGCTTTATCTTAAGTCTGGGAGGAGTCTAGAACGGATTTGAGGCTTCATATCTCAGATTTTGCCCCTTGCGGCTCAATCCGTCTCGAGTACAATTCGTTATCTAACTGTCTGTCGCTAGAACGTCACTTTCCTCTGACGCGCCATAGCTGGGCCGTCACATTTTCTGTGGGTTTAATTTGATCAAACATGTTCTGTCAAGCTTAACGGTCTAGCATTAGACCGTTATATTCTTGTGACGCGTTCTCTCTGAGCTGTTACATTCTCTGCTGATCAGTTTTGGCCTCTGCTTGGTCAATCATTCTCAACGGTCTTGCTCATGGCCATTAACTGCCTCTGACGCACTGCGCCTGAACCGTCACATTTTCTGCATATTTGGTTAAGTCTATACATCCCCTTCATCATCCCAGTCTGCATTCATTTATCATGTTGAAGTCTGTACATTCGTTCAAGTCCATGGATTTTTGAAGTCCATTCACCGTTGATGAAGTCTGTACATTTGTTGAAGTCTGTACCTCAGCTTCAAGTCCATACATCAGCTTCAACTCTGTACATCAGCTTCAAGTTCATACATCATTTTCGAAGTCTATACATTCTTCACCATCGTTGCCAAGTCTATACATTCCACATCTTCACCCAAGTCTATACATCCCACATTCTTTGAAGTCTATACATCCAATTCTTTGAAGTCTATACGCCCCATTCTTTGAAGTCTATACGTCCCACATTTGTTGAAGTCTATACAATCCATTCACTTTGAAGTCCATACATCAGGTGCAAGTCTATACATTCGTTGAAGTCCATACATTTGTTGAAGTCTATACATTCCCATACCTTCCCCCAAGTTTGTACAGCCTCCGTCCAAAGTCTACACATCGTTCAAGTCTGTACATTCTTCATCCAAGTGTGTACATTCGCCAAGTCTGTACAGTCTTCATCCCAAGTCTATACGTCCACACCCGCTTCAAGTCTGTACATTCTTGATTCAAGTCTATACATTGCCCAACGTGAGCACAAGCCCCAAGTCTGTACATCCCTTGTCCAAGTCCATACATCCTTTCTGCTGTGTGCATGAAGTCTATACATCATCTGGACATCTGGACTCGAAGACTACACATCGCTTGGGCAAGGTCTATACACACTGAGTACAGTCAGTACGTTCATAGTTCAACATTGCTCTGCCATCTCTAATGGTCTAGCATTTGGCCGTTACTTGTATATAACGCACCATCTCTGAGCCGTTACTCTTCCTGCTGCTCAGTTCGGCAAAGTTGGGCACTGTCCTTTCTAACGGCCTCCACCCGACGCGTTACTTGGTCCTGACGATCTGGGTATAGACCATTACATTGTCTGCTGCTGTGACTTGAGCTATTTCTATCTGCCTCCGTGTAGACCTGGCAGTCCTACAGGCTTCCCATTCCGTTCATCCTGTACATCCACACATTATCTCATCCCCATCGTTCACATTTCATCCGCTCTTTAAATCCGTTCTTTAGCGCATCCACATACATTTCCTGCATTACCAATCACACATTCTCACATTCATTATTGCCTTCATTCATGCTCATCTGTTTACATTCATATACGCATCCATTCATTCACGCATTCACAAACAAAAAAACCAAAAAGAACTTTTCATTCTCATTTTCATTTCATATAAGTCATGTACAAGTAAAAAAACAAAAGAAAAAAAATGCATCACTCGGACGGCTTGTCTCCTGGGCCGCCGTCACTATCCCTTGTGCCCTCCGACTGCCTGGCTGATGGTCCCATGGCACTGTGCTCTCCCTCCTACTGTCGTCTCTGGTCCGCCTCCTCGTTCCTCCGATGGCCGGAAGAACTAGTGAAGTACCCTCGAAACCCACTGCTAGGGGCCGCGCTCTGGCTCCGACTGCTCGTCCCCGACTTCTTCCCTAAGAGACGGAGTGCATCCTTCAAGGCCCCAATCGCGCCCTTCATCTCAAAAGTATGCACTCGGAGTTGGTCTCGCTCACCTCTTAGGCGCACAACATCATCCCTAAGTCGCTTTACCTCTGCATCATCCGGACGTCGCGGGGTCTCCGCTCTCAATCGGGCCATCTCTGCCCGCACAAGCTCTGTCTCTGCTCGGGCTCGCTCAGTCTCAGCCCGGCTCCTCTCTATCTCTGCCTGGAGACGCTCTGCCTCCGTCTGAGCCAGCCTTGCCTCGGCCACTGCTACGGCTAGCTCTCTCGCCTGTAGTTCGCATTTCACCTAGTTAGTCACATAAGCATCTAAATTGCATAAAAGCATAAGCATTTGAGTATAGCTTTTAGCATCTTACCCGCTCCGCGAGGGTGGCCTCCGCCTCCTCGGCCCGAGCAACTGCTCGAGCAAACTCGACGTCTCGCTCAGCCCTACCTCCGACAGGCTGTGAGGATGACGATGGGGCATCCGGTCCCGCTCTTTGGGCTCTCTCGGCCCGCTGCATTTAGAAGTCATGGTCAGTCAATCGCATTTGCATCATTAGCATCATAAAGCATAAACATTTTAAATCCAAGGTTTTGGGAATCTTACTAGGAGCTCCAAGGCAGTCCGGTACTCGTCCCGCTGCTGGACGGTGGCATGGAGTAGCCCCTCGAGCTCGGCTATCCTTCCCTCAGGGTCTAGCTGCATTTTTAGAGGCATGTGAGTCAGTGCATATAGGATAAATTTTTTTTATAAAAGGCATTTCAGAGTTTTGAGTTTAGAATTACATACCGGTCATCGGGTACCTCGGTACACCCGGTCCCCGTACAGTCGAGTGAAGGCCTTCAAATACGCCTCATCTCTCTCATCCCGCTCTTTCACTGCTCTGCCCCGCTTGTTCCAGTCATGGACGTACTTTGCTTTCCGGGCGCACCAGTCTATGTCTTCGCTGATTTCCCCGGGTGGTCATCACTGCGGTGTGGGAAAGTCACCTCAGGCTGATGTAGTCCCCGAGTCCTCAGAATCAGCCGATAATGAAGAGGCTCGATGATATGGATGCAGTGCAACCATATGTCTCATCCCCAGTACGAGAGGGCTGCCTCCACCCATGGCTGCCCTTGTAACTCTCGCCTCTGTACGGGGTCCACCTCACCTAGAAGCATGATAGTCCATTCATCAGCATGTTAGTCCGGTTATCATCATTTAAGAAGCATATAAAAGCATTTAAATCATTTAGAAAGCATTTTGAGTTCGGGCTTACCGCCGTGTGCGGGACGGAATCCAAGTCGTCCTGGATCGCCCGGGTCAATCTGATGATCGACCCGGGTCCCTCGCGACCACCCATCGCCTGGCGATCAGGATGCGATCGGCATGGAGTAGTGCGCCCCGTCCGATGCCCGGGAGGTACATGCAGCTCCAGAACTGCATTAAGAAGTCAAGTCGGTCAATTGCATAAAACATTTGCATAATCATAGTGGAAAGCATTTAAATTGCATTTACCAGTAGAAAGGCGAGAAGCCGCCCAGCATCGTCTGTCGGTCCGTCGTGCTGAGAGACTCGAACAGGAAGGCTAGCACTGCCGCTCCCCAGGCATACTTTCTAACTCTGCCCAAATCTTCGATCATCGGCAGCAACCTGCAGCTGATCACATATGCTCGAGTCACGAGCAAGAGCTTCCCGAACAGTGTGAGCGACGTCACGCGGTTCGAGAGCGAAGAAGACGCGGAGCGTGCGGGCTCCTCTTGTTTGCTGCAGCACAGAAATAAGAGAAAAGAGAAGGGGCCACCACGGGAGATTGCTCCGGCGGGGCGAGCGGGACAAATGTAATATAGCAAGATATGGGGGTTAAACGGCCATAGCGGGAAGTGACTCGCCGCGGCCTCGGGGGGACGGGAATGGTGCAGAAATCAAATAGCAAGAATTGAAACGGCCATTGGGGAAGTTACTCGCCGCGGCCTCAAGAATATGAGCAGATAAGAATATAGCAGAATATAAGGAGAATATAAAGAACGAGAATTTAAACGGCCATTGGGGAAGTGACTCGCCGCGGCCTCGAGAATATGAATAGATAAGAATATAACAAAATATAAAGAGAATATAAGAACGGAAATTTAAACGGCCATTGGGGAAGTGACTCGCCGCGGCCTCGAGAATATGAGCAGATAAGAATATAACAGAATATAAAGAGAATATAAGAACGGGAATTTAAACGGCCATTGGGGAAGTGACTCGCCGCGGCCTCGAGAATATGAGCAGATAAAAATATAACAGAATATAAAGAGAATATAAGAACGGGAATTTAAACGGCCATTGGGGAAGTGACTCGCCGCGGCCTCGAGAACATGATGTGATCGCCAGGGGCCAAAAGACCCCAAAATAAAGAAAGTGATCGCGCCTACCTCAAGAGCGGGAGATGGCGGGTTGCTTCTTCCTCCCCCTTCGGCCGGCCGACGGAGAGGGCTTTCCTTGGGTACCCTTGCAAAAACAACGACAAACAAGTAACGAGTGGATTAGAAAGATGAAGGTGTAGTATTCAAATCCTTGCGATAAAAAATAACGAAATGATGGCAAGACACACACCTGGTTGGTGTTGTCTTTTAAACCCCTCTCGGATACGAGTAGGTGGAAATGCGATGATGGATGCAAGAAGTATATAAGAAGAGGCGCCCTTATGAAGGGGGATAGAGGATGCGAGATGATGAATGCAAAAGAACTACGAAGAAAAGGAAAGGATTGGCTTATTGGATGTGCCGATGGCGAAATCCGGCGGAGCTCCGACAGCGCAGGGACGACGTGGAAGTGCGGTGGATGAAGACGACCTTCCTCTCGCGAGCGTGGGAACCCGAGAAGCTGGCATAACCTCCACCTACAAAAGACCCCACGGGTTAGAAATGACTCCGGCAGCCACTGGGCTCCGGCAGCCTATCGGAGCTCTTAGAAGCTTCCCTAGAACTGAGGGGGGGGGGCTCTATTTATAGGGCTCCGGAGGGTGGAGGCGTCCAGGACCCTGGACACCTCTATCAGGGTAAAAATAATATTTTATTCTATTTTTATTCATTTTTTCTGAATATTTTCATGGAGGCGTCCAGGCGCCCGTGATTCAGCAATGGGCGCGTCCAGCTGGCAGGACGCTTCCACGATTGGATTTTTTCACACACGACAAACCGTCGATCGGTGGACGGGGCCCGGTGGGCAAGTTGATGGAGGCATCCAGGGTCCTGGACGCCTCCATAAATATATTGTTTTTATTTGATTTTTGTTTTGTTTTTTATGATTATTGATATTATTTTTATTATTTTTGCATTGATGGAGGCGTCCAAGCAAGTGGACGCCTCCATGATTTTGATTTTTTTTATTTTTTGGTTATTGATGGAGGCATCCAGGCGCCTGGACACTTCCATGATTTTTATTTTTTTATTTTTTTTGGTCATTGATGGAGGCGTTCAGGCGCCTGGACACTTCCATGATTTTTCACGGAAAAATTCAAAAAAATGTAAAAAAAATCATAAAAATAGGAAATCACCAGAGTAATTAAAAATGTGAAGGCCGCCTTGGGGTATCATAGTGTAATATGAGATTTACTCACAGTAACGTCAAGAACGGCGTGTCTACAACTACCCCGCCTTGGCGTCTGCTTTGCAAGGGAGTGACACGTAATGGAATGGTATCGAAGTGGAGTGAAATGGAGTGGGAATGGACTGATAAGTTGATGCCAAGGTGTGATGAGACACGCTTTTGAAATTACTGTTTGGAATTTTTCCTGGAGTTTCAGTGAGGCGACCTTGAAGAAGGACTTTCAAATTTTGACGATTGCTTGGACAGGGTTAAAATAAGGGAGGGTGAGATGTGCACTCAGGCACGAAAATAAAGGAGACCAACTTCTCGGAGTGGAAGTACCTGGGTCATAAACCTGCAGGTTTCACCTTTGGAGAGTTATTACTAGCCAATGTGGAAGTGCTGCGGCCAAGGTGGGTCAAAGAGAGTAAAGGAATATCTGAGGGTCTGTCCAAACAAGGGTCTCCTTTGGAAGAGCAGCGTAGGGCCGCTTCAAGGAAACTCAGTATTTCATTCGGAATGGAATATCTCATATTTGTAAGAATTGGAGCACAACGGCTTTCACAATAGAATCACTCGAATGATCTTCCGCAATAAATTCAAAGTCCTATATGAATGCATGCTGGGTTTAAAGAAAAATTTAAAACAAACTAAAATAAAAACCAGCCAAGGATAATATTGTCAACTCGTTAAGAATGGGTCAGGATACCGATCCGGTGAGCTGATACTAGGCTGGGGCCCGTTTATCTGCGCACCAACTCACTGAATTGAACCGTCGTCCCCATGCTACCACAAGTTAACGGCCTATCCGTACAACCCAAATTCTTCCGGGATCATCACTGTTTTTGTTGAAGGGGAACTCAAATACCAGATTCGTTCGGGCCGCAAGGTCCTTGACATGTTCTAGTAGCGTAGGTATCATATACTATGATGCATGACATGGTGGGACCAACTATCGAAAGGTGGGACAGGAGATAGGACAAAGACGTCCGTTAGTAAAACCTGCACGGACCAGCATAGGTTAGTAACATCAAAAAGTAGCAGATTTATAACAGAATCACACCACAGTACAAGGGGGTCTAGACAAAACTCTGACGACTGACCACTGTAGCGCCTCTCCTTTCCTACACTTCTTCTCTTGCACCAAGTTGTTTCGAGGCATGCCTTACGAAACTTTTACCCTGGACAGAAGGGAACTACTTTGCACGGAGGGATTCTGTTGCTTTCTTTTGGGCGCGTCCAGGCGCAAGGACGCATCTTAACCCTCGAATTCAAATTTAAAGCGCCGGGTAGCCTTTCTTCTCCCGTGCCTTACCCGCAAACGAGCCCACCTTCCGCCGAAACTCGCTCACCCGTCTTCATCTTCTTCCCCTCGATCGATGGAGTTCGGTGGGCCGGACCATGGTGAAGGTGGAGTGGGACGAGGGACTCCTCGCCCGACGAGGGACACGCAAGAGCAAGGAACGGCATCCATGGAGGAGGAAGGGCCGCTTCGGGCCCACGAGGCACCCGAGGGGCCTGATGGTGCGGAAGGAGGTGAACACGGTCTGGTAGGTCCTCGGATCTTCTCCTTTGATCCATTTTGAGTTTTGAAGCGAGCCGTGCGAGGGGGGAAAGGGCTCGACGAGTGTTGCACTCAAATGATGGACGCGTCCTAGATAGGGGACGCGTTATTTGTTATGATGCGAGGCCATTCTTTCTTGGTGCAGGACATGGCGAGGACCCTGGGCCTGGCCGATGAGTGGGCGAGTGCAGACGAGCCGAGCCGCGTCAGGAAGGAGAGTCGCGGCAAGGCGAAGCTTGAAGACTGGCGCATACGTCTCCCTGGACAGCAAGGGAGCGTACTGGTGCAGGATAGTGCCGACTTCCTGCGGCAACAGAGAGAGAGTTACGTGGGTCTTCCCCGAGCCGGGGATATGTGCGACGTCAACGGCTCTCGTGCCCAATTAGCCGAGGACAGGCGGCAGCTGGCCGCCACTCAACAGGAACTGTCGCTCCTGGTAAGCTAAGTGCTGCATTTTCTATTTTTTTAAATGTGGAGCTTAGCTGACTGCTGTTGTTTGTTCATTCCAGCGTGCCCAGCAGACAACGATGGTGGGAGTGGCTGGCGGCGCATCTTCCAGTTCCTCGGCCCCTTTTCTTGAGATTGCCTCCCTCCGGGAGCAACTTGCCAGCGCGGTGGCTCGGGCTACCCGGGCGAAAGAGGAGCGTGATGCCTGGGTGGCGACTGTAGCAGAGCTGTGACATCGCGGTGAGGAGAGACCTTCTCCAGACATCCTGGAGTTAAGGGTTCTTCTGCAGATGACGAGGAGAGAGGCAGAGAGAGAGAGAGAGAGTCGAGAGAAGGGCCAAGCGTCAGCGGGATCAGACCGAGAGGAGGGCCTTGGAGGCCCAAGTGAGGGAGCTCCAGCTGGGCCTTCAGGCCGTCGTGCAGAGGCTAGGAGGGATGGAGACACGCTACGAGAGAGCGCGAGAGTTCGGGGAGCGACTGCGCCAGTCTGATCGCTTTGCCGCTAGTGGCTTCTTCGCCATGCCAGGGGAGGAGCAGCGAGTCATTGCTGTGGAGCCGGCGCCACGAGGCGAGGCGGGTGCTACTGCACGGGGATCCAGGAGGCTTCTGAGGGACCCTCACCTCAGGGGAGAGGAGAGGGACGCCTAGAGGGACGAGCATGAAGATAATGGCAAGAGTTGGCGAGCTAGTGGACCCGCCTCCTCTCTATGATTGTAGTGTTTATGACAGCTTATGTAGAATTATGAATGGAGTGATTTGATTTTCTGCTGCTTGTTTGTTCTCTTGTGCGTTCCTTCTTCCCTACACTTCTTCTCCTTTGCACTGTTCCCATGTGATGGGTCTGCCGAGACCCCACCCCAAGCGGAGAATCGCGTCTTGTTGTGACCATTTTCCACGGTAATCTGCCGTCGAAGTCAATAATGACGGCCCTAGTCCCTTTTCCCGGATGTTGTGTCAAATTTTGCGGACGTCCTCTAAATCATGATAGGGTATCCCTAGACAACATAGGGGGCTAGTCGTCATATTCTTCATCCAATCAATCACCCTGTGCGAGCGGTGAAGTGACACACGGGACCGCATGGCAGGTGCGTCATCGCGAGGGCTATCATTAAAAGGTGATGGAGGCAATCTTGGCCCGCATTCCTTCCATTTCTATAAATTCTTGTTCCTTTTATCCTCCCAGGTATATCGAGGGCTAACTCGAGGAGCACAAGTTCTCACGGGAGAGGAGGAGTTCAAAATTCTAAGAGTTGGATGGAGGGCGAATCTTTCCACTCCTCGAAGAGAAGCAGGTCCAGTGGTAGTAGTTCCAGGAGGCTTTCGGACCTCGAAGGGCACTTCAGCGAAAGGACCCGATCGTAACTCGTAAGCTGAGCTTTCCTGCCCTTTTCTCATTCTTTCTTCCTTCCTCTTGACAACACCCTTCTCCATTTCTTATGCACACACAGAGTGTGATGAAATCACACATTTCATGGGAGTTAGCAGTGGCCGCGTACAGGGGTCTCCCAGATTTTCAGAAGGCCAGGCTAGACGTGATGGGATTTGGTGCCTTTCTTCGGATCGAGCCGATCCAGCTCGACCTGGTCCTGATCCAAGCCTTGTCTGAGAAATGGGACCCAGTGAGTCGGGCATTCCTGATGCCCTGGGGGCACATGGTGCCCAGCCTGGAAGATGTGGTCCGAATTACGAGCCTCAAGGTGGATGGCGAGGCAGTGACCGGAGTCACTTACGCGGACTACCGAGAAGGTGCCCAGAAGTTACTGGGTTTGGACCTAGATGGTCGGAAAAATAGGTCGGTAGCCAGGGCGTTCCTCATGGATGCATTAGGGCTCACTAACACTCGTCGACGGGACGATGAATCCTCAGAAGAGCCATGGAAAGGATGGAAATAGGATGCCGTGCCGTGTACTGCACAGATTTCGGCAACTGGGAAAGATGCAACATAGATTTGAGGAGATTTCTCCTCTTCCTTTTAGGGAGATTGGTACTGAGCTCGAAAGGGGACGGTATCCAATGTCGCTTCCTGGACCTGTTATCAGACCTTGAAAGAGTAGGGTACTACGGCTGGGGATCTGCCATGCTGGCGCACTTGTTTGCAGGTCTGTTCCAAGAAGCGGACCGTGAGATGACTGTGAGTGGTTTCACACCATTCATCCAGGTATTTTTGGTTTTGCTTGTTTTGTATTTTTTTTCTTGTTTTTGCAAGGTACTGATGACCTATGCCAAAGCAGTTGTGGAGCTATTATTACCTCCCCATGGGGAGAGCGCGGCATTGGCGACCCGCGATGGTGCCGCTAGCCAGACGGTGGCTACCCATCATGAGTGTGGCACCCCTAACCTACCAACTGATGGTGCTAAGGCGGGAGCTACAGGAGTTCCCTGCAGGGATGGTGGGATTTTTTTTGAATTATTTTGTTTTTATCTTTGGTCTTGACTGACTAAACAGGTATGCACAACCTAACCTAGGTAAATTGGAGACCCTACTCAGACATGGTCGATGCCGACCAGCCGTGGGTTCTAGCAAGTCGTGCCCGGTTCGGACGGGAATTGTGGATGCACTGCCTGAATGAAATCGAGCCGCTTTGGTTGCGATTGATTATGAGGTCCTTGGGACTGGCTCAAGAATGGGTGGATACGGCTGCGCCACCTCGTGTCGGGAGAAAGACGTGGGGACCGGCAACCTGCATTAACTTGCGCGTGCGGTTCCCTGAATAGTATGAAGACTGGCAACGGGGTGGCACGATCGTGGAATCGTAGGCACGGGATAGCGAGGATTACCTGCGTCTATACAAGACAAGGTACGCAGAGCGGTTCCAACCCCGGGGACTTGCGGAGGTAGGTCTCCCCTTTTTCTCTTTTCTTCTTTCTCCCTTTTTTGATTTTCTGGTGGAAATGCTGACTCGTATGGCTGCAGGATATCCATGATACGATGATAGCGACTTTACGAACTCTCTTGGCAGAGATGGAGCAACGGTTGGGTGATGCCCGCGGAGCTACGAGCGCCTTGATAGGTGTACAGTGAGTTCCTAATTAAAACTACAGATTCCAGATATTGGCTGCTAATTCACGCGGTCGTAGCATGCCCAGATTGGCGCGGCTTCCCCAGCGATGGGAGTAGGTGGTGCCTCTTCCAGCTTGTGGAATCCCACCTCAGAACTTGACTTGCTTCATGAGCAACTTGCTCACGCCACGCAGCATGCTGCGGAGGCAGAAGGGATGCTCTGTATACAGGTAAAAGTTTCAGTGTTGAGTTCTCTTTGTTTATGCCTTATCACGTATCTGAGATGGTACACTCGGCAGGAAAAGGAGACGGAAGAAGCGCTTGCCCAAGCTGCGCAGAGGGTGGCTAGGATAGCAGAACTGGAGAGGGAACTGCGGCGTCATCCTGATGACGACTCTTCCAGGGATGCTATGGAACTGAGGATCACTCTCCAGTTGGAGAGGGAAGACCGTGAGAGAGAACGGGCAGAGAGAGAAAGAGACGCAGAGAGAAAAAGAGCCAACAGATTGACTGAAAGGGAGGAACAAAGGGCCAAGGAGGCCCAGTTGTTCGAACTCCGAATCAACCTTGGTCTTGCTGAATAGTGGCTGAGAGATGGTGAGGAGCGCTACCGAAGAGCACGAGAGCGTGGCTTTCGTGTTGGTAGCTTCTCCGCTGCTTCCGTGGATCAATGCCGGGGTGTGGGAATAGGAAGGGGAGTACAGAGCGGTAGGAGTATCACTTTTCGTAGTTGGGTAGCACCTTTGAGAGCGTTTTGCCCGGAGAGTAGTGGGACGAGTAATGCAGAGAGAGAGGGCGGAACTTGATGTATTTTTTTTTGGTTTTTGGAATAAAATACAAGGTTCGGTTTGTTTGGTTTTCACCTTTGCTTCTGTTGCCTAAATCCCTGCACACATCACTGAAACAAACAAATCAGAATTTCTGTTCTGACTTGGCCCCTTGCTCAATAAGCAAATGGTCACTGTGACTGTCCTTGATAACTGATCAAGGGGCCAAGCCTTTATTTAAGGAAGGCAAGGGAAAGATGTGGTGATGATGGATGTAACAGACAAGTATGCGAATGCAAACGATATTAAAGTGAAATGCTACATACTAATGTAATCATGCAGAATTGATTTGTTTTTCTTTTTATATTTGGCATTTTTTTTTGTTTTGTCATAAAAAAGATTTTTTTTGGTTGCAAATATGTACATTTTCTCTTTTCCATTTTTTTGTTGCTTTTATTATAAATTTTTTTTGTTGCTAACGCCTGGCAAGCACCCAAATGGCACCTAACCTACGAGAACAGGGGTTTCTTACTAACCTCTCAAGTATCCTAAGTGCACATCTAGGTTGATTTGGGCCTCTAGACCCCTCGAATGATGATACCGCCGGCTAATACTTACCCTGATGACAATACCGTCATGCCATGCTTAGGCTCCCAGTCGCTTCCGACCACAGGGATTCACCCAAAAGATGTTTGAGGTAAATGATTTGCCCGACCTGGGTCTGTTTCCTCACAACTCTAGATGGTATATGATGGAACACCCTAGAACCCTAACGACCAACCGCACGACGCTGACCCGGAATCAGACGCCGTCGCACCCATAGGTGACGCGCTTGCATTGGCCTAAGCCCAAGGTTAAGCAAGAAGATATCAAGGTGGTAAACAGGGGTCTTGACCAGCCAGAAACACGGAGACTCCTTCGCAGCGATAGCTTTTGCTTTTCAAAGTAGACAACCAAATGTGTATATCAAAATAAGGTCGCAGACCTTGGCGGGTTTCGCCCTTTAGAAACTCCATTTAGCTTTCATCTTCAAAGGAAGAAGGAAGAGCGTGGGGGATAAACCTCTTGAGAGGATCGGCAAAACCGTTAACCCGGCGAGCCAATAAGGGTCCATTTCTCCTTTCGGACAGCTTCGGACCAAATCTCGAGCATTTACATTCCACAGCCCCTTTTGTGGATTTAGACTTTTGCTTTGAGGGGTTCCGTTTATCGCAACAGGCACGGTCACGACCAGGCTTTTCTCTTGATTTTGATTTTGTGTTTTCTTTTTGCGAGGGAAATATAGTGGTTTGACATTATGAGCTTCCTTTCGCATGCCTGCGGGGACACTGCCCTCTTCTCGTGCTCTGATCGATGCTCGAGGAAATGGATCCTACTCTTGCCCTTGGGGTTTGAGTTTCGGTTTCTCATGCTCAGCGTTTTAAGGGCGCCGACTGTCTCATTTGGTCGAAGAGAAAAGAATAAAGATTACAGCTTCCGGAGATCTTCTGGGTCGGGCCCCACCGTAGGTGATGCTACCAGATTTTTTGAATAAAATACATAAGTGAGCACATGTTAGCTTCCTTCGAGCGAGCATAGGCCGACGTGGCCAGACAAGGATCTCCACGGTTCTGACAAACCAAGACCCGGTGCCTACCAAGCCTTAATGGGCCCTATCTTAACATGAAGGTTAGATGCAGTGACTTGACTACATGGTGACCACCAGGCATTGGCATTTTGAATTTTCCATATTTTTAGTGGTTTTCAATATTTCTTTGTTTTTTGATGTTTTCTATCTTTTCATCATTTTTTTGTTTTGTGCTAAGGGTAGTATTTCTTAAGATAAAGCCCATTCCAAGGGTGGGATAACTCGGTCCCTTCGGCGTTGATTAGCTTGTAGGCGTTGCCAGGGTACACGGCTTGAATTACATATGGTCCTTCCCAATTGGGTTGGAGCCCAGAACGCGGCCCTCTAGGTTTGACAAAAATTCTTTTTACGACCATCTCACCGACTTTGAATATTCTCTCAACGACTTTCTTTTGGTAAAAGCGAGCGAGTCTATTTTGATACACACGCGCGTGTTCGGCAGCGGCCAGCCGCTTCTCATCCAAGAGTTCCAACTGGGCGAGGAGTGAATTACGACGATCGTCGAGGGGAAATTCCTCGTCCAATTGTACCCTGAGAGAAGGGATCAGAGTCTCGTACGGGACTACCGCTTCCATACCATAAGTAAGGGCAAATGGAGTCTGCCCGGTGGGGGTACGGATTGAAGTGCGATAGGCCCATAGGGCTTCGATAAGTTTTTTCGGCCAATCTGAAAACTTACTAGACTCGCAGGTTTTTTTGATGATTTTGAGTAATGTTTTATTGGTGGCCTCCGCTTGGCCGTTACCTTGTGGGTAATAAGGCGATGAATGATGCAATGCAATTGCGTACCTTTTGCAGAGGTCGTATAGGTCCTGAGAAATGAACTGTGGCCCATTGTCGGTGACGATTGTGCTTGGGACGCCGAATCTGGCGAGGATGTTCTTCATGATGAACTTGCAGACTGTTGACGCCTTGATTTCTGCGTAAGCTTCGGCTTCGGCCCATTTGGTGAAGTATTCCGTCGCAGTAAGGATGAAAGATTTTTGCTTGGTGAGGAAATTGGGATCACCTAGGGGACCAATGATGTCGAATGCCCACATGGAGAAAGGCCGCGGGGAGGATATTGGATGAAGTGAGGAAGATGGTGAATGGATTTTATCGGCGTGAAGTTGACACTTGACACACCTACGGACATAGACAACACAATCCTCTTCCATAGTGGGCCAGTAAAAGCCTTGCCGAATGATCTTTTTAGCGAGCATCTGACTATTCACGTGGCCACCGCACACACCCGAGTGCGTCTCCTCTACACATTTCCAAACCTCATCGTCACCAAGACATCTTAACAGAATACCAGTAAGGCTCCTCCTATAGAGTAGACCTCCAACCAATGTGTATTTCTGAGCCACCCTTCTTATGGCTTTCTTGTCCTCTGTGGTGGCCCCTTCAGGATAAGACTGATCTTGGCAGTATTTGACGATTTCATAGAACCATGGTTTCTCTTCATCAGCCAGTTCTTCTTCGGCCTCTGCCAACATGATTTCCCTCTTCTCAAGGATATCTTCCTGCAGGATCTTCCTTGCTATCCTATCTTTGATATTTACGTAGGAAGCATCATCGATTGCAGGGGCGTGAAGTTTGTAGATGGAAATGGACTCAAACCATCTTCCTAGAGGGAACCTTATGGATGATGCCAACGAGGCGAGGGCATCAGCGAGAATATTCTGATGATGAGGGACATGAACAAAGATCAGTTTGGTGAACAGTTTGGCAAAGGCAGCAGTGAGTTCTTGGTATGGCTTGAGTTTGGGATCGCGAGTGCGATATTTAGTGAGCACCTGGCGAAGGATGAGTTGACTATCACCTACGACTCGCAACTCAGTGATACGAAAAGAATGAGCGAGTTCTAGGCCAGCTAGAAGAGCTTCATATTCGGCTATATTGTTGGTAACTGAAAATTTGAGCTGGTATGCCAATGGGAATGTGAGGCCTTTAGGCGAGAGGAGGGCGACGCCGATTCCTCTCCCTTGAGAATTCAGAGCTCCATCAAAATATAGCGTCCACATTGGCTCATCTGATTGGTTGACAGACATTAGTTCCTCATCTGGAAACTCTGATTGGACGGGATCGAACTTGGGAAGAGGATGGTGAGCGAGATGCTCGGCTATGGCATAGCCTTTAATCGCCTTTTGCTGGATGTAGGTGATGTCGAACTGAGAGAGAAAACTTTGCCAGCGTGCTAGCCTATCCGTAAGGACGGATTTCTCCAGAAGGAATTTGATAGGATTCATTCGAGCAATCAAGTGGACCTCATGAGCCAAGAAGTAGTGCTTCAATTTCTGCACTACCCAAACGAGGGCAGCACAGGTTTTCTCCATGACGGTGTACTTCTGCTCACAGGGATTGAGAAGTTTGGACAAGTAATAGGTTGCCCGTTCCTTGCCTTCTTCATCAGCTTGTGCGAGGACGGCTCCCACGGAGTCATCCAAGACTGAGACGTAAAGGATCAGAGGTTTTTCTGGTTTGGGTGGAATGAGAACGGGTGGACTAGCCAGATATTCCTTCAACCCTTCAAAAGCTTTCTGACATTTAGAATTCCAGTGGAATTCTACTCCTGGCTTGGTCAACTCGTAGAGAGGTCTACACCTTTGTGAATGTTGGGACACAAACCGACGAATAAACTGCAACCTCCCGATTAAACCTCGGACTTCCCTCAAATTCTTGGGAGGTGGCATATCCCTGATAGCCTTGGCTTTGTCGGGATCTATCTCGATCCCTCTTTTACTCACAATGAAACCCAGCAATTTACCCGACGACACACCAAACACACACTTCTTCGGGTTCATTTTCAATTGGAACTCCCTTGACCTCTGCAAGACCTTAGCCAAAACTTCTGGATGTTCCATCCTGGTCCTTGATTTCACCAACAAGTCATCCACATACACTTCCAGGTATATGTGCATCATGTCATGAAATATGGCCATCATAGCTCTTTGGTAAGTAGCTCCAGCATTCTTTAACCCAAACGGCATGACCACGTAACAATATGTTCCCCAAGGGGTAGTGAATGACGTCTTCTCCTGATCCTCTTCTGCCAAACGAATTTGATTATATCCTGAAAATCCATCCATGAATGAGAGGGTCTCATAACCTGCCGTGTTATCGATCAACACATCAATGTGAGGTAAGGGAAAATCATCCTTTGGACACGCGCGGTTAAGGTCCCGGAAGTCGATGCAAATCCTGACTTTCCCATCTTTCTTCATGACCGGGACAATGTTCGCCACCCATTGAGGATAAAGAATGACTCTAATGAACCTGGCTTTATGGAGCTTATCGACCTCTTCTTTCATTTTCAAAGCCATTTGAGGGTGGAAACGCCTTAACCTTTGTTTTACCGAGACGGACCCTGGTTTTAAGGTTAAACGGTGTTCGACCAGGGTTGGATCCAGACCCGGCATATCCTCGTAGCTCCATGCAAACGTGTCCTTATATTCCTTGAGAACCTCAATTAATGCCTCTTCTTCAGAGGGTGGTAGGTTGTCACTTATGAGGATGATCCTAGGGTCTTCCTCAGTTCCCAAGTTGACTTCTTTGGTGGATTCTTCTACGGCGGTTGACGGCTCGTCGAATCTCCTCATTCCACTAGCATATGCGCCAGCCGCGTCCTCATATTCTTCACCCTCATCTTCAGTGGGTATTCTTCATCCGTGATCTCGTAGACTCCGTACCCTTCATCAAATGCACAGTCGCCCTCACATTCTATTTCCGGTAGCCGGATGGGATTTTCTAACAACTGGGGGATGGCAAAGAGGGCTTGACACCTGGCGGCTAAATCCAGAAGGAATCGACGAGGGATCTGCCTACCCTTAGATTTCTTCCTAGGTACTACCCTTGACCTATCATTCCTAGATTGACTGACAATATTTACAGAAGAAGAGGAAGACGAAGAGGATGGTGTAGAATGTACAGGAGAAGACCCCTCGGAGGAGGGGTAGAAAAGGTCGCTCATCGGACCTTGGACGGGTGGTCCGCAGGGCGGGACGCACCCGTGGGAGATGTAGGAGGTTTCCTCAACGAAGATGTGTTGTTGAGGAGTTTGAAAATTGACGTTTTTTTTCGTTTTCATTTTTGATGACAAAACAGTGAAAAGAGATCGGAGGAGAGAGAAAAGTGGTTATGGCTAGAGGATTGCGAGGCTCATAGAGCAGATCATGGTTGAAGATCTGGCGCGGGTTGAAAAGCCCGTGTAGGTATGTAAGTAAAGAAGGGGACCTGGGAAGAGCATCAGACAACTGTCTGGCCCAGGAAGAAAATATCAGCAAAGGCTGAGACGAGTGGATGGAGAAGATGGCGGCTAATGAGCCGTCGACGGCAATGTTGAGGACGGATGAAGATCCGTCGATGACAGGGTCCTTCTGGCGAGGACGAGGATAGTTTGGAACCTTGGCAAGAGTGGTAATATTCTCTGGTATTCCGGAGATCAATGGTGGTCCTTCAAGCTGCGGAGACGAGAACATCCTTTCCAGTGCAACGGAAATGTCCCGTATGTCGAACCATTTGTTCCACTCGCATTCCGGATCTTTGATCTTGCCTCTTTTGGTGATCCTCGGACATTTTTCAGCCAAATATACAGCATGTGATCCCCCATATGCTTCTCGTGGGTAATCTCCCATCTGAACAACGGGCCCTCTGTTGAAGTGGTTTGATAGAGTCCATGTGAGGGGCTTCCAATCCGCCTTGAACGGTCCTTTGAAGCCTAGGCCAAACCTACGGTTCGGCCTAATTTCCTTTGGCGGTTTGAGTCTACCCTGTAACTGTGCGCCCAGACCTTTACCCTGTTGGTAGCCGATGTTCCTCATAATCTCCCAACCTTTGGAGTGAAAAGGGAGATATGATGTTGCGGTTGCCCTGACCGGCTCCTTTGGTGCTAGTGGAACGTGAGATAGATCACGCACGTCCAGCAATGACAATATGGGCCGATGAGATGGCCAAACAGAGGGCAGAGAGGTGTTGATAGCATCCACTGTGTGAAGGACAGGAGTGCTGACCACTTTAATAATCCTCCCATTGTAAGGAAACTTCAGGCACTGATGGTTGGTGGAAGGCACAGCGTCCATGGTTTCAATATAGGGGCGACCCAGTATAGCCTTGAATGTGGGGTCCATGTCGAGGACATGGAATTCCGTGAGAACAGACATAGGGCCTAGCTCTGCCTTTAGAACAATCATCCCTTGCGGCGGCCTTTTGCTATTGTCATAAGGCCGTGACTGTGATCAAGGAAGGTCTTATTTGTTCCTCGTCGACCCCACACAACTGAAGAGTGCTCATGGAGATCACATTTATGGACGCACCCGTATCCACAAGACACGGGTTTATGGATACCCCATTAATTTTTATTGAAATGCACAATGCATATTTCCGAGCTTCCTTGGGAGCGAGCTCGTAGTTGTGGAACATGATGGCCGGTTGTGTGTCTGTTGGGGTCAGGACGGTCGAAATCTTCTCCACGGGGAGGTCTTCATTAACCATGACTTTTTGAAGATATTCCATCAAGGCCGCCTGGTGGGATGTGGATCTTTGAAGTAGCTCCAGGATGGAGATCCGAGCAGGTGTCTTGTCCAAGTGTTTCATTAGATCATACTGTGTTCCAGGGATAGCTCTTTCTGGTTGTTCTCCATCATCCTTCTCTGGCTGAGATTGCTCAGGATTCTGACTGTTGTGGGGGAAAACCCTGTGAAAATCCTTCCACTCCGGAGCACCATTGCCTGCGGCTTTTGTACCTCTGTGGGGGTAGCAGTGGGTTTTAACAGGGATTTGAGGGGTAGTGGTGGAGGAATGGTTGATGAAGGGAGCAGGGATTCTGATGAGGGGTTTGTTAGGTGGAGGCATGGTGGAGGTAGAGGGGATATCACACGGATTATGAAGGATAAGGGGTCTGGAAGGTGGAGGTGGAGACGAAGTAGAAGTGGGTAGGGCTTGAAGCGGGCAATGATTTTGAGGTGGGTGATGGGTAATGAGTGGTTTTGAAGGCATTAGTGGTGATATGGTGGAGAAAGATGGGGTTATGTATGGTTGACGGATGATAAGGGGTTTAGAAGGCGTAGGGGTAAATGTGGTAGAGGTGGATGGTAAAGTGGGGGAGTGAGAGAAGATGAGAGGGTGTGAAGGCGTAGTGGAGAGTGTCGGTTGATAGGAGATCGGGGTGCGGATGAGAGGGCGTAATGGTAGTGGAAATGGTGAAGGCGATACTGACGCGGGTTGATGAGAGAGAGGTGCTACCAGGGCAAGGCAAGGGTGTTGCGTGATGATAGGATTGGCGGTAGAAAGAATGGAGGTACTTTCCGGGTGCCACACCTGCTCTCTCCCGACTTCCGGGAAGGAGGAGATGGGGTTAACCTGATGATTGGGCTGTTGGTGCTCCGGTAATGGATTCTGGATTATGCCCATGTTGGGCTATTGTTGTGGGGCCTGCTGAGGCTGCTGTTGTTGTTGTGGTTGCTGCTGCTGCTGCTGTTGTAACTGCTGCTGTGGCCTATGAGGAGGTCTCCTAGCCTTGAGAGCGGCGACGTATCGTCTCATTTCATCCCAATCTATTTGATGTTCATCATTCATATCGTGGATGTAATCTTTGAAATGGAAGCAGTAATCTACTGTGTGTCCTGGCTGCCTGTGGTAGACGCAGTATTTGGAGGTATCAACATTCGGGGGCCACACTGGCCTTTCCCTGGGTAGCACAAGTATGTTTGAGGCCATGAGGGCATTGAAAATATCCGCCAGAGTTTCTAGCAACGCTGGATAGTAGGCTCTCTTGGGACCGACCGGCCTCCTTTGTTGCTGTTTGGGACCATAATTCCCCGGGGGTGGAACTTGGTTGTACTGAAGTGGTGGTTGTTGTTGCTGAGGTTGTGGTTGTTGTTGCTGGGGTTGACGTAATGGAGGCATATTATCCTGGGGTGGATTATTTTGGGGTGGAGGATGAAGAGGGAAAGGACCTGGTTGGAGGGGAAGTCGGGGCATTTGTGGAGGCCTTGGGTTGACTGCATAGTTGGCATTGTTGACCGCACCCACTTGCTCATTTGTCACGACCCCTTCTGTGGTTCCGCCTGGGACACCAGCGCCTGTCTTTCTGACCACTTTGGGCTTCGGCAACTCAAACATGTTCATAATGGGGGAGTCTTTTAACTGGGTTTGGATGTACTGGGCCCTTTCATAGAGTTCCTCCATTGTAGTAAGTTTATTCATGGCTATGACGTGTCTGAACTGTGGGGTTGCATTAGACACAATCATCTTCACTTGTTCGGGCTCGGAGAGGGTATCCCTTATTCTTTCCGCCAGAGACCTCCATCTATCAGCATAGCGGACAAAATCCTCGTCGGGCTTCATCTTTTCGGCCACTAGGTCGGTAATGGAGAGTGAGGGACCGACCCTATCCCTATATTTCTGCAAGAACCTTCTCTGGACTATTTCAAAATTCTCGGCCTCGCGGGGCTCTAAAGAATAGAACCACTCTAGCGCGGGACCATCCAATGATCTCTGAAAGAGGTATGCCAGGGACCTCTGATCGTTTTGCCAATAGGAGGACTCATACATGAAATCCTTGAGGTGAATGAAGGGGTTGCCGGTACCATTGTATCTGCGGTACGTGGGCATTTCGGAGGGAGGAAGATGAATGACGGGAAGGATTGGCAAAGCAACCTCCGGGGTGG
Organism: Amorphophallus konjac; assembly: GCA_022559845.1. NCBI lineage: Eukaryota > Viridiplantae > Streptophyta > Magnoliopsida > Alismatales > Araceae > Amorphophallus > Amorphophallus konjac. Next base: position 247,399,721 of record CM040128.1, on the reverse strand, counting down.
CTTTCACGTCCACCATTCTTCTCAGATTTTGAAACTGCTCGTCCATGCGATTGAACCTATTGAGGAGCGATTGGGCGAGCTCCTCTGCAGGTGAAGGTGGAACTTGCCACTGGGGGAGAAACTGTCTCCCGGAGACTTGAGGGGGGAACCCCGAATGAGAGGGAGCTGCCGGACCACCGACAGTCGGCCCCGGCTGAAGCGGTATGTGGGGAACAACGGGAGTTTGAGATTGTGACGGGAACTGGAATGAGGGTGGTTGTTGGCTCGCTTGTCCTTGAAGCGAGGGAGACTGGATGGCTTGCGCCAATGAAGGAGATGGAATGGCCTGTACGGACTCTTGGAGAGGTGCGATGGCCGGAGTTGATTCCTGGGGCGTGGGGGAAACAGATTTCCCCTTCAGAATGGCCTGGAAGGCCCGGAGCTGTTCAGAGGTAAGGTCCGTGTTGGCGAGGATGCCCAGTAAGGAAGATATATCCTGTGGTGGGGACGTGTCCCCAGCAATAACCTGCACCTCATGCGAGGGCTCATGAGAAGGACCCGAGTCCATAGCATAGACTCGCGGGTCGGCTGACAAACCACGACTAGGGTGGTTCTCCTCAAAAGATTCGTGAGCCATGCTCACAGTTTTCCCAGAACGCAAAAACATACACTAGCAAGCAGGTAGCAGAGATTATCAAACAAGTGGATGCCTTTACGCCTTTTTTTTGTGTTTTGATTTTGATGATTTTTTTGTGTGTTTTTAGCGAGATCCGAAGTTCACACAAAATAGGGACCCTAGTTTATTTTTGTTTCACCGCCGTGTCAGCTAGGGTCTCTCGTCTCACCACGAATGGGATGACTAACTCCGGGGAACTTCAATGGTACAACCAGCCCAGTGAACGAAGAGGAGATTCTTCGATGTCGGGGACTTACGGAGGTCCCAGTGGAGGAGATTCTAGTCCGTTGAGAGGAATTCTCAAACGGAGAGTCCTTCCTTCACCGGGAAAGGGTGATCCTTAGAAAAAATGAAAAAGGATATAAAAGAGGGATGGATGTATGCAATGGAATGCTGACAGAGATATAGAGTAAGAAAACAACAGAAATAACAAACATATAATAAACACCCAACCAATCACAACTGACAGTGCTGCCGTGAGCACAACGGGGGCGCGCGAGGGCGCCAAGGTGGAGAGGCACAGACGGTGCCGAACATGCAAGGGTAGCCAAAAGGAAGCAGTAGACGTCCCACCGTGATCGCCAATCTGTGAGCAACGTCACGTGGTTCGAGGAGCGAAGAAGACGCGGAGCGCGCGGGCTCCTCTTGTTTGCTGCAACACAGAAATAAGAGAAAAGAGAAGGGGCCACCACGGGAGATTGCTCCAGCGGGGCGAGCGGGACAAATGTAATATAGCAAGATATGGGGGTTAAACGGCCATAGCGGGAAGTGACTCGCCGCGGCCTCGGGGGGACGGGAATGGTGCAGAAATCAAATAGCAAGAATTGAAACGGCCATTGGGGAAGTGACTCGCCGCGGCCTCGAGAATATGAGCAGATAAGAATATAACAGAATATAAGGAGAATATAAAGAATGGAATTTAAACGGCCATTGGGGAAGTGACTCGCCGCGGCCTCGAGAATATGAATAGATAAGAATATAACAAAATATAAAGAGAATATAAGAACGGGAATTTAAACGGCCATTGGGGAAGTGACTCGCCGCGGCCTCGAGAATATGAGTAGATAAGAATATAACAGAATATAAAGAGAATATAAGAACGGAATTTAAACGACCATTGGGGAAGTGACTCGCCGCGGCCTCGAGAATATGAGCAGATAAGAATATAACAGAATATAAAGAGAATATAAGAACGGGAATTTAAACGGCCATTGGGGAAGTGACTCGCCGCGGCCTCGAGAACATGATGTGATCGCCAGGGGACAAAAGACCCCAAAATAAAGAAAGTGATCGCGCCTACCTCAAGAGCGGGAGATGGCGGGTTGCTTCTTCCTCCCCCTTCGGCCGACCGACGGAGAGGGCTTTCCTTGGGTACCCTTGCAAAAACAACGACAAACAAGTAACGAGTGGATTAGAAAGATGAAGGTGTAGTATTCAAATCCTTGCGATAAAAAATAACGAAATGATGGCAAGACACACACCTGGTTGGTGTTGTCTTTTAAACCCCTCTCGGATACGAGTAGGAGGAAATGCGATGATGGATGCAAGAAGTATATAAGAAGAGGCGCCCTTATGAAGGGGGATAGAGGATGCGAGATGATGAATGCAAAAGAACTACGAAGAAAAGGAAAGGATTGGCTTATTGGATGTGCCGATGGCGAAATCCGGTGGAGCTCCGGCAGCGTAGGGACGACGTGGAAGCGCGGTGGATGAAGATGACCTTCCTCTCGCGAGCGTGGTAACCCGAGAAGCTGGCAGAACCTCCACCTACAAAAGACCCCACGGGTTAGAAATGACTCCGGCAGCCTCTGGGCTCCGGCAGCCTATCGGACCTCTTAGAAGCTCCCCTAGAACTGAGGGGGGGGCCTCTATTTATAGGGCTCCTGAGGGTGGAGGCGTCCAGGACCCTGGACACCTCTATCAGGGCAAAAATAATATTTTATTCTATTTTTATTCATTTTTTCTGAATATTTTCATGGAGGCATCCAGGCACCCGTGATTCAGCAATGGGCGCGTCCAGCTGGCAGGACGCTTCCACGAGTGGATTTTTTCACACACGACAAACCGTCGATCGGTGGACGGGGCCCGGTGGGCAAGTTGATGGAGGCGTCCAGGGTCCTGGACACCTCCATAAATATATTATTTTTATTTGATTTTTGTTTTGTTTTTTATGATTATTGATATTATTTTTATTGTTTTTGCATTGATGGAGGCGTCCAGGCAAGTGGACGCCTCCATGATTTTGATTTTTTTTATTTTTTGGTCATTGATGGAGGCGTCCAAGCGCCTGGACACTTCCATGATTTTGATTTTTTTATTTTTTTTGGTCATTGATGGAGGCGTCTAGGCGCCTGGACACTTCCATGATTTTTCACGGAAAAATTCAAAAAAATGTAAAAAAAATCATAAAAATAGGAAATCACCAGAGTAATTAAAAATGTGAAGGCCGCCTTGGGGTATCATAGTGTAATATGAGATTTACTCACTGTAACGTCAAGAACGGCGTGTCTACAAACAATAGCATCAGGAACCGTCTCAGGGTGCGATCTCCCTCCGGTCCCGCCTCTGCCGCCACTCGCGGGCGCACCTGGTCTATCACTCTACCCAAATGCTCCTCTGGTAACTCTCCCATAGCTATCGCTGCTCCTCTCAGTCCTAAGCTCTCATGTAGTACTGATCTCGAGAGCTGGGATGACGTCTACCCCAGGTCTGATCAAATCCAGCCCCAGCAGCTCCTAAGCCATCTCCTGGTAGTTCCTGTAGGTCCATCCTGTCACTGCGGCTCCATGAACTCGCAGCCCGGCAATCCTCGCCATGTCTTCTAGCGTGGGGATCATATGACCCCACGGGAAGATGAACGCCCTACTAATCGGATCCCATCTCTCGTGCAAGGCGTACAGTAGAGGCATGTCCATCCTGGTCACCTCGATGCTCAGCACCTCGGCGAATCCCATCCCAGCCAATTTCTCTCTCTGGTAATCGGGCAGTGCCTGGTACACCGCCCGGATCTGAAGCCAAGATATCATTGTCCGTCTCTTTCCCTGCATTCATTTAGAGCATAAGTTAGTCAAATGCATCATAAAATTATTGCATAACATTTATAAAATGAAAACAAAACAAAAATTGAATAATTAAAAACCTAAAAAATAGTTCTGGCCTCTGGTGCATGTAACGGCCCTGGGATGGGGCGTCATATGTCTCTAACGCATCTAGGTGACACGTTAGATATGTGACGGTCACTGGAAGGACCGTCACATTCCCTGCTAGAGGGTGTTTTCCCCTTTGTATTCCATGGCTCTCCCACTTTGGCCAAAAGGGCCTACAATCAATCCTAATGGGTTCGTAGACCCATTTTCTACCCCCATTCCCACATGCATACACATCAAAAACTATAAAAATTAGAAATTGGAAGATTAGGGTGGGCGGCCTACCCCTCGGTCTTGGCCCCTCTTCCTCTTCTTTTCTTGTTCCTTGGGCTCTCCCTCGTCCATGGGGATTTCCCCTTAGTCCTCCTCGGCCGTGGGAACCTCTCTTTCCTCCGTTGTTGGCCCCCTCACCCTAGTTTCTTCTTCCACGGGCCTTGGCACATCCTCTCGTTCTATTCAGCGGTGGAGGCGTCGGATGGCCTTCTTCTTCCCTCTCTCCCTCTTCTTCAGCGGCGGTGGAGGCTCGTCACCGGCCATTTCGTTGGTGGTCGTGGGTGGTCACCGGTGGTCTTCTCGGGTTGGGGTGTGTGGGCGTTTGAGGGCGATTGAGTGTTGAATGCTTGAATGAGGCCATGGGCTATTCGGTTTGTTTTTTTTGAACGCTCAAGAAATGTGACGGTCTGTCGTCTGACCGTTACACTCTCTGACACGTACTATTCGGACCGTTACATGAATTTGAACTGTTTCATTAGAGAATGTGAACCGCTTAGTTTATGACGGTTTTTCCCTGGCCGTTACTTTGTGTGACGCCCTCTAAGTAGACCGTTTCAAACTTGCAAGTTTCTTGATGAATGAAATAGTCTATTTGATGTTTAAATGATTACATTTTCTGCCATGGCACATATTATTAATGCTTCTAACACGTATGAATGGTTATGCCTTGATTTATACTCATATAAATTATTGGCTAACCTCTTTCTTGTGAATGAAGTTATGAATAACAACACGCTTTGCCGTTCGTCAGGCAGGTAAGTCAGGTATTGTATCTCTTTCCCTTAATCCATTAATGCATTACTATATGTTACCTATGATATATTATCTAGAGAACCGGCTGGTCACTCGTATGTTCCAGGATCTGATGTTCCCCTTAAACAAAAATGATGATGATCTAAGTTCACATGTTTAATCGTTGGATAGGCCGTTAGGTTGGAAAAATTTGGGGACGATGGTTCTGTCTTGTACGCCGTGGTTGCAGATAGTGTCCTGACCCTGGTTTCTCCAGCTTAGCAATATTATTCTCGAGTATCTTGATATTTTATCTTTCTTTGCATTCGTTTTAAATATTTCTTTTTCTTTAGCCCAGCAAGCATCATACGCATCTTTTGAGCATTCATGTGCTTCATCTGTTCAAGGTATCTCGATGTTGGTGAAGAGCTGTATTCTTGAGCTCGAATGAGGAGAATTATTCCACTCTCAATTAGAAGGTTTCCTTTGATCTCATCGCTCGATTTGGTTGGCTGAAGATTCCTGTCTGGAGTTTAGTCAGTTCTCTTTCCTTTCCGTTGCCTCCGGCGGCTAGCCGTGTTTCTTTTCCTTAGTTGTTAGTTCCTCCAGACATGCGTCCTTTGGTTGGCTTTTTCCTTGTGATCAGTTCGAAGTTTTCCGAAAAGTTCCTATCGCTTGTTGGTAAAGAACGGGTGTCGTTTACCTTAACGCCCACTTTTTCGCTTCGCTCCGCTTCATTTCGCTTCATCTCCATGTTCTATTTCATTTCCACTTCACCTCCACTCGCTCCCCTGCAAAGAAGGCGTTAAGGAGGGGCATCTGTTGACACCCGTTTTATGACCAATAAGTTGGGTCATCTCCTTGTTTATACATATGATGCTCCAAGTTGTTCACTCTTCATTGAGTTTCCTTCGTCGGTTTGAAGCCTGTTTCTTGGGTCTTCTCTCCTTGGTTGAGTGTGGTTCCTTGTGGCTTTTCATTGGATGGAGCTTAGCAAGCTTTGCACCTATTTTTATCTTCATTGTTAATAACGGTCCTCCCTGGGGGCGTTACTTCCATATAACGCATGATCCCTAGGCCGTTACTTATTTGAAGAGTCATAAAGTTTGAGGCCTTTGTTCTAAAGCTTATCCTCTTGCTTATCCGTTGAATGTAATGGTCTGTCGTGCAGCCGTTATTTATTCTAACGTGTCCAGCCTTGGCCGTTACTTTCCTACGAGAGTCCAACTTATTTGATCTTCTTCCTATTGATCTTATCTCTTTTGAGATAAGGTTGGATGTAACGGACTTTCACTGGCGCGTTATTTTCATGTAGCGGTCTGTCGACTAGCCGTTACATATAACAGAGAGTCCTGGCAGTTCAGGCCTTTTCTATGCTACTCCGTGGTTGAGATAAGAGCTTGAATTGTTGATTTCTCTTCCAAATCTGATCCTCTGAACCTTCTGTTTGCTTCTATGGACTCTTGGTGATATTATCTTCAGGGATTTGCTAAGAGTTATCCTTTTATCTTGCTGGATTATCCTCTACTCGACCGGAGAGTTTGAGGGTCTATAAATAGCACCCTTAACTTCATGGCCCGAGAGAGGAAGATCTGGAGTTCGCGTTGAAGTGCTGCCGCATTCTGGAGTCACATCTGACCAAGGAGAATTGTCTTTCACGTTCATCTGCTTCACGGTGAAGGGAGTATTCGTTCCATTGGTTTTCAAAGTTCATCATTACATATTATGTTCTTCCTCATCTCCCTTTCATCAAAAGCATTGTCCCTCTTCTTTCTCCACGTTCTCCCTAGTTTTTCATCATCTAAACATCCTCCTATCTTTTTAAAAAATGCCCAGAGGGGTTAAAAAACCAAAACCTCCCTGGTACTTTCCTTTCCGTTTGCATGCTATTGAGTTTATTGAAGAATTGATGCTATATTGTTTAAAGGGCTAATTTGGGTATGTTTTCTTGTGTTTTCACGTTCTTTGGCAGGTTTACAGGTTCACCATACGAGGCCCAAGTCTTCTGGCCGACTGGAAGAGTTGGAGTTAAAAGAATTCACAAGCTATTACTGCAGGTTATTTGACGGTCTTGTGCAGGCACGTCAAATTCATATAGCGGTTCATCGAGCGACCGTCTCTTCCCAGTGACGCGTTGGCTTTCGGCCGTTACATTCCGTTGATCTGCAGATTTCCCTGATTTTCTCTCTCCCGTGGGCGAGTGCTTCATCCACCTATTTCCAAGGTATTTTCAAGTCTTTGGCTTATTTTTACTTTTGTGGCGATCACGTTCTTTCTTGGTATTGGGCATTAGTTTTCTCTCCATCTCATATCTCTTATCCTCTTTGCTTACTCCACCCTTGCGGTGTGTTTTTTATTTGCTTTTGCTCCACGCCCCAGCGTGTGTTTTTCTTTATTTCCTTAGTTTAGTTTGATGATTGAGATAGCATGCCCATGCTAGAGCTTGTTCTGTTTGCCTAGGTTCATGGTTCACATGTCCTTGGGTTCATTGAGATCTTTGATTTTTGCTTATCATCTTTATCACACATCAAAACAAAAAGAAGAAGAGAAGCAAAACAAATCAACAGCCGTGAACTTGTCCTCCACCCTCCCTCGACCCTTGCCGAGCTAGTGACTCTGGCTTTACGCCATGCTGAGTGCGAAGAAGTTCTCAGCGCATGCCGAGGTGCAATCGGTTTGGGTCGGGAGGGGGACAAGAAGCGAGCACCCGAGCCAAGCTCGGGCCAAGGAAAAAGGTGGAACCGAGACGGGGAGCACAAGGAATCGTCCTGGAAGTACGAGCGGTACACTCCCTTAACCGCTCCGGTGTACGAGATCTATGAAGACATCAAAGGCTCGAGCCTCCTCTGCCAACCCGAGCCAATGAGGTCAAAGAGCCGCAATCGCAGTAAGCACTGCCTGTTCCACAGCGATCACGGGCATCATACCGACAATTCCCACCAGCTCTAGGATGAGATCGAGCGCCTCGTCCGCCAGGGACACCTATCCCAGTTCGTGGCCGGGCATAAGGAAGACCAAGGTGCCCCAGATGAGATCGATAACGCCCCCCGCGGGGTCCACATTAATGCCATCGCTGGAGGAGCTGCATCAGGAGGATATAGTAGCCGAGGAAGGAAGCGTCATGCTGAGTGGGCGAGCCGAGCCACCGAACCTCCCAGCTGGTGTACGGCCGAACGATGCGGCCCCCCACCTACACGAAGGACGTTCAACGCCTTACCGGGCGCATTGCTGCGCTCAACCGATTCCTGTCCCGTGCGGCCGAACGATGTCTACCCTTCTTCAAACTATTGAGGGGGCCCAAAATAGCTTCTGCTACGTTCGCATGGGACGAGGAATGCCAAAAGGTGATCGCTGAGCTTAAGGAGTTCCTGACTTCGCCCCTGGTGCTGTCCAAGTCTGTTCCAGGTGAAGCCTTACATCTCTACTGTAGACACGCTAAAATTGACATTATTTTGAGTATATTTCATATTACCGTGCAATGCCCCATTTGACCCTCAAATTAGCTTGTTTGAGTGGTTTTTTCCACTTTTCTTGAATTTCCCCTATTTTTCCTATTTTTCCTATTTTTCTGGATTTTTTGGCATTTATCTCCATTTTTATGATTTTATGAATTCACGCCTTGATCCAGGGCGCATTTTGATTCACGACCGGACCTAGGGCGCCTTTTAAAGAAGTGACAACCTCGGGAAAGGGCGTCAATTCCTGGCATTATCCAATTTTTGAAAAAAGAATAAATGTTTGAAAAATGTTAATTAACGCCCTTCTTTGGGGCGTTTTTCAATTGACGCCTCTCCTGGAGGTGTGTTTCAGAATTTCCAAATAAAAGAAATATTTATTTCCAAAATTGATCTGGGAGTTGACGCCCTTGGCCAGGTCGTGTTTTGAATTAACGCCCTATGGTAGGTCGTCAATTCTTGAATTGACGCCCTGACCAAGGGCGTGTTTCATCTTCTGGCTTCGCAGCCCTTTCTCCAGAGAGTCCTTGCTTCGTTAGACTCCTGCCTTGATTGGGGCTCTTGCCCATTCTTATCCTTCCCCCTTATTGGATTCTTGCCCATGTTTATCTCCTCCAATTCTATTTAATAGGGCCGACTGCTCTGTTGTTAAGGTTGGATTCTGCCCTTCCGATCCCTTCCTTCCCCTCCATTCTTTTCTTCCTTCTTCTTCTGTCTTCTTCTTCGTCTGTTCTTCTGTCTTTTTTTATTCTCCTTCTTCCTTCTTCTTCTGTCTTATTCTTCTTATTCTTCCGTTTCCCTTCTTCTTCTGTTCCCTCTTCTTCTGTTTGTTTTTTTTTTTTTTACAGGAAGCGAAGGTGGCATTGGCTAAGGAGGCTTCTCACGTTGACATCTTCATCTCTTTGAAGTTTCTCCCCATCGAGCATTAAGCCAAAGGGGCCACAAACAAGATTTTTATCTTATCTCCCATTTATCTTTTATTTTCATAGTTCATAAATCATGCATGCATCATTGTTTTATTGATCTTTTCTCTCAATCACATTGAGATCTCCCCATAGTGCAACTCTTGCATACTTCCCTTATTTTTATTTATTTGCATTCATCATATATCTCCCACCCTTTTGCATAGGGGTTTAAGGGCGAACACCCACAAGGTGTGTCTTGCACATCTTTTCATGCTCATCTTTCTATATAAGAATTTGATGCTACACACCATGTTCTAATTCAATTCTTTTGTGGTGTTTGTGTCTCTTTTTGCAAGGGTAATAATTAAAGAACTCTCTTCATCGACCGGCCGATTGGAAGAGAAAGAAGCACTCACATCCCCGCATCTTTTGAGGTACTTTTCGCGATCATTCCTCCCATGTTCTTATTGATTATATTTTTGAGACCTAGCGTCTCTGGCGATCACACACTCCCCTTGTGCACCTCGTGCATATATTTTCCTCCATATTGATGATTATTGCATGTCTTTTCTTTGATATTTTCCTTAAGTGGATTTATTCTAAATTAGAGATCTACAAATTGGCGATCACGGTGGGACGCTTTGCGTTCTCTTTATTACCCCTTTTCCCCTTAGGCACCCGCGTGTGCCGTCTCCCCTATTGCACCCTCGGTGCGTCTCCTTTTGTGCCCCTCGGGCACCCTCCATTGGCTTTGCTTTCTTCCCTAAAGTGATTTGCCATTTTGTTGTCTTTTCCTTAGAATCTCCACTTATTTAAAATTCTTGATGAGCATGCTTATCCTGTTGATTGCCTTATTTATGTGGTTGTGAGTGTGCCTGTTTAATATTTCTGGCCGTGCTTTCCTGAGGAATTAACGCCTCTGTCAGAGGCGCTTTTTCGATTTCACGCCCTAACTCAGGGCGTCTTATTCGTATTTTACGCCCACTGACAGGGCGCCTTCCAGCATATTTCCTGATATTTCTGGTTTTATTACGCTGCCTGAGAATTCACGCCCTGCGCCAGGGCGTTTCTTTGTTGATTAGCGCCCCTCAGTAAGGCGTTTCTTTTGATGTGACGCCCTCGGTCAAGGGCGTCCTTTCCCCTTATAGCGCCTCACCCTAAGGCGTGTTTTTACTGCCCCTGGCACCTCGCTTTGAGTCACGACAGTCACACTGTCGTGTCTTTTGTTAGTAGCGCCCCCTGCCAGGGCGTGTTTTTACTGTGGGTTTCCAGAACCCTTCCCGTGGGTGAGTTTTCATGATATTTCATATTGATTGATCATATTGTGTGATTGGCCTGATTTCCCCTGTTGCATTCATTCTTTGCATTGGTTTGGGAGCCCCCTCCTCTTCATTAGGATCCACACACCCTCTTAGAATCGGGACGACCCTCCATTGAGCATTCCGTCTCTTTGGACCGGAAATCCCTTTTCCAAGGCTCCGTAAGTCCCCGCACCCGTGGATTCCCTCACGGACGCCGGGCAGGTTGTACCCTTTTGAAGTCCCGAGTTAGTTGGCCTATACGTGGTGAGAGAGGGTTCTTAGTTGGCATTGGAGTTCAAACCATATTGAAACTAGGTTCCCACCCCCCTTGTGTGAATCATTCAAAACTTTGATAAAATCCTTAATTCACCAAGGTTCAAACAAATCAAATTAAGGTAACCATCTCTTTTGTGTGCTTCTTTGCATATTATTTTGAACTTTGATTGCATGATGGCTTACTATAAACAAGATAACATGTTTAATTCAATTCATGAGGATGCACAACCTAGCACTTCTTATAATCCTCACTTTCAACATTCTCACCATACTTTCAAAGGACCACGTCCTCACTCTTATGGTGTCGCCCGACCCTTGGGCAATGTCCAATCCAATGGTCCTTCAACTCAATTTCGAGCCACTATTCCCATTAAGCCCTCTCGTCCCAATGATGAGAAGGTCTCCCAGATTTTGCATGTATTAGATCATCTTACCCCTCAACAGATCCAAGCCCTTAAGGCCGCCGTTGAGGGTACATCTCATGCATCTCCCTCCAATTCTACACGGGTGGCCCATCATCCACCTCCTCCTTCCAATCCTGATCGGGTAGCCCATTACCCATCTCCTCCTGTTCATTCTACTCGGGTGGCCCATCACCCGCCTCCTTCTATTCCCTCTCGATCACGGCCCCAAGGCCCATTTATTCATTGCAATCCGGCCCATCCGGGTCTTTTTACGGGTCATCCCGTCAACTCCCCTCCACGGCCTTTTTATGCGGCCCCTCCTCCTTCAAGGCCCTGCCAGCCCTCGGTTGTTCAAGTCACACCCCTCCAACAATCTCTGCTTGATAAGATTACTTTGATGGAGGAACAATTAAGAAGGGTCACGGCTCCTCCTACTCCGGTCAATCCTCTCCATGCCGCTCTGGACGAGATTACAAAGATGGAGAGAGAATGGAAAGATAGGAGGGATGATTATGGCGTCGGCATTTCAAGTGAACAAGAGCCGGCGTTTGAAGAATCCAAGGCAGTATATGATGAAGCTCCGCAGGCACCCCTTCCGAGTTTCCTTAACTTTCCGCTTTCCCCATTTTCATTCGATGAACCTCCTGCTCAGGAGGAAACCACTCCTAATTCAACCCCTATTTATGAGACTAATTGGTGTTACGATGATGGGTCGATACTTCAATCACCCACACCGGCACATTGTAAGTCTCCTCCTATCCTTGACACCGCATACATTACACCTCCTCCAGTTACACCATTAACCTCCGCAACACTGGCCTCCCCCAAGCCTTCCACTATTAAACCTCCACCCGTTAAGCCATCTACCTCCACACCATTAGCCTCCGTCGAACCCACCATTGAACCTTCCCCAATTAACCTCCCATTACCGCCACCTCGGCCTTCCATTATCCCTTTAAAACCCACTTTGCCTATTCCACCATTTAACCCTTTACCCTTACCCATGGCTAATCCTGAGCAGGATCCACCCCTTTTTGCACCCTAGCCAATCCCAACTGCTTCCGAGCAAAGGGAGAAACTCGACGTGTTTGAACCCCCGCTTATGCTCACCCATTTGCCAACGCTTTCCATCATGTCTCCACCATTCATGGAGCCTTCCGCCTCTGCTTCACCTCCCCTTACTACTCAGAATGGGGGGCCTTCTACAAGCACAGTTGCCGAGGACGATCAAGAGCCGGGCAGCAAGGATTTGGCCGCGCCATTCAAGATTCAAGAATTCATTTGCCGGATGCCAATCCGGGTTATTGTGCCGAGCACGGTCGAAGAAGCCAAGTCGCCGACATGCCAAGCATTGATGCTGTGTAAGGGCCGGGCAGGGCACCCTTTGTTCCAATTTCCAAATTTTGAATCTTTGGGCAACATAATGCTTCCGAGCCCAACTTTCCAACTCCCTCACACCATTACTTTGCACTCTCCAAGGGAGTTGACATTCACCATTGAAGCTTCGGCAGGGGCTATTTCTCATACACTTTCACTGCCGTGGAGGGGCAGTTATCTTAATGCTAAGGGGCCATCCCTTATTTGTTCCACTTTCTATTCATCCATCTCTATCACTTTTTCTTCATGGGCCATTCCCAGGGTTAGGAGGAGGATCTCATCCTCTCGTCCTTCACATTCTTCATATTCTTTGCATTTCATGCATTCATCGCATCCATCCCATTGCATGCATTTGCACCTCCTGCTTCCCGGGTTTCCAAACCCGTATCTTCCCCGCCTTCCGGCACCTCCGGATATTCCGCACTTCCCATCTTATTCATCTTCATCTTTTTATCCACTATCCCTGGGGCATCGCGTCCCTTTTCCTGCTATCTCCCTGGAACCTCCAGGAATTTTATCCCTCCTCTTTGGGCATCTCGCCCTTTCTGATTCTATTCCTCCAGAACCTCCAGACTTTCCCCTCGGGCATCGCGCCCCTTTCCATTCTCGGGAACCTCCGGACCTTTCTCTCGGGCATCGCGCCCCTTTCCACCTTCCTCCTCCGGAACCTCCGGATTTTCCCCTTGCGCATCGCGCCACTTCTCATTTGCTACCTCCGGAACCTCCGGATTTTCCTCCTGATCCTCCTTCATTCCTCTCTCTTGGGTATCGCGCCCCTTTCTATATTCTTCCTCCGGAACCTCCGGATTCTCCACCTGATTGTCTCCATCTTTTCCCCAGGCATCGTGCCCCTTTCCATTTGCTTCCTCCGGAACCTCCGGACTTTCCCTTTGGGCACGACGTCCCTCTCCACCTTTTTTATTTGCTTCCTCCGGAACCTCCGGACTTTTCCCTCGGGCACGACGCCCCTTTCCACCTTCTCCTTCCTGATTTCATTCCTCCGGAACCTCCGGATTTTTCTCTCCTCCCTGGGCATCGCGTCCCTCGGCATTTGCTTCCTCCGGAACCTCCGGACCCTCCATCTTTCTTCCGATTCATCTTTCTAATCTTCCTGAACATCACATCCTTCATTTTTTTCTTCCTTTTCCATCATCTTTTTCCCTATTTCATCTCAGGGCATCGCGTCCCTTCTTTTGTCATCCCTCCGGAGCCTTCGTATTTTTCCTCTCATGATTCTCCTCTGCCTCCGGACCCTCCGAATTCGCCTCTTTCTATCTACCAATTTCTTCTTCTAATTCCTCCTGATTCTGGGTCCGACCCAACTTCTTCCACATCCACTGCCTTGGGCATCTGCCCATTCTCCCATTACTTTCGAGGCTTTAGTCCTCACCCCTCTTCTTGATTTTCCGCTTCTTCTGTAGACTGTTCCATGTGATCAGGGTCTCCGCGCCTTAGTGAGGGAGTTCTAGCCCTCGCCTCTTTTCCTTTTTTTCCTTATTCGTCTGAGTCTGGTCTTGGCACCACTCCTTCTTGTTAAGCCACTTTCAATTCTATGCTTCCAATCCTTTATCTGCCTAAGAGGACTATCTCACGATGATCAACCTCTCGCGGCAGCTGCTTTAACAAAGGTTGCAAGGTAACATATCGGCGTAAGTATGCATTTATATGATATCATTACCTCATTACTTCACGCATGATTTTCAAAATGAAGTGCTTCCTAACAAGATTAAGAGTGGTGTTTTAGATCTTTATCTTAGGCTTTTGTTAAATTAAATCATTGTTAAAAAGAGTCTTTAGGCTTGCTTATGCAGCACCTTGGTTAATAATAACCCCGCGCTGGGAATTCAACATTCTCTCCCTGCTTGTTAAGATCAACCCTCAGCTGGGCACCTCACACACTTCACGGCGTCCTTAGCCGGCTCCTTTGGTTAAACACCGTTGCTACCTTGGCCATGCCATGAGTATATCTGAAAGTCTTTTCTCTTCTTTACTCGGCCGCATGCAGGGGCAAGAGGTTGACGGATGAGATGACCAACCTAGGTAATCCCCAATACGAGAGGAGTCTCAAATAGGGGCAGTCTTGACCCAAAATCCATATGAGTTTTCATGATATATCTCGCCAAAAGGGCTATTATGAAAATCAAGTCAAAACTTTGATAAATTCAAAATTGTGAATTATGGCATGTCAAGAGTGGCAAAGTCCCCGCAGGGAAAACCCTGGTCGTATGCATGTCAAGGGTCTAAAAATCAAAGGCACAAAGCCCCGACACAACAGACTACCTCTTTGAAGGGAACACCTTGGAAGGAATTCAAGTCCCGATATCTCCCATCCTGCACAAAGCTTGTCACAATTGTTCTTCTCTTTTCCCTCTAAGACCGAATGTTTCTCGGGTATGGCCTTGGTAGGGGCACCGTTGATCAAAGACGGTCGGTTATAGGATGCCACTTTCAATGCACGTCCAGCTTTGGGCAGTTTTAGCGAAAAGGGAAGGAACAAGGACCCCTAGCCAGTGGTTCAAAACAACCCTTTGATGCTGCATTAACAATGTCTAAGCCAAAATCCAAAAAAAAAAATTGAATATTTCCCGATCAAAATCCCAACAAAAATTCAAAATATTTTCCAAAAATCTCTATAAAAATTCAAATATTTTCAAAACTCATAAAAATTTGCATATTCCAAAACTCATAAAAATTTGCATATTCCAAAACTCATAAAAATTTGCATATTTCCAAAATCTAAAAATTTGCATTGTATTTTCTGATGGTGTTTTGCAGGAACAGCTTTGCAGAGACCAAAAGCACGGGATGGGTCCTCTCTCTACTTATTGCTATCAATCTATTGATTCTCCCGATATTCTCATGACATGCCACCCAGGGGCATCATCTCCCTATATCATTCTGATTATCATATTTCATGATTATTCATCTCCAAATCTTTCAATCAACTCCTGCTCATTTTATCTGATTACTCCGCCGATGGGCATTATATCAGATCTTGATCATTCATCTCCAAATCTTGATTAGCCAGATTGTCTCCTCATGATAAAACAACACACAATGCTATGATTTGACTTATGCTATTCATGCCATATACATGCTATGCTTAAATGCCTTCTTCATTGTTTGTTATCTTTTATATCTTGGCTAATGAATTTTGAGCGCAGGAAGAGGCTCTTGGTCCCGTCGGCAGGGCATCATCACTCAAAAGTCCCACGGTGCTTGCAGCTCATTTCTTAGTTCCCATGCTTATTGATATCACCATCTCCCTGTATGCATTCTACTATATGTTACATATGTTACTAGATTATATAAAGGACCTTGCGGCTTTGGTAAATCTGGGATTTGAGTTCCCCTTCATCAAAAACAATGATGATTCCAGAGAAGTCTTAGTCACACGGATAGGCCGTTGAGCCGTCCAAGACTAGGGACGATGGTTCCCTTTTTACGAGTTGGTGCGTGGATAAACGGGCTTCGGCTTAGTATCAGCTCGCAGAATTGGTTTCTTGACCCAGTCTAGGCAGTTTAACAATATTATCCTTTATTATATATAGTTTCATTTGTTATTTTCCCTTTAGCCCAGCATGCATTCATGTAGGACTTTGAATTAACATTGGAAAATCATTCTGATAAGCTAATGTTGAGAGTTGAATTGATCTTAATCTTTCTCGATATGAGATTTTCATTGTCGAATTGGATCCTCAGTTCGTTTTATCGCTGTTTTGGGTCTTTTCTCGAAAGCTCCTTGTTTGGATTTTTATCATCTTATTTCAATCATTTCCCTTTGATCCACCTTGGCTGCAGCACGTCCACATTGGCTGGTAACCGCTCCCCAATGGTGAAATCTACAGGTTTGTGACCTAGGATACTTCCACCGCGCTGGAAGTTGATCATTTTATTTTATCTCCTTCGTGCACCGCGTGCACAACTCCCCCTTTTATCCAAACATTGTTGATTGCGTTGGATTTCCTGAGATTTGCTTCATCTCGAGCTTTTGATTTCATTTCTTATCAAGTGATGTTGATTGCGTGTCTCATCACACCTTGGCATCTACTTTTCAGTTTGCTACGCTCCCTTGCAAAGCAGACGCCAAGGCGGGGCAGCTGTAGACACGCTAAAATTGACATTATTTTGAGTATATTTCATATTGCCGTGCAATGCCCCATTTGACCCTCAAATTAGCTTGTTTGAGTGGTTTTTTCCACTTTTCTTGAATTTCCCCTATTTTTCCTATTTTCCTATTTTTCTGGATTTTTTGGCATTTATCTCCATTTTTATGATTTTATGAATTCACGCCTTGATCCAGGGCGCGTTTTGATTCACGACCGGACCTAGGGCGCCTTTTAAAGAAGTGACGACCTCGGGAAAGGGCGTCAATTCCTGGCATTATCCAATTTTTGAAAAAAGAATAAATGTTTGAAAAATGTTAATTAACGCCCTTCTTTGGGGCGTTTTTCAATTGACGCCTCTCCTGGAGGCGTGTTTCAGAATTTCCAAATAAAAGAAATATTTATTTCCAAAATTGATCTGAGAGTTGACGCCCTTGGCCAGGTCGTGTTTTGAATTAACGCCCTATGGTAGGTCGTCAATTCTTGAATTGACGCCCTGACCAAGGGCGTGTTTCATCTTCTGGCTTCGCAGCCCTTTCCCCAGAGAGTCCTTGCTTCGTTAGACTCCTGCCTTGATTGGGGCTCTTGCCCATTCTTATCCTTCCCCCTTATTGGATTCTTGCCCATGTTTATCTCCTCCAATTCTATTTAATAGGGCCGACTGCTCTGTTGTTAAGGTTGGATTCTGCCCTTCCGATCCCTTCCTTCCCCTCCATTCTTTTCTTCCTTCTTCTTCTGTCTTCTTCTTCGTCTGTTCTTCTGTCTTTTTTTATTCTCCTTCTTCCTTCTTCTTCTGTCTTATTCTTCTTATTCTTCTGTTTCCCTTCTTCTTTTGTTCCCTCTTCTTCTGTTTGTTTTTTTTTTTTACAGGAACCGAAGGTGGCATTGGCTAAGGAGGCTTCTCACGTTGACATCTTCATCTCTTTGAAGTTTCTCCCCATCGAGCATCAAGCCAAAGGGGCCACAAACAAGATTTTTATCTTATCTCCCCTTTATCTTTTATTTTCATAGTTCATAAATCATGCATGCATCATTATTTTATTGATCTTTTCTCTCAATCACATTGAGATCTCCCCATAGTGCAACTCTTGCACACTTCCCTTATTTTTATTTATTTGCATGCATCATATATCTCCCACCCTTTTGCATAGGGGTTTAAGGGCCAACACCCACAAGGTGTGTCTTGCACATCTTTTCATGCTCATCTTTCTATATAAGAATTTGATGCTACACACCATGTTCTAATTCAATTCTTTTGTGGTGTTTGTGTCTCTTTTTGTAAGGGTAATAATTAAAGAACTCTCTTCATCGGCCGGCCGATTGGAAGAGAAAGAAGCACTCACATCCCCGCATCTTTTGAGGTACTTTTCGCGATCATTCCTCCCATGTTCTTATTGATTATATTTTTGAGACTTAGCGTCTCTGGCGATCACACACTCCCCTTGTGCACCTCGTGCATATATTTTCCTCCATATTGATGATTATTGCATGTCTTTTCTTTGATATTTTCCTTAAGTGGATTATTCTAAATTAGAGATCTACATCTACCTCTCGAAACTCCATCCACAGTTAGCTCGGTCCTGGTCAGAAATGACTCGGGTTTTGAGAGACCGGTCTACTACACCAGCAAGGTGCTCAACGAGGCTGAAAGAAGGTACCCCGCAACCGAGAGACTCGTGCTAGCGTTGGTTACCTCGGCCAAGCGCCTGTGACCCTACTTCCAAGGGTACTCCATCATCTTGTTGACCGACGAACCACTAAAGAGGATCCTCACTCACCCTGAAGCCTCGGGACGCCTCGTCAAGTGGGCCATTATGCTCGGAACCTACGATATATCGTACCGGCTTCGCTCGGCTATCAAAGGACAGGCGCTCGCTGACTTCATTGCCAAGAGCACCATCCCGACCGAAGAAAAATCTCCGCCCGCGCCCGGGCCAACCTGGGAATTGTTCATCGACGGATTCTCCAACTCGACCGGGAGCGGCGCCAGTATCCTCTTGAAGTCCCCCGAAGGAGCAGAGCTGCAATATGCCTTGAAGTTCAACTTCCAGGCATCCAACAACGCCTCAGAGTACGAAGCCCTTATCTCGGGAGCCCATATGGCCCGGCGGTTGGGGGCTGAGCGAGTCAAAATTCACACTGACTCCCAACTAGTCGCTAGCCAAGTCAACGGCGATTACGAAGCTCAGGAAGAACCGATGGTCAAATACCTCTGGCTGGTCAAAACTGTGGCACAACAGTTCGAGAGCTTTGAGGTAGTCCGAATAGCTCGAGAGGAAAACTCCCGAGCGGACGCCCTCTCCCGGCTGGCCTCCTCTCTTGACCCCGAGGTACTTGAACGGCCCTTCTCGAAGAGCTAGAGCGACCGAGCATTGATTAGGAGCTCATGGTTGTTGACTCGGCCTCCCCAAGCGACTGGCACACCCCCTATCTGTTGTGGCTGCAAGACTCTCAGGAGCCTCCCGACCCTGGGGAAGCCCAGAGATTGAAATACCAAGCTCGGTGATTCGTCATTCTGGACGGCACTTTGTACCGCTGATCCTTCTCCGGTCCCCTCCTGAAGTGCATCAGTATTAATGAAGCCAGCCGAGCGATTCAAGAGGCTCACGAAGGCCTGTGCGGAGCGCATCAAGGGGGAAGGTCGCTCGCTAGGATCTTGTTTCGACAGGGTTACTGGTGGCCCACTCTGTAGCACCACTGCTCGACCTACGTGCAATAGTGTGACCGATGCCAATGATTTGACAACTTGGTCCATCAGCTGGCAACGAAGCTCGTCACCCTGGCTGAGCCTTATCCTTTCGCTCGGTGGGGGATCGACATCCTTGGGCCATTCCCTACGGCTCAAGCCCAGAAGAAGTTCGTCATCGTCACCATCGACTACTTCACCAAGTGGATCGAGGCCGAAGCTACAGCTAGGATCACCGAGACAGTCGTATGGAGTTTCATCTGGAAGTTGATCATCTGTCGCTACGGCATCCCCCTAGTGATAGTGAGCGATAATGGTCAGCAATTTGATTCTCGTTATTTCTAAGATAGATGTACCGACCTAAACATTCGCAATCACTTCACTTCGGTCACCCACCCTCAGGCTAACGGGCTAGTCAAAAATGTAAATAAGACTATCTTAAAAGGCGTCAAGACTAGGCTCGGCAAAGCCAAGGGTAGCTGGCTCGAGGAATTGCCGAACGTACTTTGGTCGCACAGAATGACTCCTAGAATGGAAATCGGTGAGAGTCCCTTTCAGCTGGTGTACGACACCGAGGCCGTGATCCCGTTGGAGATTGGCAATCCCTCCCTTTGAGTCATCTGCTTCTCGCCCGTGGCAAACGACTAGAAGCTGCTCGAAAACCTCGACCTAGCTGATGAAGTCCGAGAGATTGCCAGCATCCGAGCAACGGAATATCAACACCGCCTCACTCGATACTACAACGTCAAAGTTCGAGACAGACACTTCTAGCCGGGAGACTTCGTTCTCAGAAAATCCGAAGCCTCTCGACCACTTGAGATGGCGGGCAAGCTATCCCCTAATTGGGAAGGCCCCTACCGAGTGGTCGAGACGCTCAGGAAAGGAGTGTACCGGCTATCTACTATGGAAGGAGAACCCATCCCTCGGACGTGGAACGTGACTACACTACGCAAGTTCTACTTCTGAGGACTTCAGTCGTGTAAGCAATATGAGATAAAACAAAAATTCCCTTCCTCTTTTATTCAAATAATTGTTTGTACATCAGAAAGGCCGAAGCCAATACAATACATGTCAAAAAAGCAAAAATCTATCTGGCGCCGCCGTACGAGCCCATCGCTCGACTGACTCGGTTAACCTTCCTGCGTCCAGCCACTGACTTTGCCTCGTGCAGAAACTGGCTCGGATAAGGGATAGTCAACCCCATTGGCTCGGGTAACTCGGAACAAAGGTGATAGAGGAAGGCTACCTTCCAAGTTGCTCAGGGAAGATGAAGGGGAAGAGGAAGCCAACTAATTGTAGGGAATGTCGAGAGGCATCCTGCAAAGAGTGAAAGAAATGATAGAAGGGCAGAAGAGAGAAAGAGGCTACGAGGAGAAGGGAGGAGAAGCAGGTAGTGGAGAGGAGTCTGGAGAGGGATCCCCTCCAGAGAGTGAGTGGGAAGGGACGAGAGAGGGGGGTACCTGATCCCCCCTTCCGTCCGCCATTACATCCCTCCCCGCAAGCGCCGTTGGAACTGAAAAAAAGAAGGCGGCATGCTTCCACACATCGAACCCCCTTCTGACCCACCCACCGGCCATCGAACTCCCTTCAGACCCGAAGCAGCAAAGACTCTCTGCCCCCCGTCGTCTGTAGTTTCATCTTCCAGAGCATCTTCAATGCTTCAAATTTGACAGCACAACGCTTCGTGAAGAAGGAGGGAGGAGAGACTGTCCGAGAAGACCCTAAGCGATGGAGAGGAAGAGACGCCCTTCAGACCTTTTATAGGCGAAGGGAGACTACTTGCCTTAAATGATTCTCCCCTCGAAAACACGCTAAAGGGATCTCTCTCTACGAACGGTCACCTCAGACTCCTTCGTTCCATCCCAGCGGGACACACGAAGCGGCCGAGCATTTAAATCATGAGAAAACGGAAAGACACCCTGCCAGACGCCTGCCCAACCATCATGTGAGATCCACGCAGAAAGTATCGGCACTTTCCAACTACTGCGGATACTCTGGTCAAACCACGACAATGGCGGTAAAAAATAGTCAGGTATTTATCATAACGCTACTGTCTTACGTTCTCGACCTTTCTCTACACAAAAGAGAAGTTTTTTCTTCAAAAAAGGAAACTTGTACAAGGAGAAAAATAAAAATAGATACATCAGGCCCCTGGCCCATCCTGATGCTCAGAAGTTGAAGGCTCGGATGGTCTACCCCCAGCACCCTCGGCGACGGCCGACCCTGGCACTGACCCCACCTGCGTGGGAACTGCCTCGGTTGCTCGCCCTCCCGAGGCATCCGGAGTTGGCGACCCCTCGGACAAAGACGAGTCCCCCTGGTCTCCTTCTTCCCCCGACGCAGAACTAGAGGAATCGGAGGACGCCAAATCTGAGTCGTAGCGTTGCCCAGATGAGAAAATAATTGTCCCGGGCGCCTACTCCTCCGCATAGAAGATGGCCCAGCCGTAGCCGTGCTCGAACCCCTTGCGGAGACCCCGGCGAAGTGCTAACTCATAGTAGGGGAGGGCAGCCTCTATAAGGTCGAACCGGTAGGCCTCCTAGCGTTTGTATTGGTCGAGTGCCTCCGCCCCAGCCGATCCCACCCTACTAGCGAGCTCGGACTTCTCCCACTCCGCCTCGGCCAACCTCGGCTCTGCCTCGGCCATTTGCTTCTCCGCCTCGACCCGATCAGCCTCGGCCTCCAGTCGAAGACGCGTGGCTTCCTCTGCTCTGTCTAATAGCTCGGCGCACTCGACCTCCCACTAGCCATCTCGTTCGGCGTGGGCCATGCTCTCCTCCTCTAGAAGCTTGCTCTTCCTCTCTGTTGTGCCCCTGTGGTTTTGATGATGGTTTTAATGGTGGTTTTGATGATTGGTTTTTGAATTGAGTTAATCACTGTGAGTCATCCTGATGTGTGAGTCATCATGTTGTTAATCAGTTATTTTCTATTCATAACTCAGTCTATCAAATGTTCAGTCATCTTGCTGCTCAGTTTAGTTAACATTTTTTGATGTTCAGTCATGTTAACTGATGCATAAAGCATTCATTGCTACACTCTGCTTAGTTAGTATGAACAGTAGTGGGTCGACCCACTCTTGCTGATGCGTCGACCCATCAGAACACTGATTGGCTGGTTTGTCTAACTTCAAGTCTACACAGCATCAGTTGAACGTAAAGTGTATACGTTGCAGCGTCAACTCATTGGGCTGCATCGTCAACTAAGCAACCGTTTGCATTTCAGCCACTGCCTCCTTGTTGAAGTCAACACATTGGGCAAGTCTAGAACAGGGTCGACGCTGGGAGCTTAAGGCGTCCACGCACCAGTGAAGATGCATCCACGGATACTCTTCACAGCGTCAACTCTACGCAAAGGCTGCGTCAACTTAGCCACTCAAGAAGCAGAGGCCTTGTCAGAAATATTCCAATGCGTCAACGCAGCAGTGGAGCAGCGTCGACGCAGCAGTTAAAAAGGCTAGGCTGTTTGCTTGCTGGAACACACCGAAGCGTCAACGCCTTGATCAAGTGGCGTGGACGCAGTAGTTCAAACAATCAAGAAAGGAGCTTACTGGATTACTCTGGTGCGTCAACGCATTCATCAAGTGGCGTCGACGCAGCAGGTTCATGGATCGACAAGGTGACCAGAGGGTGGATGCAGTTGCACAATGCGTCAACACACTCCACACGAAACGTGAGAGGGCTGAAGCCATCTAAGTTCAGATGCTGCAGCTCCATGCGTCAATGCAGCATGCTGAGAGCGTCAACGCAACACGTCTGTCTGCTGAATACCCAGTCACTGGATCACCGATGCGTCAACGTAGCAGTGGAGCAGCGTCGACGCAACTGTCAATAGGGCTAGGCTGGTTGCTCACTGGAACGCATCAATGCGTCAACGTCATGGGTTGGAAGCGTCAACGTAGTAGACTTGAGTTTTGCTGGTAGAATGTCTTTGAAGGCTGCGTCAACTCCTTGAAGCAAGTGCATTAATGCCACCTCACTGCAGTTGCTGAGCGTACTGATGAGGGGGCACGTGATCCGATGGGAAAAAGGGGCAGGATGCTGCCACGTGGTCCGAATTTATAGGGCAGGAAATGTGGAAGCCACACGCGCCCAGTGTGCCTGCTGATGCTATATATACGAGTCTTCATCCTCTGTAGAAGACTGATCGAAGAAGAAGCCTGGAGGCAGAAAGAGTAACAGCAGAGCAGAAAGCACTTCGATCCAGCAGAAGCTGAGAGAAGAAAGGGAAAGGGAAGAGAGAGCTTCCACGATCCAGCAGAAGAAAAGAAAAAGAGAAAGAGAGAAAAGGAGAACAGACATCGAGAGAAGAAGAGAAGTGCAGCAGAGAAGAGAGAGAAAGAGAGAGAGTGAAGAAAGAGAGTGAGATCGAGGGAGATCTGTTCCTACTGGACCCTGGATCAGATCCAGGCCAGTCAGCTCCGTTGAGAGCCACATTGTGCATTTCATTTTTCAGCTTTCTGTTTGCTGAAGTTATTTTCATTTCATGTTTTTATTTTTCCTTTTTCATTTGGTTATCCTTGTTCTTCCGATCCTCTGGACTGAGGTCGGGTTCCTCCTGGTGGGTCAGGAGAAGGGAGGCTAGCCCTCCGGTTCTGGTCTTGCTGGTAGCAGGTCCAGGTGTACCCTCCGGGTTGGAGGAAGAGAGACTTGGGTCTCTGGTTGCTGGTGACTGGGTGTCACTGGTGTTCCCTCCGGTTGGGAGGAAGAGGGGAGGATGTTCCCCTGGTCAAGCTGTTTGGCAGCGTGTGTTCGCAGACTGAGTCTGCAGGTTACTAGCTTGTGCTAGTGGAAGCCTCACTCCTGTTGGGAGTGAGGGGTGGATGTAGGTCTTGGTGACCGAACCACCTAAAAATCTTTTGTGCTGTGTGATTGGGCTTGTGCGCTTGTTCCTTATCTTCTACCCCCTTCACAGATTGCTTTATGCATTCGTGTTTCTATCCGTGCTGAGAGTTGATTGCATTCTTCTGCTAGTTGCTTATTTAGGTGAGCCTTATATATATTTGCTCATTGGTTTAAAAGAAAATTCAATTTGTTCTTCAGACTGTCTATCTTGCATTTGATAGTGTCCCAGTCTTTTATTGAGCGAATTGCTGTGTACGTTTGCTCCATATCACCTACCACCTCTCACAGGTTGTGAATGCTTGGTTAGTTGTGCTCTCTTAGAAGTATATCTTGAGCATTAATTTCTGCTAAGTGTGGTTGGTTTGTTTAGCTATGCCTGCTGTTTCTGGTGTGATCAGGTGGCTGCATTGTTGCAGTCCAACTGTTTGATCATTTGTTGAATTATCATCTTATCTTGGAAAGCTCATTAGTTTTTATTCTTCATATCTGAGCTTTAGTTTTTTAATTTGGGCATAATTTCTAGAGGGATACATTCACCCCCCCCCTCTGTATCCGGGCCTAGCACCATAACAATTGGTATCAGAGCGGTCTCTGACTTCCAGATCCAACGATCTGCAGAGGATCCTACTGATTTGATTTCATGCTTTACAGTTCCAGTGTGGTGCATTCTTCTGATATTGCTTTCTAGCTCATTGATCTGAGTCTATTCGATTGCTTTATAATGGCATCACCTGCAGTTTTTGATGGTTCTAACTTCAAGAAATGGTCACGCAGTCTATGTGGTTTTATAAACTCTATAGATCCAAAACTGTGGGTTCTCGTTGAATATGGTCCACATGTTTTGCCTCGAGAGAAGAATAAATGGTCCCAGAAGGATAAACAACTGAACAGTGAGAATATAAGAGTTCGGGACATTCTGAAGAATGCTGTAGATGCTAATGTCATTTCCTCTATTCTTACATGTAGGACTGCGAAGGAAATCTGGGATTCAGTGATCGCATTTCATGAGAACCAGAAATGTCTAACGGCAAGAGGAAGCACTTCAAGCAATGAAGAAGAAGACCAGGTAAATTCTGAATCTGATTCTGACAAAATGACTTTTGATGATTTAAAGGAAATGTATGCTGAATTGTATGAAACATATAGAAAAGTAAAATCTGAAAATAAAAGACTAAAGAAAAAGATTGATCAAAATTGTTCTGATTTATCATGTGAAAATTGCTCAAAATTGAAACAATCTCATGATGCTTATCTGATTGATATTCAGAACTATAAGAAGCAGTTGGAAGAAGCTGGAAATACAGGCTTAGAAATGAATCAACTGAAGCTTGAAAATGAAAAGGCTAAAAGGCTGCAACAAGAAAATCAAGCTGAACTTGACAAGCATAAAGAACACATTTCTGTGCTGAAAAACAAAAATAATGAACTCACAGACAAGATTTCTGAACTTGAAGATAAGCTGAATTCATTAGGAAATGATCAAATCTTAACTAATGAATTAGTTCAGAATGAACAAACTAGAAAGGAGAATGAAGAACTGAAGCTGCTTAATTTTGCTATGTCTGAGAGACTCTTAATGCTTGAAAGAGGGAAAAGTTCAATTGAAAATGAACGTGAGAGAGTGACTGCATTAATAGAAGAGATTGATAGCTACAAAGCCATTAATGTCTTACTTAATGAAAAGATCATAGATTCTGAAATTCTCATTTCCTCTCTCAAAAATGAAATCACTGAATTGAACAATTCTCTGTCTGAGTCATTTAAAAACAAAGAAAATTCAAAGGCTGTCTCTAAGAAGAAAGTCTCTGATGGAGGCAATAAATAGGAAGAGAGAAAAAGAATGTATACAACCTTTGTGTGTAGCTCTGAGTTAGCTAGCACTTCAGCTTCTCCTTCATGTCTGCCTGCGAATCAGATAGAAAAACAAAAGAAAACAAAACATAATAAAAATTCGTATGCTGAAATTTCTCAGGCCAAACTGTCTCATGTTAAAAGAAAGAATGTGAAATGTTTCTACTGTGGTAAATCTGGCCATGAGATGGATGTTTGCATTGTCATGAGAGAGGATGAACAGAAATCAGATAGAATTCATGCTAGGAATTCTAAATCAAAGAAACCTTCTCATGATCAAAATAAGAGAATTCAATGCTATTACTGTCATAGAATTGGCCACTATATGCATGATTGTAGATTAAAGAAGCAAGATGATTTGAATGCTAAAGAGCTTCATGATAGGAATCATGCATATCTGAAAAAGAAACTTCATTGCTTCCATTGTAACAAATTGGGCCATATTGCTGCAAATTGTTGGCATGCTAAGGGAAGAACAATTAACTCCAAAACTGCTATAATCCATGTAAAAAGACATGCATTCTATAAGAATTTTGACAGAATGAATTCTTCATGTTTTGAATGTGGAAAACATGGCCACATAGTCAAGGACTGTTGGCATATTCAGAAGAATCATGTTAACTCCCATGTTTTTAAATTCCCTGCAAAACATTTTGAAAAACTTGCATGTTTTAACTGTGGGAAGCCAGGTCATAGAGCGGCTGATTGCTGGCTGGATGATTCTGGTAAACAGAATTTTAATTCTGGTAATAAACATGTTCATGCATATGCACTTAGAACTCCTGCTCATAGGAATGTGCATAAAATAAACTTCAGAACTGCTGCATCATGCCACTACTGTGGTCAGCTTGGTCATTCCATAAATAATTGCTATCTGATGGAATTTGATGATAAACATGCGAAAAATCTATTGAGAAAACCTGCTAGGAGTAATACTGTCACGTCAGGACCCAAGACTTCTTGGGTACCTGTTTGTGCAAAATAACATTGCTATGCAGGTGTGCCTTGGGACTGAAATAAAAGGGGTAAAGTAAACCAAGGCACCCAAGATGATAAAGCCCCATTCAGGTAAATTCTGAAAACTTTGTATTCTGATTTGTGTGATCTGAATGCACTGCATATCATGATAATTCTTTTGCGCATTGTCTAATTGAAACTAATTGAAAAAATCTGAAATGCTCATGAAAATGATTGAGTTTATTTCCAAATGCATTGCACACAAATGCCATGATGAATGATATGTCAAACTTCTTGTATGTTGAATTGCATATCATGCGCTCTGTAAGGGGGAGCTTGACTTCATGCATATTCTAAGGGGGAGTTAGCTTGGGTTGGAGATCTCTGCTTAAATGTTGATCGATACACTGAGATGAAGCTGCTGATTGAATAAATGGGTCAACGCTGTATGAAGTTGGGGTCGACGCTTCAGGCTATTTTCCTTGAAAAACCGGTTGTGAAGCAAGTTTAGCTGCATGAGTGGGTTGACGCTGAGGATGGATTGAGTTAACGCAGCCCCAGCTCAAAGTCAACACTTGGTATCAAAAGACAGAATACTACACTGGTTGGTTGAGTGCGTTAACGTAGTCATTAGAGTGAGTCAACGCACTGACAGATTTGTCTGAAATACAGTTGCTGAACTTGGTTGAATGTTTTAAGAAGGTTCAGCGGCACTGAATTTAGGTCCTCACTCATCTCTCTCTCTTGTTGAAATGCTCTTGTAGCTCATATCTCTTCACTTCTCACAAACCTTGTTGCCTTCACCTCCAGAATTTCATCTTGTAGTGAAGATCCATTCAATCTTGAGTATGAAGGAAGGTTTCTTGAGTTCTGAAGTGTGACCTGCATCATGTTGTCAGGGGGAGTCAACACATTGCATGAAGGTAGTCATGTGCATACATTTATGTCAGAGTTCATTGCATGTTAACTTTGAACATCCTGGAACTTGCCTGACCTCCTGATATCTTGCCTTGTGTGCATATCCCTTTCATTGATTCTATTTTACCAAATCTTGAGCATATTTTTGAAATCATTGAGCTTCAAAATCTCTCCTATCAATTGGTAACAATTGGTATCATTTGGTATCAGAATTATTTCAGTCCTTCATGAAGATTTCAATGGGCTATCTCGATCATAAATCTGAAAAATCTTGAACTAGAAATCTTCTATTATACGCTTTTATGAATGTCTGAAATAACTCATGTGGTTTAAGCTTAATGTATTCATGGAGTTTAACTTTAAAATCTCTTAACATATCTGAATCATGTTTAGTAAATCTTAACCAACTGTTTCATGCTGTGTCTTGCAAAAACTTCTGAAATCTACACTTTTGAATACATGACTTTATTTGGTTAAGTACATGAGATTAATATTGTTTTGAAACAAATGAATGTTTCTGAATTGTCTAAAGGGTAAAGTAATTGTCAGAGCAATGACCTTGGTCACTGAGAAACACATGTCCAAAGGACTGTGTCATGAGGTGCCTTAGTTAACTCTGCATAAAATTCATTGAAAATCAGGCAGAGCAATGGCATGCACATTGAGAAATACAACTCACTCATCAAGAAATGATTTACAGTGTGTCATGATGTGTAAATGCTATCTCTGTTCATATATAGCATGACAGTTAGTCACACTAAGTGCTTAGGGATATTGGCCTCTGATCAAGGTATATCCCCTAGTTACAAAGTGTGCACTGAACTAGACTGCTCGTAAAATTTGTAGCATGAAAAATTGTTGAACATATCTCAATATCTGAATATTGATGCTAAAATCAAATTGCTACAACCCTAGACAAAAACATATGACTTCATAATTGCTTAATCTCAATACTAGTGCATGTAATTCTGAAAGAAGTCAATAAATTTGATTGTGTAAGACGAAGGGAGGATAATCAAGATAAATATGAGGGCTTGGTTCATTTTTATTAAACCATGGTTTTAGATATCAATACAGAATTTTATTGATAAACTCTGCATACATCATGTTTAAACCATGTTGTTCATTAAAGCTCATTCATAAGCCCTTATAATGGGAGACTTTGAAATATTCTGATTTGGATCTATGAGAATGACATTCCCTTGAAAATCTGACTGAAATTCTTGTAGTTGAAGCCTCTTTAGAAATCTGCTAATTGAACCTCTTCTGCTCATTGACCTGAACTTGTCCTTGTGTGCCCCTGTGGTCTCCTTCTCATTCATCTCATAATATTCCACTTATTGAGGGGGAGATTCCATGTCATGCATCACTTGCATATCAATTGGCATCTATTCAGGAGGAGATTCCTTGTCATACTGAATCATGTTCATATCATTTCTATCCTTGCATTCATATACTTAGGGGGAAGTATTGCATTTCTTGTTGCATCTGTATTTTTGCATTTACCCTTCCCATGGTTCATCTTGGTTATACCAAATGAGGTAGATTGTTTGCCGAAAAGGGGGAGATTTTCATTCAATCATTGCATGCTGGCTTCTTTTGATCATCTCTAACTCATGTTTTTGCTGAAACTCTTAAAGGGGGAGAATCATGTTCTTGCAAGGGGGAGGAATTGACTGATTTTTTTTTCATGCTTTAATTTCTCAAACTATTTTTCTTTTTGATGAAGTCAAAGGGGGAGAATAGTTTGAGTCATCAGATTGACTCACTGTGTAGTGTTGCCATCATCAAAAAGGGGGAGATTGTTGTGCCCCTGTGGTTTTGATGATGGTTTTAATGGTGGTTTTGATGATTGATTTTTGAATTGAGTTAATCACTGTGAGTCATCCTGATGTGTGAGTCATCATGCTGTTATTCAGTTATTTTCTGTTCATAACTCAGTCTATCAAATGTTCAGTCATCTTGCTGCTCAGTTTAGTTAACATTTTTTGATGTTCAGTCATGTTAACTGATGCATAAAGCATTCATTGCTACACTCTGCTTAGTTAGTATGAACAGTAGTGGGTCGACCCACTCTTGCTGATGCGTCGACCCATCAGAACACTGATTGGCTGGTTTATCTAACTTCAAGTCTACACAGCATCAGTTGAACGTAAAGTGTATACGTTGCAGCGTCAACTCATTGGGCTGCAACCTCAACTAAGCAACCGTTTGCATTTCAGCCACTGCCTCCTTGTTGAAGTCAACACATTGGGCAAGTCTGGAACAGGGTCGACGCTGGGAGCTTAAGGCGTCCACGCACCAGTGAAGATGCATCCACGGATACTCTTCACAGCGTCAACTCTACGCAAAGGCTACGTCAACTCAGCCACTCAAGAAGCAGAGGCCTTGTTAGAAATATTCCAATGCGTCAACGCAGCAGTGGAGCAGCGTCGATGCAGTAGTTAAAAAGGCTAGGATGTTTGCTTGCTGGAACACACCAAAGCGTCAACGCCTTGATCAAGTGGCGTGGATGCAGTAGTTCAAACAATCAAGAAAGGAGCTTACTGGATTACTCTGGTGCGTCAACGCATTCATCAAGTGGTGTCGACGCAGCAGGTTGATGGATCGACAAGGTGACTAGAGGGTGGATGCAGTTGCACAATGCGTCAACGCACTCCACACGAAACGTGAGAGGGCTGAAGCCATCTAAGTTCAGACGCTGCAGCTCCATGCGTCAACGCAGCATGCT
The DNA here is from genome assembly GCA_022559845.1 of Amorphophallus konjac. Taxonomy (NCBI): domain Eukaryota; kingdom Viridiplantae; phylum Streptophyta; class Magnoliopsida; order Alismatales; family Araceae; genus Amorphophallus; species Amorphophallus konjac. Next base: position 247,369,107 of record CM040128.1, on the reverse strand, counting down.
GAGAGCGTCAACGCAGCACGTCTATCTGCTGAATACCCAGTCACTGGATCACCGATGCGTCAACGCAGCAGTGGAGCAGCATCGACGCAACTGTCAATAGGGCTAGGCTGGTTGCTCACTGGAACGCATCAATGCGTCAACGCCATGGGTTGGAAGCGTCAACGCAGTAGACTTGAGTTTTGCTGGTAGAATGTCTTTGAAGGCTGCGTCAACTCCTTGAAGCAAGTGCGTTAACGCCACCTCACTCCAGTTGCTGAGCGTACAGATGAGGGGGCACGTGATCCGATGGGAAAAAGGGGCAGGATGCTGCCACGTGGTCTGAATTTATAGGGCAGGAAATGTGGAAGCCACACGCGCCCAGTGTGCCTGCTGATGCTATATATACAAGTCTTCATCCTCTGTAGAAGACTGATCGAAGAAGAAGCCTGGAGGCAGAAAGAGTAACAGCAGAGCAGAAAGCTCTTCGATCTAGCAGAAGTTGAGAGAAGAAAGGGAAAGGGAGGAGAGAGCTTCCATGATCCAGCAGAAGAAAAGAAAAAGAGAAAGAGAGAAAAGGAGAATAGGCATCGAGAGAAGAAGAGTAGTGCAGTAGAGAAGAGAGAGAAAGAGAGAGAGTGAAGAAAGAGAGTGAGATCGAGGGAGATCTGTTCCTACTGGACCCTGGATCAGATCCAGGCCAGTCAGCTCCGTTGAGAGCCACATTGTGCATTTCATTTTTCAGCTTTCTGTTTGCTGAAGTTATTTTCATTTCGTGTTTTTGTTTTTCCTTTTTCATTTGGTTATCCTTGTTCTTCCGATCCTCTGGACTGAGGTTGGGTTCCTCCTGGTGGGTCAGGAGAAGGGAGGCTAGCCCTCCGGTTCTGGTCTTGCTGGTAGCAGGTCCAGGTGTACCCTCCGGGTTGGAGGAAGAGAGACTTGGGTCTCTGGTTGCTGGTGACTGGGTGTCACTGGTGTTCCCTCCGGTTGGGAGGAAGAGGGGAGGATGTTCCCCTGGTCAAGCTGTTTGGCAGCGTGTGTTCGCAGACTGAGTCTGCAGGTTACTAGCTTGTGCTAGTGGAAGCCTCACTCCTGTTGGGAGTGAGGGGTGGATGTAGGTCTTGGTGACCGAACCACCTAAAAATCTTCAGTGCTGTGTGATTGGGCTTGTGCGCTTGTTCCTTATCTTCTACCCCCTTCATAGATTGCTTTATGCATTCGTGTTTCTATCCGTGCTGAGAGTTGATTGCATTCTTCTGCTAGTTGCTTATTTAGGTGAGCCTTATATATATTTGCTCACTGGTTTAAAAGAAAATTCAATTTGTTCTTCAGACTATCTATCTTGCATTTGATAGTTCCAGTCTTTTATTGAGCGAATTGCTGTGTACGTTTGCTCCATATCACCTACCACCTCTCACAGGTTGTGAATGCTTGGTTAGTTGTGCTCTCTTAGAAGTATATCTTGAGCATTAATTTCTGCTAAGTGTGGTTGGTTTGTTTAGCTATGCCTGCTATTTCTGGTGTGATCAGGTGGCTGCATTGTTGCAGTCCAACTGTTTGATCATTTGTTGAATTATCATCTTATCTTGGAAAGCTCATTAGTTTTTATTCCGCATATCTGAGCTTTAGTTTTTTAATTTGGGCATAATTTCTAGAGAGATACATTCACCCCCCCCCCTCTGTATCCGGGCCTAGCACCATAACACTCTCGAGTGTCCCGCGGGCCTGAGCCAGTTGCTCGATCAATGTCTGGGACTTCGCCTGGCTCACCCTCGCCAGCTCTCTAACCGAGGAGAGCTCCCGTCGAAGCCCATCACGCTCCACGGTGAGCCGAGCTGCCTTCCCGTCGGACGCACCAAGGGTCCAGGCAAGGTTTGCCCGTTCTGACTCCGACCGAGCGTAAGCTTCTGCTAGAGAGGCCCCCAACTGGGCCAGGACTAGGCAACCCTCTATAACAATCTCGAGGGCCACGGGTGGGGAGCGTCGCTTGTCTCCTCCCCTCACCACTTTCCTAGCTATGCTGCGACATTTCTAGTACAGAGGGCCCTGGAAGCCCAACCTCTCCAGAGCTGTCGGAATAGGGCCCCCCCTCCGAGTGACATCCCCTCTGGAGCCCCGCCGGCCAGCCCGGATTGAGCCGCTGCTTCATCCGCCCCGCTTGCCTCGATCGGTTGGGACTGCGTCGCCTCTCCTCGCGACCCCCCGGCATCGACCGGCTCGGCCCCGGCATCACCACCCAGAGCGCCGCCTGCCTCGCTTGAAGCTCCAGTCTCGGTCGCGATCCTGGAGTCGCCCGCTTCGGCCCCAGCCCCCTCGGCTCCTGCAGAGGGGAGAGCCGGGCCAGCGCCGCCGCCAACCGCAGAAACGGCCCTTGCCTCCTCGGCCCCCTCTTGCTCGGTGGATGGCAGAGCTGGCCTAATAGGGTTAGCCCTATCACGCTCGGCAGAGGGGAGAGCTGAGCCAGAGCCACCTTTGATTGCGGGGATGGCCCTGGCCTTCTCGCCCCCCTCTTGCTCGGTGGATGGGAGAGCCAGCCTGATAGGGTCGGCCCGGTCACGCTCGACAGAGGGGAGAGCCGAGCCAGAGCCACCTTCGACTGCGGGGATGGCCCCGAACTTCTTGGCCCACTTCCTGACCTTCGCGGCCTCCTGCAGCATCATCTCCACGGGATCCTTGCGCTAGGACCCCCGCGGCCAGGAAGTCCCTTCCTGGGCCACCCCCGTGCCCTCATCCAGGGCTCGGGAGCGACCCTCGGGAGCTCACGACTCAACGACAGTCGAGTCGTTGCCTAGATCGATCACTTCCCACTCGGTCACGTGCTCTTCCTCCGCAGCCGGCCCCCTGGTGTCTGCGCAAAAGAAGATATGGTCAGAAAAAGAAAAATGGCTTCATCATCCGAAGAGAACACCGATTCATGGTGCCCGTACCTGCCGACCGTAGACGTTGGAGAAGGCATTGCTCGATGTTCTCCAGGGTCACCAGCTCCTCCGTGGACTGGCGATGCTTCAGCAGAATGGCCGCATACTTCTCCACATCCGGAGGGAACTCATCTTGTCTCGGGGGGATGTTCGGGTGAAAGTTGGGGATTACGGGACACCTCAAAGACTCCTCCACCGAACAAATCCCCACCCAGAAGAACTGAGTCTTCCACCCCTTGTGGGAAGAGTCCTTCACGGCTAAGGAGACACAGCTCCTGTTTCACCTCGCCTGGACGAAATAGAAGCCCTTCCCGGTCGAGGAATGCTCCTTCAACTCAAAGAAGTAATGGAAGAGGTCCAAGGAAAGAGGAACCCCGCACTAGAGGCAAAGGATGCGGAAAGCGGAAAGAAGAAGATAAGAGTTGGCTACCAACTGTATGGGAGCCAACAGGAAAAAATGAGAAGGTCAATAACAAAACAGTCGAAGGGAAGACGAAACCCATCCTTCCATGACAGAAGGAAGGAGCAGAAATGGCCCCTATGAGAATCCAAGCTCGTCTCGTTTGGGGTAGCAGCAGCGAAGTAGTACTTCCAGGGCAGGCGGAATTGGTGCTCCAACCGCTTCACCTCCGTCTCTCCCAGCTCGCTACAGTTTGGAGCCGGCGGTATCACCACCACCCTTGCCTCAGGTTCCCCTCCAACTCCTCAACCTCCGGACGATGGTCCGCCATGAAATCTGAAGAGGAACTTGAAGAGGAAGGCTCCCAAGACTCCGAAGACTCTGGAGGAAGGGGAAGCTACCGGACTGCCTCCGCGGTTATCTCCCCCAACTCTGCAAACGCCGCTGCGAGTCTCCGCTCTTCCGCCGTATCCCCACGGCGCATCAGAGAGCCCCGAAAGCAAGTACGAAGGAGGACAAAACCCTAAAGCGGAGAGAGTATGGAACGACAGCAAGCGCACAATGCTTATATCCCCTTGCGAAAGGCGGCGTGTCGTCCTGACCTCTGAGAAAAGGGGGGGCCCTTCGTTTCAAATCTGTCAGGATTATCATTATTACGGGCCTAGGTGACCACGACACGTGGCTTCTGAACACCGCCAGATCTCCACCCACCCAAGCCACGCTAGTCCAAAACCCCAATGGCTACTCTTCCGAGCCTTCCAAGCTCGGGAGTAGGAGGGGGACAAGTGGAGAGGGGGATTTCTGTAGCCCATTTAAGAGCGGCCGAACTAGCTCCAGCGAGACCAAATGAGGCCCAGCTCATCTAAGTGACCGCCCTGCAGGGCCCACTTAGCATAAAAGCCCAATAAGCTCACTCGGGATCAAGCACTTCCTAGGCGGCCAATAGGCTCAGAAGGCTGAGCGTCGGTCCGACGGAGGAAGACCCACGTCTGACCTATCCCCTTGCCAGGATAAGGGCTGGCGCCTGTTGACATGTTTTTTTACTTACTTTTCATTCTCTACCCGGACTCCAAAGTCCTTCCTATCCCTTCTACTAAGTCGATGTGAAAGATAAATGCAAAATAGAAGGGGGGACAGAAGGGCTGTGTGAACCTGTGTGATCGCCACCAAGGTGCCGAAGGTGATGGACACGCCGTACCTTGGAAAGAGGGAGAGGTACTCGCCTGGTGTGCAGCGCTGGAACGATATACGGCTCAGGAGGAACCGCTGGTACAGACGAACGGTCGCACTACAGACCGTCTAAGAGCGCTGCAGAGGACACGGGATGAAGCATTCCTGGTAGATGAACGGTTTCAACACGACCGTAGGAAGAAGAAGAATGGTCCGGATTGCGCCGCACATATCTTTGAACGGCTAGGTGAAAACCGCACAAGATCACCACGCTAGGAATTGCAAAAGGGGTCCAACCTCCACCCTTTCCGACCGGCCAAAAAGGATGGGCCTCGTGTTAGTGTGTTGCTGACCTGCGAAACAGACTGTAGAACATAAAAAGAAACCCAAATTAGAACTATGGGATGTAGCAAATGCTCAAACGGAAGGAAATAAACATAACTAAATGGAATGGGGGATACCTAGTGGGTTTTAAACCCCTAGGGGCGTCAACAACATAGGAGGGTGTGTGTAATGACAGTGCAAGTGAAGAAAAACGTGGAGAACGGGTGTGAAGAAACAAGCATGCGACTAGAGGAGACGGGACTATCAAATGTAAAAAGACACAAAACAAAAAACTACTCCCTGGACCAGAGGCCTGTATGGACGTAGAAGGCCTCCCTCCCTGGTCGTAGGTCGCTCAACGATTCGGCAGGGCTTCGTCGTCGACCAAAAATCTCCCCACTTTCGAAGGTAGCCTCTAGGGTCTATTTATAGAGCCTAGGAAGCCAGCCCCAAAATTAGGGTTTTAGGCATTTTCAGGTCGAGATAATCAAAGGAAAGTTGTAGATAATTGAATTATCTCTCATCCAGAAGAAACGACACTCAAAATGACTCGATATCCGCGGAGAAAATGGCGGGAGAAGTTAGGGATAAAACTATGGATAGAGAGAGAAAACCCTTGAAATTCTCAGGAACCGAGATGATGAACGGTCTCACGATAGACCACCCAACGTGTTGAGCGGCCAAATCCTAGGCCGTCCAACCCTGTCGGTGGAAATTCAATAAATCAGAAATATTATCCAACTATCCATCGAACCGACCGAAAACCTCGCCGTTGGACTCTCATAGATGAACGGCTAATAGTAGACCTTTCATCTACAAGAGCGGCCAAGAGGAAACCGCTCATACCTGTCGATGGAAAATTAATATAAATGAGATAAATATATAATTATCTGAACAATCAATCGAACGTAGGACTCTGGGCGATAGATGGTGTTAAACAGGAGGACGGTGAGCTAGAAGGGGAGGGGATGAATAGATCACCGTTTAAAAAATATTTGCCCTAGCCGAGGAAATCTTAGAAGATGAGATGGGCTAGGAAGACTGACTATATGTAAAATAATCCGAAACCTCAACCAAGATAAAGCAGGTCACGAGCGCAGAACATATATCACTCAGAATTTCATCAGCACATATGCACAAGCACTAAGCGAGCAGTCAGACCAAGGTTTCGATCATCAACAATCACACTTACTTCATGAAACCAGACAGAAGCATAAAGAGAAAAGATGCGCACAATCACACCATGAAGAACAAGAGGTTTAGATGGTTCAGTCTGCAACCTGCAGACTTACGTCCATCCCTCACTCAAGGCCGAGTGAGGCCTCTCTTTCACAAGAAGGAACCGCAGACTCAGTCTGCCAACAACACGCTGATCCACAGCTTGGGGATCGAAATCCCTACAGACGCTGAACTCACAGCTTGCACCCAGGTCTCACACCACAAGACCTGACCCGGAGATAACTCTCCCTTCCTCTTAGACAAGAGGGAACCCAGCAGTGACTCACCCTCACTGCAATTCAGAGACGCTGTCTCTCTTCCTCCACAGCCGGAGGGAACAACCCAGATAGCCTCCTCACTATCTGAACACAACAACCCCGGAGACCACCTCCCTTCCTCTGATCTGATTCAGAGGGAACCACAATGCAACCCAGAGGATTCACCTCTCTTCCTCTACACCTAGAGGGAACGATAAAACAGAGTATCGAATTTAAGAACAAACAACTGAAAACATAAAGAAATATCGAAGACAATCGAACGGAGAAACAATGTAGCTTCTTAAAGAAGCATAGACAAAACATAGCAGAAAACCATCCTCTCCTTCATCACTCTCTCTCTTCCAGGTACGCTCAACGAATGGATCAGGATGGCTTCTCCTCTCCTTCCTCTCGCTCTGGCCTCACCCTTTTCCTTGTGGCTTCGGCAGCTTTTCAGGAGCAGAAACCTTCATATATATATCCAACCTCACGAGAGAGTGAGGGTTTGGGAGACACGCGCGAAGTCATGCTTCCAGATGAACCGAGCCACGTGTTAGATGATTATTCCCTCGGATCACGTGCTCACATGATTGGAATAAAGTTCCAATTTGTCTTTAAGTCCCTGTAAGGTTTCAGAGAACATTCAGTCAATCTCAGAAATATTCAAGTCATACATTGTTCACACAGATTGCACGGGACTTATCAAAGGACTGAAGAACGCGTCAACGCACTAAAGCCAAGGCGTTAACGTAATGGATATAATGGAGAACAGGTCCCTTGACAAAACACACTAATGCGTCAACGCATTAGTGACAGCGTCGACGCTTCTGCTTGGTGGTTGATCAAAAGAACCTTTGGTCATAAACTTAAGGCGTCGACGCTTCCATTGTGTAGCGTCGCCTCAGCTCCTTGGGCGAGACGCACAATCTCTTGGTAACAAGCCAATGCGTCAATGCTTCAGGTGACAGCGTCGAATCAGCTTCATAGGCGAGACGCTCAAACCCTTGGCACCAAGCCAATGCGTCAACGCTTCAGGTGACAACGTCGACTCAGCTTCATAGGCGAGACGCTCAAACCCTTGGCACCAAGCCAATGCGTCAACGCTTCCATCGTGCAGCGTCGACTCAACTGCTTAAACGAAATGCTCACGCCCCTGGCAACAGGCCAATGTGTCAACGCATCCAGTGACAGCGTCGACGCAGTGGACAAAACAGCAAGCGAAAGACGCACTATTGCGTCTACGCAGCCAGCCAAGTGCGTCAACGCACTAAATGCACAGAACCCATATAAACAAGACAAATAAGTATGAGCTCATGGGTGAACATGATAGAGGAGCATTAAATCAGAAAAGCATGATGAAAAAGCATTTGATCCATAGATGTGCATGCAAGACAACAACATTAGATCCTAAGAATATTTAGACAATGCAGGATCTTTATCATTCATCAAGGAGCATCAAAATAGTTATCATAAAAATAATTTGATTCATAGTGTTAGTCATCATCAAAACTACACAGAGATGCAACAATCTCCCCCTTTTTGATAATGGCAACACCATGAGTCAAATTCAGTGAAAGAAGAACCACCAACTTAAAACATTCTCAATAAAGGCAGCAATGGTGACCTCTCAAGGCCTGAACTCACAGCACTCATCATCTTTTACCAAAAACCATTCCAAAACCTTCCTTCCACTAGCTAGCTACAAGATCACCTCTTTACTCCCCCTTTCAACCTTCTCCCCTTTTCAGACTTTTCAACCTTCTCCCCCTTTGACATCATCAAAACAAGGAGAAAGAGAGATGTTGACGCTGGACTGATGAGAAAAGATGGAGAGGATTCCAACAGTAGACACTCATTGTCAAATCTTAGATGCTTAAGTGGGGCTGTAAGGTCCAGTGAAGAATCTTGGAGTTCTGGTAAGAGAAAGAGATTCAGAATAAACTTGAAGTTTATCAACTTACTAGGATTATGAGAGAAGAGCAAGTGGCAACAAGTATGACTGAGGTAGCTGTTAAGGCTTGTCAAAGAGACAACAAGAGTTTGAACCACTAAGACAGCATGTAGGCATTGAGGACAAACAGTCCAGGCAGAGAAAGCACAGTTATAGAGTGTATTTGGCCAGTTACACTTTTGACATTAGGTATGCACCTTGGTCAGAGGCCAGCATCCTCAGTTACTCAGTGTGAGAGCCTCATCACTTCTCAATTAGAGAACAGAGATAGTGACCATTGGTTGTTACATGAGGAGACACCTTGATCAGAGGCCAGAATCCCCAGTTACTCACCATATTGTCATCATTGCTCTGCCAAGCATAATTTTGAATTGTATTTCTTTCTTTTGATTTTGTTTATGAGAACTGATACCTCATGACATAGGAAATTCTCATTTCATTGATGGGATTCCTAGTTTCTCAGTATGCAGTTTTAAGCACAGATCAGTTTAACTAGCTCAACAAGGGGTTGTTTGAAGACAAAAACCAGGGCAAATATTGGAGGTCTTATCAAGATGTCCAATGAGAAGCTCATAAACAGAAACCATTTCTTACAAGTCTAGCTTGTTCATGAGTCATGCAACAAAGTAAGAGGATATACTTGTGAAGGTTAATCTTAGCCTCTTAAGACTTACTAGAAGAGGATTCTAGCTGGACTTTAATTGCACAAACTTAAGAATGTAGGAAATGAATGAGGTTCTATTAAGAGGAATATTCAAGATCAATTCTAACATTTAATCCAGCAACAACAACCATCTTTCAAGCGTTTCTAATTAGTCAAGCTCCCCCTCTCTAGTAGCTCTATCTTCCATTCTACCCAGAAAACAGCAGAGAAGCAGAATTGAATTTACTCAAAGCACACACCCGCTCCCCCTCACATAGGGACCCCCACCAGAAAAAGTATGACAAAACTACCACTAAATTTATGGAAATACATGAACCAGAATTCATTGCCTCAAATCAGTCAGAGTTTGTAAATACCAAGTTCTCTTCTCAAAGAAGTGAATTTTTCAGTATCTAGAGGTTTTGTAAAAATATCAGCAATTTGATCTGCAGTCCCAACATGAATTAATTCAAATGTTTTATTTGCAATTTCATTTCTGATAAAGTGGTGCCTGATTTCAATGTGTTTTGTTCGTGAGTGTAAAACAGGATTCTTTGCAATGTTTATGGCACTAGTGTTATCACAAAAGATGGGAGTGCAACCTGTCTCTACTTGGTAATCCTGAAGCTGATGCTTGATCCAGATAACCTGAGTGCCACAGCTGCTTGCAGCCACGTATTCAGCCTCAGCAGTGGAAAGAGCCACTGAATGTTGTTTCTTTGAACTCCAAGAAACTAGGCATCCTCCTAAGAATTGGCAGTGGCCACTGGTGCTCTTCCTATCTAGTTTGCATCCAGCAAAGTCTGCATCAGTGTATGCAACTAAATCTAATGTGCGTGAAGCAGGATACCATAAGCCTAATGTATGTGTGGCAGACAGATATCTAAAGATTCTTTTTACAGCAGACAAATGTAGTTCAGTAGGCCTAGACTGATATCTTGCACAGAAACCAACACTGAATTGTATGTCTGGCCTAGAGGCAGTTAAGTACAAGAGGGATCCGATCATACCTCTGTAGAGTTTTTCATCCACTTGTTTACCTGACTCATCTGCATTAAGGGTCATGCTTGTGCTCATTGGGGTGGATATTTGCTTCAGGTTAGTCATTCTAAACCTTTTTAGGATATCCAGCGTATACTTGGTTTGGTGGAAGAAGCAGCCATCTGACATTTGATTTATCTGCAAGCCAAGGAAATAAGTCAGTTCTCCAACTAAGCTCATCTCAAATTCAGCTGACATAAGCTGTGAAAATTCTTTACACAGTTCAGGATTTGTTGATCCAAAAATAATGTCGTCTACATATACCTGAACTATGATGAGATCTTGTCTTGAATTCTTAGTGAATAAGGTTTGGTCAACTTTACCTCTGTTATATCCTTTATTCAGTAAGAAACTGGTCAGTCTTTCATACCAGGCCCGAGGAGCCTGCTTTAGTCCATAAAGAGCTTTGTTTAACCTGAAAACTTGATCAGGTTTAGTCGAAAACTGAAAACCAGGAGGTTGTTCAACATAAACTTCTTCTTTTAGAATTCCATTCAAGAAAGCACTCTTAACATCCATTTGTTGAAGTTTTATGTTGTTTGAACAAGCAAATGCTAATAGAATTCTGATAGCCTCCATTCTAGCTACTGGAGCAAAGGATTCATCAAAGTCCACTCCATACTCCTGACTGTAGCCTTTAGCTACAAGTCTAGCTTTATTCCTAGAGATGACACCTTCTTCATTCAGTTTGTTCTTAAAAACCCATTTTTTTCCTATTACATTGAAATTTTCAGGTCTAGGTACAAGTTCCCAGACATTGTTTCTATCAAATTGCCCTAGTTCTTCACACATGGCAGTTACCCAATTCTCATCACTTAAGGCTTCTTCAATGGTCTTAGGCTCAATTTGAGAAACTAAAGCAATTAAGTCCTGATTCTGAACATTTCTGAAATGAGATCTTGTCCTAGGGGGATCATTAAGACTACCAATAATATTGGTTACAGGGTGGTCTTTTAAAACTCTGACATTTGTTGAGGACTCACCTTGTTCGGCTGTACTTACTGGGTTCAGATCAGTGGGTTCTTCAGCCGGTTGTACTTCCTCCTCTTGCATTTGATTCAGGAACTCTCCATCATGACTTGTAGACCTGTTATCATCATTTAGACTGTTAGAGATTTTTGTTTCATCAAAAATAACATGAGGGGTTTCCTCTACAGTTCTATCAGTTTTATTAAAGACCCTGAAGGCCCTAGATGTTTCAGAGTATCCTAGGAATATTCCTGGAATACTTCTAGCATCAAATTTATCTAAGTCTCTCTTGTTGTTATTATGAATAAAGCATTTTGAACCAAAAATTTTGAAATATGAGACATTAGGCCTCTTACCTTTCAGGAGTTCATATGGTGTTTTCTTATGTATGGGTCTTACCAAAGCTCTATTAAGTATGTAGCAGGCTGTGTTTGCCGCTTCTGCCCAAAAGCTCTTAGGTAGCTGACTCTCCAATAGTAGTGTTCTTGCCATTTCCACTATTGTTCGATTCCTTCTCTCCACAATTCCATTCTGCTCTGGGGTCCTGGAAGAAGAAAATTTGTGAGTCAGTCCCTCCTTGTCACAGAAGCTAGAAAATGAGGAGTTCTCAAACTCTCCTCCATGATCTGATTGGATAACAGTGATCTTGTGCCCTATATGTTTTTGCTTATTGAAAAAATGTTCAAATTTTTGAAAAGCATCACTCTTATTTGCCAAGAAAAATAGCCATGCAAATCTAGAGTAGTCATCGACAATGACAAAACCAAATCTCTTACCATTTAGACTCTGGGTTCTGGTAGGACCAAAGAGATCCATGTGCAAGTGTTCCATGATCTTTGTTGATAAGCTCTCAGACCTAATTTTAAAAGAAGCTCGAGTTTGCTTGCCTAGAGCACAGGCCTCGCAAGGCTTAGAGAATGATTTGAACTTCAAGCTAGGCATGCCTCTAACTAAATCAAATTTAGCTAATTTATGCAGGGTGTTAAAGCTAGAATGGCCTAGTCGCCTATGCCAGTCAAACATGTTATTCTCTGAATCAGCAGTGAGACACAGATTAGACTCAGACTCAACATCAAGATCCACAATATAGACATTATTGACTCTATTTGCAATGAACTTTATTTTATCGGAGTTTGGTTCTAAAATTTTGCAAGCATGCTCATCAAAAAGAACCTTGTGACCCTTGTCACATAACTGACTAATACTCAATAAATTGTGTTGCAGACCTTCAACCAACAAGACTTTTTCAACAGAGTTGGAGGTTTTCTTACCGATGGTTCTGGTCCCAATGATTTGACCTTTGTTTTTACCTCCAAACTTAACTGACCCTCCTGCTTTCAATTCAAGCTTGCTGAACTTTCTTTGATCCCCTGTCATGTGCCTCGAGCAGCCACTGTCGAGATACCACTTGTTGTTCTCGGCTGCTAGGCTCACCTGCACAATAACAATTTAAGTTGTGTGCTTTGGAACCCAAGGTAAGTTGGGTCCAAAAATACCGTTCAATTCATTAAGCACAGTCTTGGGAATCCAGATCTGTTTTAACCCCTTTTTCTTTCTGTGCTGAGAGTTGACAGTTTTGTTATTGATGTGCATTTCATTTGTTTCTTTTTGTTTCTCAAGGTGTGTCCAGTTTCTGTTGATAAAGGTTTGGGTCCCAGCCAGACCATAATTTTTAACCTGTCTAGATGAAGGCATTTTATTGACAGTATTCTGTGTGTAGTTAGACGTTCCCATGTTTCTTTTAAAATAGCCCATTCTTTTATTAGAGTCATAGTTGTTGAATTGACAGACACCTTGCTTCTGGTGCGTGGGCTTGTTGAATTTCTTGAAGATATTTTTTTCCAAAATCAGCTTGTTGTCTATGGATGTTCTTTTGTTGTTCAGTAGTTTTGGAACTGGATGGAATGTCCAGTTTCTCTTTTCCTTTCTCAGTGCAGAAAGTAGTGGTTTTTACCCCAAATGCTTCCTTCTTACTTGGGTTGAAACCCAACCCCTCTCTGTTAAAGTTTACTTTGGTGCCTAACAAGGCATTCAAATTACTCTCTCCCAAAACAAACCTCTCAAGGGTTTTCTTCTTATCTTCCAACTCCTTCCGCAGACATATATTGTTTTCCAGCAATTCATCATTGACCCTTTTAACAGCTTCATACCCTTCCCTGAGTAAGTCATTTTGTCTCAGGTTTTCTTCAGTATGTTGATTGGTTTCATCAAGCTGTTTTCTAAGTTTTTCAAGCTCATTTTTAACAAGATTGTTCTCATTTCTTACATTTTCCATTTGAGCTAATTCAGCTATCAGTTTGGAATTTTCTGTCTTGATGAGTTCTTGTTCTTCATTAACCACATTGAGTTTGCGTTTGGTGACTCTATGTTCTTTAGCTAAGGCATTGTACATATCTAGCAGTTCACCATACTTATCTTCCCAGTCATCAATAGAGTAAGTCACAAAGGGATTGATTACCTCATTTTCCTCGTCGGCCATCAGACATACTCCTTCAGTCTCCTTTCCTGAGGAATTAGTCTCTGAGTCTTCTTCTTCATCGCTCCAAGTGCATACCATAGCTTTTGGCTTTTTCTTGTACACTTTGGAGCCTTTCTTATGGTAATCCAGTGTCTTCTTCTGAAGCTCAGGGAAATCTTGCTTCATGTGCCCAAAGTTTCTGCAATGATAACACATCACACTTTTAGCATTCCTATCCTTGTCATTGCCATTATTCGGATATTTACCTGATGAGTAGTTTCTTCTTCTCCCATATGATTTTCCCTTCAGTTTCAGAAATTTCTTGAACTGTCGTGTGAGCAAAGCTTTTTCACTCCTGTCAAGGTCTGGAATTCCATCAGAGTCTCCACTGCTGCTGCTGCTGCTGTGTCGTTCAACTTTAAGAGCAACATTCTTGCCCTTTCTGTCACTTCCTTCTCCTGTTTTCTTGAGATTCATCTCATAGGTCATAAGAGACCCTATGAGTTCAGTGACAGTCATGGTTGTTAAATCCTTCGATTCCTCTATCACAGTGGCCTTTGTGTGCCACGCTGGAGTCAAAGATCTCAAGATCTTCCTGACTATATCCCCTTCAGATATTTCCTTTCCAAACCCCTTGAGGCTGTTTGTGATCAGTGACAGCCTAGCGTACATATCAGTCGCGCTCTCCTCTGACTTCATCTTGAATAATTCATACTCAGAGGTTAGGTAGTTTACCTTGGTAGCTCTGACCTGAGAGGTACCCTCGTAAATCAGCGCTAGTTCATCCCACATCTTCTTAGCTGTCTTGCACGCCGAAATTCGGGCATATTCTTCAGGGTGAACTGCGCACTGGATGATGTTGAGCGCAGACCAGTTCAGTCCGGATAATTTGACTTGTTCTTCAGACCACATCTCCTCATTCGGAGGTAAATCATAAGGTCCAGTTGTAATGACTCTCCACAGCTTGTGGCTCTGAGATCGGATGAAAACTTCCATCCTGTTTTTCCAAAAGAAATAATTAGAACCATCAAAATATGGGGGACGGGAGATTGACTGTCCTTCAGCTATGTAGCTGCGAGGACCACTGGTTCCAGGATTACCCTGGTCGTTGGACCACATCTCGGGTAAACCCGCTCTGATACCAACTGTTAAACAGGAGGACAGTGAGCTAGAAGGGGAGGGGATGAATAGATCACCGTTTAAAAAATATTTGCCCTAGCCGAGGAAATCTTAGAAGATGAGATGGGCTAGGAAGACTGATTATATGTAAAATAATCCGAAACCTCAACCAAGATAAAGCAGGTCACGAGCGCAGAACATATATCACTCAGAATTTCATCAGCACATATGCACAAGCACTAAGCGAGCAGTCAGACCAAGGTTTCGATCATCAACAATCACACTTACTTCATGAAACCAGACAGAAGCATAAAGAGAAAAGATGCACACAATCACACCATGAAGAACAAGAGGTTTAGATGGTTCAGTCTGCAACCTGCAGACTTACGTCCATCCCTCACTCAAGGCCGAGTGAGGCTTCTCTTTCACAAGAAGGAACCGCAGACTCAGTCTGCCAACAACACGCTGATCCACAGCTTGGGGATCGAAATCCCTACAGACGCTGAACTCACAGCTTGCACCCAGGTCTCACACCACAAGACCTGACCCGGAGATAACTCTCCCTTCCTCTTAGACAAGAGGGAACCCAGCAGTGACTCACCCTCACTGCAATTCAGAGACGCTGTCTCTCTTCCTCCACAGCCGGAGGGAACAACCCAGATAGCCTCCTCACTATCTGAACACAACAACCCCGGAGACCACCTCCCTTCCTCTGATCTGATTCAGAGGGAACCACAATGCAACCCAGAGGATTCACCTCTCTTCCTCTACACCTAGAGGGAACGATAAAACAGAGTATCGGAATTTAAGAACAAACAACTGAAAACATAAAGAAATATCGAAGACAATCGAACGGAGAAACAATGTAGCTTCTTAAAGAAGCATAGACAAAACATAGGAGAAAACCATCCTCTCCTTCATCACTCTCTCTCTTCCAGGTACGCTCAACGAATGGATCAGGATGGCTTCTCCTCTCCTTCCTCTCGCTCTGGCCTCACCCTTTTCCTTGTGGCTTCGGCAGCTTTTCAGGAGCAGAAACCTTCATATATATATCCAACCTCACGAGAGAGTGAGGGTTTGGGAGACACGCGCGAAGTCATGCTTCCAGATGAACCGAGCCATGTGTTAGATGATTATTCCCTCGATCACGTGCTCACATGATTGGAATAAAGTTCCAATTTGTCTTTAAGTCCCTGTAAGGTTTCAGAGAACATTCAGTCAATCTCAGAAATATTCAAGTCATACATTGTTCATACAGATTGCACGGGACTTATCAAAGGACTGAAGAACGCGTCAACGCACTAAAGCCAAGGCGTTAGCGCAATGGATATAATGGAGAACAGGTCCCTTGACAAAACACACTAATGCGTCAACGCATTAGTGACAACGTCGACGCTTCTGCTTGGTGGTTGATCAAAAGAACCTTTGGTCATAAACTCAAGGCGTCGACGCTTCCATTGTGTAGCGTCGTCTCAGCTCCTTGGGCGAGACACACAATCTCTTGGTAACAAGCCAATGCGTCAACGCTTCAGGTGACAGCGTCGACTCAGCTTCATAGGCGAGACGCTCAAACCCTTGGCACCAAGCCAATGCGTCAACGCTTCCATCGTGCAGCGTCGACTCAACTGCTTAAACGAAATGCTCACGCCCCTGGCAACAGGCCAATGTGTCAACGCATCCAGTGACAGCGTCGACGCAGTGGACAAAACAGCAAGCGAAAGACGCACTATTGCGTCTACGCAGCCAGCCAAGTGCGTCAACGCACTAAATGCACAGAACCCATATAAACAAGACAAATAAGTATGAGCTCATGGGTGAACATGATAGAGGAGCATTAAATCAGAAAAGCATGATGAAAAAGCATTTGATCCATAGATGTGCATGCAAGACAACAACATTAGATCCTAAGAATATTTAGACAATGCAGGATCTTTATCATTCATCAAGGAGCATCAAAATAGTTATCATAAAAAAATTTGATTCATAGTGTTAGTCATCATCAAAACTACAGAGATGCAAAGATGGCTTAGTAGGTACCACACAATGGTCTTATGCGGCTATGGCTAGGCCATATATGTGCTTGTCGGTGATAATTCTGAAAATCAGCTAAATATCCCATAAATTTATGAACGGCCCAGTATCAACTGCACATATCGTTATGCGGCTGGAGGTTGACCGCACATGTACATGGGCACTTGAACTTCATAGAAAAGCTCAATCAACCAAGAACAGTAAAGACCAGTGCCAGGCAAGTCTTTTCTATAAAAGTATATTTCTCTTCAGTCCTTACTAACCTTCTGCTGAGGTAGTAAAGGGCTTGCTCTTTTCCTTCTTCATTCACTTGAGCTGGCATTGCCCCCAGGGAACAGTGAGTGGCCGCTATGTAAAGAATTAGAGGTCTTCCTTGATCGGAGCCCCCAACCCCGGAGGGGTCTCCAAGTATTCTTTCAACTTCTCGAAAGTTGCTTGGTATTCATCGTCCCAGAAGAACGGCACCACTTTCATCTAGAGCTTGTGAAAAGGGTGACATCGACCCGACAGATTTGAAATAAATCGGCAAATATAAGCCAATCGGCCTTGCAAGGACCGCAACTCTGATAGATTCTTCGGTGAAGGAAGCTCTTGAATAGCTTTAATATTCGATGGATCAATCTCAATGCCTCTGTGTCGAACAATGAATCCAAGGAATTTCCATTGGACACGCTGAAGGTGCATTTGATGGGGTTCATTTTTAGCTCATATTGACGTAGCCTTTGAAACACCACCCTTAAATCTTGCAGACGGTCCTCCTTCCTCTTGGTCTTCACCACCAGATCATCAATGTAGCACTCCACCTTTTTGTAGAGCAAGTCATCGAATATCCTCGTCATGGCTCTTTGATATGTAGCATCGACATTCTTGAGGCCGAACGGCATCCTTTTGTAATGGAATATCCCCTTTGGGGTGTGGAATGCCGTATAGACCCTATCTTGCTCAGCGATACAAATTTGGTTATATCCGGATGATCCGTCCATAAATGAGAGAGTTTCATGGCCCGTGGTGGCATCAATCATCACCTCAGTGATTGGCACATGGAAGTCATCTTTTGGGCATGCTTTGTTGAGGTCCCGAAAGTCAACACATATTCTTATCTGCCCATTTTTCTTTTTCACGCGCACTATATTTGCTAACCATGTTGTGTACTGATTTTCTTCGACAAACCCCACATCAATGAGCTTGTCGACTTCTTTATTAATTTGATTAATTAGCTCGGGCCGCATCTGCCTGGGAGGCTGCTTTACGGGTTCTGCTCTTGGATCAATTGACAGCAGATGCTGTGCTACATCGGGATTCAACCCCAGCATCTCATTGTAGGTCTAGGCAAAGTAGTCCCAGAACTCCTTCAAAAATTGTATATACTGCTCATGTTCTTCTGTTGTCAACAGTGCAGTGAGAAAGGTGGGTCTTGGATCCTCCTCACTTCCCAAGTTCACTTCTATCAGCTCATCAACGGTAGCTTGACAGCCGTCCTCGACCTCTGGTGGAGCTTCCTCAAGGTTAATAAAGCCTCCATTGATGTAATCTTCTTCAGCCTCAAGGACTTCCAGCTCCCCGAGTGACGTATAAGTCGACATCATGTTTTTGAAGTCGGCCAGTGATTGTTGGTTTTCTTCGAATGGGCTCTTCAGGGTTAAAGGAACTTGTCCCTCAATTTCTTTGTTCCAGTGTTTAATTATCGGACCCTCCACCGGGTTTTGGTCAACTCTGCTTTGCTGTCTTGATGTCTCGTCTTGTGGTTCTGACATATGACCTTCTGCCCCCTGAGGGTCCACACGTAAAAGCTCTTATGTCGAGTCTGCTAGGTCTTGCACGGCTCGGATCTCCTCCAGTATGTGCTCAAATTCTAGGTGCTTCTTTTCTTCCTCAGAAGCTTGATCTTCATCAGGTGTTTCCCTGTCAAACCTGGCTTCAGTCCGGAACAGATCCTCCTTGAGAGGGAGCTCCTTCTAGTATCGGCATAGTGCAACTTCATATTGTCCCTCTGAGCTCTCATAACTGTCATAGGTTTCAACACCACCTTTGGGGCGGTGTGTTGCTTCTTCGCCATACGGATAATCAGCCTCAAAAGGGTCTTCATGGATGAAGTAGGTGGAGACAACATCCACATCTGTCTCATAATACTCCTGTAGGGTGTAGCCCAGCCCCGGGTATCGAGTGATCTTCAGCAATTCTTTGTTGTTGTTGGGCGGATCCCAGAGCTTCTGGAATGCCTTCTTCTGGCTGACAGGCTGTAGTAAGGGCATTTGCATTTTGGTAAACATCTGGAAGACCCACTGGGCAGTGTAATCAAGACCCGATATCGGTACCATCCTGCTGGTTGCCTCCTCCGGGATTACACAGTCTTCATCATCTTCATCGACAGGTTCTCCGGGGTAGAATATCATAGGGGGCTAGCCGAAATGGGGAACCTCCATAGTCTTTAGTGGTTGCATTGTCTGGCATTCCAAGCACGAAATGGGTTTGAACAGTCCAGGCGGGATCTCAACATGTTCAAGCTTTTCCTTCACATCATCTTCTGCTTTGCCAGGGTAAGTAGCTGGTGGTGCAATTCTTGCAAAGTCCCCAGTCTGAGAGATGAGGGAGACCTCCTGTTGTTCCACGTAACCGGGGGTGGGGGAGGGGACCATTTGTCTACTTTTGACATTGCTTTCTTCTGACTTGCAGGAACTTCTTTCTTCTTCGCCCCTTGGGAGACTTCCGTGAAGAACGATGCATCGAGCATGTGACACTCGCATACTTCAAAGGGATGCAAGTCTGCAAACACCCTCTCTTCTTTGCCATTGTGGCAGTATTTGATACACTGGTGCAATGTGGAGGGCACTATCTGATATCTGTGCAGCCAGGGCCGTCCCAGTAAGGCTTTGTATGTAGTATTGGAATTTATGACATAGAACTGCAGTGTGGTGGTGAAATCACCCAATGTAAGGTTGAATTCTGCAACTCCGAGCGGAGTTTCACAATTCTGATTGAAGCCAGCAATCCTCATATCCTTTACTTTGGTGAGGTGCAGATCAAAATAATACTTTTGATAGATGCGGTAGGGCAGGATGTTTACAGCAGCTCCCGGATCTATCAGAATCTGACTTAATGGCTGGCAGTTGAGATATCCCCTCATATATAGAGGCCTGTTATGATTGGGGTCAGGAATTAACATGTCATCCTCTGTGAATGTAACAGCTGGCCCAGAGTTAACCTCTGTCAGGAGTGCTTCATACTGAGCTGGCGACTGCAGAGCATCAATAATAGCTTGGCGAGCTTCTTCGCTCGAGGAAAGAATTTCCCATATGGAAAACCTTGTGGGGAGCTTTTTCAGCATCTTCATAATTCGACTGCCCACTCAGATGTTGAACAGTCACAGCTCCTCCACCCAGTGAGGTCTTGGAGGCTCATGGGGTGCTTGCGGCATGGCTTGCCCTTCTCTTGCTTCTTTCTTTTGAGGGGACTGTTGGGGAGTCTCCGTCGGGGAAGTTATCTCTAGTGTTGAGGGAAGGTCGATGCTTGCTTTATCTTTCTTTTTGAGCATCGTGGCAGATGGTTGAAGGGATTGTTGTCTTCAGTAGTAGTATTCTGAGCCGGCCGTTTCCCTTCCAGACGGACAGGAATTCAAGGAATGACAGAGCTTCATCACCCCCTTTTGCTTTTGCGTAGAGGCCTGACGGGGGAGGAATTTCAATGCCCCAGACTTCTGGCTCTGGTATCTGGTAGGGTTGCTCACCCCTGAAGATAATATTGTGGTTGGCTGAAGGTAGACGCCCCCACCTTCTCCCAGAGCGGGTAGCATGCATCGAGGTTGAAGCCTCGGCTTGATTCACTTCCAATGATGGGGTGGAAAGCTCCCCTTCATCCTCTTCCCCTGGCAAGGTGAACAGTGCTGATAGAGTATTACATTGCAATGTGACTATTTTCCTCTTGTTTCTTGATTTATTCTTCTTCCGACGTCTTGACTCAGCCGGCTTGTGCCCCAGAAGAGGTCAGCTCCAGCTTCTTCTGGCTCCTTTTCTAGTTGCTCATTGATGGTTAATCCCTCCAACTGTTCCCAAGGGACATGATCTTTTTCCAATATTGGCTTTAACTCGGGTTGTTCATATTCATCAAGCTGGTTAATGTATTGCTACAAGCGCCTCACCTCGGGGCTTATCTTCTCATGAGCTGGCAGCGGAGTCTGCTTCTTCCGATTGTGAGTAAATATTCGGATAACTGGTGGTGACTCCGTAATGTGCCATACAAGGTTTATTAGATGCGAGGCTTGTTTTGGAGTAACACCCAGGATAGAGGCCCCCGATACTTCGGAGACTGATGGCCTTCTTTTAGTCTTGGCCGGTACCATCTGCCATCCCACCTGCTCCTTGATGGGGGTAAGAAAGCATGCTTCATATGTATGTTGTGTGCAAGTTTCAGCAGCCTCTTCAGGCAATTGCTGGTACAGGGAAATCATATGGACAGCTTGCCTCATCACTGGGGGCTCATGAGGGCGCGGAGGATCCACCTAGTGTTCTCCATTTGTAACTCACCCTTCTTGATCATGCTTTACATGACATCCTTGAAGACATAACAGTCCTCAATGACATGTCCCAGTGTCCAGTGATATGGACAGAATAGAGGATCATCCTTCTTTGCTGCATCAGCGGGTCTCTTTGGCTCAGGCAATGCTATCTTGTTGTATTTATATGCCCATTCAAACAATGCCCGTGTCTTTTCTTTGGAAACGAGTATAATTTCTTCATTTTGTTCCTCAAGGAGACACCTTCTTTCTTTTCCATTGCCCCTGCTGGCGGAGGGGCAGCTACTACTTTGGCCTTTTCTATTTGCTGATCAAAGGTTTTGAAATCAATAGTGTTTGCTTCAGTTGGCGCTGACTGCCGCTCAACAGCCTTTCCTTTCTGAACAGCAGGAGTGTTGGTTGGAGGACGTTTGGATAGGAAGGTCTCGATCTTCGCCACCACACTGTTCAAGTGGTCGAACGTCCTGATGTCTATTCCGATCATCTTTTCAAGCACTTCCCTCTTGAGATTTTGCTTACATATTTGAACAGCATCCTCCTGATGCGGAGGGCGCCTACATCTCATGGCCTGATTTCTCCAACTCTTAATATAATCCAGGGATGTTTCATCCTACCTCTGTCTGGTAGAGTATTGTTGGACCCCTAGGTGTGTTTGATGATTTAGTTTTAATGTTGACAAAACTTGTGTGCATGTGGTATGCAAAATATCCATTGAAGAATGAATGATCATCAAGGATCTTATGTAAAATATGATAACCTTGTTTTGCAGGACTGAAAGTTATGGTGTATATACTTCTAGAGTCAATGGATTGAATGAACAAGTGCCTTGTCCACAAAAAGAAAGAAAAGGAGAAAGTGAGCATCCGATCAACAATGCCTTCTGGAAGAATCATGGTATCAACCTCCTGTATATAAGAGTTGACACTTCCTTGGCAAATAACGTTCATAATGCTCTCTGGAAGGGGTCATAGGTCGACCTCCTGGGAAAGGCAGGTCGACACTTCCCATTGGTGCACATCCAAGTCTAGTGCACGACAAGGTACACATGCTACATGGGAAACAAGGTCGGTGCAACCTTTCTTATACAACATATAAGGTCGGTACATGTCCTGCCTACAACTCATATGAGGTCGGCGCATGTTTACGTTTGTCTATATGAGGACTGTGCATGTTTACGTTTGTCTATATGAGGTCGGTCCATGTTTTGGTTTGTCTATATCTAAGGTCGATGCATGCTGCACATAAGGTCGGTGCATTTCACGTTCATTCCAGACTTCAGGTCGGTGCATCTTTTGCTTATGCGTTGGTGCATCTTTTGCATCATGCACATACGAAGTCAGTATACATTTTAGCTCAATGCAAATAAGGTCGGTGCACCTTTTCTGCCTTGTTCCATACAAGGTCGGTGCACATCCTTCATTAGGTAAAACAAGGTCGGTGCATCTTTTGCCTCATGCAAAGGTCAGTGCATATTCCGTATCGTGCATATACAAGGTCGGTGCATCCTTTGTTCTATACTACCACGGGATCTATTTGTCTAGTTTTTGGCAGAAAGCTCGTACACGAGTGTCGACTCTAATAGTCGACACTTGCCTTGAGCACTGCGGATCGGGTTTTCGATTCTCACTGTGAACCTGTTAATCTATGGTCCGATTGCTTTTGCTTTTTACCCTAAAACCCTTAGGTCATTCACACATATATAAGACCCATTTTGTTAGGGTTTTGCAAGGGCTTAGTTGTCCTTTGAATAGTATGCTGCTATATATATATATATGATGTTAACTTCGAAGAAAAATGAGTTCTAATGTTTTATCTTTCTTGCTGCAGAAGAAAGGAGGAAGCTAGGCCGCTGGTGAGAAGGGAGAGGGTTTTCTTAAGTGCTTGATGTGTTTTCCATCTTGTTGGAACGTCTTCAAGCAAGAATCTTCAAGGTTCGTCCATTCTATCAAGAGTCTACAAGTCAAGGAAGCTGAATCTGGAGCGACCGGCTCGTCTGGGTTCACATCTGCTGAGTTTCGCCCTCCCTCAGAAGCTCAAAGAGGATCATCTCCAGGCCTTCTACACAACATTGATATATTTCTTCATTTCTTCTTAGCCTTCCTCAGATTATTTTGATGATTCCCTCTTTGTATATTCTGAATATCAAGCTTGTATTGAATAATCTTCAAGTTTTATGAACTCTGATTATTTCTTTATTGAGAACCGTCTGCGTACAGTTGTGTATGGACGGAGCTGCGGGCTGTGCAGCATCCGGGTGGTTGTGATCCGCTGGTAAGATAGTGTAAGAGATGACATCTCTGTGTCTCTTAGAGCGAAAGCTCTGTGTGCTTCATTTGAAGCGAGTGGATCCTCACCAGTTCGGTGAGTGGTGGACGTAGGGAGCCCGTCATGGCTCCGAACCACCTAAAAAATCTGTCTCGCATCTGTGTGATTGTGGTTTGCTTGATTTCTGTTATTGTCTTGATCGTGTGAGAACTGTAAGCTTAAGAGAATTAATTTCTTCATAGCTTATATTTCGTGCAATCATTTTCTGCATTGGTATTATTTTAATTCGCTGCGTTAAATTTTAAAAACTGCCTTTGCGCTTGGTGGGGACAATTCAACCCCCCCTTCTTGTCCATACGAGAATCTAGGGACAGCAATCTGGTATCAGAGCGGGTCTCTGATTTTAGGACAACCTTACGGTTGTAGAGAAAAGTTCTTTTGGTATGGCCAACAAGGGAATACTCCCCGAGGGACATTCAATCCATCGACCGCCCTTCTTTAATGGTACGAATTATCCCTATTGGAAAAATAGAATGACTGTGTTCTTGAGAGCACAAGATTTTGATACTGGGAGAGTTGTTAGTAAGGGTCCTCATGTTTTACCTCCGAATGAAGATGAATGGGAAGAAGAGCATATTAAAAAATCATGTGCTAATTTTAAAGCATTGAACATTATCCAATGCGCTATACACCATGACGAATACTCACATATTTCAATGTGTTCATCTGCGTAGGAAATATGGGAAAAGCTCTGGCTAATGTATGAGGGTACTTCAGAGGTTCGTGAAATAAAAGCAAACTTGCTTGTTCATGAATATGAGTTGTTCACAATGAAGCCCGAGGAAAACATAAAGGATATGTATGCAAGGCTGAGTCAGATCACGAACTGTCTAAAAGGTTTTGGAAAGGATTACTCAAATCAAGATCTTGTAAGGAAAGTGTTGCGATCACTCTCACCGCCATGGCACACAAAGGCGACGGTCATAGAAGATTCAAAGGATCTCACCACACTTACTGTGGATCAACTGATTGGATCTTTGATGACCTACGAAATTAACATCATGAAGCCTGCTGAGGAGGAAAGCAAAAAGAAGAAAACAATTGCATTGAAAGCTAATCCAGTATCATCCGATGAAAGTAATGAAGACTCATCTATGGACAGTGATGAGGAAGAACTAATGGCTCTTGTAACAAGGAATGTCAGAAAATATTTTAGAAGAGCTAGAAGAGATGGAAATCTTCCCAGAAGATTCATGAGGAGAAATTTTAACAAGAAAGGCGAGTCGAGCAAGAAGGAAGAAATTATTTGCTATGAGTGTAAGAAGGCTGGCCATATGAGGGGTCAATGTCCTGAGCTCCAAAAGAAGCTGAACAAGAACAAGCCAAAGAAAGGAAAAGTGATGAAGGCAACATGGAGCGATGAAGATTCGGATAGCTCAAAATCTGAAGGTGAGAAGAAAGGACTGGGCGAGCTTGTCCAAAATCTTTGTCTTATGGCAGATGAAGACAACTCTGAGGTAAACTCCGATTCTGAAAATTTTACTACTGAACAATGGCATGAAGCTTATGCAGACTTATATCAGAAATATAAGAGGTCTAAATCAGATGTCAAAAATTAGAAAAAGAAATTTTGTGATTTGATTAGCTCTACTAATCCATGTGATAGGTGTAGCTTTTATGAAATGCAAATTGAGAAATTCAAGGATGAAAAAGAAAATTTTGAATCTAAGCTAACCTTGTATGTGGATGAACTAGAGTGTCTAGAAGTAGAAAAACAACATGCGTATGAAAATGCTGAAAAACTGAAAAATGAGAATGCTCAATTGGTTACGGAGTTGGATGAGCTTAAAGCTAGGTTGAGTGAATGTGAAAAATCTGAGAAGGATATTCAAACCAACTTCAATACCATGCAAAATGAGCTAAAGAACCTGAAAGATATTGTTCAAAAAGAGTTGAAAAGAAAAGAGAAAATGTTTGAAAGTGGTGAATCTAGCAATGAAAATGTTAGGAATGAGAGGAGAGGTGTAGGACACTCTCCCACTAAAAAAAATTCATTTGTGAAAAATAGATTTCAAAAATCATTTGATTCATATGGCTATAATCATGTTGACTCATGCATGAACTCTTATGTTGATAGATCATACATGCATAGGAGTCGGTTTAGAAAGCCAAATGTTACTTACTTTTATTGTGAAATGTTCAGCCACTCCATGTATGTGCATGACCTTATGAGGGCCGATGATGAGTATTTTGAAAGGAAAAACAGAATGCATTTTGTTCAAGGTAGAACTAACACTTCGGGACCCAAGCTTGCTTAGGTACCTAAATCAACTTGAGATTTGATTTGTTTGTGCAGGTCTGTTTAAGAGCCAAGTGGAACAAATGGTATCTGGATAGTGGATACTCCAGACATATGACAGGCAATAAGGAACTCTTCTCAGACCTGAAGAAAAGGATGGCGGATTGGTCACCTTTGGTGGGAACGACAAAGGTAAAATTATGGGAATTGGACGAATATGTAAGGATTCGAACCAATCCATTAAGAAAGTCTTACTTGTCGATGGTTTGAATCATAATTTGCTTAGCATTAGTCAACTTCACAAAGTCATTTTTGAAAACACACACTGCTCCATTGTAGATAAAGTTTCACATGAAATAAAATTTATTAGTTTTAGAGATGGAAACATTTACTCTGTTGATCTTGAAAATTCTCAAAATGAAAATCTTTGTTTAGTTACTAATAAGTCGGATGATGCATGGTTATGACATCGATGACTTGGTCATGCAAGTTTTAGTGTTCTTTCTAAACTGTATAGAAAAGAATTGGTAAGAGGTTTACCAAAACTGAATTTTGATATAAATAAGATTTGTGATGCATGTGCTATGGGGAAATAGACCAGGGTGTCTTTTAAATCCAAGAACATTGTCACCACCTCTAGACCCCTTGAACTCCTTCATCTAGATTTATTTGGTCCCACTAGGACACACAGTCTTGGAGAGAAACTTTATGGGTTTGTTATTGTAGATGATTACTCAAGATTCACTTGGGTTTTGTTTTTAACTCATAAGAATGATGCTTTGCAGGAGTTTGAAGATCTTTACAGAATTTACAAACTAACAAGGGGTATCAAATTAAAACTATTCAGAGTGATCATGGAAGAAATTTGATAACCATGACTTTGATGATTTTTGTATGAAACAGGGGTTTACACACAACTTCTCAGCACCTCGAACCCCACAACAAAACGGAGTCATGGAACGGAAGAATAGGACGCTCGTGGAGATGGCGAGAACAATGCTTGCGAAAAACGGCTTACCAAGGTACTTTTGGGTCGAGGCGGTGAGCATTGCCTGTCATATCATCAATCGAGCCATGGTAAGACCTATTCTCAAGAAAACTCCATATGAGCCTTATAAAGGTAAGAAGCCTAATATTGCATATCTTAAACGTTTTGGTTCTCTATGCTTTATTTTGAACAATTCTAAAGATAATTTAGAAAAGTTTACCTCAAAGAGTGATAGAGGTATATTCATTAGATATTCATCATCATCTAGAGCATATCGAGTATATAACCTACGTACTCTTGTGGTAGAAGAAAGCCCACATGTGATCATTGATGAATACACCTTGAGGTTATCTAACAAGGATAATCATTTTATTGATGTAGGGCATGAAGATGGAGAAGAAAAGAAAGATAAGGAAAATCAAGATGTGGATCAAGCGGAGTCGAGCACCAAAAATGATGAAGCTCCAACCCAAATTGAGGATCTCCCCAAACAATGGACGTTCCACAAGGACCACCCATAAGACAACATCATAGGAGACGTGGAACAAGGCATAAGAACAAGGGCTTCAATCAGGGAATTTGAAGAATTTGATAATCTTGCATTTCTTTCCGATATTGCGCCCAAATCTGTAGATGAGGCATTAAATGATAATTTCGGGATCTTGGCTATGCAGGAGGAATTACACCAATTCCAAAGGAATGAGGTGTAGTTTCTTGTGCCTAGACCTAAGAACCACCTGGTGATAGGAACTAAGTGGGTTTTTCGAAACAAGCTTAGTGATCAAGGGGTGGTAATTAGGAATAAAGCCCGACTTGTATCCCAAGACTATAGTCAAGAATTAGGAATTGATTTTGATGAATCATTTGCACCCGTGGCTAGGCTTAGGGCCGTTAGAATATTACTAGCCTTTGCATGCTCTAGGAACATAAAACTCTTTCAAATGGACGTTAAAAGTGAATTTTTGAATGGTTTAGTGAAAGAAGAAGTCTATGTTGAGCAGCCACCGGGATTTGAAGTTGAGAAGTACCCGGACCATGTGTACAAACTTGACAAAGCGTTGTATGGTCTGAAGCAAGCCCCCCGTGCGTGGTATGAAAGGCTAAGTACATGCCTCTCGAAAAATGACTTCAAAAGAGGTAATATCGATCAAACCTTTTTCATTAAGAGTGTCAATGAACACATGCTTATTGTTCAGGTATACGTTGATGACATTATCTTTGGAGCCACTTCTGATTCCTTAAATGATGATTTTGTTAAATTGATGCAGGGGGAGTTTGAGATGAGTTTGATGGGGGAGTTGACTTTCTTGATGGGTTTACAGGTGAAGCAGCAAAAGGATGGAATTTTTATAAATCGGAGGAAATACACAAAGGAGCTCATCAAGAAGTTCAAATTCGACAATGCGAAGCCACGCAAGACACCGATGTCAACAACGGTGAAATTGAACAAGGATGAAAAAGATAAGTCTGTCAATCAGAAACTTTTTAAAGGCATGATTAGATCTTTGTTGTATTTGACTGCTAGTAGGCTAGATATAATGTTTAGTGTTTGCATGTGTGCACGATTTCAATCCGATCCTAGAGAACCAAACATGTTAGCGGTCAAAAGGATTTTTAGATATTTGCTAGGCACCACGGATCTTGGTCTATGGTTTCCTCGTAGTTGCAGTTTTGATCTAGTAGCTTATACGGATTCTGACTATGCTGGGTGTTTAGTGGATCTTAAGAGCACGAGCGGGTACTGTCAATTTCTTGGAGCTTGCATGGTCTCATGGGCCTCTAGGAAACAAAATAATGTGGCATTGTCAACTACCGAAGTCGAATACATGGCGGCAGGCAGTTGTGCAGCCCAAGGGCTTTGGATCCAACAACAATTAGTTGATTTTGGCATTTCTTTAAATAATACACCCATTCTTTGTGATAACACTTCTGCGATTAATATTTCCAAAAATCTTGTTTTACATTCTCACACAAAGCACATAGAGATTCAACACCACTTTTTGCGAGATCATGTGAGTAAGGGTCATTTTGAGCTTCTACATGTAAATACTGAAAACCAACTTGCAGATATTTTTACAAAACCCTTAACTACTAAAAATTTTAAAAGAATAAGAAGAGAACTTGGAATTTGCTGTTTGAATGAGTAATTGCACATATTAGGCTTGAATAAACACTTTCGCTTATTTTGCAAATAACAGTTCAAAGTTGCATATATTCAACTTCATGGTCAAGATTGCATATATTTCTACATACTTGTGAATAGAAATAATCTTTCATCACATTTCATTCACATGCATATGCCTGTATATATCTGACATACTTACTTGATTGAATGTCATGATTCTTCGATATCTCAAATCTTGAGTAGTGGAAGGGTGGATAAGTTCCATCTGTAAACACTTTTGATGCGTGAGTTGGGTCTTTGGACCTTCACCTCCGCCATGTACCGGAAATCGTAATTGCATGAATTCACTTTCAAATCCTTGATTGATTACATGTATATATTTTTTTAAGAAAACCATTCCTTGAAAACTTTCTAAGACCTCACCTCCTTAATAAATAATAATGCAGTGATCTTAATCTTTTGTGAATCGTGTCATATACAAAGGACGATGATTTATTTCGAACTGTGCATACATTTAGGGGGAGTCATAACTATGTCTAGGCAAATTCATTTTCTACATACAAAGCAATTACCCACATACTTTGTTCAAAAATGATGCATATGACTTTGATTGATAAGGATTTCAGAAATTCTTTTTAACACTTCAAAGGAAACAAATTCTACATGGAAATTAAGAGAATCGTGAGAAAAAAGATGCCTACCCCACAAGCTTCAGTAAGTGGAATGTCAAACTGAGTAGTCGGGAATCCCCACTGAAATAAATGAGAAAACTCGTGTCGAAAGGTGAAAAAAAATCCACATTGTGTGATGAATCCTAGTAGCCGGGAAACCCCATTGAGACACATGAGGTGACTCGCGCCGAACGGTGAAATCTAATAAAAGAAAAATAAACAAAAAGGGGTTGTGCGAAGCTACCAAAAGTCGAGGATCGAGATGGAAGTGTAGAAAGAAAATAACCCTCTAGTAATTTCTAGAAATTCTACTAATATCCATATAATTCTGAAGTTCATTGCTCATTTTCATATATTTCTATTGGATATTATTGTGATGAATGTGTATTTTGAATTTGTTCTTATCATCGTTTATGTAGTACCTCTAGTGTATGAATGCACTACTTTTTTTGATTATGCTTCATGTGACACAATTTGATTTTGAATCAACTATTCACTCTTTATCCGTTCACCCCATTAAGGGGCAGTTATACATATTTACATGCTTGCTTGACTTTTATGCTTGCTTGCTTGATTGCTTGCATGAACAACTTCATATCACAGATTATACATGTTCATAGTAGATTAAATAACCTCATTGTCAACTAGTTTTTGGTGATGACAAAAAGGGGGAGAATAGTGTGCATAGTGTGCATACATAGATTTTCATATTCTTATATATTTTCATATATGTTCATAATGGTCAGATTCTCATACATGTTTATAGTGGCCTTAGATTTTAGTTCTCATAAATGTTCATATGCACAACTTTAGTATTGTGAATATCTTCTCCAAGTGCATTCCAAGTGCATTTTCATTACCCTTTACTCAAACTATCTTGAACCATGCACAAACACATGTTCTGGCTAGTTATCAAATTTTGGGCACACAAAGCATGTTTTGCCATCATCAAAAAGGGGGAGATTGTTGGACCCCTAGGCGTGTTTGATGATTTAGTTTTAATGTTGACAAAACTTATGTGCATGTGGTATGCAAAATATCCATTGAAGAATGAATGATCATCAAGGATCTTATTCAAAATATGATAACCTTATTTTGCAGGACTGAAAGTTATGGTGTAGATACTTCTGGAGTCAATGGATTGAATGAACAAGTGCCTTGTCAACAAAAAGAAAGAAAAGGAGAAAGTGAGCATCTAGTCAACAATGCCTTCTGGAAGAAGCATGGTGTCGACCTCCTGTATATAAGAGTCGACACTTCCTTGGCAAAGAACGTTCATAACGCTCTCTGGAAGGGGTCATAGGTCAACCTCCTGGGAGAGGCAGGTCGACACTTCCCTTTGGTGCACATCCAAGTCTAGTGCATGTCAAGGTACATATGCTCCATGGGAAACAAGGTCGATGCAACCTTTCTTATATAACATATAAGGTCGGTACATGTCCTGCCTACAACTCATATGAGGTCGGTGCATGTTTACGTTTGTCTATATGAGGTCGGTGCATGTTTACATTTGTCTATATGAGGTCGGTGCATGTTTTGGTTTGTCTATATCTAAGGTCGATGCATGTTGCACATAAGGTCGGTGCATTTCACATTCATTCCAGACTTCAGGTCGGTGCATCTTTTGCTTATGTGTCGGTGCATCTTTTGCATCATGCACATACGAAGTCAGTACACATTTTAGCTCAATGCAAATAAGGTCGGTGCACCTTTTCTGCCTTGTGCCATACAAGGTCGGTGCACATCCTTCATTAGGTAAAACAAGGTCGGTGCATCTTTTGCCTCATGCAAAGCTCAGTGCATATTCCTTATCGTGCATATACAAGGTCGGTGCATCCTTTGTTCTATACTACCAAGGGATCTATTTTTCTAGTTGTTTGCAGAAAGCTCGTACACGAGTGTCGACTCTAATAGTCGACACTTGCCTTGAGCGCTGCGGATCAGGTTTTCGGTTCTCACTGCGAACTTGTTAATCAATGGTCCGATTGCTTTGGCTTTTTACCCTAAAACCCTTAGGGCATTCACACATATATAAGACCCATTTTGTTAGGGTTTTGCAAGGGCTTAGTGGTCCTTTGAATTGTATGCTGCTATATATATATATGCTGTGGACTTCAAAGAAAAGTGAGTTCTAACGTTTTATCTTTCTTGCAGCAGAAGAAAGGAGGAAGCTAGGCCGCTGGTGAGAAGGGAGAGGGTTTTCTTAAGTGCTTGATGTGTTTTCCATGTTGTTGGAATGTCTTCAAGAAAGAATCTTCAAGGTTCGTCCATTCTATCAAGAGTCTACAAGTCAAGGAAGCTGAATCTGGAGCGACCTGCTCATCTGGGTTCAGACCTGCTGAGTTTCGCCCTCCCTCAGAAGCTCAAAGAGGATCATCTCCAGGCCTTCTACACAACATTGATATATTTCTTCATTTCTTCTTAGCCTTCCTCAGATTATTTTCATGATTCCCTCTTCATATATTCTGAATATCAAGCTTGTATTGAATAATCTTCATGTTTTCTGAACTCTGATTATTTCTTTGTTGAGAACCATCTGCGTACGGTTGTGTATGGACGGAGCTGCGGGCTGTGCACCGTCTAGGTGGTTGTGATCCGCTGGTAGGATCGTGTAGGAGATGACGTCTCCGTGTCTCTTGGAGCGGAAGCTCCGTGTACTTCAGTTGAAGCGAGTCGATCCTCACCGGTTCGGTGAGTGGTGGACGTAGGGAGCCCGTCATGGCCCCGAACCACCTAAAAATTCTGTCTCGCATCTGTGTGATTGTGGTTTGCTTGATTTCTATTATTGTCTTGATCGTATGAGAATGGTACGCTTGAGAGAATTAATTTCTTCATAGCTTATATTTCGTGCAATCATTCTGCGTTGGTAGTTATTTTAATTTGTTGCGTTAAATTTTAAAAACTGCCTTTGTGCTTGGTGGGGACAATTCAACCCCCCTTCTTGTCCATACAAGAATCTAGGGACAACAAGTATAATTCTGCCACTGTAATTTCCCTTTCTATGACATGGAACCAACTCTCGGAACTTCCGCTGCATATTTGGCCAATCAGCTACAGACTCGGCTGGGAGGCTAAAATACCATTCAAAGGCCAAGCTCGTGAGGGATGAGCTGAAGAATTTTAGCAGATAAGCTTCATCAACAGCCAAGTCTCCCATGATTGTTGTATAATAAGCAATATGTTCCTTTGGGGAGGCTTGCCCATTGAATTTCTCGAACTTCGGCGGCTTGCTAATGCCTGGGGGTAGTCTCCTCGCAGCATATTGTGGAGGGTACAGCACCCGGTAGACATCAAAATCTCCGCAATCACCATCAGCCCTCTCGGATAGTTTCATTTCTATCATCTTTTCGACCATCAGCTTATTCACTAGAGTAGGATCAACAGGCTCTGGGTAGAAGTGTGCATGTTGTTGTGTCAAGGGAGTTGTCATGACAGTGGCATGTAAACCTGGATGCACTCCTAGCGGAGAGGGTTGCACTTGAAGCGTCGAAGGCTACACTGTCGGCTATTGTGGGAAGGGCTGGCATGGAGCTTTCCCGTCACTTGGTTGGTGGGAGACAGTAGGTATTACAACCTCTGCCTAGCTACAGATCTCTTTTGTTAGTTCAGCATGCTTGGAGATAGGGGTTTGCTCATTCTTTTCATTCAACTGCCTTTAAAGAGATTCAATCTCTTGCTGGTATCTTCTGAACATCATTAAGATAGTTGGGTCCAGAGCCGCAGCCATAGGCATCTCTTCTGTCATTTGACTAGATGTCCCCTCAGTTGGGATCATTAATGGCACATCTTCTTCTTCCGAAGTCACCACATTTATAGTCAAGGTGGTGATCTTCGACAAATCATCAATTGTTGCAAGTTTTTCTTTTGCTACCTGGCCTCGCCTTGTTATGGGTCTGGGCCTTTGAGCTAGTCTAATTACATCTTCATATTGGTCGGGCAGAGCATCGTACCCACCAACCATTCCTATCATGTTGCAGGCAAAGATCTGCAATTTGCCCCTTCGCCTCCAAACTCTTCTTCGAGCATGACCAGGGAGGGTCAACCGGTCAAATACAGATACTCTTCTTTCCTCCCTTTTCTCTTGCAGGGTATCTTCTAAATAATCGATCCTTCGGCCATCTTCATACTCGTTGGAACCCGAGCATGAGATTCCTGACATTATTTCTTCCTTATTATCCTTCTCTTCTTCTTCGGTGCCCATGGCGCGGAGCAATCTTTGTTGCCCTAGGGATGAGTTCCCCAGGCAATGGAAATAGTCTTGGACAACCTTGTTCATCTCTTCTCGACCATGACTCTGGGGATCAACTTGAGGCATCAATCGCTCTTGTGTCTTTGGCTGATAAGCTAGTCTTGTCATTTGGGCAGTTTGACACATTCTCCGGGGATACCGGAACACATCTGCTTGCCTGGCGCATGCCCTTGGAATGTGGGGAGCAACCGTTGGGATGACCCCCTCACTTCTTTCTCTTCAATCTGACCTTCCTTCCCCCTTCTCCATGGGTGCGCAGTGGCAGCTTCTCTTCTCTCAAGGGCTAGTGCTGGGCCCCAGGCTTTCTTGGGCACCCATATTTGTTTGAACTTCCTTTGCATAGGATCCAGTAGCTTCTTCTTGATAAAATCGGTGCGGTGGATTCAGAGGGGGGGTGAATGAATCCCACCCTTAAAAAACTTTTCGCTCAATAGAAGACTAGAACACTTTCAAGGCAAAACAAACAATCTGAAGAACAAGTTGAATTCTCTTTTAAAGCAATGATCAAATATATATGAGGTGTGCCTAAACAATCAACTAACGGAAGCAGCACAGATAGAAATAAGAGTGCTCAAGGCAACCTGTGAATGAGGTAGAAGACAAGGAACAAGCGCACAAATCCAACCACACTGCACAGAAGATTTTTAGGTGGTTCGGTCACCAAGACCTACGTCCACCCCTCACTCCCAACCGGAGTGAGGCTTCCACTAGCAACGCTAGAACAGCAGACTCAGTCTGCAAACACTTGCTGCCAAACAGCTTGACCAAGGGAACAACCTCCCCTCTTCCTCCAGACCGGAGGGACACCCCAAGTGACTCCCAGCCACTTGGAACAAGAGACTAGGTCTCTCTTCCTCTAGACCAGGAGGGAACCCACCAGTGACTCCCTGTCACCAACAAACCAGAGGTCACAGACCTCTCATCCTCTAGACCAGGAGGGAAACACTGATGACTCCCAGTCACCAGCAAAACCGGAGAACAAATCTCCCTTCTCCTGAGACCACAGGAGAAACCCCGATCCCAAACAAGGGAAACAGAAACCACTGAATGTATGAAAGGAACAAACGAAAAACAAAATAGGAAAATCAAAAATAACATAGCTCCGAAGAGCATAATGACTATGGATTTGATCCACGAGTCAATCCATGATTAGATCTTCAGAATGGACTGGCTGCACACTCTTTTCTCACGATTTTTCTTCTCTCTCACTTTGGCTCTCAGCTTCTTTTTCTTTTTCTCTCATTCGCAGGCTCTCTCTGTCTC
The DNA here is from genome assembly GCA_022559845.1 of Amorphophallus konjac. Taxonomy (NCBI): domain Eukaryota; kingdom Viridiplantae; phylum Streptophyta; class Magnoliopsida; order Alismatales; family Araceae; genus Amorphophallus; species Amorphophallus konjac. The sequence continues at coordinate 247,334,262 of CM040128.1, read as the reverse complement.
TTCTTTTCTCTTCTTCTTCTTCTTCTGCTTCTCTGCTGCTCTCACCTTCTTCTATCACTCTCTATCTTTTCTCTTTTCTGTCTTGAACTCTCTTGATCGATCGCTACTATTTATATCAGCAACAGATGTAGGGCGTGTGCAGGGCATGTGCCCTCTCTGTCCAGATAACCTAGGATCACGTGCCAGGTGCCAACCTCAGATCACGTGCCCATTCATCAGCCTGTATAATGAAAGAATTACTTCATTCGATCAACAAACAATGTAGACTTAATGAAATAATGCATGAGTGTGTACAGACTTTAGATGCAGCATATAGGCAAGTATGTACATTGGTGAGAGTGTATAGACTTGAAGCCCTTCAAGCGACCTCAATGTACAAACTTGCGGGGGATGCAAGAACAAGCGATAGCAAATGTATAGACTTAAGCGCTGCGAGCATAGGCTGTACACACTTTGATTGCGTGCAAGTGAAAGCAGTGTATAGACATGTTGAGAAGAACAATGCCCAAATGTAGTGTACAGGCATGCTGTGAAGAACAATGCCCAAATGCAGTGTACAGACATGCTGTGAAGAACACAGCCCGAAGCAGTGTATGGACTTAGAATGCACGAGACAGCAGTGTACAGACTTTGCGGTAGGCAGCTGGACGTTGTATAGACAAGCTGTGCAGGCTATGGGACGCAATGTATAGACATTGCAGTGTTGGCTGCCAGCGATGTATAGACATTGCAGTGCGTGCAGGGCGTGCAGTGTATAGACTTGGAAAGCTTGCAGGGCATGCAGGGCAACGGCTATACAGACTTGATGTGTGTTATGCTTGACAATCTATAGACTTAACAATGCAAGCGACAGTGTATAGACATAACGATGCAAGCGATAATGTATAGACTTAACGATGCAAGCGATGTATAGACTTTAGAAAGCTTGAAGCACAGAGACGCTAAGTAAGACACACCGATGTACAGACTTGAAAGACGATGCATGAGACGATCGGATGTACAGACTTTGAAGCTTAACTGAGACGGTGGATGTACAGACTTGAACGTAGGTAAAGATACCAATGTTCAGACTTGTGCAATGTATGGACTTAGTGTTGTGTGAGCATTGCTGCTGCCAGTGTACAGACTTGATGATGTGCAATGCATGAACAACCGATGCGGTGTGCAGACTTGATCTCTTGCAATGCAGCAATGTATGGACTTAGTGTTGTGTGAGCATTGCTACTGCCAGTGTACAGACCTGATGATGTGCAAGGCAAACGAATGTATGGACTTTCACAATGTGTGGACTTGCCAAAGAAAAGGTTGTACAGACTTGATGCAATGCAAGGCAACGAGTGTATAGACTTGACAATGTGTGGACTTGCCAGAAGAAAGGCTGTACAGACATGAGCCAGCACGATGTATAGACTTTGGCAAAGCAGCGATGTACAGACTTGCACAGTTCCAGCAAAAGGATGTATAGACTTTATATGATAGTCCAATGTACAGACTTTACTTCGTGCAAGCTACAGTGCTAATGTGTGGACTTAGTGTACTGCAGGGCAGACAATGTCTAGTCTTTGAAAGCTAGAACACGAACATGCTGCAATGTATAGACTTAGCAAACTGGCTAGCATGCGAGTGTATAGACTTGCATGAGACTCTGCATGAGACGCTGAACCAGCCAAGAATGTATATACTTCTAAATGCTGACGGACGATGTATAGACTTGGCATAAGACGCTGAACCAGCCAAGAATGTATAGACTTCTAAATGAAGGAGTGCACAATGTCTAGACTTCATATGAAGGAATGCACTGGCTGTACACACTTGAAGTAATGCATGCAAGAGACGATGTATTGATGTGCAGACTATGTGTGTGTGTGCGAGACAATGTTTAGACTTACTGAATGATCATACTGCCAAGGATGTGTAGACTATGCATCGATGTGCAGACTATGTGCAGTCTACAGGCAATGTGCAGACTCTATTTTGCAATCAAAATAGTGCATGGCTGTACATGCTGACTCTGTTACATGAATGCATCGACCAGATGTCAGACAGATATAATGGAAAGTCATTCACAAACACACATTCATAAATACATGAACACATATGAATGCACTTAAATGAATCAACAAGATCTTTCATGCACACATGCATATGGTGACTTGTAGTGTTTGCTATCATCAAAACCACAGGGGCACAATAATCTCCCCCTTTTTGATGATGGCAACACTATGAGTCACACTGACTCAAGTCAAAAACATTCTCCCCCTTTGACTTCAGCAAAAAGACATTAGTTAGAGAGAGGAAAATTAAGCAGGTATGAAACGATTGATATAACATTTCTCCCTTTAACTACATGAAAGTACATTCTTCCCCAAAGAGCAATATGACTCATACCACTTTCTCCCCCTTTGTTAAAAAAAAATCATGGAAGAGGTATGAATGCAGAGATGCAGATGCAACAACAAGTGCAAGAACTCCCCCTAAATGTATGAATGCAAGACAATTCTCCCCCATTAATAATTCTTGTGCAGCATGATTCATATGACAAGGAAGCTCCCCCTCAATAAATGGAACCTTATGAAATGAATGAGAAGGAGACCACAGGGGCAATCAAGGACAAGTTCAAGTCATGATGAATCACGGACAGTGAGTAAAGAATTTCCAATAGGCTCTAATCATAAGAAATTCAACAAGATTTTCAGAGAGATATCAATATCATAAATCTAAAACATAAGTTTTCAAAGTCTTCCATTATAAGGGCTTATGAATGAATTTTATTGATCAGCAGGGTTTAAACATGATGTATGCTAAGTTTGTCAATAAAATTCTGTATTTATATCTAAAGTCACGGTTTAATAAAAATGAACCAAGCCCTCATATATATATCTTGATTAATCTCCCTTTCTCTTACACAATCAAAATTATTGACTTCTTTCGGAATTACATGCACTAGTATTGAGATCAAGCAATTATGAAGTCATATGATTTTGTCTAGGGTTGAAGAAATTTCATTTTTGCATCAATAATCAAATATTGCAATTTGTTCAACAAATTTTTATGCTACACATTTTACGAGCACTCTAGTTCAGTGTATACCTTGTAATTAGAGGATATACGTTGATCAGACGCCAATATCCCTAAGCACTTAGTGTAACTAACAGTCATGCTTTATATTAACAGAGGTAATATTTACACCTCATGACATATCTCAACTCATTTCTTGATGAGTGAGATGTATTTCTCAGTGTGCATGCCAGTGCTCTGCCAGATTAACACTCATTCTTAAGCAGAGTTAACTATGGCACCTCATGACACAGTCCTTTGGACATGTGTTTCTTAGTGACCAAAGCCATTGCTCTGACAGAAATTACCCTTTAGACATTTCAGAAAAATTCATTTGCTTCAAATCAATAATAATTTCATGTACTTAACCAAATAAAGCCATGTATTCAATAATGCAGATTTCAGAAGATTTTACAAGACACAGTATGAAACATATGGTTAAAGTTTATTAAATATGATTCATATATTTTTAAGAGATTTTAAAGTCAAACTCAATGAATACATTAAACTTAAACCACCTGAGTTATTTCAAACATTCATAACAACGTATAATAGAAGATTCCTAGTTCAAGTGTTTTTCAGATTTATGATCGAGATAGCCCCATTGAAATCTTCATGAAAGATTGATAGAATTCTGATACCAAATGATAGAAGAGATTTTGAAGCCTAGTGTTTTCAAAATATGATCAAGGTTTGTCAACAAATGCAATGAGTTCTGACAAGTGTATGCATTTGACAACATGCATGCAATGCATTGACTCCCCCTGACAATATGCATTCAGTCAATCTTTTTGGCAATTTCAATGTAATGAAATGCAATTAACTATATGTATGCAAAGTCATGCAAAGACTCGACATTGAATGCTATGCAAAGACATGCAATTAACTACCCCTGAAAACATATAATGTTTGCCATGAGAACTGAACATATGTCTTTGAGACTCATGCACATTCAGACTACCCTATCAAGCAATATGACCCATGGTACTAGGCGAAGAACCTGGTCTAAAAGACCATCTCACACACAGTAAGAGCCTCCAGACAGATTTCCTTGTCTTTTAATAGCTTACTATTTGATATACCATAGTGGTCAATCATGATAATTCAACATGCAGTCCTATAAGCAATCCAGATTTTCAGTGAGCTATGCAACAGACAGGTTTCAAACAACATTCATATGCAGTTCAGATTTTCAGAAATTACAAGTTTATTCTCATTTCAATATCTAAACAGCCAATTCATATGAGTATTGAGAGACATGAATACTCATAGTGTCCAAAAAATGACAAATATGCATGAACACATCAAAAAAGATATGCAATGAATTTCAATATGCAAGAAGAAGATTCAAACAGAGTAGTGCAGATAACACATGCAGCTATGTATGCTTAACAGATTATGCAAACACCTAAACCAGAAATTTCAGATGACAAGGTTTAAAGAGAGATCACGTAACTGACCTGAAAAGTGTAGACCTGGGGTTTTTCATACTTGAGTGCCTTGGTTTATTAACCCCTGTTTATTTTCTCAGTCCCAAGGCACACCTGCAAAATAATGTTCATTTTGCACAAACAGGTACCCAAGAGGTCTTGGGTCCTGAATTAAAAGTGACATTCTTAGCATGTTTTCTCAACAATGTTTGTGCATGAAGGTCATCAGATTTCATCAAATAGCAATTATTCATTGAATGACCAAAGCCACCACAACAATGACATGAAACCGAATTTTTGTTCTCATTGTACACATTAGCATGATCATGAAATCTATGTGTATGAGAATTAAAGTTTCTGTTGTTTGCATGAAGGTTGTGTCCTTTGTTATCATTCGGCCAGCAGTTTACAGCTTTGTAGCCAGACTTTTCATATTCAAAATGAGAAGAGTGATTTCTTCTCTTAATAGGTGACCATCACTCTCTAGCCAGATGGCCTGGCTTCCAACAGTTAGAGCATGCACGAGACTTTCTGTTAAAGACAAATTCAGGTTTATCAAAAAACTTTCTATTTGTAGGGAATCTACCAGATTTATAGTTAGACTTCCTTCCCTGAGCATGCCAACGTTGGGCTGCAATGTGGCCCATCTTGCCACAGTGAAAGCATGAATTAGAACTTCTCCTACCAGCATTCAGCCAGCATTCAAATCTCTTATGACCCAATTTTCCACAATTAAAGCATGTCATATGCTGGTTTATTGAATCAAACTTGTTCTTGTTAATAGCATAACTATTTGCATGAAATTTATCATGATATGAATGATATGTTTTCTTATCACTTGCAAACCAGCATTGTGTAATTGTGTGTCCTAATTTGCCACAGTGAGAATATTCAATTTTCTTTTTCTGAGATGAAGGATTTTTATCATGAAATTTCCTAGCATTCATATCATCCTTCTCCATCAATTTACACTCATGCATCAAATGACCGAATCTATGACAGTAATGACAGATCATTTTCTTCTTAGATGCATGTGAGTGTGTGTGAGGACTGTGATCAACATGCACTGATGAGCCCTTTTTGATTATTTTCTGTTTTCCAGTCTTTTTCAGATTTTTATCCTATTTTTCTATTTTCTGAACAATGGGCTGTTTGACCTGTGATGTTGTGGCTACATTTGAAGCATTTACAAACGATGTCATTACTTTGTTCTAAAAAGCCTTTTTATTTATATTATTGTAGCCTAACCCTTCCTTTTTGACATTGACTTTTACACCTAGTAGCTTGTCTAGGTTTTCTTGACCACTCACAAACTTAGATAGAGAACTCTTCAAATCTTGAATTTCATTTTCGAGAGAGGTAATGTGTAACTCGTAACTGGCAATCTCTTGCTCACTGCAATTCACACATTCACTTAGCACCTTGTTAGCAGTTTTATATTTTTGAACTTCTTGTGCCAGATTGCTCAGTTTATCGGGCTCTTCTATGTGAATAGACTTTCCTCTTTCTAAAGCTAGAAGTCTCTCAGACATAGTGGAGTTCAGCTGTTTTAACTTCTCATTTTCTTCCTTAAGCTTATCATTTTGAATTAACTCATTTATTAGAGTCTGATCTTCCGAGTTAACCTTGCTTTCTCTCCCAGCTTCAAACTCCTTCAATTCTTTTTGTTGTTTTTCAAAATCTTTCTGTAATTCCATATTTACAGATTTTATGGCATTAAATTTTTCAGCAAACAAGTTCTTCTCTTGCTCAAGTTTCCCAAATTTTTCTTCATTTTCTTTAACAGATTTTCTAAGAGAGTCATTCTCAGATTTTAGCTTGTTTAAATCAGAACTAACACATTCAAAATTTTTCAGCAAATCCTTACTCTGAACAGAATCATAACAAGTTAGGCTAAGCTTCTTCTCAAGTTCAGATATTTCTTTTACATGATCTTGATTCTCAATCTTCAGCAACGAAATTTGTTTTTTCAACATATGAATATCAGACATAAAAGCATCATGATATTGTTTCAACTCTAGACATTTTTCACAAGAGGAGCTTGAACTTTCTAACCCAGTACCCTTTTTCAATTTTTGATACTATTTTCTTAACCTCTCATGTGACTCTAATAAGTCAGCATATGAATTCTCCCAATCATCTAAAGTATAGTTCTCAAAAGGGTTTACCTCCTCATCATTATCGTCTTCATTCTGATTGCTGCCTTGATCGCTGCCACTTTGATTACTTCTGTTAGCCATCATACAGCTCGTTTGATTTTCCTTCCCGACTCTCTTTATCATCTCCAATATATCCCTTGCAGATCTACAACCAAGGAAACATGAATGAAGAGCTCGATTAGTCGCGGCCTTCATTAACTCCAGTCCTTTCTGATTTTATGCACACATAGATCGATGCTTGTTAGTCCATTTGGACTGATCTTTTGGTAGTCTATGTGGACCATGTGAAATCACTTTCCACAGGTCTGGATCAACAGATTTAACATGAGCACGGAAAGCACTGTGCCACTGGTTGAAATTAGAACCACTAAAGACGGGTGGATGAGCCATTGAAGCAGATCAAAACTAATTCAAAGCAGTGGATTCAAACCGATAAACCAACTCTAACAAAAAAGCACCGAAGACAGCATGATCGGATCTGCAGGTCGGTGGACCTTCTAAGCAGACAACTGCTCTGAAACCAATTGATAGGATCGGTGCGGTGGATTCAGAGGGGGGGTGAATGAATCTCACCCTTAAAAAACTTTTCGCTCAATAGAAGACTAGAACACTTTCAAGGCAAAACAAACAATCTGAAGAACAAGTTGAATTCTCTTTTAAACCAATGATCAAATATATATGAGGCATGCCTAAACAATCAACTAACAGAAGCAGCACAGATAGAAATAAGAGTGCTCAAGGCAACCTGTGAAGGAGGTAGAAAACAAGGAACAAGCGCACAAACCCAACCACACTGCACTGGTGAGGACACACGGCGCTATCCTCGACGGAGCACCCGGCACACCGCTACCTCCTTGTGGCTCGGCGACGGCGGCACCTTCTAGTTATCTTTTCATCATGTTTAGGCCATGTTGGGCCTCAGTCTGGACTTGCTCAGGCCTTGTGGGCCTTGTCTTTTGGTCCCTGCGTGGACATCTTATTGTTTGGGCACTTATTGGGCCATATAGTGGCCAATTGGGTTGCTTTGTGGGGTAATGGATCTTGTTATTGGGTCAGGGGCTTATTGGGGCTTGAAGCCCACTTAAAAGAGGCCCATTAGGGTTTAGGGGGCGGCCCCCTCCCCATCTAGAGGAGGAGGAGGCAGCCGCCCCCCCCCCCTTCCTAGTTCTACTAGGGAAGGTGGGGGGCGCTCCCCTCTCCCTTCCCCTTTTCCCCTCTCCTCCTTTCCCCAACTCCACCCCTTCCTTATCCCACTTAGATTCCTTTCCTATTTTCTAAGCTTGCTGAAATTTGGGCCGCCTTTCTCTCCTTGGAGCTGGGCGCACCCCTCCCTTCTAGTTAGATTAGGGTTTTCCCATCCCCTATAAGTAGTTCTCACCTTGTACCGATTACAGTTTACACATGAATTTGAATACAAGTGAGTATTGTGCAAAGCTTTTTGCGCCCTTCTCTCTCTCTCTCTTTCTGCTCCTGCGACGGGAGAACGGCGGGGTGTGACGCCTCAGCCCTCGGTGGACTCCGGGGTTCCCTCTTATCCTCATCTTCTTCCTCAACGGTTCGTGTTCGTGATTCCAGATTTCTGCCCCGACTTGTAGCAGAGCTCGCGCCCCCTTCCTGGACGATTTTTGCCACAACCTATTTTCTGGAGATACGTCTGCGGATCAGCTTCGCGTCGGCGCCCATTTTGCATCAATCGGAGATCGGCACTGCCCGTACCAATTTTCTCCGCCGACCTGCGCCAGCACCACTTTCTCTGCTCGCCCAGCGGGGAGGCCCTGATTGCGAATTTTCCCCAGGCCTCCACGCTGCGTCTTTTGCCCTGGTTTCTTCAGGGTTCGTAGATCTCCGAGTCAACTTTCCAACGCCGCCGACGGCGTCGCGTTTCGACATCGTCACCGTCCGTGGCGGTCGATCTCGTGGGGTTGCGCCAGCGCGTCTGCCCAGTCCGCCCAGCGAACCAGCCCCGACTTTCAGCGACTCCTGCGGCTCGTACCGGCGTCGTCTGCCAGCGCCATTTGGCCGAGGGCGATCTCTGCCAGTCAGCTTTCACCCCCAACCGGCCCGGACTTGTTCGGGCACCAGAAGGCCGATTTCCAGATTTTACCGTCGGCGAGCGCAGTTCTGCGCCCACAGAACCTGATCTGACCTTCAGCAGCGCCCACGGTCACCACCGGTGGATCCAGCGCGCCCCCTTTGGCCGGAGCGTTCCTCCAACAGTCAGCGACGCGTCCTCTCTGACGGTGCCTCAAACGGGCGTCGTATCAGCCCGTGAGACCCCCCCTCCGCCCAGGCGCGCGCGACACCGGTTTCTGCAGCGTTGCACCCGAACCTCCTCGTGGCCGACCCGTCACCGAGTGCAGCCCGTCAACCCGTGTCCGGCAGCCCCGAACGTATTGGTTGTAGCCTTTTACCTCCCTGCGAGGAGTGGGCCGTTATTGGGTTGTATTTTATTGACCTCTGGTGTATCGGGGTTGTTGGTTCACGGCCGGGGTTCCTTCCCCACGCCTAGGCGTGGAGGTACGCGCTCCGACTCCCCTCCTTTTGCTTGCTCTTTTAGTATGTGATTGATTATGCCACGTGAGAGAGGGTAGGTGCCTAGCCACTTATTGCCATCACCGCGGATCGTGAGTGAGAGCATCCATCCCTAGCACTAGTCGAGCACCGAGCTAGGACTCGACTCCCCTTGTCTTTGGAGGTCGACTATACGCCTAGACACGTGCGCTTCCCTCCTTGGGACGGCCGAGGTCGGAGTTTCTGTTGAGAGACGTCCCTCATTCTGTGGGATATCACGGTGGTCAGCCACTTGGCGACCCTTGAGCGTGCTACTGCCGGCCTCAGTTAGAGTCTTTTGTGAGTCTTAGTCCGTGTCGGTCCCCGTCCCGCGTCAAATTTGGTATCAGAGCATGGTTACCAACTTGTCCTTACAGGTTGGGTCTTAGGGTCGTGTCTAGGTTTTGGACGTGTCTTGTTTGAGTCTTGCATCTCATTGCATTCGTGTCCCTCTAGGTCTTAGGGTGTCAGCCTACCCTTCCCTTAGTCTCCTTTGCATGCCCACTCGGGGTGGTTCGGATTACCATCGCCCGGACGCCATGGGTGACCAACACCCACCTCAGGGACGCCCATCTCTAGAGGATCTGATTACCCAACTTATGACCCGTATGGACAGGTCCGACCAGTCCATCAAGGAGTTGACTGAGCATCTAGATGGCCGTCTGAAGATCATTGAGGATCGTGCCAGAGTGTCTGACTTAACCATCCAGGGCCTTGTTGGACGGATTGGGAGAGTTGATGAAGTGCCCCACCAGGACCCTCCTAGAGCCGATCGAGCCCCTCCAGTTGCTGCCGCTCAAGCCCCTCGGGCTCAGGAGCGACGTCCCCGAGCCCCCGACTTTGATGACTATGGGTCCGAGAATGATTTTGAGGGGAATGGGCGCCAGTACCGTGGTCGTCGACCACATCAGGATGAGGATGATAGGATCCTTAGGACCGTCCGTGCCGATCCACCCACTTTCGAGGGGTACCCAAAAGTCTACATAGACTGGGAGAATAGCATGGATAGGTATTTCGAATGGGTTGAGATGTCTGAGCTTCGGCAAGTCCGATTTGCCAAGATGAAGCTCGTGGGGAGAGCCCAGACCTACTGGAGGAATGTCGAGAGCCTGATGTTGCAGAGGCAGGATCCACCCATAGAAACCTGGATTGACATGCGGCGTAAGCTCCGCGAGAAGTATGTCCCTCCTTCTTACCGCCAGAGGCTCATCGACCGATGGCAGACCCTTAGTCAGGGCGATCGGTCCGTGACCGAGTACATCGCCGAGTTTGACGAGTATTATTTGCGATGTGGAGTTGATGAGGAGAAGGGCATGCCTGTTTCGCGTTTTCGCCGTGGTTTGAGGCCCGAGTATCAGTATGAGCTCTACCGTCGCCAGGTAGACACTTTAGAGCTGGCTTACCAGGTTGCCCTAGAGTTAGAGCAATTTGAGTTGGAGTTTGGCCCCACCTTTCGTCAGGGGATGCCTAGTCAGCGGGGTCTTGACCCTCGCTCCACTTCCACCCAGTATGGTCGATATCCGGCGGCTCGGCCCGCGGAGCCTCTTCGCCAGGACCCCACTGGTCCCAGGCCTCGTCCACCCCTTCCTAGGGACCCGTTTCCTCCACCTCGCCAGCAGCCGCCCTACCCCCCCACACGCCCTACACTTCCACCTCCCACGCACCCTGCGCGTTCTCAGCCTTTACTCCCCGCGCCCCGTCATGATGACAAGGGCAAGAGTCCTATGACCGCTGGAGCCTCATCCAGTGCGGGCGCACGTACTACTTGTTACCGGTGTGGCGGATTTGGCCACTTTGCTGATAGATGCCCCACTCGAGAGAGGAAGGCCCTTGTCGTGGCAGACCCCACTTCCACTGAGTCCCCCACTGAGCCTATTCCTGTTAGTTATGAGGTAGACCAGGACTTGGTTGAGGAGTTCTTCGATGATCTGCTCGAAGGAGAGCAGGATGGTGCCCAGGGTAGCCACTTTCAGGGTGACCCACAGTTAGGGGTAGTTAGGTGCATCCTAGCCCAGCCCCAGGTGAGTGACGACTGGCGTCGCACCACCATTTTTCACACCTTCTGCAGGCTTGGGGGTAAAGCTTGCAAGATTGTCATTGATAGCGGGAGTTGCATCAACGCCATATCTACTGGCACTGTTACCCGCCTTGGGTTAACCCCAGTTGACCACCCTGCCCCCTATAGGGTTTCGTGGGTCGATTCTACCTCCATTCCTGTTAGGCTCCGTTGCCTGGTGCCCCTTCAGTTCCAGACCTATCAGGATGAAATTTGGTGCGATGTTCTACCTATGGAGGTAGGTAGCATTATTTTAGGGAGGCCGTGGTTGTTTGACATGGATGCCACCCTACAGGGCCGTGCAAACACTTGCACATTTGATCACAACGGCCACAGGATCACCCTCCACCCAGCCCCACCTAGGGACCCTACTGTTAGGGGACCAGCCGGCCCTAGTGCCACGACCACCCCTCACCAGGGGAAGGTCAGCCCACCACCACCACCACCTCCGGTGTCAGTTTCCACCCCCTCTCCCACCCTCACCATAGAGGCCCCTCCGACTAGGAGGTTGATGATCATCAGTCCCCGAGAGATGGAGAGAGAGGTTGCTAGTGGTGTCCCTCTTTTAGCTGTGGTTGTCAGGGAGACGGGTGAGGTGGTCCCCAGTCTCGAGGGAGTGACAGACCCTCAGTTAGCTGAGATGTTGCGAGAGTTTGCTGATATTTTCCCGGAGGACCTTCTCGAAGGCCTTCCACCATTGCGTGACATTCAGCACGAGATTGATCTTGTCCCGGGCTCGTCCTTGCCCAATCTTCCACATTATAGGATGAGTCCCGCGGACCACGCTGAGCTACAGAGACAGGTTGATGAGTTGATGAGTAGGGGTTCCCTTTGGGATAGCAAGAGTCCCTGTGCTGTTCCCGCCCTGCTAGCGCCGAAGAAGGATGGCACATGGCGTATGTGCATCGATAGCCGTGCGATCAATAAAATCACGGTTAAGTATAGGTTTCCCATTCCCCGGCTGGATGACTTGCTTGATATGATGTCGGGAGCCACGATTTTCTCGAAGATCGATCTTAGGAGTGGCTATCACCAGGTGAGGATCAGACCAGGTGATGAGTGGAAGACTGCATTTAAGACCAAGGATGGTCTTTACGAGTGGTTGGTCATGCCCTTCGGGCTGACTAACGCCCCTAGCACCTTCATGCGGGTGATGACGCAGGTGTTGCGTCCTATGATTGGAGTGTTTGTGGTCGTCTACTTCGACGACATCTTGATTTATAGCCGCACTAGGGAGTTACACCTAGACCACCTTAGGCAGGTGTGTGTTGTTCTGAGACGGGAGAGCTTGTTTGCCAACCCTAAGAAGTGTAGCTTCATGACTGACCAGGTTTCTTTCTTAGGGTTCATTGTGTCCCGTGACGGAGTCTCCGCTGATCCGGAGAAGATCCGTGCCATAGTGGAGTGGCCCGAGCCCCGCTCACTCCACGATGTTAGGAGCTTTCATGGTCTGGCGACATTCTATCGCCGTTTCATTAGGGGGTTCAGTTCTATCACCGCCCCGATCACGGATTGCATCCGTAAGGGTGAGTTTACCTGGACGAAGGCTGCTGCCACAGCCTTCCAGACTATCAAGGATCGCATGACCCAGGCACCCGTTCTTACACTTCCTGACTTTTCTAAGGTGTTTGAGGTTACATGTGATGCCTCAGGTGTAGGCATAGGGGGAGTGCTTAGCCAGGAGTCCCACCCTATAGCCTTTTTCAGTGAGAAACTCAATGATGCCAAACTGCGTTACTCTACTTATGACAAGGAATTCTACGCAGTTGTCCAGGCTTTGCGCTATTGGAGGCACTATCTCCTCCACCAGGAGTTCGTGCTCTTTTCTGACCACGAGGCATTGAGATTTCTCCACACCCAAAAGAAGTTGAATGCCAGACATAGTAGATGGGTGGAATATTTGCAGGAGTTTACATTCGTTCTCAAGCACAAGGCAGGTGCTGAGAACAAGGTGGCCGATGCTCTTAGTCGGCGGGTGATGTTGATATCCACCATGAATGTTCAGGTGGTTGGTTTAGAGAAGTTGAAAGAGGCCTACATTGATTGCCCGGACTTCGGTCCCATCTATTCTGCCCTTCAGTCAGGACCGTCCCGTGAGTTTAGCGAGTATGTCCTTCAGGATGGTCACTTATTTCGAGGTGATAGGTTGTGCATCCCACGGACTTCAGTTCGTGATTTTCTTACGTGGGAGCTTCATGCAGGAGGTCTTGCCGGCCACTTCGGCCGAAACAAGACCATAGAGGCTGTTGAGCACCGTTTCTGCTGGCCTAGTTTGAAGAGGGATGTAGCCCGCATAGTTGCCCAGTGTCGTATTTGTGCCCTAGCGAAGCAGAGGAAACAGAACACTGGCCTTTATACCCCTCTGCCTGTCCCTGATAATCCTTGGCAGGATATCAGCATGGACTTTGTGCTTGGTTTGCCCCGTACTGCACGGCGGCATGATTCTATTTTTGTTGTGGTTGACCGCTTCTCCAAGATGGCCTTGTTTATTCCTTGTTCCAAGACATCGGATGCCTCTAGAGTTGCCAGGTTGTTCTTCACCCACTGTGTGTCCAGGTTTGGGTTGCCGCGTACCATTGTTTCTGATAGGGATGTGCGTTTTACGAGCTATTTTTGGAAAACCCTTTGGCGGATGATGGGCACCCAGTTGAAGTTCTCCACCGCATACCACCCCCAGACTGACGGTCAGACAGAGGTAGTCAATAGAAGTCTAGGGGATCTTCTGAGGTGTTTAGTGCGTGATAGAGTTGGAGATTGGGACCTTGTCTTACCATTAGCAGAGTTTGCATATAATGATTCGGTCAATAGGTCTACAGGGTTGAGTCCATTTGAGATTGTCACTGGTCGAAGACCTAGGAAGCCGATTGATTTGATTCCCTCCCCCATTCAGTCCCGAGTCTCTGAGTCAGCTGAGTCTTTTGCGGAGCATATTAGACAGTTGCATGACCATGTCCGTCGTCATATAGAGGCCAGCAACGCACGTTACAAGGAGTTAGCTGACGCGCACAGACGCACACGTGAGTTCCGCGAGGGAGAGTACGTCATGGTCCGGGTTAGACCGGAACGGTTTCCTTCGGGAGCCGTAAAGAAGCTCCAAGACCGCGGTGCAGGACCATTCAGAGTGTTGAGGCGTATTGGGTCGAACGCGTATGAGATCGAGCTACCAGACGACTACGGGATCAGTTCGACGTTCAATGTCTCTGATCTGGTAGCTTATCGGGATCCCGCGGTGATACCCAGTGAGTTATTTGGGCCTGACCCTCCTGTTGTGAGTGATACACCTACTGAGAGTCCACCTCCTCCAGCCTCATTACAAAAACGCGAGCATATAGATTGCATACTGGATGAGCAGGTGACTACTACCAGGAGCGGAGCCTACCAACGCTTCTTAGTGCGTTGGAGAGGGCGCCCCGAGTCGGACAACACCTGGATTACACGTGGAGAGCTGGAGCGGATCGATCCGGACCTGCTGGAGCGGTACCTCAGCGACCGTGACCCTTACTCGACGGGGTCGAGTTCTTCCCACCCGGGGAGAATTGGTGAGGACACACGGCGCTATCCTCGACGGAGCACCCGGCACACCGCTACCTCCTTGTGGCTCGGCGACGGCGGCACCTTCTAGTTATCTTTTCATCATGTTTAGGCCATGTTGGGCCTCAGTCTGGACTTGCTCAGGCCTTGTGGGCCTTGTCTTTTGGTCCCTGCGTGGACATCTTATTGTTTGGGCACTTATTGGGCCATATAGTGGCCAATTGGGTTGCTTTATGGGGTAATGGATCTTGTTATTGGGTCAGGGGCTTATTGGGGCTTGAAGCCCACTTAAAAGAGGCCCATTAGGGTTTAGGGGGCGGCCCCCTCCCCATCTAGAGGAGGAGGAGGCAGCCGCCCCCCCCCCCTTCCTAGTTCTACTAGGGAAGGTGGGGGGCGCTCCCCTCTCCCTTCCCCTTTTCCCCTCTCCTCCTTTCCCCAACTCCACCCCTTCCTTATCCCACTTAGATTCCTTTCCTATTTTCTAAGCTTGCTGAAATTTGGGCCGCCTTTCTCTCCTTGGAGCTGGGCGCACCCCTCCCTTCTAGTTAGATTAGGGTTTTCCCATCCCCTATAAGTAGTTCTCACCTTGTACCGATTACAGTTTACACATGAATTTGAATACAAGTGAGTATTGTGCAAAGCTTTTTGCGCCCTTCTCTCTCTCTCTCTTTCTGCTCCTGCGACGGGAGAACGGCGGGGTGTGACGCCTCAGCCCTCGGTGGACTCCGGGGTTCCCTCTTATCCTCATCTTCTTCCTCAACGGTTCGTGTTCGTGATTCCAGATTTCTGCCCCGACTTGTAGCAGAGCTCGCGCCCCCTTCCTGGACGAGTTTTGCCACGACCTATTTTCTGGAGATACGTCTGCGGATCAGCTTCGCGTCGGCGCCCATTTTGCATCAATCGGAGATCGGCACTGCCCGTACCGATTTTCTCCGCCGACCTGCGCCAGCACCACTTTCTCTGCTCGCCCAGCGGGGAGGCCCTGATTGCGAATTTTCCCCAGGCCTCCACGCTGCGTCTTTTGCCCTGGTTTCTTCAGGGTTCGTAGATCTCCGAGTCAACTTTCCAACGCAGCCGACGGCGTCGCGTTTCGACATCGTCACCGTCCGTGGCGGTCGATCTCGTGGGGTTGCGCCAGCGCGTCTGCCCAGTCCGCCCAGCGAACCAGCCCCGACTTTCAGCGACTCCTGCGGCTCGCACCGGCGTCGTCTGCCAGCGCCATTTGGCCGAGGGCGATCTCTGCCAGTCAGCTTTCACCCCCAACCGGCCCGGACTTGTTCGGGCACCAGAAGGCCGATTTCCAGATTTTACCGTCGGCGAGCGCAGTTCTGCGCCCACAGAACCTGATCTGACCTTCAGCAGCGCCCACGGTCACCACCGGCGGATCCAGCGCGCCCCCTTTGGCCGGAGCGTTCCTCCAACAGTCAGCGACGCGTCCTCTCTGACGGTGCCTCAAACGGGCGTCGTATCAGCCCGTGAGACCCCCCCTCCGCCCAGGCGCGCGCGACACCGGTTTCTGCAGCGTTGCACCCGAACCTCCTCGTGGCCGACCCGTCACCGAGTGCAGCCCGTCAACCCGTGTCCGGCAGCCCCGAACGTATTGGTTGTAGCCTTTTACCTCCCTGCGAGGAGTGGGCCGTTATTGGGTTGTATTTTATTGACCTCTGGTGTATCGGGGTTGTTGGTTCACGGCCGGGGTTCCTTCCCCACGCCTAGGCGTGGAGGTACGCGCTCCGACTCCCCTCCTTTTGCTTGCTCTTTTAGTATGTGATTGATTATGCCGCGTGAGAGAGGGTAGGTGCCTAGCCACTTATTGCCATCACCGCGGATCGTGAGTGAGAGCATCCATCCCTAGCACTAGTCGAGCACCGAGCTAGGACTCGACTCCCCTTGTCTTTGGAGGTCGACTATACGCCTAGACACGTGCGCTTCCCTCCTTGGGACGGCCGAGGTCGGAGTTTCTGTTGAGAGACGTCCCTCATTCTGTGGGATATCACGGTGGTCAGCCACTTGGCGACCCTTGAGCGTGCTACTGCCGGCCTCAGTTAGAGTCTTTTGTGAGTCTTAGTCCGTGTCGGTCCCCGTCCCGCGTCATGCACAGAAGATTTTTAGGTGGTTCGGTCACCAAGACCTACGTCCACCCCTCACTCCCAACTGGAGTGAGGCTTCCACTAGCAACGCTAGAACACCAGACACAGTCTGCAAACACTTGCTACCAAACAGCTTGACCAGGGGAACAACCTCCCCTCTTCCTCCAGACCGGAGGGACACCCCAAGTGACTCCCAACCACTTGGAACCAGAGACTAGGTCTCTCTTCCTCCAGACCAGGAGGGAACCCACCAGTGACTCCCCATCACCAGCAAACCAGAGGTCACAGACCTCTCTTCCTCCAGACCAAGAGGGAAACACTGATGACTCCCAGTCACTAGCAAAATCAGAGAATAAATATCCCTTCTCCTGAGACCACAGGAGGAACCCCGATCCCAAACAAGGGAAACAGAAACCACTGAATGTATGAAAGGAACAAATGAAAAACAAAACAGGAAAATCAAAAACAATATAGCTCCGAAGAGCACAATGACTGTGGATTTGATCCACGAGTCAATCCAAGATCAGATCTTCAGGATGGACTGACTGCACACTCTTTCTCCTTCTCACGATTTTTCTTCTCTCTCACTTTGGCTCTCAGCTTCTTTTTCTTTTTCTCTCGTTCGCAGGCTCTCTTTGTCTCTTCTTTTCTCTTCTTCTTCTTCTTCTTCTTCTTCTTCTGCTTCTCTGCTGCTCTCACCTTCTTCTATCACTCTCTATCTTTTCTCTTTTCTGTCTTGAACTCTCTTCCTCGATCGCTACTATTTATATCAGTAGCAGATGTAGGGCGTGTGAAGGGCATGTGCCCTCTCTATCCAGATAACCTAGGCTCACGTGCCAGGTGCCAACCTCGGATCACGTGCCCATTCATCAGCCTGTATAATGAAAGAATTACTTCAGTCGATCAACAAACAATGTATAGACTTAATGAAATAATGTATGAGCGTGTACAGACTTTAGATGCAGCATATAGGCAAGTATGTACATTGGTGAGAGTGTATAGACTTGAAGCCCTTCAAGCGACCTCAATGTACAGACTTGCGGGGGATGCAAGAACAAGCGATAGCAAATGTATAGACTTAAGCGCTGCGAGCATAGGCTATACACACTTTGATTGTGTGCAGGTGAAAGCAGTGTACAGACATGCTGAGAAGAACAATGCCCAAATGCAGTGTACAAACATGCTGTGAAGAACAATGCCCAAATGCAGTGTACAGACATGCTGTGAAGAACAATGCCCGAAGCAGTGTATGGACTTAGAATGCACGAGACAGCAGTGTACAGACTTTGCGGCAGGCAGCTGGACGTTGTATAGATAAGCTGTGCAGGCTATGGGACGCAATGTATAGACATTGCAGTGTTGGCTGCCAGCGATGTATAGACATTGCAGTGCGTGCAGGGCGTGCAGTGTATAGACTTGGAAAGCTTGCAGGGCATGCAGGGCAATGGCTGTACAGACTTGATGTATGTCAGGCTAGACAATGTATAGACTTAACGATGCAAGTGACAGTGTATAGACATAACGATGCAAGCGAGAATGTATAGACTTAACGATGCAAGCGATGTATAGACTTTAGAAAGCTTGAAGCACAGAGACGCTAAGTAAGACACACCGATGTACAGACTTGAAAGATGATGCATGAGACGATGCATGAGACGATCGGATGTACAGACTTTGAAGCTTAACTGAGACGGTGGATGTACAGAGTTGAACGTAGGTAAAGATACCAATGTTCAGACTTGTGCAATGTATGGACTTAGTGTTGTGCGAGCATTACTGCTGCCAGTGTACAGACTTGATGATGTGCAATGCATGAACAACCGATGCAGTGTGCAGACTTGATCTCTTGCAATGCAGCAATGTATGGACTTAGTGTTGTGCGAGCATTGTTGCTGCCAGTGTACAGACTTGATGATGTGCAAGGTAAACGAATGTATGGACTTTCACAATGTGTGGACTTGCCAAAGGAAAGGCTGTACAGACTTGATGCAATGCAAGGTAACGAATGTATAGACTTCACGATGTGTGGACTTGCCAGAAGAAAGGCTGTACAGACTTGAGCCAGCACGATGTATAGACTTTGGCAAAGCAGCGATGTACAGACTTGCACAGTTCCAGCAAAAGGATGTATAGACTTTACCTGATAGTCCAATGTATAGACTTTACTTCGTGCAAGCTACAATGCTAATGTGTGGACTTAGTGTACTGTAGGGCAGACAATGTCTAGTCTTTGAAAGCTAGAACACGAACATGCTGCAATGTATAGACTTAGCAAACTGGCTAGCATGCGAGTGTATAGACTTGCATGAGACTCTGCATGAGACGCTGAACCAGCCAAGAATGTATAGACTTCTAAATGAAGGAATGCACAATGTCTAAACTTGATATGAAGGAATGCACTGGCTGTACGCACTTGAAGCAATGCATGCAGGAGATGATGTATTGATGTGCAGACTATGTGTGTGTGTGCGAGACAATGTTTAGACTTGCTGAATGATCTCACAGCCAAGGATGTGTAGACTATGCATCGATGTGCAGACTATGTGCAGTCTACAGGCAATGAGCAGACTCTATTTTGCAAGCAAACAGTGCATGGCTATACATGCTGACTCTGTTACATGAATGCATCGACCAGATGTCAAACAGATATGATGGAAAGTCATTCACAAACACACATTCACAAATACATGAACACGTATGAATGCACTTAAATGAATCAACAAGATCTTTCATGCACACATGCATATGGTGACTTATAGTGTTTGCTATCATCAAAACCACAGGGGCACAACACTTCTCATCTCTTTCTGCATTGGCCTTCCTGATGGCCAGTACTTGAAACTTGTTATAGGTGGGGACCGTTGGAATGATGCGGTCGGGTAGTGCCTCAGCCGGGCGACCATTGAAGTACACCCGCATTACACCAATCAGCATGGATTTCCCCGAAGTTGAAAGACGTCCTTGGGGTACAACAGTCCAGTTTCTCCGATAACTCTTCTTTCTCCCGCCAACGGCAGCAATAACAGTGGTCCTCTTATCCATATGATGCACATAGCATGGAACAATAGTGCACGAGGCAATCGTCTTCCGTGACTTCTTCTTCTCTGGTACAAATGCAGCTTCTACTGCAGCAGTCTTCTCAGCTTTACCATCGACCCGGAGCAGGTCGACGAACGCAAGCCCCAAGCAATTCAGGAAGGCCACCACCGGTGGCATGGACTCTTATATCATCGGCACCGCCAGGTACCCATCACCAACATGGTTGTCGATGACTTGTTGGCCGAACCTGAGAGAAACCAGTCCAGTCTCCATTTGAACTCCTGCAAATAAGATCAGCACATAGTTAGAACATTGGGGGAGGCCGCCAGGCCTCCTACTTTGGCGAAAAGATGATGGGAGACTGGGTCCCACTAGGCATGCCAGCTTTGTGGGAACACATTTCTTCTTCTTCTTTTTTAATCTGTTTTATTTTATTTTATTTTATTTTTATTTGTTTGGTTATTTATTTATTTATTGGTGTTTTATTTAGGCGTGCCAGTCACCGAGGTGACAATTTTATTGTGCGCTCGATCTGACTTAGTCAGTCGATTGTAGGATTTGAGTCGTGACCAGAAGTCCGTCATACCATAAAGGCTATGACATTAATTACGCCCTTCCAAAGAAGGACAACCCTTGATTAATCGCCGATGTAGAAGAGCTCTGGGGGGCAAACTAAGATATGACTGGCGTGCTTATTCTTTATGCAGGATAAAAGATGTGTACATATGATTATGCAAAACGAGATATGATATCAATATACGGAACAAATCTGGCAGCATATCCCCTTATCTTGGACTATGCCAAGCAGGAATAGGATACTGTCCACGCAGAACCGGGACATAATCCACAAAAGATCGGAGCATATCAATGCCCGAATATCACGAGGCGGGACTGAACTGAGACGGTACTCGCCTGCCATGGCATTTAATGTTATTGTTCCCAAAAAGGACTCAGTAGAGGACATGCAGAGGCATACCTATTTAGATCCCAGGGGGTTTGAAAGAGGGTTTGACATAGCAGAGAATCTGAATTTATTTGGATAGCATCTCCCCTTATTTCGGATCATGCCCAGGGAATATAGGACATCCATCCACGGAGTGTCGAGATGGAAGCCGAAAAGAACATGAGCATATCTATGCCCAAGACCCATGGAGATCGAAATATGACAGGACAATATCTGCCATCATGGCATTTATTGATATTCCCCTGGAGGAATCATCGGAGCACATGCAGTGGTAGAACTCCGTAGTCCAATGGGGTTAGCAGAAACATCACGGTTAATCAACAGAATGTAGGGGTAGAACCCCTTTAATTTAGCACCCGTGGATTTGAGTGAAAAGCCATTATTCCTCCCCGAGATAGTATGGGTTCTAAACTAAGGATGACAAGGCTCGGAGTGTTGGGATAGATGATCGGATATTTTAGTGGATCTGCAAGGATTGCAGGGTTTTAGGGTTCGTCAAAGGTTGCAAAAGGATCAGATATTTCAGTAGTTCTGAGAGGGCTACAGTGTAACACCCCGGTTAAATAATAAAATTTAAAAGTAAATTTTTGAAATATGTATCGGGATTAAAGCTATTTCCTTGTTATTTAACGACTTCAATGATTTTCTTAATTAAAGAATACTATTTATTTTTAAAAGTGGCCAAATTATATCAATAATTTTTTTTCTACAATCAACATAAAAAGACTTTCATATTCTAAGATGCAATTGAATTTTCTACTTTGATTTGAATTTAATTAGTGTAAATCCAATTAATTAAAGGGTTTTTTGCATATTAGTCCCTACAAACATGACGAATTATATTTTAGTCCCTCAAATCTCACTATTGTTTTAATAGTCCTTATAATCTTAATCGTTACACGTTTAAGTCCCTGTCGTTCATTCAGTTAACTAAACTATAGTTACCTTATACCCAGGGAAAGGAAAATACTAACTTACCCCTAGTTAAGTGTGAGTGTGTGAGAGAGAGACAGAGAGAGGGAGCAACTGATTCACCTACCCCTCCTTGTCTCCCTCCGGCCTCCCTCCCCCTCCCCGGCCCTCCGGCCTCCTCCTCCCCCTCCGGCCTCCCCTGTGACCTCCCCCCTCCTCCTCCCCTCCCCCTCCCCGTCCGGCCTCCCTCCCCCTCCCCTGCGACCTCCCCCCTCCCCGGCCCTTCGGCCTCCTTCTCCCCCTCCGGCCTCCCCTGCGACCTCCCCCCTCCCCAGCCCTCCGGCCTCCCTCCCCCCTCCTCTGCGACCTCCCCCCTCCCCGTCTGGCCTCCCTCCCTACCCCACCCAGCTTGTTCTCTGCCTCATCCATGGCGCGACGCTGTTGACCAGCCAGGGCATCTCGATGGAGGAGGTGGCGTAGAGGTAGTGGGTGACGTGGTAGGACCAGTCCGGGAGGCCGACCTGGCGGCGGTCGGAGGGCTGCTTCGCCGGGTTGGAGTGGAAGGCATGGTAGGATGTCTGGATGAACTCCCCGTAGCGTACGATCTCCCGGCGGAGGTCCTCATCCAGCGGGTCGAGCAGGCCCGACCAGTCCCTGGCACCGTGGAGCTCCTGCCACCGGCCGCCGATGCCGTTGCTCGGGGATGGCCGGGGCGTGCCGTTGAGTAGCCGCTGGAGCTGGTTCAGGCTTCTGGGGGACATATCCTCCACCTTCCTGGCGGTTCATACCAGCGCTTGGTAGATGGTGAAGGAGAATCAGAGCACCGAGATCTTCGACTCGGAGCTAACGGGGACCAAGTCCGGCGAGGCCGAGCTGTACCGGTACCTCAAGATCGCCTGCGAGTGCCTGGACGATAGGCCCCTCCAGCGACCCACCATGATCCAGGTGATGGCCATGTTCAAGGAATTGCAGATGGACAGCGACAGTGATAGTGCCTGGACGATAGGCCCCTCCGGCGACCCACCTTCAGGGGAGCATGGCGAGCACATGCTATCTCCAGGGGAGCATCCACTTCTCCAGGGGAGCAATCGCTGCTTCAGGGGAGCATTCTCAGCGTCAGGTGAGCATGGCAAGCACATGCTATCTCCAAGGGAGCATCCTTCTGTCTCCAGGGGAGCATCCTTCTGCCCCAGGGGAGCATCCTTCAGTGCCAGGGGAGCAATCGCTACTCCAGGGGAGCATATGCTGTCCGGGTTCTAGCAGGGAAGCATATGCTGTCTCTGGAGGGCATTCATTGCCTCAGGAGAGCATCACTGGCATCAAGAGAGCATGCATTGCGGGCTCAAGGTAAGTCGACCTGCATGAAGAAGTGTCGACCTGGTTCTGGCAATGCATTAACCTGACTAATGCTAGGGGAGCATCTGCAGTCGCTGAAGGGCATACTCGATCCCAGGAAAGCATCCGGTGGGACAGGCGAGCACATGCTATCTCCAGGGGAGCATCCACTTCTCCAGGGGAGCAATCGCTACTTCAGGGGAGCATTCTCAGCGTCAGGTGAGCATGGCGAGCACATGCTGTCTCCAGGGGAGCATCCTTCTGTCTCCAGGGGAGCATCCTTCTGCCCCAGGGGAGCATCCTTCAGTGCCATGGGAGCAATCGTTGCTCCAGGGGAGCATATGCTGTCCGGGTTCTAGCAGGGAAGCATATGCTATCTCTGGAGGGCATTCATTGCCTCAGGAGAGCATCACTGGCATCAAGATAGCATGTATTGCGGGCTCAAGGCAAGTCGACCTGCATGAAGAAGTGTCGACCTGGTTCTGGCAATGCATTAACCTGACTGATGCTAGGGGAGCATCTGCAGCCGCTGAAGGGCATACTCGGTCCCAGGAGAGCATCCGGTGGGACAGGTGAGCACATGCTATCTCCAGGGGAGCATCCACTTCTCCAGGGGAGCAATCGCTACTTCATGGGAGCATTCTCAGCGTCAGGTGAGCATGGCGAGCACATGCTGTCTCCAGGGGAGCATCCTTCTGTCTCCAGGGGAGCATCCTTCTGCCCCAGGGGAGCATCCTTCAGTGCCAGGGGAGCAATCGCTGCTCCAGGGGAGCATATGCTGTCCGGGTTCTAGCAGGGAAGCATATGCTGTCTCTGTGATTATCTTAGTGGAATCCTGCTGCGGCCGTGGATGTAGGAAGGCATCTTGCCTCCGAACCACGTAAAAAATCCATGTGTGTTCTTGTGTGATTTCTCTTCTCTCCTTTCTTCTTCCTCCTCTGCTGGTTGTCCTCCTCGTCTGGGTACTCCATATCCCCAACAGTTACCATTAGCGTCAACCAGGCACGCACAGTGCCCAGTCGGACCCTTCTTCATCCTCAACCTCGAGAGATCCACCCCGCTGGAGCTCATGTTGCGAACAAATTGGCGGCCCTGGTCGTCATCCCCGCAAGCGCCGATTATCCCGCATGAGACCCCGAAGACTGCAGCAATCCCACGGACGGTGTTCGTTTCGTTGTCACCGGCGATGGTCCTCACTGGCGAGGCGTCATCGTCAAGGAATGGGAGAATGTGGGTGTTCACCTCGCTCAGTATGTACTCCAGGTCTTCGATGGCGACCTGCTGGGAGCCCCCGCGGTCGCCAGGGATCCGGTCGAGGAGGGACCACTCGACGCAGGCGACGTGGTCGACCATGGCGGAGGGCTGGAAGCCCAGGATAATAGCGGCCGCGGGGCCATCGTCCTTCCTCGGTGGTAGGTGATGGCGGGGGTGGGCGGCGGCGTGAGGCGGCAGTAGCTCTCCTTCCACCCCCATCTCCCACGAGACCATCCTTGGCCCTCCGACCCCCTTCTCCCCCTCCGGCCGCCCACCCCCTCCCCCTCCTGCCTCCCTCCCCCCTTCTCCCCCTCCGGCCCTCCGATTCCCTTCCCCCCCCTCCGGCCGCCCTCCCCCTCCGGCCTCCTTCCCCCCTACGACCTCCCCCCTTCTCCCCCTCCGGCCCTCCGATTCCCTTCTCCCCCTCGGCCGCCCTCCCCCCTCATGCCTCCCTCCCCCCCTGCGACCTCCCCTTTCCACGGCCCTCCGATTCCCTTCTCCCCCTCCGGCCGCCCTCCCCCCTCCCCCTCCGTCTCACTCTCTTTCTCTCTAACCCTCACACCGCACGCACACGCACACACTTACCCCTCGCCGCTGTCACCTCCCTCTCTACACCCTTCACTCCTCTCTCCCCCTCACACTGCAAACACACACACGTTGCACCGCCCTCCGGCGGAGTCGACCTCCCCTCCTGCGGAGTCGACCTCCCCTCCGGCTGAGAGAAAGAGAGTGAGACAGGGGGGGAGGGGGGAGGGCGGCCGGAGGGGGAGAAGGGAATCGGAGGGCTCCCCTCCGATCCCCTCTCCCTCGACCTCCCTCTGAGAGAGAGAGAGAGAGAGAGAGAGAGAGAGAGAGAGAGAGAGAGAGAGAGAGAGAGTCAACGTTAAACAGGGGTATTTTAGACTTTTTACACACATTTGATGGAATATTCTACGGAATATTCTTTTCTGTGGACGGCAACAAACTACAGGGATTCATTTGTAAAATGTTAAAAATTATTGGGACTTTTAAGATAATAATCAGATTTGAGGGACTAATCGGTAATTCACTAAGTTTGTAAGGACTAATATGCAAAAAACCCTTAATTAAATTTCACCCGCAAGCCAAAGTTTGACTAATTTCTAAAAATATGAAAAAATATATATTCTTGTAGAGAACAAAGTGTTTAACAATAATGTCAACTGAGCCAACCCCTAATAAAAATTTGATTAGGTTGAATTAAAGAATTAATGGCTAAATTCGTTGTTTTAATAGGTTAACCTTAAACGACCAAATTATAGCCCAATTCTTAACCAATCGAGCCCAAACCAGGCCCAATCGAAAGGTTAACCCTAGTATATCGATTTAGCCTTTGAAACCCTAACCCTATACCAATCGATTGGCGGCGGCGATGGCGGATTAGGCTTCATCCCGTGATTTTCACCGGTTTTTCTTCCTTAGACTCTCGAGTCCAATTCGATCCCTAGAATGACCTATAGGCTTAATAAATAGAGGGCTTTCGTTGCCCTAGACCTCCTTTTGTTTTTCCAACAGGTGGTGCGGTCGATCGTGGCCGGATGGGGGCGAATTTTGGCGTTCTAGGAGCGGGCAGATTAGGGTTCCGGTGACCCCCTTTTTTCTTCTTCCTCTTTCCAGTGATAAGGTAGGTGTTTCTCAGGCTGAACTAAGAAGTAATTATACCATATTGTTCATCTTTCCGAGCTCTTTCTATTGATACCAAAAGCCCTAAATTTTATTTTGTATCATGTGAGTATTAGTTGTTTTAGTCGGAGCATATTAAAATTATGGTTACCATTGTTATCTTCGATTAAAGGCTAGGTTAGCAGGCTTAAAGTTTTCACTTAATCAATCCATGGCATGCATCTTTTTGTTCTCTTTCTAGTGGTATGCTTTTGCCCAATTTCTATGCTCTATATCGACTGGATTTCTCATTTTTAGCGAACCCCGTCGGATGTTCGCCGGACACCAGAACGGCGAACAAGCCACGGTTTTACAGGAACCGCTCAGCTCTAAACGGCCTCACGATAGACTGCTAGTCTTGGGTCGGCGGTCGTAGCTTGACTGTTTATCTTGTTTCACGTTTGACACCCTATGGTAGTAGACGACCCAACGATAAACCGTGCGGTTGGGCAGGCGGCTTCTCTCTAGACCGCTTGGAAACCCTAGCGGTTGTTCGATAGACCGTGCAAGACGTGTAGGGTTTCAGACTTACATGACCTGAGTGGCCTAGCGATAGACCGCTAAACCCTGTCTAGCGGCTCTGGTTAGAACGCGTATGTCTTGCAGATTGATTTATTCCATGTGTTAAGTATGTCCTTTTCTTGATAAGGTTTTAGGGCTTTGAAGCTTGATCTGGGGGTTTAGGAGGCTAGAGGGTACCAAAACTTGGTTTCAAGCGGATCATTACGGGGAGGTAAGAGATTTCACACAGAAGTATCACGAGGAGCAGATAATCGTTAAATCACATAGATTGTGCCTTGATCATATCCCTCATCGTTTCTTAGATGAGAAACCATGACATAAACTATCTCGGTCCCTCATTACAGTTGTGAGGTTTGGAAAACGACGGGGAAAGGTAGGATTTAGCGCACAAAATCGCTACTCATTCATAGAAATCATAGAAAAGGGGGGAGATAAGTTCTCAGAAATCATTTCATCGCATTAGATACATGTGTATATATTCACAGCAAAAGCTAAAGGACTACACAAATCTGCAGGATTACATCACTGCTTAACATTGACAAAGAAACATATATGAGATACATCAACTGAGATTCAGAAGGGGGGACAGAGAGGGGGGATAATATAGCCTTAAAGGGGCATTCGACCAGTGGACTCCCACCTTGAACAAGGCAACAGAGATCACTCTACAGTAACCGACTTGGCAGACTTTCTTCAGTAGACTCTCCCCTTCCCTCAGACTCTGCTCCCTATCTCTCAGTCACTCAGCCGGCTGCTGGATGGGATCGCCTCCTCCTCCTTCGAACCACTCAGCGCCCTTTTATAATAAGGCTCTTTCTTCTCCATTCTGCGCGTATAGGAGGGGCAAGCTCTTCTCGGCGCATGCCGCTCCCGGCGTGAAGATCATTTGGCGTGCATAGGACAGAGGCCCTTCTCGACGCGTGTTGTTCCCAGTGCGAGGGTCTCTCAGCGTGATGGGCTTTGGCCTATCTTCGGCCAATTAGCTGACCGGTGGCTTTGCGGGGTATAAGCGCTTTAGCATGTCATTGGCCCATTATTATGTGACTTCCCCCATTTTCATTCTTATAATTCTGTGACTTTTCACAGCCATACTTTTGCAATAAGGAACGCGGTTCTCGTCTTATCCATCCCAAGATACCATGAGATCTTTTTTCAGCAGACAGATGATTGCCCGGAGCTTGACATAGTTTTTAATCAGCCCGACCGTCTGAAACGATAGTCGTGCTGGGTAGCAGCTTGGCTGGAAAGGCTTCAGCCGGATATGGTGACGGATCGCTTCCTTATCCTGGTTTACAGAACTTCCAGAGATGACATCAGAGCTGGATCCTTGATTGATCTTTAAGGCTCTGGCTGCTTGGTTGAAGCTTTTATTTGACAACTTTGCTTGTGTATTTTTTCAGATGTCAACACCTCCCTTGCTTGTTGTCATCAAAATTCACCCTCTGGTTTGCTAGCACTTGGAAGGTGTTATGGGTGGGGATGGTTGGGATGACCCGATCCGGTAGAACTTCGGCATTGCGGCCATTGAAGTAGACCCGGACGCCCCCGATCAACATAGATTTCCCGGATGTTGAGAATCGACTCCGGGGAGCAGCAATAATTCTCACTCTAGAGCCCTTCTTGTTGGCCCCAGTGGGCTCCTTATTGTGTACCGCAGTTGGGTGAGTAGTATGGTGAACATGGCAGCTCAAAATCACTGGACTCTATAGCAAAGTTTTGTTAATCTGGCCCTCACTTTGTCGGGCCACAGCATTATCGTTCTTCACCTTCGTAGGTTCCGAGCCCTCCACGTGTAGAAGATCCACGAATGCAACTCCCAGGAAGTTGGGGAAGCCAACAACCGGGGGGAAGTTTCCAAAGCTAGTTGGTACAGCAAGGTATCTGTATGCAGCATGGTCGGCCACAATCTGGGGGCCGAAAGCAAGTCCAGACAATCCACTTGTCATTGCTTCAACCTGCAAAGGGGAGAAACAAGACGAACGGATAGTTGATATCTAAAATATTTGAGTGGGGGCCCCATGGTCCCTCTATTTTGACGAAAAGATGAAGGGAGGTTGAGTCCCACCAGACGTGTCAATTTGGTGGAACACTTTTTATTTAAAAATGTGTAGGCGTGCCAGTCACCAGAATGACAATTTTATTGTGCGCTCGATCTGATTTGGTCAGTCAAATGTGAAGTTCGTGTCGGGACTCATAACCCGCTGTACCGTAAAGGCTATGACGTTAATTATGTCCCTCCAAAGGAGGGACAACCCTTGATTAATCGCAAAAATAGAAAGACCATGGGGCCCATAGAATATACGAAAGATGTAATTGCATGCAAGCACACACAATATGGTAGTATTTATTTATTAAGCTGACCCTCGGTACAAGGCGGAGAACTTAGGTCCGAAGACCACCATCACGCATAGTGAAAGCCTCCGGCCAGCATAACCCGACTTTTCGCTAATCACCATTTGATATACCGGAGAAGCGTATCAAGCAGGCATACAAGGTAATGATATTTAGTTTTATTGCTCATTGTTTATTTGATCATTTGTTAGTGATTTTAAGGGAGATTTTGGTAATACCTCTCTTGTTTTGAGAGTTATCGGGGCCTTTTTATTTTTAGACTGCGCATGGCGTTACGGTGCACACATATGGGCCCATGAGGTGGGCCTGGCGTGACCGTGTTCGGGCAGACTCGTATATTGTCGGGACAATGTATGCCAGGATACGGCAACTTTGATATTTGAAACATGATGGAATGCAGTTAAAAACCGATCGAAACAAATCACATTCAGTAATGGATTATTGGCCCAAGACAAGGTCATGCTTTGGCCACAATGAGATGAATCCTGAGGTCTAAGCACGACTTGTCGAGGCATCATTAATATTCCCATACTAGGGGTCTAAAGGAGATGAGAGCTCCGGAGCGGGCACAGTCGTGATCATTATTCTTTAGTTATTCTTGTTATTATTTTAGATGTATGAATGCGCTTCTTCTTTTTTAATTGTTTATTCTTATTTTGTTTATATCATCCCCCTTTCCATTATTTATTTGTCTATTTTTACATTGCATGCATATATTTTATTTTCTTTATTGGCCTTTGTTTGATTATTATTCATTTAGTATTTTTTTCCTTTTTTATTCATTTACCATTGTTATTCTCTTTGTTTATTTATTGTTATTTATTTTTTTGTTGTCATTTATTTGGCCCTTTCTCTTAGAAGCTGCGGTTACCGGGTCTTCTTGTTGTGGACAGGGCGGGCCCCGTGAGCGACATGGTGCACCATGCAGCTAATAGCTTGAATTGGACCTTTCAGCGGGCCCGTACAACATAGGGTATCAATAACCCTAACTTCCTTGTCGATTTTCACCCCTATCAGCTCCAGGGACTCAACTTGGAGTAAGTCGGTGAAGGCGAGCCCCAGAAAGTTGGGGAAGCCGACCACCGGCGGGAAGGATCCGAATACCGTGGGCACCGCTAGGTACCCGTGAGTAGCATGATCGGTGACGATCGCCAGACCGAAAGTAAGCGCAGCAAGTCCGGTTGCCATTATCGTTTTCTTTTCTGCAATAAAGTAAACATGCAAATGATCAGTATTCTTGGGGAGAGCCCCAGGAGGCATCTTATCTTGGCAAAGGGAAGAAGGGAGACTAGGTCCCACCAGGCGTGCCAACTTGGTGACATCGATTCTTATTGAAAAATGAAGTGCATAGGCGTGCCAGTCACATAAGTGACGGATTTATTGTGCGCTCGGTCGATTGTGAAGTTCGGGTCAGGACCGGAAGTCTGCCATACCATGAAGGTTATGGCGTTATTTACATCCTCCGAGAGGGAGGAAAACCCTTGATTAATTGCCGAGATAAAATGCCACCCAGGGCCGAGCTAATATGAACAAGAACACATACGAAGTGAGATTGATGAAACCATGTGAGGGGTTTATTTATTAGCTTATTCATGCAGAGCAAGCATAATTTATTGGATCTGAACCGCGGTACGAGGCAAAGAACTTAGGTCTGAAGACCACCATCATGCATAACGGAAGCTTCAGGTCAGGCATAACCCGGCTTTCTGCTAAACGCCATTTGATATACCAAGGAATTCAGTCATGCAAGCAGGCAGTGCAACAAAGATATGTGTGTTTATACACAATTGCATATTCAAATATAAATATGATAGAAGGTAAGCTTAATTGATTAATTTTCTTTTATTGGACTCATGATTTATTAGGGTTGAGCTTATTAGTCATTTGTTTAAGGGGTTATTAGGCTCTTGACGAAGGGCAAGAGTCGACTTGGGGGTCAAACAAGGTCGACTCG
Organism: Amorphophallus konjac; assembly: GCA_022559845.1. NCBI lineage: Eukaryota > Viridiplantae > Streptophyta > Magnoliopsida > Alismatales > Araceae > Amorphophallus > Amorphophallus konjac. The sequence continues at coordinate 247,303,377 of CM040128.1, read as the reverse complement.
GGGAGCAAATGAGGTCGACCTGGGAGGTGTAGGGTACCTCGATGCAATGGAGATGGGTGAGTCAATGCGACGGGATGGAAGAGATGATGAGTGATTCGGTGCGATGGTGGTGGAATAGGGTGCATCGATGCGATGGCGTTGGAGGAAGGAGTGAGTCAGTGCGATGGTGGTGGAGGAAGGAGAATGAGTCGGTGCGATGGTGGTGGAGGAAGGAGGATGAGTCGGTGGCATCTCCACCGACTCATGGCAAGCATAGGGGGAGTCGGTGGCATCGCCACCGAATCGCGGAGGGATGGAGAGGGGAGTCGGTGGCGTCGCCACCGAATCACAAAGGGAGGAGAGGTGAGTCGGGGGCGACGTCATCGAATCACAAGGGCCCTCACCGATTATGCTTCACAGGGGTTTAGAAAGCACCAATTCAAAGATTTTTTTTTTAGGTGAATTTCCATAGATCTGCATCATGGGGAGCATTTGAATGGATGTTTGAGTGATTTTTAAGGGTTTTAAATGTATGGATGCCCACATGTTAAAGGAAATTTGATTCTCTTTTGTTCATTGATCATCTTTTAGTTTGACTGTGCGAGGTTCTTACTCGAGCACAGATGAATGAATTACTTGCTCACAGTCCAGTAATGAGATCATCTCAGCCATACACATGGGGTGTGGCACTGTAAATAAGCAATTTCAATAAGTAAACGCAAGAATAGCAAACTCGAATAATAAGAAGATCCGAAGAAAATCAGGCAGCATCTCCCCATGATAGGGGGAGTGCTCAATTCAATAAGTGGGCTTACACACGGGGAGACCAGTGTCAAGCCATGAAAAACTGAGAAGCCTAATGGGACTGTCTCAGAACCTGGGATCAACACTTAAGGAATCCTGAGGGCTGGCCTACTAAGGATTCGTGATGATCCAGGGGAACCGAGAAACATAGCGGGGCAGCATGTAGCCAGCTGAGTGGCATTTTATGTCTCACCTTGTGCAATGGGATTCCAGGGGAACATATCATAATACGATAGACCCCCTGGAACCCAGGATGAGTGGGATGTGACAAGATAAAAATCAATAAGCAAGGGGTTGTTTCCCTCCCTAATCATGGGCTGGTATCTGCAATCGAGAAACAACCGGCATAATCAGGCAAAATCCCCATGTTTGAAGAAATATCTATAAAGGTTGCCGTTTGTCATAAGGCAGAGCTTAGATCAGGCAATCCCAGTCGATGGGCATGACTCGTGCCTGTCCCAGAGAAGGGGGAGTTCGAAAGGGGACAGAGGCCTTTAAAGGCAAATTATCAAACACAAAGAGGGATATACGGTAACCTCCGAGAAAGCAAACGAACTACCGTCGTAGCAGCTATTGGGGCACACCGATGCCCCTACAACTCATGGAACGAATGAAAGGGCATCTGGCAGTCTCCTGTTCACAATTCTTTCATTCGGTGGCTGATAAAACACACATTCATGGGCAACCACATATATAAAATTGAACTACGTTAATCGATAACGCCATTGATAAGAATCATGGCCCCCTGGGGAAGGATTTAATGTCACCCCGCAGGGCGTGTCCATAGGCCATCGTCGCATGACTATCACATTCTCAACCGATCCCAGGAATCCTAGACATCTGTAGCCCCTTAGGGGGCCTCCTCACGGTTAGGGAGAGACAAAGAGAAATTGATGAGATGCGAAGAGAAAAAAAAGAATCAATAACATGCACACAAGAAATAGAGGAGCGTGAGCCAGAGACGGGGGTGGAAGATGAGGCTTCTTTTTATTCCAGCAAAACAAAGAAAAATAAAAGATAATACAATGCTCGTGAGAGGGGAAGCAAAATCAGAACACACAGCCTCCTACCCACCTTACGCTTCTGCTTTGCCTCGCTCTCCACTTTCTCTTCGTTGTTTTCTCTCCTTCTCTTTTTTTTTGCTTCTCTCCTTCTTTGATCGAGGGCCAAGGGCTCCTTTTATAGGAGAACAGGGGACCGACGTGATGATGGGATGGCCCCGCCACCGAATCGCCTTTTTTGTGGAGCGAACGGGCACCACCGGATCAAGGTGCCACCAGATCATCATGCAAGGCCTGCCACCGAACCAGCGCACAAGCGCCACCGAATCAGCATGCTGAGGCGCCACCGATTCAACGTGTCGGATGCCACCGACTTAATGGAGGGCATGCTCTGCAGTTTTAACTTTTTGCCTCGGAATTGACCCTGGAGAGACCATGTTGTCTGGAGCAATCTTGGAGTTGATGCAATGGCCCCGGAGTATGCTTTGAAGCCCTGATTTGGGGTTTCCGGTGATTTTCGGCATGTGCCGAACCCGCACCGATTTTCCTGGGTTTCGTCCTGATTCGGCCTTCGGCACTATTATTTGTGATGCCAGGCCTACTTTGAAATTACATGAGTTTTCTTCATTGAGTGAGCCACCACTCGAAGTATTTTCACCTTTGTTGGGCATCTTTTAGGTCACTTACGGACCCTTTCAGGTGCCATGTGTACCTAAATCGGGTAACCTGGGTTTTCCGCCGATTTGGCCTTTGGCTCCCTATTCTGAAGAACGAGGGACATTTCGTCATCTCGGGAGGGTTTCTTCATCAGGTGGGGAACCACCTGGTACATTTTTGTCCCTATCGAATGGGTTGTGGAGATATATCCGTCATGATTGCTTTGATGCCGGCTCATTGGCTCTGACCATCGTACGGCCTTAATGAGATGTGGTAGACATTTTATCCCGAGATGACGAATTGCAGAGTCCCCGATATTCTTGTGAGGTAACTTGAGGCTTCAGCGGTCCGAGTGGACCCGTCTTTGACTTCATTCGGCTCCTTCGGGCACATAATTACCATATGGTAATATTTTGGATGTCAACAACACCTCCCCCAAATTTTCTTCCCGTAAGCTGATCTTTTCGATGGTTTTCATGGGACACACATTAATCGAAACTCCCGTGCCAATCAAAGTGGAGTCAACATCGACCCCGTTGAGACTAACAGTGAGGCATAACGGGAGTGACCTACTCTCGAGTAGAGTGAGGTCCTTTTCGGAAAAAGAGATGGAGGGACCCTGTGTGATGGCTAGGAGAGCCTCAGTCACGCCACTAGCTGGGAGATCCTCATTAACCATAATCTTTTGTAGAAATTGGAGCAAGGTAGATTGATGGGAGAGAGATTTCTTGATGAGTTCCAGGATAGAAACTTTAGCTGGCGTCCTGTCCAAGAGCTGAAGAATATCATACTCCGTTGGGGAAGTTTAGGAATTGACCCCTTCCTTGGGATGGGATTGCCTTTGAGATGGGGGAATGATACGGTTGCGAAGAGTGACATTGATGGTAGCTTCCTTCGGGACCTCCGGCTCCATAGGTTTCGGGCTAATCAACTGCAGAGGAGGGAACCCAAATATGTATGATAGGGAAGCTGGCTCTTCAGCAGGAGCACTAGGAATTGGAGGAGAGGCTAGCTTAGGTTAAGGTGGATTTAACAGAACCAATGGACGTTCTTCTTCCGTCAGGACATCCTTAGGGGTGGCCGACCCTAGGAAGGGAGACCGTGGAGGTGCGATCAGTGTGAGAGGGCCTTGATGGGACACTGGTGATTGGACAGGAGGTGGGATTACCATCCAGGGTTGTGACTCTTGTGCGAACATGTTAACATCGGCCCATGGTTCTTCGACTTCTACCTCAAATCGTTCGTGCCATTCGGGAAAGCCTTCAATGCCCCACATCTGGGCTCTCTTAAGGACACGTGGTTCTAACCCTATCATGGTGTTCACTCTTTCATGCTGACTTGAGCTTGATGGGTTCTTGTTTGGCTGATGAGTAGGCAACGAATTTTGGACAATGCCCAAGTCCCTGTTGGGCTTGTTAAGGTTGGCTATGGAGAGCTTAACATCGGCTCAATTAATTCTACCCTTGTCGTTCATGTCGTACACCCAATCCTGGAATTGAAAACAATTGTAGATGTCATGCCTGGGAGTGCGGTGGTACGGACAATACTTGGAAGTGTCAGCATTGGGGAGAACCTAATCCTTTTGAGGGGGTAATTGAATGGCCTGGGAGGACTTGAGAGCAAAGAAGATATCACCCAAAGTTTCGGGTAACGGAGGGTACGAGGCCCGTCTAGGACTGGCATGATTGTTGCTTTGAGGTGGAGGAACATTGGAGTATGACCGCGAACCTGCCTGACCTTGGTTGGGACCGGCCTTATTAGACTGTGGAGCTTGGCGATTATTAGGCCTAAAAGGTGGGCCAAAGGCATTGACCTACTCATTCACGGTGACTCCTTCCGTGGTGGGAACAGTTGAGGCTTTCCAATACCTGGTGCGGGTTTTAAAGAAGGGTAGCAAGGTGGAGTCCTTCATTTGAGCCTGGACGATCCAAGCTCGATTGTACAATTGCAGAAAGGTATGGAGCTCACTAAGCATCAAGATGGCCCTAAGTTGTAGAGTGGCATTATTCACCAGCATGGTGACTGCCTGGGATTCGAGGATGGGGACCTCCATCCGGGAAGCCAAGATTCTCCAGCGATTGGCAAACTGAATGAAGTCCTCATCAGGCTTCATCTTTTCTGTGACCAGGTCTAATAAGGTGGCATGGTGGACATGTGGCCAAAATGAGCGAGGAACCGCTCAAAGACTATATCAAAATTTAGGAGGTCAACAACTGGGAGAGAGGAGAACCAGTGCAGGGCCTCACCCTCGAAAGATTTTTGGAATAAATGGACTAACAACACCCGGTCATACAGCCATTGATGGGAATCCATGATGAAACCCGAAAGGTGGTGGTGAGGATCAGTAGTACCATCATACTTCTGATACTTCAGAGCTTTGAAACCAGGTGGGAAGTAAGCATTGGGGAGCTTGCGGTACTGCGCTAGGGAATGAGGACGGGTGACTGGCATGCTTTTGGCAACTAGTTGCCGAACGTAGCTTTGAATCTCCTGCTTGGAGATTGAGTCAATCCCTCTCGAAGGAGCGGCCATGGTTGGTGGGATTGGGGGTTAAGCAACCCCTTGAGAGACGACAATGTCACTGAATTGAGGCAGGATCTCTCGAATGAGCCTACTAGTGGACCCTTGGAACAGGGTTTGAACCCGTGGTGGCATAAAATGGGGGGACAATTGGGGAGCGGCCGGGGCCTTCCCTCTGGAGGCCATAGTGATTAGATCCTCGGGTGTGTAGTGGGATAGCAAGTTGATCAGTTCTTGATCCTCGCGCGGAGATAGTATGGGAGCCCTAGGGCTAGATTGATCATGCCTGCTATGGGATGATGTCGAGTCGGGATGGGCGGCCTCATTCGGCGAAGCCGAGAACATGCCTATGAAGGAACCCAGATGGATGTCCTCTATTTCAAATAGGGGATTAGCCTTAAGCTCGGACTCATGTTGAGGAGCGAACTCCTCCTCATAGTGGGGGTTTGTGAAGGCCCGCTCCATTATCACAAATCCCACTTGATTTTAAATTGTTTACCCTTTTGGAATTAAATGCGTTATCGAGAGGATGTGATTTCTCTACAGAAAATAGATTTTTCACAGCAATGCCCACAATTTTTTTCCTTTTTTTTTCTTGTTTGTTTATTTTTTTTGGTTCTCTCATGAGAAGAAGAGAGGTCTAAGGGTGAAGGCTTGTTACTCCAGGGAACCTAGCAGAAACTCACTCAAACCCTAGGGACGACTAATGGGACTTCGTGGGTACAACTAGCCTGGCGACCGTGTGGGAATCCACGGTTTGCGAGGACTAACGGAGGTTTCCAATTGGAAGGAAGTAGTTACACCCGAGTAGGAATCCCCCGGTGAAGAGCCCAATCCAACGGGAGGGTGTTCCTACAGGTGTGATGTCGGCTCTTCCTAAGCCCACCCACGCATTAACCTGTAACAAAAGCTAAGCATGTAATAGACAACAAACAGACTAAGCAACAAACAAAAAAAATAGATTTAAATAGAACTAGGTAGGAGGCGGCCAGCGTCTTGGCCGTTGGGGAGCCTAGAAGGCCAGATCGATGATCGCCCAGAGTATCTAGGCGGCCAACACTTGGGTCGTTTAGCCCTTGATAGGTGGCCAAAGCTTGGGCCGTCCAAGGCACTATACGGCCAGCTTCTTGGCCGTTCATAGAGGGCCTGGGTGGCAAGCAGTTGGGTCACCCAGGTGTTGAGGCGGCCACAGATGTGGCCTTCTTCCACTTGCAAACATGGCTAATCTAATGCAAAAAATAAATGACCATGGGCTCGTAGATCTTGGAATTTTGGCATCTTGGACTCACAGTAGGCAGTAGCGGGTCCCACCATGATCGCTAGGGAGCTGTAGGCACCGAAAAGTCGATGACGGGGCAAGCTAGGACTGTTCGGTGGATTGGGAATGTGGGAGATTCGAGTGCGTATCACCCCTTCCCTCTTCCTTCTGTCCTTGTTCCCCCCGTTCTCTTCCGCTAGCTAGATGCTGGGAACGCCTGCAGTACATAGGTTAGGAAATGAAGAACGTAGTGATCGCCAGAGGCTTATACCTAAGCCTCACAAGAATGGATGATTGCGTAGGGATGCCTCAAGTAGGGAGCATGTGGGGACCCGACTTCTCCATGCTCGACTGGCCAAGAACAAAGAGCCCTACGCAGTCTGAGGTGCTAAAACTCTTGTAAACAATGTAAAAAGCCCACAAACACAAAAGAGAGATGATGATTAGAACTATGAAGTGCAGTAAATGTCCTAACCAATAAAGAGACATAGAATGATGGGGGCGTGACTACCTGGGGGGTGGTTGGGAAGTGGGGATGGTCGATACTTTTGACCACCCGCCTTCCCAGTTGTTTAAGTTTGAAACCTCTATAGAAGGATCTACAAGTTGCCTATATGACGATAATGCAGGTGCATGCAGGTGTATGTAAAAAAAAATGACGGAAGAATAGAAAGCAAACCAGGAGGCGGCCAAAGTGTTGGCCACCCAGAAGCAGAGGGGGACTGGTAGGTGGCCGCCCACCTCCCGAGTGGAGTAGCTATTGCGTGCAGAGAGGCAGAAGTGATCTGGTCTTCCCTCGACTCTCCTCCCTCTCTGAGCCTTTCCTCCTCGAAGAACTCTCCCTTTCACACTTCTGTCTCTTGGCAAAACTCTCCGTCGGCCTGCTCCCCGTCTCTCCGTCTACCAAAACTGTGCACACCCTTCTCTCCCTTCTCTCCTCAAAGTTTTTGACCCTGGGACTCCCTTTTAGGGGATTCCAGCTTCGTGCCTTGGGACTTGGGCGACGAGGCCGAAAGTGGAGATTGAACGGGGCTCGTGTGAGGCGTGGGAAGCGGACGTGGGACACGATCTTTTGACCGATGGTTGCAGGAAGGCGGCCAGACCACTGGCCATTCATAATTTGAAGGCGGCCAGCTGCTTGTCCGTTCACTTGACCTGGGCGGCCATGGTCTTGGCCGCCCAGCCAACCAGGGCGGCCATCGACCTGGCCGCCCAGCCCATGGGCCTCTCAACGCCCAATCCTTCGATTAGAGCCCAAGAGTGTGTGTTAGGCTAGACTTAAAGCTCAAAACATCGATTAATCCGAGTAAAACGACGGCGTCACCAATATGACGGTCTAACTGGGGATCCACAGGATGGCCTAAATTAGGCATCTACAACCGCGTTCTGAATGCGCACTTCACAGAGACCGCGATCATAGTTCAGCCTCCTCTGGCTATTTTTGATTTTTTTCTAAGATATTTAGCATAATCTCTATATCTTTCTATTATTTATTATTCCTATAGATCCTCGGGGGTGATCATGATCATTCCTTTTCTTCATATCCTTTTTTGCATAGCATAGTGATCTCTTTGATTTTTCACTATCCACAAGGACCTCATGCTGTGCCGTGCCAGTGTCTCTGACCCACATGCAATCGCAAGGAAGTTGGCTGCAAATTGGTGTTGACACCCATTTTTTACCGATAAGTCAAGTCGTTCCTTGTACTCCCATTTGTTGATGCCTCGAGTTGTCCATCACTCGTTGGGGCTATTTTCAGGCGTGCTTTGGGCCAGTTTTATGGGTAGCCTCCCTCCTTGGTCGGGTCTAAGTTGATTCAGGGCTTAACGAGCCTTGGTTTCGGTTGATTGGGCTTTTCCATGAGTTTCAACGCCCAAGTGAATGTACGGTTCATACCTGACCGCTCAATTCATGTGCGGTTGATCGTGGGTAGTCCATATATTTTGGAGTAATTTGGTTAAATTTCTGAATTTCCACCGACAAGCACTTACGCGGGCCTCTCCTAGCCGTTCAACTTGATGGACGGACGGGTTGTGACCGCTCATCTCTCCAGAGTCCTAACGTCGCTGGTTTTCAGATAATTATCTAATTACCTCAGCTCTTTTTGATTTTCCACCGACAAGGCTAGAACGGTTAGTCTTTGGCCGCTCTACCTTTGAACGGTCGAATATGAGCCGTTCATCTCTGAGAGTCCAATGGCGAAGGTTTCGGTCAGTTCAACGGATAATTTGGATTATTGATGATTTATTTTGAATTTCCACCGACAGGGTTGGACGGCCAGTAGGTGGCCACCCATCCAGTTGAGCGGTCTATCGTAAGATCGTTCATCCCGTCGATTGTTGAATTTCAATCGATTTTTATCCCTTTTATCCGTGGTTAAACCCTCAACTTTGTCCTCGGTTTTCTCTGTGGATTCTCAACCAAATCGGATGAGATTTGATCCTAACAAAAGCTGAGGATATTATCTTCACTTTATCTTTTGATATCTCGGATTTATATCCATTGGAAACCCTAATTTCGAGCTAGGCTTTCTAGGCTCTATAAATAGACCCTAAAGGTCGGGTTGGAAAAGGGGGGAGATTTTGGTCAACGGCGAAGCCCTGCCGCATTCTTGAACGACCTAGCACCAAGGAGGGAGGCTTTCTACATACATATAAGCCTCCGGTTCAGGGAGTAGTCAAGTTTAGAGTCTTTATATTTGATTGGTTTTGTCTTCTTTGTCATTGCATGCACTATTCCTATCATTCTCTCCCCACGTTTTTCTTCATCCTCATTACCATGCACACATCGACCTGCGTTTTTGACACCCTAGGGGTTTAAAATCTTCCAGGTATCCTCCTTTCCACTTAGTCACGTTCACTTCTTATTGTTTTGACATTTACTACACCTCTCAGTTCTAATCTAGGTTGTTTCTCTGTGTTTTCACGTTGTTTTTGCATGTCAGCAATCCCTAGCACGAGGCCCATCCCCTCTAGTCGGCTGGAGAGGGTGGAGGTTGGACCCCTTTGCGACTTCTGGCTCGGAGGTCTTGCGCGGTGCTCTACGGTCCATTCGAGAGGACGTGCGGTGACGATTGGACCGTTCATCATCTTCCTACGGTCGTGACTAAGCCGTTCAACAGCCAGGAGTCCTTCATCCCGCACCTCCTGCAGCGCCCTTAGGCGGTCTATCGTAAGACCGTGCAAGCTATAGGCGGTTCTACCTGGACCGCTCATCTTCCCAGCGCTGCAGCTAGGCGAGTGTCTCTCCCTCTTTCCAAGGCACGGCGTGTTCATCACGTCCGGCGCTTTGGTGGTGATCACGGTTTGTTATACTTCCCCTTTTCCTCCCGTCTTCATCTATTTCTCATGTCGGATATGGTAGAATAGACATCGGGAAGACCCTTGGAAGGAACGTACGGGAGGGAGAAAATATATCTACACCCTTCTTTTGTGGCGATCATGGTGGGACTCCTAGTGCCCATCGTGCTTGTGATTTGCTAACCTCTTTTTCGTTGTGTTAGTCTATTTCTAGGAGTGATTGCAGGTTGGGTGCGTTTTCTACCTTCTGGAACGTGAACGGTCCTCCCAGAGCCGTTCATCACCTGTGCGGCTGCACGTCCACCGTCCCTCCCTGTGAACAGTGCCAGTTCCCCTGCCAGCGTTCTGTCACAGACGGCCTCCCATCGACTGTCTGACCTGTCAAACTGCCTTCTCTTAGCCGTCCATATTCCTGGCACAGGTACGCTCCGGGCTGTTCTGATTGTAGGTGCACGGCTGTTGGAGATCCGTCCCAGAGAGTACACGGCTATCCACAGACCGTTCTTCATGGTACGTTCCTCATCTCTGCTGTCCCATATTTCCAGCACTCTGTGAGTCTTCCTACAGTTATTCTGCTGTTTAGTTGCTCCGTGGCTTATATGGTCCTGTACAGACCGTCTGTCCCTTAGAGCGGTCTCATACAGACCGTCCTTGTGGTGCTACAGTGCACTCGTAGTTCATTTTAGATTACCATATTCCATCATATTCATGATCTTTGGTGCCAGTTATTGATCTCCCCTTGCTCCCATATCATTGTTGCATGATTGTTTTTTATTGCTTATATATTTGGTTGATCATTGCTTGATAGTTGCTAGGCTAGATTTTGCATGCACTCCGGTGCACATAGGAGCATCCACCTCTTTCATAGTAGTTGCATTCCTACCGAGGTAGGGTTTCCTCTCGTCTCCATATTCCTTGGAGCCGATTAGGGACCTTGCTGAGGACCTCCGTAAGCCCCCGTGAGCCGTGGATTCCCACACGGACGCTGGGCAGGTTGTACCGTATCCACCCCCAGTCTAGGGTTTGCATCCGCGAGTGAGAGATCCCCGTAGGGTCACCCAGTTCCTCATTTCCCCTTCTGGTTAGGTACCTTGTGGTCGAGCAAATTCATATACTAATTAATCCGCTAAGGTCCTACAAGAGGAATTTAAAAATTGTCCTGCATCATTTGACAACTTGGTTGCTCATGTGCTTGATTCTCTTCTTATCTCTCTTCCCCATTGGATGCTTGTTTGTTTGAGGTTGCTTTAGTTAGGTTTGTTTGCCCTAGTCTTAGTTGTTTAGTGTATGTGGGGTTGTTTCTTTCCTTCAGGATCACCTCCTAGGGTCAGTTCTCATTTCCATTCATACTTCAATCCTTTGTTTGATTCATCATCTCCTATGTCGTCATACGACTTCTCACAGTCTCACGAGGATTCCCTTCCTCGTGGCCTTCTTGAGGACCCGCCTAGGGTCACCCATATGTAGGGAGGAGAGGGGACTGCCCCTCCGCTCCCGACCATTCTTGGTGAGGGTTCCCAACCCTCTCTTTCAAATCCATCCATTCAGAATCCGGCAAATCAGATTCTTAACATGATGGCCCAGCTGGACCAACCCAGCTCCATCTCATCCGGCAAGCCTTGCAGGGGGCCGATGCCCCGACTTCAGCTCCTTCTCGTGGCATGACTGCTGTTGCCACTACATCTTCTGTTGCCGGGACCACCTCTGTGGCCCCTATTGACCTTACTCCCACTCGTCCTCAAGTCCTTCGGTACTCCAGCATGGAAATGGGTCAGGCTTCCACCTCGGCCCATCAGCCACTCGATAGGGGGAAGTCTCAAATCCCCTCTGTTCCTTACCATGATCCCTATGTCACTGTTTCTCCATCGCCGCAGGCTCTTGTAGCCCCGGCAGACTTTACTCGATTGCAACCAGGGGCCGCCCAGCTGGCTCATGCGGATGTGGGCCCTTACCTGGCCCATTATCCATCTTATAGGCCGCCCCCTCAGTCAGCTTTTCCTTTGGCTATGTATCCAGGTACTGCTCCTCTTGCTCCTTCTCCTCCATCCCGGGATCGGGAAATTCTCGATAAATGGGCTGCTATGCAGCAACAAATTGACCTCCTCCACAAGCGGGTTGGCCCGCAATCTTTGGCTGATGTCCCTATTCCTAACTTCAGGGACATTCGTTTTCCTCCTCAATCCGAGCTCCCCGTGTACCGCAAATATGACGGGAATGGCAACCCGTTCATTCATGTTTGGGAGTTTCTTTACGAATCAGCACAGTTCCAGCATGACGATCGCCTCATGGCTTACTTGTTCCGCCGATCGTTGGAAGGGGTCACCCTGGAATGGTTTTATACTTTGCCTATGGAGGAAGCCGAGAATTTCAAGACAGTCAAGGAGAGATTCATCCAGAGGTTCCAAGATCGGGTCGGTCCCGAGTATTCCTTCACCGACCTGGTAGCGGAAAAGATGAAGCCAGAAGAAGACTTTGCAACCTATGCAGATCGATGGAGGCAGATATCCTCACGTGTGCCCGGGCAAATCCCAGAAGAAGAGAAAGTTAAATTGTTGATCTCCAATGCCACCCCGACATTCAGAAATATTTTGGCAATGAATGACATTTCGAATATGCACCAGTTATACAGCAGAGCTTGGTTCATACAAACCCAATTTAAAGACTCCCCTATTCATTCACTGTTCGAGGCCCAGAAACCTAAAGCCGCCAGAAAATCCCAGGGCCCCGTCACTGAGGGAGTGCAGATCAATGAGCAGGTCTAGGCTGTTCAGTTCCCCCACCAAGCCGCTCCACCTCGCTTCCCGCAGCCTCCACGTAACCCCCAGTTCACCGCTCCACAAGTTCCCCAACCCACTTTCCAGGTCCCTCAATACCCGCACCAACAACCACCACCACCCCAACAGCCCCAGCGGCCGCCACAATACAATAATGTTACTCCACCTGCCGCTTATGGACCTGCTCGACCAAGCCCAAAGAGGACCCATTACCCTCCTCTTCCTGAAACTTTGCCTGATATTTTCTCTGCTTTGATGTATACTAGTGATATTCAACTGCCTCCGGAGCGTCAGAATTGGAATCCGGACGCCGATCAGTCCCGATATTGCATATATCATCGGCAGCCCGGGCACACAATAGAGCGGTGCTATCAGTTTAGAGATCTGGTGTATGATTTACACGAGGGCCAGAGGATTGATTGGGCCCAGATGCACCAGCTGATCGAAGACATCAAGCAGAGGCAGAGCCAAGCCAGGCCGCAGTAGGCGGCGCCCCAGCAACAGCAACAACAGCAACCCCCACAGCAACAGCAACCCCAGCAGCAGCAGCAGCAACAGGACCTTGGGATCAATTAGAATCCCATGCCGATCCATCAACCCGCTCCCCAACAACAACAGCAGTCGTCGGCACCGGCCCAAGTGAACATTGTCTAGCACTCGGCCCCCAATGCTGGGTGGACCTTTGATGATGAAACCCCCGCACACCTCTTGGCCTTCCACCATAACCATTCCCCCGCACCTGCTATCCCCTCCATTCTCAGGCCCGCCGTTCTAACCACCACTCCACCCGTTATTCCCTCTGCATCACCCATCAGGCGCACCGCATTCCCCTCCACACCACCAGTCCTTTCGCCACCACCCACCATACCCTCCATCGTCACCCCTCCGCTTAACCCTTCGCCCATCTCCCCTTCACCAGGGCCCATTAGACCAACTTCCGCCATCCTCACCCCCATTTCTATGCCTTCCGTCTACCCCACCGGGCCAAGCGGGGGTCCATCTCAAGCCGTGTCGACACCACACTGCGCCCTTCGGAGCGGGCATCCCTTCCAAAGAGTTTTTCCTTCCTCTGGTGCGTCTGCACCCAACCTCCAAGTTCCCTCCCCAACAGCGGAGACAGAAGAAGTAGACCCTGTGCCAGGCATGAAGTATGACCTATTGCAGTACTTGGACCGGATGCCGGCCAAGATTTCAGTGTTGGAATTGATCAAAAGGTCGCCGCTACGGCAGGATGCTTTGAGAACTTTTCTACAGAAGGTTATGGTGAGCAAGGATGTGGCAGTAGATAGCTTGCCGACGGTGTTGGAAACAATTACAAAGGGGCCTTCTATTTCATTCTCTGAGTCAGAGCTAGCTCCCCCTGAGGCACGGCAGATGCCGCTGTGTATTACCATCTCTTTGAACAAAGTGGCTGTGGAGTCTGCCCTTGTGGATACAGGAGCATCGATAAATGTGTGTCCATTGAGTACCCTTCGTGCCTGCAACATTTCAGAGGGTATGCTTAAGCCCACGCCGACCACAATAGCAGCATATGACAACTCCAAGCGTGCTTGTCACGGGGTCGTGACCGTACAGGCCGAGCTAGGGCCTTTGGTTATGGACGTGGAATTTTATGTATTCGACATAGACCCAATGTTCAAAGCTATTCTGGGTCGTCCATGGATAAACAGCCTGAACGCCGTGCCCTCGACTTCCCACCAGTGTTTGAAATTCCCATTCCAGGGGCGGGTGGTCAAGGTGAAGAGTATTTCCACGATCCAGAATGTTGATGCGATAGCAGCCAAGATTCTTCCTACATTATGGCCGAGTAATATGCCAGTTCTGTTAGTTATGGACTTGAATTATTCATGGGCATATGCGCCACGCAAGCCCGCTACTGCACCAACAAATGTCAAGATCAAGTCCAAGATAAGAGATTCCAAAGGATGGCACATGATTCTGAAACTGGGGTATCAGCTGGGCTTGGGTCTCGGCGCACAATTACAGGGACGGACCAACCCCGTCCCTAAAGGCAGGAAGATGGGCCGCCGAGGCCTTGGCTACCGTGATTCGGCATTGTCCATTCTGGGAGACTCCGGGCCACAGACGTGGGACTATCGTCAACATTTTGTGAAAGGCCCGTTGCAGCCCGGCACTTAGAAGAAGCCGCCACCCTGCCCTGTGAGGGTTGATGATGCATGTGATGATGCTAACCCACCACCGCCGCTGAAGGGGTTGGTGGGTGATGTTGAAGGTTTTGTTGGTTGTTTTGAAAAGTTGTTCAGTGAAAGAGAAGGCCGTCCGAAGAAGAAGGAGACGCAGCTGCTGAAGCGTCCTCCAATGCAACTGGTCCGCCAGGGGCCACGGGAAGTGGGGAGCTCTATCACTACCTATTCTCTGTCCCAATCCCGTCTTGCCTCTTGGTTTCAACAATTGGGGTTTGTCCCCCGTTCCCCTCCAATCCTGGTCGACCCGTACTTCATGGAGAGACCGTCAGAAATTCTATTTGTTCTATGTGCTTGCGGGCACTGCCCGCCTATTGATCTGTCAACCTTATTTACTCCTCCTCCCCCCGATGCTCAACTCCACGAGATGTGGTTTCGATCTTCTGATCCCTTCTTTGATTGCATATTCCCCGAGTTGTTCCCCATGCAGCTACCTCCTCCTCCGTCTTCTTCCTCCTCTTGTTGCGTGCTCTCCCCCAGCCTCCAAAAAAAATGCGAATTTCAAAACGGAGGTTTCAATGGAAGATTACGCTGTGTTCGCTCAGATTCCCAGGGCACGAGACCCTTGTTCCTTTTCAGTAGATTTCCTATCTCCTAGGTTAGCTGTATAGTGTGCAGAGTCTCCTAGGTTAGTAGAGTCAGTAAGGGTAAAGTCTAGTTCGAGTCTAGTCAGCCCATCCACATCCGCGGTGCACCCCGTGATGCATCATCCCAAGTCCATCCCTGATAGGTTTCTACAAGATTTGGCCGAGAGGTGCCATGCCCTCCTTAGGTGCCCAGAGTTTGTGGAGACCGCGATTGTTTTGGAAGAAGATAAGGAATTGGATGGGGAATGGAGCAGTGACGGATTGGGGGTATATGAAATTGTAAACGAGAAGGACCCAGCTGACGATGAGGAAAGCAAGGTGGACAACGCTGCCGATCTGTACCCGTAAGGTTTGAAAAGGTTTGATGAACCATCCTCGGTAGTGGATGAACCCACTAAGGAAATTAATCTTGGAACCGAAGAGGACCCCAGGCCCATACTTATTTCTGCTAATCTCCCTCCTCAAGTTGAAGAGGAGCTCATCAAGGTTTTGAGGGAGTATAGCGATTCTTTTACCTTGTCCTACGGGGACATGCCGGGTCTTGACCCCACATTGGTTGAACATTGATTCTTAAACCAGGGGCAACACCCGTTAAGCAGAAAGCGAGAAGATTCCACCCACAGATGGCCTTGAGAATTAAGGAAGAAGTCGACAAATTACATAAGGCCCGGTTTATTGGAGTTGTTTTATATCCACAATGGGTGGCAAACATAGTCCTAGTAATGAAAAAGGATGGCAAAATTCGGATTTGTATCGATTTCAGGGACTTAAATAAGGCATGTCCGAAAGACGATTTCCCGCTTCCGCACATTGATGTATTGGTTGATAATACCGCTGGATATGAAGCCCTCTCGTTTATGGCTGGTTATTCTGGGTATAACCAAATCTGTCTGGCTCCTGAGGATCAAAAGAAGACCTCGTTCACTACGCCCTGGGGCACATATTGCTATGTGGTTATGCCATTTGGATTGAAGAATGCAGGTGCTACTTATCAAAGGGCAATGATGGCTATCTTCCATGACATGATGCATGTCTACTTAGAAGCTTACGTGGATGATATTTTGGTAAAGTTGAGGTCTCACGAAGAACACCCCGCCATTCTAGCCAAAGTGTTACAAAGGGCTAGGGAATATAAGTTGAAGATGAATCCAAAGAAATGCGTGTTTGGAGTTGCATCAGGGAAGTTACTTGGGTTTATAGTTAGTAAACGGGGGATTCAGATCGATCCGAACAAAGCAAAGGCCGTTATGGAGATGCCGCCACCTAAGAACATCACAGAACTCCGAGGTTTGATTGGGCGTTTACAATTCATTAGGAGATTCATATCTCAACACTCGCAGAGATGCCGTCCATTCTATGAATTGTTAAAGGCGGGGGCAAAATTTGAATGGAACGAACAATGCCAAAAGGCATAAGAGGAGCTTAAGATTTATCTTTCTAATCCCCCGGTTCTGCAACCACCCGTCCCTGGGAAACCCCTGATCCTATACATTCTGTGATTGAGGACTCCCTAGGAGTTGTTCTGGCTCAGGTAGATGATGAAGGAAGGGAAAGGGCAGCATACTACCTTTCGAGGTTGTTTAATCCCACTGAATCCAAGTATACTGCCATGGAGAAGACCTATGCAGCGCTAGTGTGGGTAGCTCATAAGCTCAAACACTATTTTCTTGCCCACGAGGTTAGGCTAATCTCTAGAATGGACCCCATTCGTTATCTTTTGGAAAAACCTATCCTCTCTAGCCGATTAGCTCGCTGGCAGAGCTTTCTTTCCCAATTCGACATCACCTTCGTCGTCCAGAAAGCGATCAAGGGATACGCCATTGCCGAGCATCTCGCTCATTCTCCCATCCCTCGCACTGATTCAATCCAAGACGAGTTCCCCGATGAACACTTGGCAGTAATCACTCATCTTCTTTTTTGGTCTCTCCATTTTGATGGTGCTCTCAATTCCCAGGGTAGTGGAGTCAGCGTCGTTCTCCTTACTCCGGAAGGGGTAACCATCCCGATCGCCTATCAACTCTCATTTCCTGTCACAAAAAATATAGCCGAGTATGAAGCTCTCCTTGCCGGTCTGAAGCACGCCTACCTCTTGGGCGCGCAATACCTTAACATCATAGGAGACTCTCAGTTGGTGATGCATCAAGTTCTGTCAACTTACCGCACCCGTGACCCTAAGCTTAAGCCCTATCAAGATCTGGTCACGCTCTTGGCTAGGCAATTTCGAAAGCTTATCTATATTCACACTCCTCGTTCTTAGAACATTCTGGCTGATGCCCTTGCATCATTAGCTTCTTCTCTTTCATTTCCCCTCAGTCGTGCCACTGAGACCATTGTGGTCCAGCGGTTAGACGCTTCCTCTCTTCAGGATCCCTGGTTTGACAACCTTAGGAAATCTGTAGAAAGGAAGGCAGAAAGGGAGGAGGTGAAAGAAGTTTCGTTAACTGAGCTTGAGGAAATCATAGAAGAAGAAGAATTGCCGTGGTATTATGAGATTGAGCAGTACTGTAGGGATGGTTCATTCCCGGAGACGGCAAATGCCGAGCAGCGAAAAGCTATTAGAAGGGTCGCCGCAAGATACACGATTGTTGCTGGAGAATTGTATAGGCGCGCTCTCAATGGAGTTCTAATGAGGTGTCTAGATGACGATGAGGCTTGGAAGGTAGTGGAAGCAGCTCACTCCAGTGAGTGTGGAGGGCACGTTAATGGGCAGGCGTTGGCAAAGAAGATTCTTAGGTAGGGCTATTACTGGCCAACCCTAGAAGAAGATTGTTCCACCTATGTCCGTAGGTGTCTTCAGTGCCAGCTCCATGCTGACAAGATCTTTGCTCCTGCTTCTTCTCCCCATCCTCTCTCTGCTCCTTGGCCATTCTCCATGTGGGCCTTTGATATCATCAGACCTCTCGATGACCCGAATTCCGCAGTCAAGCAAAAGTCTTTCATCCTGACAGCTACGGAGTACTTCACCAAGTGGACAGAAGCTGAAGCCTATGCAGAAATCAAAGCCACCACAGTATGTCGCTTCATCCTGAAGAATAGCATCTCGCGGTTTGGAGTGCCAAGTGATATCGTCACCGACAACGGGCCTCAATTCATTTCTCAAGAACTCCGAGACCTCTGTAAGAAGTTTAATATATCATTGCATCATTCATCACCATACTACCCCCAAGGTAATGGCCAGGCTGAGGCCATGAACAAAACCCTCCTTAAAATCATCAAGAAAACGTGTGAATCACACAAATTTGCTGACTGGACCGATAAACTAGTAGAAGCTCTATGGGCATATCGTACCTCCGTCCGTACTCCCACAGGGCAGACTCCTTTTGCTCTCACCTATGGGATGGAGGCGGTACTCCCGTACGAGATCCTGATCCCTTCCCTAATGGTGCAACTGGATAGAGAACTTAATCTCGACGAGCGTCGAGAGGCGTTGCTAGTCCAACTGGAACTCTTAGACGAGAAGAGGCTTAACGCGGCCAATCATGTTTCGGTTTATCAAAACGTGTCTCGCAGTATTTTCCAAAGAAGGTTATCGAACGAAAATTCCTAGTGGGTAATATGGTTTTGAAGCACAAATTTATCAGGTCAGCAGGTCCCAGGTCTATGTTGCAACCCAACTAGGAAGGGCCGTTTGTAATTAAGGAAGTCTATCCGAGTAACGCGTATCGTTTAATCAACGCAGAGGGCGAAGAATTACCAAATCCGTGGAATGGGTTATATTTAAAACGCTTTTATCCATAGAGTCAAACCAGCAATGACTTGGTGGCGGGGTGCGCCTTCACTTGATCAAGAAAGGAAATCCCCGGTTCAACATCTCATACACTACACGACCACCTGTGGTTCGGTTTTCTTCTTTCGCGCAACAACGTTTCACCTTTGGCCATGCTTCAGGAAGGGTGAAAGTCCTTATGTTTCCTTCTCTCTCGGCTGAAAATAGGGGCAAAAGGTGAATAAGGGGGTGAGAACCAATCTAGACCCCCAATAAAAGAGGTCTCAAATAGGGGCAGAAAGGAATGAGAAAGAAAAGAAAGAAGGGAATGAAAAAAGGGGCAAAAATCAAGGCTAAAAGCTCACCCAAGGCTCGCAGCGCTCAAAAAGTTTGAAAGTCCCCAAAATAACAAAACTAGGCACGATAAGAGTGGCAGTACGGTTTCCCCGCGGGACGTTATGAGCCCGATCGTATGCGTGCCTAGAGCAGAAATAGGTTCGAGAATGGACATAAAGTCCCGACGCAACAGACCAAATTCTTTGAAAAAGGGGTGTCGCGAGAAGAACTCAAGCCCAAAAAATCTTTATACCTGTCGCCAGCTTCTCTATTAAAATCTGTTTTATTTTCCAAGGAATGGATCCTACCCCGAGTATGGCCTCGGTAAAGGCACCGTTAAAGCGAAGTTAGCACCGGCCGTAGTCGGTCCTTTATTTTACACATTGAGCCCGGGAGGCCCCTGGTGAGATGGGAGGTTCCTTGTCATCAGGTCTGAGTTGGTTTCAAAATCCGTAAAAAAAATCAAATATGTCAAAATCAAAAAAAAATAAATATCAAATATGTCAAAATCCAAAAAAATCAAATATTTCAAATTCAAAAAAAATCAAATATTTCAAAATCCTAGAAAATCAAATATTTCAAAATCCAAGAAAAAAATCAAATATTTTGAAATCCAAACAAAAATCAGATATTTTCAAAACTTCAAAAAAAAAGAGATTTTCTTCATTTGCATTCATAGCATCCATTGCATTCATTTGACATTTGTTATTCACCTATTTAATAAGGCTTACCCCCTTGACCAAAAATCGAGCACTGGTCATTACCTAACTTGTTGTAGGCAAGGGGTTAAGCCTAAAACAGATTTAATATATTTTCTGCATTTATGTGTGTACAGGGGCAGGTTGAAGCTGAAGAGTGCAGTTGGCTCGTGACCACGTGAATGCTAAACTCTTATCCCAACCTATGCAATCACATCATAGCCCAAACAGAGCTCAAACTCAATCCAATCATCAATTCTATTCATTTCATTTATCAAGCTTTCTAAATACAAGTCATATTCAACATCATCATGAAGCAAAAGGAAATCACTCAGTCCTCCGCTGGGCATCCCCACGGGGACGTATCTCTCTCAACTCTCTAAGGTAGGCCTGGCACGTCACCAGGATCTCTGCAACCTCTGCTGGTAGGGTAAGCACCCTGCTCACCTCCCACATGATCAGGGTGATGGGACCGATGCGATGGATACAGAGGGGGGTGAATGTATCCCTCTTAAAAATTGCCCAAATCAAACCCTGTAGCTAGACACAGTTGCGGAATAAAAATAATTGAGCTCTTCAAGACGAGATTCCAAGACACACTTGATCAACCAGTTGGACTGCAACAATGCATCCACCTGAGCAAGTCTAAGCCGAGACAGAATCAAATTGAAACAGTGTGTGCCATGAAGCATTCAACCAGATGACTCATTTGAGGCGATCCTAGCCATGCATCTAACGCCAATCAGATACAAGAACAAACCACGAAGACAATGAATTTTTAGGTGGTTCGGTCCATAGACCTACGTCCACCCCTCACTCCAAATCGGAGTGAGGCTTCCACTAGCAACAGCTATAACCGCAGACTCAGTCTGCAAATAAATGCTGCCTACCAGCTTGACCAGGGGAACAACCTCCCCTCTTCCTCCAGACCGGAGGGAAACCACTAGTGACTACCCGTCACTAGCAACCAGAGACCGAAATCTCTCTTCCTCCACCCAGGAGGAAACCACAAGTGACACCCAGCCACTTGCAACCAGAGACCGAAGTCTCTCTTCCTCCACCCAGGAGGGAACCCACAAGTGACACCTAGCCACTTGCAACCGGAGACACAAAGTCTCCCTTCTCCTGAGTCCACAGGAGGAACCCGACCTCAAACCAGAGAATCGGAAGAACAACGGTGAATAGATAAAAGGAAAAACAAGAAATAATAAAAATCACAGCGACTGAAAGCTGAAAAAATGAAATGCACAATGTAGCTCTCGCAAGAGCAAATCTGGTTTGGATCTGATCCAAATACCAGAAGAACAAATCTTCAATGAAGGCTTCAGTTCTCTCCTCGAGCTCTCTATCTTTCTCTTTCTTTCTTCCTCTTCTTTCTTCTTCTCTCTGCTTCTCTTTTTCTTTCTCTCACTGTCTACTCTTCTCTTTCTCTTTCTCTCGTTCTTCTTGACACCTGATCGTGCAGGCTCTCTCTATCTCTCTTTCTCTTTTTCTTTTTCTTCTTCTGCTACTCTCTGCCTCTCTTCTTCTGCTTCAATCATGATCAGTCCTCTTCTGAGGAAGAAGCTCCATATTTATAGCAGCAGCAGCTAGGGTGTGTGCAGGGCATGTGCCCTCTTTGTCCATTGATAACTTCGGATCACGTGCCAGGTGCCAACCTCAGATCACGTGCCCAATCATATCATTTTTTCTTCTCGAAGGATATACCTGTCAAACATTCATAAGAGGATATTAGAGAGATGTACAGAGTTGGTTCAAGAATGTATAGACTGACTGAGATGATGCATGAACAATCGACGATGCACATACTTGCCATCAACAAGTGTATGGACTAAGCGTGCATACGACAACGATGTACAGACTTGCTAGGTAACTCAAGACCGCCGTGTGCAGACTTAGTATGAAAGATGCATATGCAACAGAATGTATAGACTTTGAATATGAATCCTTGGACATGCCTGCAACGAGTGTGCAGACTCTGCGTGTACTGTGCAAACGATGCACAGATATGCCACTGAGGGATGTGCAGAGGTTGAATGAGTGACATGCAGTTTGCAACAGGAAAGTATGCACAACGAATATGGATGCACTGACATGCCCTTGACGAATGTATACACTTGAGTGCGTGCATGCTATGCTATAAGGCAATGTATAGACTTGAGATGAATGAAGAACACGGGCTGTACATACTTGATAGCATGCATTGATGTACAGACTTGAGATCAAGGGATGCACTGGCTGTACAGACTTTGTGCGTGTGCTAAAGCAGTGAACGTAGGTAAAGATAGGAATATATAGACTTGCGTTCATGCAGCAATGTATAGACTTGAACGCGTGCATGCTATGTGATGTACAGACTTTGCCACGCCTACACCAAGACGATGTACATACTTTGCTCTTGCGAACACAGGCTGTACAGACTTTGCATGATGCATGCACAAAGACGCTAAGTGAGACGCTAAGTGAGACGGATCTTTGTACAGACTTTGTGTATTAGCGTTAGGCAACTGAATGCACTGACTTCCTCATGACTGTATAGACTATGCATGCGTGCTACATCAATGTATAGAGACGCTGAGTGAGATGGATCTTTGTACAGACTTTGTGTATTAGCGTGAGGCAACAGAATGCACTGACTTGCTCATGACTGTATAGACTCTACGTGGATGACCAGACAATGTAGAGACTTGCACATATGCATGAACAAGTTGCGATGTACAAACTTGTCGTGCATGAAGCAAAAGGGTTGCATGGACTTTGTGGAATATACTGCACTGATAGCCTGCACTGACTTTGTAGAATGCAGTTGTGCACGGACTATATGCTCCAGACAATCGTGCACCAATGCTCCAGACAATCGTGCACCAACTATATGCAATGCTATATGAACTGTATGCTTGCACTATTGCAAGATAACACATTCATATGCCCAAAGCAGAACTATCATTCAGACACAGATGTTCATGATATGCAATGCTGACTCATAGTGTTTGCTATCATCAAAATCACAGGGGCACAACAATCTCCCCCTTTTTGATGATGGCAACACTTATGAGTCACACTGACTCATGTGACTCATGACAAAACTGCTTATGAGCCACACTGACTCATGTGACTCATGACAAAACAGACTCATGTCAAACTATTCTCTCCCTTTGAGTTCATCAAAAAGAAGATAGTTTGAGATGAGAAATACAAACATACATGACATGAATAAATGAAATACTCCTCCTTTGACTAAGTCATTTAGACATGAAAAACACAGAGGCAGTTAAACAATGAAGCACAAATCAAGTCTATGTTGCAGATGTATGCTCTCCTATACCAGCCAGATAAGATCATGCACAACATGTGACCCTACTCCCCCTGAGAGACTGAGGTGAGAAGAAATAAGAATAGGGTATGGTGAAGGATAGCCAAGAAGTGACAAGCAGGTTAATCTCCCCCTTAAAGCCAGAATCATGCTGATGTGACAATTTCCCTGTGTGACAAAGCAGAGGAGTTGGAGTGGAAGATGTGATAAGCATCTATCAGCAAAAACACATGGGCACTCAAGGATTACCACAATATGTAAGCACAATGAATAAATGAAGAAGTAAGATTTTCGTTAGCACACCAAATTCATAAATCTTGATAACCGAAATTCAAACTCTTCAATTATAATAGATTATGAATGAGTTGAAACTTACTTTCATGATTTAAGAGTGATGTATTCAAAGTTTATCAAGAAAAGTCAAAACTCATATCTGAAACACCTTTTAATAGAAATGAACCAAAAACTCATCTGATATTTATGTTTAACCTCCTTCTATCTTACTCATTTAAATTCAATGACTCCTATGGAAGTTACACAAGATAATATTCAGATTAAACAGAGATAAATGTGTCTGAACTTATCTTTAGTTTTTCAGACTTTTCTATTGATCAGCACTTATTTTTCCTGAGCAAGTTTGGTTCAGTCAACACCTTTTTACGTGAGGCACAAGACGTCTTAGGTGAAGTGACCCAGTTACTGAGTGTGACAACCATATTACCTCTCAAGGAGAACAGAGTTAGCAATGTGGAGTGTCTTTTTACATGAGGAGACACCTTGATCAGAGGCCAGAATCCCCAGTTACTCAACACAACCATGCCATTGCTCTGCCAGATTTTCAATCATTTTTATAAGAGAGGTAACTATGGCACTTCATGACATGGGGTTACTCTATTTCTTTGATAGAGACCCCAGTTTCTTTGTGACCAAAGTCATTGCTCTTATTTTAAAGTTTTAAATGTTTTCAGATTTTTCAAACAATGCTCAGTACACTGAAATGTTTAAGAACAATACTTTCTACATGTATCTTAACCAAAGATAGCCATGTCTTTTAAAATTTCAGATTTCAGAAGATTTTGCATGAAGTTCATGAGACAATTGATTAAGATTTATTAAGCATGATGATTCAGATATTTTCAAGATTTCTAAATCTAGACTTAAGAAATACATTAGACTTAAATCAATTTGATTTATCAAAACATTCTTAAGCCAGTATAATAGAAGATTCTTCTTTTCATAATATGGCTGATTTATGATTAGGGTGCACTGACTAAAATCTTTCCTCATTAAGATGAATCAACATTGACATTGCAGCAAATCAGTGGAGTCAACAAAGCATTTTTATTGAGAGAATAGCAGAAAGCAATCATGATGAGACAAGGGGTGAACATTAGAACAGTGCAGTTTAGAAATCAATAGCTGAGTCTGGAGTACATACAGAACAGCTACACAAGTGGAGACAGCAGTGAATTCAAGTGAACCACACATTTGTCAAGAGAATGGATCTGATTGCTAGACAGAAGGAGTTCAAGAGGTGAAGAAGTGATCAAACAGGAATGCTCCCCCTGTCTAGATGCAATGGAATATCCTTTTAGGATTTTCAAATTTTATGACATGCACTACTCTTCAAATGCAACATTAGTCAAACTCCCCCTGATAAAGTGCATGATATGCAATTAAGGCACTGCACATGATTTTAAAATTTATGCTCAAAGAGAATTCATGCTTGTTCAATTAGAGAGAGAAACTACCAAATGAAACAATGTTCATTTCAAATTTTCAGAAGATTTCAATTAAACACAAATCAGATTAACAAGATGCTCAGCCATCTCAAACAAGTAATTTTCAGATGATAGAAATTGAACAGTGTTCAGAACTGACCTGAAGAGTAGAATCCTGGGGTTTTCCTTTTTGAGTGCCTTGGTTTATTAACCCCCTTTATTCCATTCCAAGGCACACTTGCGACACAAAGTTTATTTTGCAGAAACAGGTACCCAAGAGGTCTTGGGTCCTGTATTAACAGTGACATTCCTAGCAGATTTTCTCAACAAATTTTTAGCTTGTTTATCATCATAACACATGATATGACAATTATGCATAGAATGCCCTTCCTGCCCACAATAATGACATGATGTAACAGCCTTTGAGTTCTTTTTGTGAACAGGATTATAATCATGGAATCTATGTGGATAAATATGGAAATTTCTATTACTTGCATGAAATTTTGGTTTACCATTACCTGCCCACCAGCATTCCGAAGCTCGGTGGCCAAGTTTTCCACATTCAAAACATGCAGGAATCTTTTCTTTAGAAACAGATTTATTCCTACCAAAATCATTTCTATTTGCAGGGAATTTGACAATTTCAGAATAAAATTTCTTTCCCTGAACATTTTGATACACAGGGGTTTTAGCAGATTTGTGACGATTGTTACTCCCCTGTGCATGCCAGCATTGTGCAACAATGTGGCCCAATTTGCCACAACAAAAGTATTGAAGTTTCCTTTTAGGAATTGCATGATTTTTAGCATGGATATGTTTATCATGCATTCCCACAGCATACATGTCATCTATTTTCATTAACTTACATTCATGCATGAGATGACCCATTTTATAACAGTAAAAGCATTGAAGCCTTTTAGTTTGAACAGAAGAGGGTTTCTTCATATTAGAATTCCTAGTATGAATTCTATCATATTTCAATTCATCCTTCTTCATGATAAAATAATCAACCATCTCATGGCCAAACTTTCCAGAGTAAAAGCATTCAACATTTTTGACAATAGATTTGTTGGCCTGAGCTTTCTTAGCATGCTGATTGTTATCATTCTTTTTCAATATTTTCCTTTTCTGTTTTATTTTCTTATTTTCTTGAGCAGCAGCTTGTTTAGGGGATGAGGTGGAAGTGATAGCTATGTCTGAGCTACGCACAAAAGTTGTATAAAGTTTCTTCCTCATTCCCTACTTAACTTGAAGATTACTGCCTTTCTTCACGCAGTTATCTATGGATGCAACTTTCTGCTTCTCTTGATTAGCATAATCAGACAGAGACTTATTCAAATCTAAATCTCATTCCTAAGAGAAGAGATGAGCAGTTCAGAGGTTGTTACTTTTTCATTAAGCATGGTATTCATAGTTTTGTAGCTGTCTATCTCTTCCATTAATGTACTCACTCTCTCACATTCATTTTCAAATGAACTCTTCCCTTTTTCAAGCATTAAAAGCCTCTCAGAAATAGTAGAATTCAGCAGCTTCAATTCTTCATTTTCTTGTTTTAATTTTTCATTCTGAACTCGCTCATTTAGTGAGATTTGATCACCATTAATTAAGCTCAATTTTTCTTCCAGTTCAGAGATCTTAACTGTGAGTTTTTGATTTTTATTTTCCAGTTTTTGACAGTTTTCACAAGGAGCATTTGAATTAATCTGATCACACTTCTTTTTCAACTTTTTATTTTCAGATTTTAATTTCCTACATCTATCAGTAAGTTCTTCATTTATATTCCATAAATCATCAATCAAAATCTCTTCGGATCCAGAGCTTACCATGGATGACGTTTCCTCCTGTTGATCAGAGTTGTGATCACCCCGGTTGGCCATCAAGCATTGATTCTCTTGCTCCCCATTTGTAGTAGTTATTCTATCCAATATTTCCTTTCCAGAAGCGCACTTGAGAACAAAAGAAAATCTGTCAGTATTAACTGTATCTTGCAAAATATTAAGAACTGTGACGTTATCACGGTTCTTTAATCTGTCCTCTCTAGACCACTTGGTCTCATCGTGAGGTAATTGGTGTGGGCCTATTGAAGCTAAATTCCATAGATTAGGGTCAATGGAATTCATATAGACAAAAAGGTCGCCTAACCACTTACTGAAGTTAGAACCATCAAATACAAGAGGACGAGCCATTAAAATAGATAGCAAACAGGTTCAACTAACAAGACAATCGATAGGAAGTGCACCAAAAGTGAGATAGCACCGAATACAACAAGATCGGATCTGCAGGTCGTTGAACTCTCTATGCAGACACCTGCTCTGATACCAATTGATGGGACCGGTGCGATGGATACAGAGGGGGGTGAATGTATCCCTCTTAAAAATTGCCCAAATCAAACCCTGTAGCTAGACACAGTTGCGGAATAAAAACAATTGAGCTCTTCAAGATGAGATTCCAAGACACACTTGATCAACCAGTTGGACTGCAACAATGCAGCCACCTGAGCAAGTTTAAGCCGAGACAGAATCAAATTGAAATAGTGTGTGCCATGAAGCATTCAACCAGATGACTCATTTGAGGCGTGTTGTGCCCTTGTGGTTTTGATGATTGGCTTTGATGTGAGTTAATCATTTGATGATTGGTTTTTGTTGTGAGTTAATCATTGTGAGTCATCTTGCTGTATGAGTCATCTTCATATGTTCACTCAGTCTGCTGTTCTGTTAGTTTATCAGGTTTAAAATCATTGCATATTTGATGTTCAGCCATGTTATCTGCTGCATGAAGCATTCATATACACTTACATAAGTTTGCACATCAGCATCACGCAGCAAGTATGTACATCACCTTCAGTAGGCATGTCAAGTCCACACATTGCATAGCATGCATCGTTCTTCAACTGAAGTCTATACATCAGCTTGCATGAATTCAAAGTGTGTACATTGAATAGCATGCATTTCATGAAGTCTGCACATCCTGTGTCTCTGTTAAGCTTTAAAGCCTGCACATGGCTCACCGTCTCATGCATAATCTGGACAGTTGTGGGTCAACGCCCCC
The DNA here is from genome assembly GCA_022559845.1 of Amorphophallus konjac. Taxonomy (NCBI): domain Eukaryota; kingdom Viridiplantae; phylum Streptophyta; class Magnoliopsida; order Alismatales; family Araceae; genus Amorphophallus; species Amorphophallus konjac. Next base: position 247,275,472 of record CM040128.1, on the reverse strand, counting down.
TTCTGATGGGTCGATGCCCCCTGTGTTTTCCAAGTCCATACATTAATCTTCATATTCAAAGTCTGTACATTGGTCTTCACCTGAAGTCCATACATGGGTCTTCATATTCAAAGCATGTACAGCCATTCCTTAAAGATCAAGTCTATACAACGGCACTGTAGCTTGCTCAACTGAAGTCTATACATCCTTCAAGGGGCCAAGTCTGCACATCGCCTCATTTCTTCAGAATCTATTCATCCACAGTGTAACCCCAAGTCCGTACATCGCTTGCATCTTCAAAGTCCATACAAAGTCTTCTGTTGCATCTGAAGTCTATACATCCTTCATTGGCTTAGTCTATACATTGGCGTACTGTTCTGGCATCAGTCATCTTCCAAGTCTATACATCACCTTCTGCAAGCATTCTTCAAGTATGTACAGCCTGAGCATTGCTTCATAACAAGTCTAGACATCCTGGTTGCGTTCTAAGTCTACACATCCTGCTAGATCGCACTTCAAAGTCTGTACACTGCGCAGCACTGTACAAGTCCATACACTGGCTGCACTGCACAAGTATATACATTGGCTTGGGCATCCAAGTCTAGACATTGATTCTCTATTCATGCCTTGATTTCAAGTCTGTACAGCGAGCGGCGCTCATCAAAGTCTGTACATTGCTTGGCGCTCACCAAGTCTGTACATCGCTTCAAGCGTTCCAATGTCTAATACAAGGCCTGCTTCATTAAGTCTAGACATAGCACTATAGCTTCCCTAGTTGAAGTCTATACATTGCTGATCGAACGTAAGTCTATACATTCCAACCTTTTCCTACGTTCGCTGCTTTAGCTACACCCTAAGTCTACACACTGGCAAAGTGTATACATCGCTCAAACAAGTCTGTATAGCCAACGCCTTCATTGATTCCAAGTTTGTACATTGGTCCACAGGCTTCCCAAGTCTGTACATTGGTTCAAGTTTACCAAGTCTATACATTGCTTCAATATTCTCAAACTCTGTACAGCCTGCCTTATCGTTCAGAGTCTCTACATCATTCCTCAAAGGCCAAGTGTATACATTGTCCATGTGTTCAAATGTCTCAAGTCTATACATTGGATAGGCTCGTTCATGCTTCGTTCATCTCAAGTCTGTACACTGCCTTTCACATGCACTCATTAATCAAGTCTGTACAGTCCCTTGGTTGCAAGACTATACACTCGACTGCCTTGCTTTGCTTAAAGTCTGTACAGCCCTTCCCTCAGCAAGTCTATACACTGGAGTCGTCAGTTGCAGGGACAGCATGTCTGTACATTGGATTCTCATGCATGTTAATAGCAAGTCTATACACTACATTCATGCATTGTTCTTCACAATAAAGTCTGTACACTACGTTCTCTTGCACGCAATCAAAGTGGGTACAGCCTGTGCTCGCATTGGTAAGTCTATACATGCTTGGCTGTTCATCGTCTGCTACATGCCACTTCAAGTCTGTACATCCATTTGTGCAGTGTGCATTGATCAAGCCAAAGTCTGTACATCGATATGTTGCTTTGATGCCATTGCATAGTCTATACATTGTTGAGCTTAACACACATATCTTCATAGTCTATACATTGCATCATTGTGCATGCATTGCATTCATTGAAGTCTATACACTGCATACAGTTATGCTTCACAAGTCTACACATTGCTGTTCTTCACAGCAAGTATATACACTCTCTCACGTTGTACACACTTGCCTAATTGACATCTCAAAGTCTATACACTCGATGGCTTTATACATTTCACAGAAGTCCACACATTCCCCCTGTTGTGCTAATGCATTATTCAGCTAGTCTATACACTGAGGTCACATGAAGACTCACAAGTCTATACACTCCCTCAGTGTACACACTTACTCATTTGCTGTTCTAAAGTATATACACTCGCTGTTATAAACCTGAACTAACTAATTCATTTCATTTCGTTTTTCTCTGTCTGCAGATGACTCAGGTTAATGACTGGGTGCGATAATCGAGGATGATTCCTGGCACGTGATCTGAGGTGCTCTCTGGGCGGGAACCTGAAGGACACATGCCCTAGCACCTGCTGAAGCTGATATAAATAGAAGCCTTCGTCCACTGAATAGAAATAACAAGAATAGAAGAGGGGCTGATCGAGACTGTGAGAAGAGAAGCAGAAGAAGAAGAAAGAAGAAGAAGAAGAGTGAAGATAGAGAGTGAGAGCAGCAGAAGAAAAAGAGAAAGAGAGAGCTTGTAAGGATTGAAAGAAAAGAGAAAGACAGTGAGAGTGAAAAGGAGAGCAGAGAAGAGAAAGATTGCGTGAGCTGAGAAGAAGAAAGAAGAGGAAGAAAGGAAGAGAGGAGAGAGTTCTATTGAAGATCTGTTCAGTCTGTTCGTGGATCAAATCCAGAACGACTATGCTCATTGAGAGCTATATTTCTTGTGTTTCATTTCCAGCTTTTGTCTCTGTGCTTTTTATGTTTTCTTATTTTTCCTTTTGTTACTCAGGCTACTGTTGTTCTTTCGATTCTCAGTAGTGAGGTCGGGTTCCTCCTGTGGACTTAGGAGAAGGGAGATCTGATCTCCGATTCTGGACTTGTGGGTTGCAAGTCCAGGGGTCCCTCATGGTCTGGAGGAAGAGAGGTCTGCGACCTCTGGTTTGCTGGTGACGGGGAGTCACTAGTGTGTTCCCTCCTGGTCTGGAGGAAGAGAGACTGTGTGTCTCTGGTTTCCAAGTGGCTGGGAGTCACTTGGGGTGTCCCTCCAGTTGGGAGGAAGAGGGGAGGTTGTTCCCCTGGTCAAGCTGTGTGGCAGCAACTTGTTTGCAGACTGAGTCTGCTTTCTAGCTTGTGCTAGTGGAAGCCTCACTCCGGTTGGGAGTGAGGGGTGGACGTAGGTCTTGGTGACCGAACCACCTAAAAAAATTCTTGAGCAGTGGTTTGTCTGTGTGTTTGCTTCAGCTAGATGATTGCTTAGGCGCGCTCCATGTGTTTGCTCATTAGTTTAATTGAATTAGTTTTATTCTGTGATTGCGTCTAGCATCTGTGTTTTAATTTGAGCATTATTTCTGAAGGGGATACCTTCACCCCCCTCTGTATCCGGGCATAGCACCCTATCAATTGGTATCTGTTGGGTTCGGTGCTATGTATTCAGAGGGGGGGGTGAATGAATATGACCTTTAAAAACTTTCGCTCAATTAAAATCTAATGCTCACTAGACAGATTTAGACAAATGAAACAAGCTGATCAAATATTCTATTCAACTAGTAAGCGAACACTTGGAGCGCCCCTATGCAAACATCTAGCGGAAGCAAAGATAGATAAATCAAACCACAATGCAATAGGAGTTTTTAGGTGGTTCGGTCCTCCAGACCTACGTCCACCCCACACTCAAAACCCGAATGTGGCTTACTGCTGCGAAACACAGCTTGCGTCCGCTGGGCATCACAGCTTGCCTACAACCGCTGGGCCTCACAGCTTGCCATCCCGCTGAGCATCACAGCTTGCTGTCCAGAGGAGTCCACCTCTGCAACGCTGAGCATCACAGCTTGCTGACTAGTGGAATCCACCACTACAACCGCTGACTAACAGCTTGAAGAAAGGTATAAGAAGAAAACAAAAGATGGAACAAAACAGCAACGGAAAGCTGTAAATGAAGAACAAGAAGTATAGCTCTCGAAGGAGCAGTTCTGGCTTGGATTTGATCCAAATGCCAGATAACCACAATCTCTCTCTCTCTCTCTCTCTTAGCTCGAGCACTCTATATCTCTCTTTCTCTTATTTCTCTTCTTTCTCTTCTGCTCTTCTTCTTCTCTTTTGCTGGAACGAGGGGCTCTCTGCTCCTGCTCTTCTAGTTCAACTCACCCAGCTTCGATCTACCTTCTCTTGATGAAGAAGACTTGTATATATAGCAGCAGCAGCAACAACTAGGGCGTGTGTTCGCCACATTTCCCGCCCAAGACTTTTGGCCACGTGTCGTCTTCCTGTCAGCCCTTCCAGCCTCGGATCACGTGCCCTTAATTGGCCTCCACGAGCAGAGCACCTGTCAGACAGACGAGAACACTTATCAGGTTAAGTATAAACCTTGTACAGACTTTAAGGAAGCAATGCATTGTATAGACTTGCTGTGAAGAACAGCAATGTGTAGACTTGTGAAGCGCAACTGCATGCAATGTATAGAGTTCAATGTAAAGACTTGATGTTATGCAGCCTGGGCAATGTATAGACTTGGCCCAACTAAGAACCAGTCGATGTATAGACTTGGCTGAAGCCAACGCTAAAGCAATGTTCAGACTTTGTTCAACAGCAATGTACAGACTTTATTCAATGTATGGTCTTAGTGTGTGCGAGCATGCTAACATTCAATGTGTAGGTTTGGATGAGAACAATGCATGAACACAGTGTATAGACTTAGAAGTCTAAAGGGGAGTCGACTCATCTAATCAGGGGGTCAACGCATTGATTCATGAATGAAATATACTTCCAATGTGTAGACTTCGTGAGAATGCAGCAGCCAGTGTATAGACTTCATGCAATGCAATGCAGATGAACGTATAGACTTCATGCAACGCAATGCAGACCAATGTACAGACTTTGGCAAAGCAAAGGCTGTACAAACTTCAACTAATAGAAGCACGATGTACAGACTTGAATTCAAGTGATGCACAGTGTACAGACTTCATGAAATGATATATGCAATGCACTGGACAATGTATAGACTTCATACATGAAGCTACACGATGTATAGACTTGATGAAATGCATTGAGCACATGAGAAAGTCTGTACAAACTTTATAGTGCTAAGACGATGTACAGACTTCATGCCAAGAGAAACTCTGTACATACAATATCAAAGCAAAGCAGTTGACTGTATGGACTTCCAGTGTGTAGACATGCCAAAGATAACTAGACGATGTACAGACTTGAACAAGGTAAAGTCTGTACAGACTTGGAAGTTCACAGTGTGTAGACTTTGGCAAGGCAACGTCGGTATAGCAACCACTGTATAGACTTGCTGAACAGAGCGTAGGTAAAAGTCCCAATATATAGACTTGGAAGTGCAACGTTGGAAAAGATGCAAATGTACATACTTTGGCAAAGCAGCGAAGTACAGACTTGCACAGTTCCAGCTAGAGGATGTATAGACTTTACCCAATAGTCCAATGTACAGACTTCGTCTCGTGAAAGCTACAGTGATGTATAGACTTGGAAACAAATGAGAAGTCAATGTACAGACTTGCCACCGACCAATGTATAGACTTGGTGGAAGGCATGCAATGTACAGACTTCACGATGAAGGCATGAACAGTCTGATGTATAGACTTCATGAATGAGACGTTGAAGTCTGTATAGACTTTAACACTGAATGAGACGTTGGCTGAAACAATAGGCTGTACATACTTTAGATGCATGAGACGCAAGTTGAGACAATGCAGTGTACAGACTTCATGCATGCAGACGTTGAACTACAGAATGTGCAGATTTGCAAAAACACAACGTGCAGTAGTGTATAGACTTGGTTCCGTGAAAGCTACAGTGCAGTAGGATGTACAGACTTCCTATATGAAGGTAATGGCTGTACAGACTTCACCTCGAGCTATCTACAGTGCATCAATGTGTGGACTTGAATGAAAGTGCATGCATTGTATGGACTTGTACAGTGAAACGATGTATAGACTTCACCAAGACACTGCATGAACAACATGATGCGATGTACAGACTTGGGCTGTACAGAGTTCATGAACAATGCATGCTATGCATGAATAAGAAGACGATGTACAAACTTTCAACAAGACTCTGTACAGACTTAGTATGATGCACTGACAATGTACAGACATGATGAATCGTGAACAAGCCGATGTACAAACTAAGCCTGTATAGACTTAGTGCATGAAGCCCTGACAATGTATAGACTTGCTAATGCAATCTAGGGCGATGTACAGACTTTGTCCACGAACTGTGCACATACATGAACGATGTATAGACTATGCTGAGTGTGTAGACTTGTGAAATGCATAGAACACACAGAGGCTATATAGACTTACAGCGTTGATGCTGCGGACTTGAGAATGCAACGTACACACTTACAGCGTTGATGCTGCATGAGACGAGTGTATAGACGTGTGATCTCAGCGATGCCCAAACACAACACAGGCACAACACGATGTATAGACTATGCTGAGTGTGTAGACTTGTGAAATGCATAGAACACACAGAGGTTGTCTAGACTTACAGCGTTGACGCTGCAGACTTGAGAATGCAATGTACACTCTTGCAGTGTTGACGCTGCATGAGACGAGTGTATTGACGTGTGATCTGAGGGAGTTGACCCATCAAGGAAGGGGGTCGACCCATCTAAGTGCACTGATGCAGTATATGCACAGAAGAAGCAATGCATTATCTTAATTCAAGCACAAAACACATTATGCACTTAGTATGGAACACTGCATGATTTAGCACACTCATGCATTCTCCATAGAATAGATCAGATATAACATTCATATCAGTTATAAACATTCATGTTGCTATCATTCAATGTGGTGACTCATTCATGTTACTATCATTAAAACACCACATTCATCAAAGCACAAGGGGCACAACAATCTCCCCCTTTTTGATGATGGCAACATAATGAGTCACACTGACTCATCAAACTATTCTCCCCCTTTGACATAATCAAAAAGAGAGGGAATGGTTTGAGAGACAAAATGCAGCACACAAAGACACAGAATAAAACATGGTTCATTAACTATCAGCACTCCCTTAAGACAATGAAACAGCACTCCCCCTATCAGCATGCAAGATTAACTATTCTCCCCTTAAAATCATATGACCCATAACTCCCCCTGAAGCACAGGAATGAACTCTGGTTATCCAATAAATCAAGCTAAATTCTGCCATTACAAAGAATCTGAATTCTGGTTACATGAACAGAATTAAACAGAACCAGAGCTGATTGTCAAACAGGATGGAAGATTCCAACAGTGTGGATCAACTGATAATGTGAGATTAGCCATGGGTGAGGGTGAGAAATAGTCAAAGCACAATACATCTCAATGAATCAATCAATAGCAAGATGTTGATCAGGTTGTCTGGAAAGAATCTGAACATGATGGATTTTAAAGCTTGCACCACTTCAATAAGTCTTAAGAAGAGTATACTCTCTTATCATAAAGGGTTATGAAGTGGCAACTTAACCAATCTGATCTAATTTTGATGTATACCAAGTTTGCCAAATTAAACTTAATACTCATATCTGAATCCAAGTTTTAATAAAGGTGAACCAAATATTCAGATAACACTCAAAATCAATCATCTTTTATCTTACACATATGATCTCAAAAGCACCTTTGAAAAATATACAGATTAGTATTGATGTTAAACACTTTTTCCAAGAATATGAGTTGATAGACTTTTCAAGATAATTTCATTTGAAGCACATTATAATTTTCTTGAGCAATTTAGGTTGATCAACACCTTTTTACATGAGGCATAACACGTCTTAGGTGAAGTGACCCAGTTACTCAGTGTGATAACTGTCATTACCTCTCACTTTGAGAATAGAGTTAGCAGTATGAGTGTCTTTTTACATGAGAAGACACCTTGATTAGAGGCCACACTCCCCAGTTACTCAACACAAATAAGCCATTGCTTTGTCAGATTTTGTTGATAAATTTTTATCAGAGATAACTATGGCACCTCATGACATGAGTTACTTTATTTCATTGATAAAGAACTCAGTTTCTCAGTGACCGAGTCATTGCTCTGAATTCACAATTTTTCATTTAGTCAACATTTTTCAAGTTAATGTTTAACAACAATACACACTATATGCATCTTAACCAAAGTAGCCCTGAATTCAAATTTTTAGATATCTGATGAGAGAGTCTAAGGTTTACATGACACAAGTGGTTAAAGTTTATTAAACCTTGTCATTCAGATATTTTCAATTCATTTAACTACAAATCTGAGAATACATTAATCTTATATCAGTCTGATTCAGTGGTAATTCTTAAACCTATATGATAAGAGTTTCTACCAATTTCTCAGACTGAATTGCATGACATGCAGCCTAAGTTCCTCATATCAGAACAATAAATTCAGCAACCAACAATCAATAATAGAAGCAATTCAGTTTCACCAGCTGAGAAGAATGTGAAAGATGAGTATAAGCTGGTGCAAGAGTAAATCACCAGTAGAGGAATGTTTTAAAAGAGTGAACATCAACACACAGTAGCTGAGTCTGGAATTCAGACAGATCAGCTGACAGATAGCATCATGAAGGGAGTTGAAAGAAACTCTTCTTTAGCAGCTCAACAAATAGAAGGCATAATCCTTTTTCAAGAGAGAGAAATATGACATCAGATGAGAGTTGATCAATTATTAGACAAGAGGTGTTCAGGATGTGACAATCAAAACATCAATTCTAAATGCTCCCCCTGTCTAGATACAATGAAATTTCTTTTTAGGTTTTTAAAAAGAAATTTTATGATATGCACTGCCCTTCATATGAGAGGTATGCAACAATTCTGATAAGGAGAGTATGATGACCAAGCAACATCAAACAAGCTCCCCCTGACCAAATGCATGATATGCAATGAATCATTTCTTTTCAAATTTAATTTTCTTCAAATTGATGATATGCAGTACACTGTTCTATATGAAAACTAGACCCATGGTACTGGGCGGATGACTTTGTCCAAGGACCACCTCACACATGGTAGTAGCATCAAGACATACTCCATCTGCCTTTCAGCACTGTTCCATTTAATATACCATGATGGCCATTAATGACAATTGCAGTGCCAATGCAGTTCTATATGTAGACAGTTACTTCTTTTGGAGTTTTCAGTATGATGATGCGCAATGCATTCACTATAAGTATGCATATGCAATTTCAGACAATCATCAATATGCAAATCATGTATGAGGAGAATTCAGAAAATCTAAACCTGTCAATGCTGAACATGAAATAATGTGCAAAACTCAGATTCAAAAATCAAATTTAACATGCTATATAGAATGTTTACTCAAACATCAGAGCATTCTTTATTCAAATAGCATCATGAGAAAGCAATCAACTTTTCAAGATAAATCAATTTAGCATAGACAGATCATTATGATATGCAGTCATTGGACACATGCATTGACTGTAGCACTAAATGACCCATTCAAGCTCAGTGCAAGTTATGCATTTAGCAACAATCATACAATTGTATTGACACAAAGTCTATATAATTGCATCAACTGTCTGAACTAAAGAATCATTCATACTTAGTGCAATAGATGACAAGAGAACATCAATTTGAGCAGAATTTAACTTCAGTAGCTGAGTCTGGAATACAGACTGATCAGCTAGACAAGAAGAGATCATCAAAAATCAAACAAGCAAAAATAACAATTTCAGATGATGAATTTAAAACAAAGTTCAGAACTGACTTGACGAATTGAATCCTGGGGTTTTTCCTTTTTGAGTGCCTTGGCTAAATTCAACCCCTTTTATTCATTTCCAAGGCACACCTGTAGCAAGACAATCATTTTGATCCTGCAGGAACCCAAGAGGTCTTGGGTCCTGAATTACCCCTATCAGGTGTTCTAAACAGTTTCTTAGCAACATGGTCATCAAATTTCATCAGAAAACAATTATCCATAGAGTGACCAGATTTTGATTTACCATTACCTGCCCACCAGCATTCAGAAGCTCGGTGGCTAGGTTTTCCACATTCAGAACATACAAGTGTCTTTCCTTTAAAAATAGTTTTATTTCTACCCAAAAAATTTCTATTTGCAGGGAATCTGACAAGTTTGGAATCAAAGTGATTTCCCTGAGCATACCAGCAGTCCTTGACTGCATGCCCATGCTTACCACATTCAAAACACCTACGGTGCTGTTGACACCCATTTTATGACCAATAAGTCGGGTCATCTCCTTGTTCATTCTACATGATGCTCCGAGTAATTCACTCTTCATTGAGTCTCCTTGATTGATTTGGAGCCTATTTCTTGGGTCTTTTTCCTTGATTGGATGTGGCTTTTTGTGGCATTTCATTTGACTAAGGCTTAGCAAAACCTTCATTTCTTTTTTGAACTCCATTGATAATAACGGTCTACTCCAGGAGCATTGTTTCTTTATAACGGGTGGGTCCTGGGCCGTTACTCTTTGAAGAGTCCTGAAGCTTAAGGTCTCGTTTCAAATCTTTATCCTTTGGCTTACACATTGATAATAACGGTCTGTCGTGTAGCCGTTGTTTCATTGTGACGCCCCATGCTTTGGCCGTTTCTTTCTTCACAGAGTCCTATTACTTTGACCTTCTCCCTGTTGATCTTATCTTTTAGGGATAAGATTGAAAGTAACGGACGATCTTTGGTGCGTTATTTCCAAGTGGCGGTCTGTCGAGCAGCCGTTACTTCCTTCAGAGAGTCCTGGCAGTTCAGGCCTTTTCTCTGCTACTCCGTGGTCGAGATAAGAACTTGGATTGACGATATCTCTTTCAAATCTGATCCTCAGGAACTTCTGTTTGATTCTATGGACTCTTGGTGATATTATCTTCAAGGATTTGCTAAGAGTTATCTCTTTCTATTGCCGGATTATCCTCTGCTCGACCTGAGGGTTTGAGGGTCTATAAATAGATCCCTTAACTTCATGGCCAAGAGGGGGGAAGATCTGGAGTTTGCGTCGAAGTGCTGCCGCATTCTAGAGCCACGTTCGATCAAGGAGAAGTGCTTCTCACGTTCGTTTGCTGCCTGGTGAAGGGAGTATTTGTTCCTTTGGTTCTAAAGTTCATAATTGCATATTGAGTTTCCATTCAATCTCCCTTTCATCATAAGCATTATTTCTCTCCTTTCTCCACATTTTTTCACTGGTTTTCATCATCTAAACATCCTCCTAATCTTTTAAAATGCCCAGAGGGGTTAAAAAACCAAAACTCCCCGGTATCCCCCTCTCCTTTTGATGATATTTTGTTTATTGAAGAATTGATGCTATATTGTCTAAAGGGCTAATTTGGGTTGTTTTGTTCTTGTTTTCCACTTCTTTGGCAGGTTTACAGGTTCACCAGTACGATGCCCAAGTCTTCTAGCCGGCTGGAAGAGTTGGAGTTAAAAGGATTCACACTTTGCTACTGCAGGTATTACGACGGCCTTGTGCAGGCGCGTCAGAGTCTTCCAAAAGTCTATCGAGCGACCGTCACTTTCAAGTGACGCACGGGGTTCTGGCCGTTACTTCTAGCTGACCTACAGGTTCTCTTTGGTTTTCTCTCCCGTGGGCGGGTGCTTCATCCACCTATTTCTAAGGTATTTTCAAGTCTTCGGCTTGTTTTACTTTGGTGGCGATCATGATTTTCCTTGGTATTGGGCGTTAGCTTTCTCCTTTATTGCATATTTTTTATTTCCTTGCTTGTTCCACCCCTTGTGCTGTGTTTCCATTTACTCTTTGCTCCACGCCCCGGCGTGTGTTTTCCTTTTCCTTAGCTTAGTTTGATTGAGATAGCATGCCCATGCTAGAGCTAGCTTTGATTGCCTAGGTTCATGATCACATGTGCATAGGTTAAGAGCAGATCTTTGATTATTTGCTTGTCATCTTGCTACATATCATCACACAAGACCCCCCAAGAAAAAGAAGATAGATAAGCAAAGTAAAATCAACAGATAATTTTTTGGCGATCACGGTGGGACAGCTTGTGCCAATCGTGCTTTTCATTCCTGTTAAACCTGCCATCATCTCTTGTGTTGTCCCCTCCCGTTTTCCCCTTATTTCCTGTTAATCCTGTTTCTCTGAGTGCTCTGACGGCCCTGTGTCCCTGTGTTACAGTCCTCTGACGCAGGGGCATTAGACCGCCACATATGTTCTGCTGAGAGCTTTCACGGTTTTTCCTGTTACTTCTGGTTGATTTTGGTTTTCTGGCTCATTTGACGGTCCTAGCTCCCTGCGTTATATTATTTCTGGCGGTCTGGCATTCGACCGTTATTTTCTTCTGACGCAGGGTTCCTAGACCGTTATACTCCAGACAGGTACGCCTCCAGGTGCATTTATTTTCGCAGTTTCTACTGTGACTTTTTTGCTTGGGTGATACTTGACTTCCTCCTTGCTTTGTTTCATATCTCCATATCATTATGTGCATCATTGATTGCTAGATTTTAGGCTAGACTTTGCATGCACTCCGGTGCACATAGGACCGTTCATCTATTCATATCCTAGATTGCATTTTCCTACCTTGGTGTGCGGACCTCTCGTCTCCATATTCTTTGGGGCCGACTAGCAAATCGCACCAGGGACCTCCATAAGTCCCCGCGAGCCGTGGATTCCCACATGGACGCCGGGCTGGTTGTACCTTTCCCACCCCGTGTCTAGGGTTGCATAAGTGAGGAGTGATTACACTTAGAGTCAAACCAAGTCGCATACCCATCTCCTGTTAGGAACCCATTGTTGAGAGCACATTTCAATCAATTCACTAAAGTTCCAAAGGAGAAATCACAAGAATTGTGTTGCATCATCTTAAAACAACTTGGTTGACTTTGAGTGTCTTCACCTTTTATCACTTACATCTTTTTCTAAAAACATTCGAGTTTGGTTACTTATTGCGTGATTGTTTGTGTTGTTTGTTTGCATTTTGTCAAGGTTGTCCGTTGCATGTGGAGTTATTTTCATCCGTCCGACTCATCTCCTCAAGTCAATTTCTTCTTCAAGTCCTACTCCAATCCCCTTTTCGAGTCCACCATGGCATCCTTTAATCCTCCCCGTTCCCAAGAGCACTCCCTTCCTCAAGGGCTTCTTAAAAACCCTCCCAGGGTTACCTCCTTTTCTTCTGGAGAGGGGACTGCCCCTCTTCTATCCTCCACTTCCATGGAAGGTGGTCAAGCCACCCCTTCTTTCTCCACTCCTTCCGCGGGCTCCGTCCTTCAGATGATGGCCCAACTGGATCCGGCCCAACTCCAAGCTCTTTATCAGGCCATGCAAGGGTCCAACGCATCTCCTTCTACCATCATCCAAAATCAATCCAATCCTTCCATTGTTGGGCTTCCCATTCAGCCCACTCCAATTGATCTCACCCCGGTCCAACCACGGACCATCACTTTCGCGGGCATGGAAACGGGCCAGTCTTCCAATTCGGCCCAACAATCCTTCGATAAGGGAAAGTCGCCCATCCCCTCTTTTGTTCAAATGGATCATCACGTATCTACTCCGGTAGCTTCGCAAGTTCTCATGGGCCCTTCCGATTTCTTGCACCCTCGGCAAGGGGTGGCTCAAGCCCATTCTAATCTGGGCCAATCTCAGGCCCAATATCCTTCTTATGGGCCCCCCATCTCTACTGTTTATCCCTCCACTCCTGCCTATGGGCTTTCACCTTCTGTCGCAATCGTTCCATCTGCTCCTTAAATTCAATCAGCGTCCTTCACTACCCTTGCTCCCTTCCGAGAGCAGGACTTGCTTGACAAATGGGCCGCCATGCAGCAACAACTCGATTTCCTCCAGAAGCGGTTTGGCCCGCAATCTTTGGCAGATGTTCCTGTCCCGAGCTTCCAGAATATTCGGTTACCCCCACAATCAGAACTCCCTAACTACCGCAAGTACGATGGGAACGGCAATCCCTTCATTCATGTGAGGGATTTTCTATACGAGTCGGCGCAGTTCCAATATGATGATCGCCTTATGGCGTACTTATTCCGCCGATCTTTGGATGGTGTTGCTCTGGAGTGGTTCTACTCTTTGCCGCTAGAAGAAGCTAAAAGTTTCAAGGTAGTAAAGGACAAATTTATCCAGCGGTTCCAAGACAGGGTCGGCCCAGAATACTCATTTACAGATCTAGTAGCCGAGAAGATGAAGCCAGATGAGAAGTTCGCCACTTATGCAGACAGGTGGAGACAGATGGCTACTAGAGTGCCTGGCCACATTCCGGAGGAAGAGAAGGTCAAGCTGCTCATTTCAAATGCTACCCCGACCTTCAGGAACATCCTGGCGATGAATGATATAGCTAACATGCATCAACTCTACAGCCGGGCGCGCTTCATACAAACCCAGTTCAAGGATTCTCCCATACACGCCCTATTTGAAAACCAAAAGCCCAAATATCACAAGAAACCACAAGGGCCGGTTACCGAGGGGGTCCAGACAAACGAACAGGTGCAAGCCGTCGCCTTTCCATTTCAAGCCGCACCATTCCACTTCCCCCAAAAACCCCGCACTCCACAAAATCCCGCTTCACAGAACTTTCAAGCCGCTCCACAAAACCCTCCGCCCGCCTTCACCGTTCCACAAAACGCCTTCGTCGCTCCGCAGCAACAACCACCACCTCCGCAATTCCATAATGTCCCTCCACCCAACGGCTATAACAACAATCCGAACAACAAGCGCCCGGCTCCCAAGAGGGCACAATATCTTCCACTGCCAGAGACCCTCACGGATATCTTCTCGGCTCTTATGTCGGTGAATGCAATTCAACTTCCTCCGGAACGGCCTAACTGGAACCCAGCCGTTGATCAGATGAAATATTGCATGTTCCATAGGCAGCCAGGCCACACTATCGAAGGATGTTATCAGTTCCGGGATCTGGTATACGATCTCCATGAGGGACAGAGAATCGATTGGGCCGCGATGCATCGGGCCATTGTTGAAATCAAGGAGAAAAGAGGGCAGCAGCCGAGGCAGCAAGCACAGCAGCAACAAGCACCGTAGCCGCAGCAGCCACTACCACAACAGCAACTACAACAGGCTCAGGATCTGGGGATCCATCAAAATCCGATGCCAAATCATCCGCCTGCTCTACAGCAACCTCAGCCGCCTGCACCGGCTCAAGTGAACGTAGTTCAACCCCCGACCCCTAGTGCCGAGTGGTCTTTTGATGACGATGGCGCCACACCACAAGTCATGGCCCTCCACCACAACCACCGCAATCCTCTTACCCCCTTCTTCGTCCTTCCTTCACACCCAATATCCGCTCCACTGGTCCTCCCGTTTACGCCCGCTCCAACAAATTTACTACCACCCACCACTCCGTCATACCCCTCGCCATTTACCTCTGCCACCATCATTACGCCATCACCTAACCTATCACCCATTTTGACACCTCCACCAACACTCCCTCCATCCGTACCACCCACCATCACCATCCCGCCTTCCATCAATCCTTCACCCATCATCCGCTCACCACCACTCACCACCATCACTAACCTTACACCCCACCAAATCATCTCCCCCACACAGCCTACACCGCTCATCCACCCAGCAGGGCCCATCATACTATCCACCGATGCCGCGGCCGCTACAAGTTGCGCCTTAAGAAGCGGGAAGATGTTTCATCGGAATTACCCTACCAATTCCAACCCCCAGTCCTCTCAGCCAACAGTCGAGCAGGCAGAAACTGAACCTCTGCCGGGTACTCAATATGACTTGCTGCATCATCTGGATCGAGTGCCCGCTAAAATATCTGTGCTGGAGCTGATCAAAAGATCTACCCTTCATCAGGATGCACTGAGAGATTTCTTACAGAAGGTAATGGTCAGCGAAGATATGACAGTTGACAGCTTACCAACAGCCCTGGCAACTATTTCCAAAGGGCCAGCAATCACATTTTCAGAATCCGAGCAAGCGCTTCCGGAAGCTCGGCAAATGCCGCTCTGCATTACAATCACTCTGAACAAAGTCAGCATTGAAGCAGCACTAGTTGACACAGGGGCTTCAATCAATGTGTGCCCACTCAGCACTCTACGAGCTTGCAACATATCCGAAGAGTTATTACGACCTACCCCGACCACTATAGCAGCATATGACAATTCAAGGCGAGCATGTCACGGGGTGGTCACTATCCAAGCAGAGCTCGGACCCCTTACAATGGCCATAGAATTCTATGTACTAGACATCAACCCTATGTTCAAGGCTATCTTGGGTCATCCATGGCTGGATACGCTCGGTGCCGTGCCCTCCACCGCACATCAGTGCGTCAAATTCCCTTTCCAAGGGAGGGTCGTCAAGGTCAAAAGCCTATCTACAGTGCAATCGGTTAAGGCCATTTCAGAACAGATTCTTCCTACACTTTGGCCAAGACACCGACCCGTCATATCAGTGCTGGATTTAAACTTCCCTTAGGCTTATACGCCTCCTAGGCCCATCACTACTCCAGTTAACATCAAGATGAAGCCCCAGATCCGAGACCCAAAAGGCTGGAACATTATACTGAAACTGGGCTACCAACCGAGTAGAGGCCTCGGTGCATAATTACAAGGAATGACCAAGCCCATACCCAAGGGAAGAAAGATGGGCAGGAGAGGTCTTGGCTACAAAGAGACCGCATTATCTGTGATGGGTGATTCTGGGCCACTCACCTGGGACTACCGCCAGCACTTTGTCCGAGGGCCTCTCCAGCCCGGCACATTGGCTCTGCAGCCAGCTCCGTTAGGGAGAAATACAGTATGTTAGATTGCCAGTCCTCCGCCGGCACTAAAAAGGCCAGAACATGATATGCTTGATTATGGTCAAACCCTTCAGAGATTGTTTCATGAAGAAGACTGCCAAAAGAAGCAAGAGGTTCGGCTCATGCAATGGAGACCGAAGAAGCGCCAGACGATGATCCACGGGAGGAGGGGAGCTCGCCGATTGTCTTTTCTTGGTCTCCCTCCCGCTTTCAATCTCTCCTCCAGCAATGGGAGTTCTTACCCCGTCTTCCTCCTATCATGGTAAACCCATCCTTCGTTGAGCCGCCCGAGATTCTATTCGTTCCTTGCGCTTGCGGGCACTACCCGCCCATTGATTTATCCACTCTATTCACTCCTCCTCCTCCCAACGCCCAACTCCACGAGATGTGGTTCTCATCTTCCGATCCCTTCTTTGACTACATCTTCCCTGAGCTATTCTCTATGCAGCTCCCGCCTCCTCCGTCTTGCTGTATAGTCTCCTCTAATTTCAAAAAAAAATGTCAAATTCAAAATGGAGATTTCAGTGGAAGATTATGCTACCCTGTCTCCATCCTCATCCCAGGGGCACGAGTCCCCTGCTCCTTCCCTTCCACTAGGTCTCCTTTCTCCTAGGTTAGGGTTAGGGTCTATCGAGTCTAGGGAAGTAGAATTAGTTAGGTCTAAAGAAGTAGGGTCTTGTTCTGGGTCATCCAACCCTTCCTCCTCTGAGCCGCGCCCGCTTGTGCGTCCTCCCAAATCTGTTCTTGATAGGTTCTTGCAAGACCTAGCTCAGCGCTGTCATGCCCTTTTAAAATGTCCGGAATTTGTTGCTACGGCAATTGCGATTGAGGATGAAGAAGAAATAGAAGGGGCATGGGGCGATGACGGACTCGGCGTCTATGAAATCCTGGGTGAAAAGATCTGGTTAATGAGGACAGCGACGTAGATGACACTGCCGATTTGTATGCACAATGACTTAAGAGATTCAACGAGCCGTCGACGGCAGTGGACGAACCTACGAAGGAAATCAACTTGGGAACTGAAGAAGACCCAAGGCCCATCATTGTTGCCGCTAATCTCCCTCCGCAAGTAGAAGAAGATTTAATCAAAGTTCTAAGGGAGTATAGCGATTCCTTCGCCTGGTCTTACGAGGACATGCCGGGTCTTGACCCCTCCTTAGTGGAACACCGGCTCGTGCTTAAACCAGGGGCAACACCTGTCAAACAACGGTCAAGAAGATTTCACCCCCACATGGCCTTGAGGATCAAGGAAGATGTCGACAAGTTATACAAGGCCAGATTCATCAGAGTTGTTTTATATCCTCAGTGGGTGGCAAATATAGTCCCTGTTATCAAGAAGGATGGAAAAGTGCGTATTTGCATCGATTTCAGGGATCTTAAAAAAGCATGTCCTAAGGATGATTTCCCGCTGCCTCATATAGACGTCCTGGTGGACAGCACTGCCGAGTATGAAGCTCTGTCATTTATGGACTGGTACTCAGGCTACAATCAAATCCGTCTCACTCGGAAGATCAAGAGAAAACTTCCTTCACCACGCCCTGGGGCACGTATTGTTATGTGGTTATGCCATTTGGTCTGAAGAACGCAGGTGCCACCTATCAAAGGGCAATGATGGCCATCTTCCACGACATGATGCACATCTATATGGAAGCTTACGTGGATGATATCCTGGTGAAGTCAAGAACTAAGGAAGAACACCCCTCTATCCTGGCTAAGGTGCTGCAGAGAGCCAGGGAGTACAAGCTCAAGATGAATCCGAAGAAGTGTGTGTTCGGTGTCTCCTCAGGGAAATTGCTAGGTTTCATAGTGAGCAAACGGGGGATCCAGATTGATCCTAACAAAGCACAGGCCGTCATGGACATGCCTCTGCCGAAGAACATTACGGAACTTCGAGGATTGATTGGTCGATTGCAATTCATCAGAAGATTCATATCCCAGCATTCTCAAAGGTGCCGTCCGTTTTATGAATTGCTTAAGGCGGGGGTCAAGTTCGAATGGAATCAAGATTGTCAGAAGGCCTATGAGGACCTTAAGGAATATCTATCCAATCCCCCGGTTCTGCAACCTCCTGTCCCTGGGAAACCCCTAATCCTATACATCTCGGTTATTGAGGACTCCCTAGGGGCAGTCTTAGCACAAGTGGACGATGAAGGGAAAGAGCGGGCTGCATACTCTCTCTCTCGGTTGTTTAATCCAGCTGAATCCAAGTACACCACTATGGAAAAGACTTGTGCCACCTTAGTGTGGGTAGATCAGAAGCTGAAACACTACTTTCTTGCCCACCCAGTTAGGTTGATCTCTAGAATGGACCCGATCCATTATCTCTTAGAAAAGCCTGTCCTTTCTAGTAGGTTAGCTCGCTGGCAGAGCTTCCTCTCTCAGTTCGACATCACCTTTGTTGTTCATAAGGCAGTCAAAGGATATGCCATTGCTGAGCATCTTGCCCATCTCCCCATCCCTCACACCGATTCCATTCAGGACGATTTCCCTGATGAGCATCTTTCTGTTATCTCTCATCACCCCTTCTGGTCTCTGCACTTCGATGGTGCACTCAACTCTCAAGGTCGAGGGATCGGTGCTGTTTTGCTTACTCCGGAGGGAGTGACAATTCCCTTCGCTTATCAACTTCGATTTCCTGCTACCAACAACATCGCTGAGTATGAGGCTCTCCTGGCCGGATTGAAGCACGCCTACCTCCTAGGCGCGCGTTATTTAAACATCATAGGAGATTCTCAGCTCGTCCTAGGGCAAGTTCTGTCCACTTACCGTACTCGTGACCCTAAGCTCAAGCCTTATCAAGATCTGGTCACGCTCCTTGCCAGGCAATTCCGTAAGCTGATCTATATCCATACTCCCCGTTCTCAGAACATTCTAGCTGATGCTCTGGCATCCCTTGCTTCTTCCCTATCTTTCCCTCTCAATCGGAGCACTGAGACTATCGTCGTTCAGAGATTGGACGCACCCTCTCTTCAGGACCCTTGGTTCGTCAATCTTAGGAGATCTATAGAGGCAAGAGCTGAGAAGGAAGACCTCAAAGAAGTATCTTTAACATAACTAGAAGAGATCCTGGACTAGGAAGAGTTGCCTTGGTATCATGAAATCGAGTTGTTTTGTAAGGAGGGATTGTTCCCAGAAGGGGCAACTGTTGAGCAACGCAAGTCAATCAGAAGAGCCGCCGCAAGGTATACTATTGTCGCAGGAGAACTGTACAGGCGCGCTACTAATGGGATGCTCATGAGATGCTTAGATGATGTTGAAGCTTGAAAGGTGGCCGAAGCAGCCCATTCTAGTGAGTGTGGGGGTCATGTCAATGGCCAGGCTCTAGCGAAGAAGATCCTGAGGCAGGGCTACTATTGGCCCACTCTAGAGGAAGATTGCTCCCTCTATGTCCGGAGGTGTCTTAAGTGCCAACTCCACGCTGATAAAATTCATTCTCCAGCTTCGTCTCTCCATCCTATGACCGCTCCTTGGCCATTCTCTATGTGGGCCTTTGACGTTGTCGGCCCACTCGGTGATCCTAACTCCCAGATCAAGCAGAAATCCTTTATCCTTACCGCCACTGAGTACTTCACCAAGTGGGCTGAAGCCGAGGCGTACGCAGAGATCAAAGCTACAACGGTGTGCCGCTTTATTATGAAGAATATCATCTCACGGTTCGGAGTGCCAAGCAGCATCATCACCGACAACGGACCCCAGTTCGTTTCCCAAGAGCTCAAGGACCTATGTAAGAAATTCAATATTGCATTGCATCATTCATCTCCATATTATCCTCAAGGCAACGGCCAAGCCGAGGCCACTAATAAAACCCTTCTTAAAATCATCAAGAAAACATGTGAAGCTCATAAGTTCTCTGATTGGCCAGAAAGATTAGTGGAAGCTCTGTGGGCTTACCGCACCTCCGTCCGTACCCCTACGGGAAAAACTCCCTATTTTCTTACCTACGGGATGGAGGCGGTGCTCCCATATGAGATCCTGATCCCTTCCCTTAGAGTACAGCTTGATAAGGAACTTAATCTCGATGAACGTCGAGAGGCGTTGCTGGTTCAGTTAGAACTCTTAGATGAGAAGAGGATGAATGCGGCCGATCATGTATCCGTTTATCAAAAGAGGGCTTCGCGTTATTTTCAAAAGAAGGTAATCGAACGTAAGTTTCAAAAAGGTGATATGGTTTTGAAACGAAAATTCATTCGGTCTGCAGGTCCTAGGTCTAAATTACAACCTAATTGGGAAGGGCCGTTTGTCGTAAAAGAAGCTTGTCCATAAAATGCTTATCGTTTAGTAAATGCGGAAGGTGAGGAGCTCTCTCACCCGTGGAATGGGTTGTATCTTAAGCGTTTCTTTCCTTAGAGTCTAACCATGTGCTACCCCGGCGGCAAGATGTTCCTCCTGTCACTAAAGGAGTCCCGAGTGAGGCAATCACACACTACACAACATCCCTGGTCAGGTTTTCCAACGTTGAGAAAGGACAACGTTTCTCCTTGGCCATGCTTTGGGGGAAAGTCAAGGTCCATGTCCGTTTCTTCCTTCAGCTAAAACCAGGGGCAAGAGGTGAATAAAGAGGCGATAATCGATCCAAACACCCTCACGAGAGGAGGTCTCAAATAGGGGCAGTCCGTTATGACCTGACGCCACAAAAAAGCAAAAGAGACAGCGAAGGGGCAATCTTTATGACAAAATCAAAAGCAACACCTCAAAGTCGATATAGTATGAATTATGAATTTAAAAGCTCCAGAAAGGTAAAGCAAGAAAAGCTAGGCATGACAAGAGTGGCAGTACAGTTCCCCGCGGGACGTTATGAGCCCGGTCGCATGCATGCCTAGGATGGATTAAGGTTCGATGACGGACACAAAGCCCCGGCACAACAGACCAAGTCTCTAATGGGTTGTATGGAAAGGAAATCAAGTCTTAAAAACTTCTATATCTGGCCTAAAGCTTACCCCCCATATTCTATTTTCTTTTAGGACCAAGATTAATACCCTGGGTATGGCCCTGGCAGAAACACCCTCATGACAATTGGACCTTGTCCAGGGGTCGTCACCTTCTCTCACACCCACCCCCCGGGCTCAATATCAACAAGGAAGGGCTCACGCTGCTGGGGAAGCACTGGTTTTCCAAAATCCAAAAAAATGAAATATTTTCAAAATCCAAACAAATTTAATATTTTCCAAAATCCAAAATCAAACAAAAGAAATCACATATGTCAAAACCCAAAACTCACAAAAATTCAGATATTTTCCAAAATCCAAAAAATACCATCATGTGCATCGCATGCATCGCATTAGTTCTATTATGTTTTTCCCGCCTATTTAATAAGGCTCCACCCCTTGACCAAATATCAAGAAACGATCATTATCTAACTTACTTCAAGGCAAGGGGTTGAGTCTAAGAACAGATCTAACTGGTTTCATGTTTTAAGTGTGCGCAGAACACAGGATCAAGATCAAAGTGAGAAGCTCACAATTATGCAGATTCAAAGGCTGTAACGCGTCATCACCAGACCGCTACAGTCATCTAACGGTCATATCCCTACCGTCACTCCTCTTCTTGCATAAGCTTTCTTTCTTTCAGCAGCCATCATTCTAACGGCCAAGGTTAGGACCGTTACTGACTCTAACGGCCTAAGTTTTGACCGTTACATCCCTCAGAGAATAGGGTTCTTCGTGCTTCCACTCTGACGGCCTATCGTCAGGCCGTCGTTTCTTTGTAGCGGCCCACTGCCCATCCGTTACATCCTCCAGTGGCTCTGCCTGTTCACATCATTCTAGCCAATCAAACCACAAAGCTCATGCTCATTCAACTAAGGCAATCTCATCTCATTCAAGCAAGCTTAATGAAACATGAATTCATAAAAATTCCAAACTCGGATTGTCAATTACAAACAATATCTCTCATGAACAAAAGGAAATCAAGGTACATTCAGTTTTTATCCGCGAGAGGGCGGATTCTTCTCAGCTCTTTCACGTAATCATGGCGTGCCTCATCGTTTTCTTCTACTTCTGCTTGCCACGGACGCACCTTGCTGATCTCCCACATGGTCAGCGCGTTCCGGATCACCCTTTCATCCTCCTCGGTCCCTGTCTTCCTAGGTAGAAGGGGAGGGTAGTGTGATAGTGCAGGAGCTTGGGTTCTTGGAAGTCCGATCTGAAGATGGCACCGATGAGGGTTGTAGATCGCCATGGTGGTGTTCCCCACTAGCTGGAGGTCCAGGCCTTGACGCCGCGGTATTTTAAGAAGAGTGTTTCGAAGGATTCTTGGTCGCATGATGAACTTATCTATTGGCAAAGTGTTGAAGAAGAGGCGCCATTCATCCCGCGTTTTCTTATCCGCCGTCTTACATTCAACCTGTGAAGAGTATCCAAATGCCCCTCCAATGAAGAAGAGAGGGTGGCTCCCGAAGATTCGGCTAGTTGAAGTTAGGTCCTCCTTGTATTGGAATTTGACTCTTACTCCCATCCAGCACTCAAGGAGTATCATAGAGCTGAACAGAAGTCCTCCTAGGCAAGCCGAGCTGAGTCCTTCATAAAGGTATGAAAGGATCGCTTGAGAGATGGACATTCCCCGCCACAACCCACTAATAATGCTGAGATTTTGGGTGTCTAGAAGGTGGTCGGTCGTAGTGAAAAGGAAGACTCCGCATAGGCAAACCGCCACCACCTTGGCTATTGCTTCGTGTCTCTCCCACTTATTTTTACGATGAGACACTATCCACTGGGCCAAGGGTATCAAATGAATATGGTGTGGGCTGATCATGGTCCTCACATCCTTTGGATTATGGATGAAATCACTCAAGATCGAGGACGGGTCAATAGGCTCTATTGTATAGCAAACCCGGTCTTCATCCCCCGCCTTAGTCTTAGGGAAGGCTAGGTAGGTCTCTACCTCTTCTAATAGGACTGTTGCTTCGAAGGAAGGGAAGATGAAAGTATGAGTTTGTGGATGCCATAGTTCTACAAGAGCTGAAATACTTGGCCAATCTAAGGATAATTTCTGGAAATTTTTGCCTAAAACCAAGAGAGGTTGAAGGTGCCAAGCTTTAAGGATGGATGTGACTTCTATAGGGAGTGCTTTTATCATGGGAGCCACCCACTTCAGATTAGAGTAGCATCTTGGACCAGGAAGAGGCTTGAAGAAAGAAGGAGAAGAAGAAGTCATAAAGAGAATTAAAGAGCAGAGTTTTCTGAACCTGGATGAGTTGTTGGGAACTTACCACCCTTTGAACATTGGAGCTTAAGTGCTTTGGAATTGACGTCAACCGTTGGAGCTCTCCATGTTCTTTTCTGGCAGCTTTAGGTCCGGTGTAGACCTTCTCCTCCATAGCCATCACCTCGAAGCTTCTCTTCATCTTGATTTCTGCCCTTAGGAGAGGTTCTTCAGCCCTAAAGCAGAGGTTTTTAGCAAAGCTACATTTTTTTGGTTGAGTTTCCAAGTTTTAAAGGCTTGATTTTGGCTTAGGAAGGAAAAGACTTGAGTTGGAAGGCTTTATCTTCAATCTAGATAGGTTCTAGTGGGAGATTAAGTGGATAAATCTCGGGTTTAGGCTCTCACGGCTCAATCCATCTCGGAACACAACTCAGTCTCTAACGGTCTATCGTGGGGCCGTCATTTGTCTCTAACACGCCATCCTTAGGCCGTCGCATTTCCTGTGGGTTTGATTTGGCCCGACCCTGTTCTGTGAAGCTTAACGGTCTAGTCTTTGGCCGTCGTTATCTTGTAACGCGTGGACCATGATCCGTTACACTCTCGGTCGTTCAGATGTTGGCTTTTGGGTTCAACATTTTCCCGACGGTCTTGGATATGGCCGTTATTTCACCCCGACGCGTCTCTCGTGGGCCATCGCATTTCTGCTAATTGCCCTGACAACCCATCGTTCTGCCATGATCGACGGTCTAGCATTGGTCGCTATTTCCCTCTGACGCACCAGAGGTGGGCCGTCGCTTTTCCTGCAGCTCAGATTACAAATTTGGCCTCTGTTGTGTATAACGCCCTTCAGCCAGTGCGTTATTTGATTATGACGGTCTGACCCTGGACCGTTACTTTCTCTGCTGCTGAATTCAGGCAATTTCTTCCTGCCCTTGTGTTAGACCTAGCGGTCTTTCACACATTCTACAACGCATTCATCATCCACGCATTCTCATACATACTCCTTTTTTTCCGCATACATGCATTCGTACATTCACACACATCTCTCGCACTCAAATCATCTGAATCGATCATTCATTTCTGCATTCACATTCAAACCTGCCAAACCATTCGTTCACTCATTCATTCCTGCATATTTATTCATTCACACTCGTGAAACAAAGCAAAAATGCCAAAAAAAGAATTTCATTTTTCTATATATATAGTCATGTACAAAAATATAAAAAAGAAATGCATCATTCGGCCGGCTCGTTCGCCGGGCCGCCCTCCTCATCTCCACCCTCCAGCTTCCTTGCTGGCGGTGCTATGGAGGCACTCTCCTCCTGCTGTCCTCTCTCCACCCTCTCATTCCTCCGCTGGCCGGAGGAACTCACAAAGAAATCAGCCACCGTCCCGCTCTGAGCGACGCTCCTCTATGCTCCGCTCTGCGAAACACTCCGCTCAGGTCCTCGGCCTATCATCCGGACAGTCCTCTCGAGGGTCCGCAGCGCGATCTTCATATCGTAAGCCTGGCGCCGAGCCTCACGTGCCTCGGTCCGATAGCGGTCTAAATCTACCGTCCCAACTCGGAGTCGCTCGATCTCGGCCTGTGACCGAGTCAGCTCCTCCCGGAGTCGCTGTGTCTCGGTCGTTGCTGCGGCTAGTTCTCTCGCCTGTAGGTTGCATTTCACATAGATAATCATAAAGCATTTAATTGGCATAATCATAAAGCATAAGCATTTTTTTTACATCTTACCCGCTCCGCGAGGGTGGCCTCCGCCTCCTCGGCCAGGGCAACCGCCCGAGCAAACTCAGCGTCCTGCTCAGCCCTGCCTCCCGCAGGCTGCGAGGAAGACGATGGGGCATCCGGTCCCGCTCGTTGGGCTCCCTCGGCCCGCTGCATTTAGAAATCACGGTTAGGTGTCGTGGTTAGTCAGCATTATCATCATTTTTGCATTGCATAATCATAATCATTTAAGTCTAAGTTTTAGAATCTTACCAGAAGCTCCAGGGCGGTCCGGTACTCGTCCCGCTGCTGGATGGTGGAGTGGAGTAGTCCCTCCAGCTCGGCTATCCGTCCCTCAGGGTCTAGCTGCATTTAGAAAGCATGTAAGTCAGTGCATCTAGCTCGTTACATTTTTGCATATAGAAAGAGTTTTTGAGTTTAGAATTTGCATACCGGTCGTCGGGTACCTCGGTACACCCGGTCGCTGTAGAATCGAGCGAAGGCCTTCAGATATGCCTCGTTGCTCTCATCTCGCTCCTTCACTGCTCGGCCCCGCCTGTTCCAGTCATGGACGTACTTCGCCTTCCGAGCGCACCAATCCACGTTGCCACTAATGCCCCTTGCCGACTTTCCTGGGTGGTCATCACGGTGGCGTGGAAAGGTCACCTCGGGCTGGTGTAGTCCCCGAGTCCGCAGGATCAGCATGTAGTGCAGAGGCTCGATGATGTGGATGCAGTGCAGCCAGATATCTCGTCCCCGATATGATAAGGCCGCCTCCACCCACGGCTGTCCCGTGTAACCCTCGCCACGGTACGGGGTCCATCTCACCTGAAAGCATTTAGAACCATTCATCAGATTCAAAAGCATTTAGAAGCATTTAGAAGCATTCAGGAGCATTTAGAAGCATTCAGAAGCATTTAGGAGCATTTAGAAGCATTTAGAAGCATTCAGAAGCATTCAGGAGCATTTAGAAGCATTCAAGAGCATTCAGGAGCATTTAGAAGCATTCAGAAGCATTTAGGAGCATTTAGAAGCATTTAGAAGCATTCAGAAGCATTCAGGAGCATTCAAAAGCATTCAAGAGCATTTAGAAGCATTCAGGAGCATTTGGAAGCATTCAGGAGTATTTAAAAGCATTTAGAAGTATTTCGAAGCATTTAAAAGCATGTAGAAATCATTCAAGTTCTGGACTTACCGACGTGTGTGGGTAGGAGTCCAGGTCGTCCTGGATCGTCCGGCTCAATCTGATGATCGACCCTGTGTCCCTCGCTACCGTCCACCGTCTCACAATCGGGATGTGGCCGGGGTGGAGTAGTGTACCTCTCCCGATGCCCGGAAGATACATGTAGCTCCAGATCTGCATTTTAGAAATCAAGTCAGTCAAATTGTATAATCATTTGCATAGCATTCTTTTACATAATATAGAAAGCATTTAAATTGCATTTACCTGTAGAAAAGGCAAGAAGCCGCCCAGCATCGTCTGCCGGTCCGTTGTGCTGAGGGACTCGAACAGGAACGCTAGCACCGCCGCTCCCCAGGTGTATCTCCCAACTCTGTGCAAATTTTCTATCATCGGAATCAGTCGGCAGCTGATGACGTCCACTCGAGTCGCGAAGAGGAGCTTCCCGAATAGCAGCATCAGGAAGCGTCTGAGCACTCTGTCTCCCTCTAGTCCCGCCTCCGCCACCACGCGAGGGCGCACCTGGTCTATCACTCTGCCCAGATACTCCTCGGGTAGCTCTCCAACGGCGATCGCCGCTCCTCTCAGCCCCAAGCTCTCCTGCAGTACTGATCTCGAGAGTTGAGATGAGGACTATCCCGGCCTGATCAAATCCAACCCGAGTAGTTGCTGCGCCATCTCCCGGTAATCACCGTACGTCCATCCTGTCACTGCGGCTCCGTGGACTCTCAACCCGGTAATCCTCGCTATATCTTCTAGTGTGGGGATCATATGGCCCCACGGGAAGATGAACGCCCTGCCAATCGGGTCCCACTTCTCGTGCAATGCGTACAGCAATGGTGTGTCCATCCGGATCACCTCGATGCTGAGAACCTCGGCGAATCCCATACTGGCTGGCCGTTCTCTCTGGAAGTCGGGCAATGCCTGGTACACTGCTCGGATCTGCAGCCAGGAGATCCTTGATCTTCGCTTTCCCTGCATGTCATTTAGATCATAAGTTAGTTAATTGCATCATAAAAACATTGCATAAGCATTTTAAAATGAAAATCAAACAAAAATCTAAATTGAAAAACCCTAAAAAATAGCCTAGGTCCCTGGTAGATGTAACGGCCCTGGGGTAGGGCGTTGCTTGGCTCTGACGCACGCAGGGTGGCGTGTCAGGCGTGTGACGGTCGCTGGCAGGACCGTCACATTGTCTGCGTTTTGGCATTTTTTCTTTGCATTCCTGTGGTCTCCCACTTTGGCCAAAAGGCCTATAATCAATCCTAATGGGTTCTTGGACCCATTTTTCTACCCTCAAAACCCACATGCATACATAATAACAATTCAAAAAAATCAAAAATTGAAGGAGTTAGGGCGGGAGGACCTACCTCATGGTCCATGCCCCTTCTCCTCTTCTTGGCTGATTCTTTGGGCTCTTCTTCACCCAATGGGGCTTCTCCTTGGTTCTCCACGGCCGTGGGAGCTTCATCTTCCTCCCTTGGATCTCTTCTCACCATTTGTTCTTCTTCCACCGGCGGGATTGCTTCTCGTTCGAGCCGACGGTGGAAACGCCGTATTGCCTTCCTCTTTCCTCTCTCCCTCTTCTGTGGAGGCGGCTGGGAACCCTCGTCGCCGGCCATGGTGGTGGAGGGGGTTGGAATCGCCGGAGTTTTTTGGGGCGTTTGGTTGCTTGGTGATTGAATGAAGGCCGTGACCGTTCGGTTTTATTTTTTTTTGAACGCTCAGGAAATGTGGCGGTCTATCGACCGACCGTTACACCATTCTGACGCATCTGGATTTGACCGTTACATGTGTTGACCCTGTTTTATTGAAGAATGTGACCGCCTGGTTTATGATGGACTGGAGGTGGTCCGTTACTTGATATGACGCACGTACATGAGACCGTTACAAACTTGCAAGTTTCTTGATGAATTAAATGGTCTAATTGATGTCAAAATGGTTCCAGGTTCTGTCAAGATGTTCATTGATGATGTCTCTCGCACGCACAAATGGTTATGCCTTGATTCATGATCATATTTATTTTTGGCTAACCTATCTTTCATGAAGGAATTTATGAACGAAGTCACACTTGGCTGTCCGTCAGGCAGGTAAGTCAGGTATTGTATTTCGTTTCCTTATCCCTTAATGCATTACTATATGTTATCTATGACATATTATCTCGAGAACCGGTCGGTCATTCATGTGTTCTAGGATCTGATGTTCCCCTTAAATAAAAATGATGATGATCTGAGTTCACATGTTTAATCGTTGGATAAGCCGTTAGGTTGGAAAAGTTTGGGGACGATGGTTCTATCTTGCACGCCGTGGTTGCGGATGGTGTCCTGACCCTAATTTCTCCGGTCTAGCAATATTATTCTCGAGTATCTTGCTATTTTATTTTTCTTTTGCATTCGCTTTGATGATTTCTTTTCCTTCAGCCCAGCATGCATCATGCGCATTCTTTGAGCATTCATGAAGCTTCATCTGTTCAAGGTATCTCAGTGATGGTGAATAGCTGTGTTCTTGATCTCGAACAAGGAGAATCATTCCACTCTGAATAAGAAGGTTTCCTTCGATCTGCTCACTTGATCTGGTTGGCTGAAGATTCCTCTCTGGAGTTAGTCAGTTCCCTTTCCTTTCCGTTGCCTCCGGCGACTAGCCGTGTTTCCATTCCTTAGTTGTTAGCTCCTCCAGACTTGCATTCTTTGGTTGACTATTTCTTTGTGATCAGTTCGAAGTTTTCCAGAAATTCCTATCGCTTGTTGGTAAAGAACGGGTGTCGTTTACCTTAACGCCCTCTTCTTGATCTACTCCGCTTCACTTCCGCTTCATCTCCATGTTCCATTTCGCTTTCGCTTCACCTACGCTCGTTCCCCTACAAAGAGGACGTTAAGGAGGGGCATCTGTTGACACCCGTTTTATGACCAATAAGTCGGGTCATCTCCTTCTTCATTCTACATGATGCTCCGAGTAATTCACTCTTCATTGAGTCTCCTTGATTGATTTGGAGCCTATTTCTTGGGTCTTTTTCCTTGATTGGATGTGGCTTTTTATGGCATTTCATTTGACTAAGGCTTAGCAAAACCTTCATTTCTTTTTTGAACTCCATTGATAATAACGGTCTACTCCAGGAGCGTTGTTTCTTTATAACGGGTGGGTCCTGGGCCGTTACTCCTTGAAGAGTCATGAAGCTTAAGGTCTCGTTTCAAATCTTTATCCTTTGGCTTACACGTTGATAATAACGGTCTGCCGTGCAGCCGTTGTTTCATTGTGACGCCCCATGCCTTGGCCGTTTCTTTCTTCACAGAGTCCTATTGCTTTGACCTTCTCCCTGTTGATCTTATCTTTTAGGGATAAGATTGAAAGTAAAGGACGATCCTTGGTGCGTAATTTCCAAGTGGCGGTCTATCGAGCAGCCGTTACTTCCTTCAGAGAGTCCTGGCAGTTCAGGCCTTTTCTCTGCTACTCTGTGGTCGAGATAAGAACTTGGATTGATGATATCTCTTTCAAATCTGATCCTCAGGAACTTCTGTTTGATTCTATGGACTCTTGGTGATATTATCTTCAAGGATTTGCTAAGAGTTATCCCTTTCTCTTGTCGGATTATCCTCTGCTCGACCTGAGGGTTTGAGGGTCTATAAATAGATCCCTTAAGTTCATGGCCAAGAGGGGGGAAGATCTAGAGTTTGCGTCGAAGTGCTGCCGCATTCTAGAGCCACGTTCGATCAAGGAGAAGTGCTTCTCACGTTCGTTTGCTGCCTGGTGAAGGGAGTATTTGTTCCTTTGGTTCTAAAGTTCATAATTGCATATTGAGTTTCCATTCAATCTCCCTTTCATCATAAGCATTATTTCTCTCCTTTCTCCACGTTTTTTCACTGGTTTTCATCATCTAAACATCCTCCTAATCTTTTAAAACGCTCAGAGGGGTTAAAAAACCAAAACTCCCCGGTATCCCCCTCTCCTTTTGATGATATTTTGTTTATTGAAGAATTGATGCTATATTGTCTAAAGGGCTAATTTGGGTTGTTTTATTCTTGTTTTCCACTTCTTTGGCAGGTTTACAGGTTCACCAGTATGAGGCCCAAGTCTTCTAGCCGGCTGGAAGAGTTGGAGTTAAAAGGATCCACACTTTGCTACTGCAGGTATTACGACGGCCTTGTGCAGGCGCGTCAGAGTCTTCCAACGGTCTATCGAGCGACCGCCACTTTCAAGTGACGCACGGGGTTCTGGCCGTTACTTCTAGCTGACCTACAGGTTCTCTTTGGTTTTCTCTCCCGTGGGCGGGTGCTTCATCCACCTATTTCCAAGGTATTTTCAAGTCTTCAGCTTGTTTTACTTTGGTGGCGATCACGATTTTCCTTGGTATTGGGCGTTAGCTTTCTCTTTCATTGCATATCTTTTATTTCCTTGCTTGTTCCACCCCTTGTGGTGTGTTTCCATTTACTCTTTGCTTCACGCCCCGGCGTGTGTTTTCCTTTTCCTTAGCTTAGTTTGATTGAGATAGCATGCCTATGCTAGAGCTAGCATTGATTGCCTAGGTTCATGATCACATGTGCATAGGTTAAGAGCAGATCTTTGATTATTTGCTTGTCATCTTGCTACATATCATCACACAAGACCCCCCAAGAAAAAGAAGATAGATAAGCAAAGTAAAATCAACAGGTGCTTGCCTTTTGAGTTCTTGTTACCCCAAGAATTTTCAGTCCAGCACTCATTTGCCTTGTGCCCAGGCTTGTTGCAAGTGAAACATATGATATGCTGGCCTGAAGTAGATTTATATCCATGTGGGCCATGAGCATGTGTGAAAAATCTAGAATTCACATTGTTGTCTTCTTTCAGTTTAAAACATGCATTCATTGGATGACCACGCCTACCACAGTAATAACACGATGCATTAGATTTCTTAGTGGCATGGTTTCTATCAGATAATTTCCTTGAATGCATTGTTTTATTTGCATGCTCATCTTCTTTCAATATTCTGCAATCATCCATGATATGCCCTACCTTGCCACAATAATAACATGAGAATTCCTTCTCAGATGCATGCGAGTGAGTGGATGAATTGTGAGCAGTGTGTACACCATCAGATTCAACTGAGCTAGCAGACTTTAGGTCATGAACAGGAATAGTCTTTACCTTCTTAATTTGACCCTTCTTCTTCAATTTCTGACTGTTCTTAACAGTTTTTGTTTAGTTTTCATTTTTCTGTGCTTTGAACTGAAATACAGTTGATGAAGGTGATTTCTGATTTTCATTTTATTTTGGGGATTGCTTTGAAGTACCAGCTAAATCAGAACTTTGCACAAAGGTAGTGTATAGCTGGTTTCTAGTAATTTTCTCAACATCAGAATTATAGTTTGTTCCCCCTTTTGAACTATCATCCTTCCTTTTCACAATAGTTTTTATTTTTCTTTCATTCTTAGCAGAATTGGATGCTAATTTTTCTAGATCCAGAATCTTATTTTCCAAAGATGTTATGTGAAGCTCATAACTGGCTATCTCCTGTTCACTACAGTTGACACATTCACTTAAGACTTTATTTGTATTTTTATACTTCTCAATTTCTTGTTCTAGACTGTTCAACATTTGTGATTCTTCATCACAAGTGAAATTTCCCTTCTTTAAGGTGAGAAGTGTTTCAGATAAGCCAGTATTTAACAACTTTAATTTTTCAACTTCAGCTTTCAGTTCAGTGTTTTCCTCCTCAAGTCTTTGTGATTGAGCTTCCTTAATAACAGATTTTTCTTTTTCGACAGTCAGAAACCTATGTTAGAAAATAGTATTTAAAACCATCAGTTTCTTGTTTTGTTCCCTCAGTTCTTTGTTCTCTTCAGATAGCTTCATGACGGTTTCATTGCATTTTCCACTTCCAGACATCAGCTCCAGCTTTTCAACTAGCTCCTCTTCTCTTTCCTCCACTCTAATTTTCTTAGCCACCAAGTTTTTGTGATCCTCTTTAAGTGAGATAATTTGTTTACTCAGCCATTCATTCTCACTATAAAGATCTCCATTACGTTCTCTTAGAGCTGAGCACATATTGCAGTTTGATTCAGCAGAAGAGGAATGTGAACCTTCCCCATTGATTTCATTTATTCTAGCCATAAGGTTTTCATTTTTCTTTTGAAATTCTTTATTCTCAAGTTTCAGTTTGTCTAATTCAGAATTGACTTCAGTAAGTTCTTGCATGCTTTTTAGATGCTCATTTTTCTTATCATTCAGCTGATTCTCAATTTCTGACATTTTGTCCAAGCATGTTTGTTTTTCAATTTCTAGAGAATCATTTTGTTTCTTAAGGTTCTGAACGTCTAGTGTACATGCATCATAAGATTGTTTCAGATTTGGACAGTTTTCACATGAATCTTTTAATTTTATTTTATCACATTTCTTTTTCAACTTTTTTTTTCAGATTTTAATTTCTTGGATACTTCTAACAAATTTTCATACATCACTATCAATTCATCAAAAGAGTATCCATCTGATTCGGAGCTTACCTGAGATGAGGTTTCATCATCGTCATTTATCCGATCAGCCATCAAGCATTTGTTGTGATTCCTGGTGATCTTTAGTTTTTTCAGAATTTCTTTGGCAGACCTGCAAAAAAAAGTACATGAGATTAAATCTCTGTCAATTGATTCTTTCATTAAAACTAATGCTCTAGTATTGACAGAATCTTTCAATTTATCCTTTTCAGTCCATCTAGATTTATCTTTTTATAGGTTGTATGGACCGTGAGTCATTACCTTCTAGAGATTCGGATCAGTTGATTTCACATACTGATGAAACTTTTCAAACCAAGACTCAAAATTATTACCTCTGAATATCGGAGGATTAGCCATCGAAGCAGATAACAACCAGATTCAAAACACAGGACAATTGACAAGAAATGCACTAAAATAGATGAGCAAAGTAAAGCACTAATTCAGTGAAACAAAACACGATCTTAAAAGACCCACTCTGAAATGCACCAACAGCTAGCAGAATCTGCTGCGGATTGTTAGATCCTATGCACAACAACCTGCTTTGATACCAAGTGTTGGGGTCGGTGCTATGTATTTAGAGGGGGGGGTGAATGAATATGACCTTTAAAAACTTTCGCTCAATTAAAATCTAATACTCACTAGACAGATTTAGACAAATGAAACAAGCTGATCAAATATTCTGTTCAACCAGTAAGTGAACACTTGGAGTGCCCCTATGCAAACATCTAGCGGAAGCAAAGATAGATAAATCAAACCACAATGCAATAGGAGTTTTTAGGTGGTTCGGTCCTCCAGACCTACGTCCACCCCACACTCAAAACCCGAGTGTGGCTTACCGCAGCGCAACACAGCTTGCGTCCGCTGGGCATCACAGCTTGCCTACAACCGCTGGGCCTCACAGCTTGCCATCCTGCTGAGCATCACAGCTTGCTGTCCAGAGGAGTCCACCTCTGCAACGCTAAGCATCACAGCTTGCTGACCAGTGGAATCCATCACTGTAATCGCTGACTAACAGCTTGAAGAAAGGTATAAGAAGAAAACAAAATATGGAACAAAACAGCAACGGAAAGCTGTAAATGAAGAACAAGAAGTATAGCTCTCGAAGGAGCAGTTCTGGCTTGGATTTGATCCAAATTCCAGACAACCACAATCTCTCTCTCTCTCTCTCTCTCTCTCAGCTCGAACACTCTATCTCTCTCTTTCTCTTCTTTCTCTTCTGCTCTTCTTCTTCTCTTTTGCTGGAACGAGGGGCTCCCTGCTCCTGCTCTCCTGGTTCAACTCACCTAGCTTCGATCTACCTTCTCTTGATGAAGAAGACTTGTATATATAGCAGCAGTAGCAGTAGCTAGGGCGTGTGTTCTCCACATTTCCGCCCAGGACTTTTGGCCACATGTCGTCTTCCTGTCAGCCCTTCCAGCCTCGGATCACGTGCCCTTAATTGGCCTCCACGAGCAGAGCACCTGTCAGAAAGACGAGAACACTTATCAGGTTAAGTATAAACCCTGTACAGACTTTAAGGAAGCAATGCATTGTATAGACTTGCTGTGAAGAACAGCAATGTGTAGACTTGTGAAGCGCAACTGCATGCAATGTATAGAGTTCAATGTAAAGACTTGACGTTATGCAGCCTAGGCAATGTATAGACTTGGCCCAACTAAGAACCAGTCGATGTATAGACTTGGCTGAAGCCAACGCTGAAGCAATGTTCAGACTTTGTTCAACAGCAACCTACAGACTTTATTCAATATATGGTCTCAGTGTGTGCGAGCATGCTAACATTCAATGTGTAGACTTGGATGAGAACAATGCATGAACACAGTGTATAGACTTAGAAGTCTAAAGGGGCGTCGACTCATCTAATCAGGGGGTCGACGCATTGATGCATGAATGAAATATACTTCCAATGTGTAGACTTCGTGAGAATGCAGCAGCCAGTGTATAGACTTCATGCAATGCAATGCAGATGAATGTATAGACTTCATGCAATGCAATGCAGACCAATGTACAGACTTTGGCGAAGCAAAGGTTGTACAGACTTCAACCAATAGAAGCACGATGTACAGACTTGAATTCAAGTGATGCACAGTGTACAGACTTCATGAAATGATGTATGCGATGCACTGGACAATGTATAGACTTCATACATGAAGCTACACGATGTATAGACTTGATGAAATGCATTGAGCACATGAGAAAGTCTGTACAAACTTTATAGTGCTAAGACGATGTACAGACTTCATGCCAAGAGAAACTCTGTACACACTAGATCAAAGCAAAGCAGTTGACTGTATGGACTTCCAGTGTATAGACATGCCAAAGATAACAAGACGATGTATAGACTTGAACAAGGTAAAGTCTGTACAGACTTGGAAGTTCACAGTGTGTAGACTTTGGCAAGGCAACGTCGATAAAGCAACCACTATATAGACTTGCTGAACAGAGTGTAGGTAAAAGTCCCAATGTATAGACTTGGAAGTGCAACGTAGGAAAAGATGCCAATGTACATACTTTGGCAAAGTAGTGAAGTACAGACTTGCACAGTTCCAGCTAGAGGATGTATAGACTTTACCCAATAGTCCAATGTACAGACTTCGTCTCGTGAAAGCTACAGTGATGTATAGACTTGGAAACAAATGAGAAGCCAATGTACAGACTTGCCACCGACCAATGTATAGACTTGGTGGAAGGCATGCAATGTACAGACTTCACGATGAAGGCATGAACAGTCCGATGTATAGACTTCATGAACGAGACGTTGAAGTCTGTATAGACTTTAACACTGAATGAGACGTTGGCTGAAACAATAGGCTGTACAGACTTTAGATGCGTGAGACGCAAGTTGAGATAATGCAGTGTACAGACTTCATGCATGCAGACGTTGAACTACAGAATGTGCAGACTTTGCCAAAACACAACGTGCAGTAGTGTATAGACTTGGTTCCGTGGAAGCTACAGTGCAGTAGGATGTACAGACTTCCTATATGAAGGCAATGGCTGTACAGACTTCACCTCAAGCTATCTACAGTGCATCAATGTGTGGACTTGAATGAAAGTGCATGCATTGTATGGACTTGTACAGTGAAATGATGTATAGACTTCACCAAGACACTGCATGAATAACATGATGCGATGTACAGACTTGGGCTGTATAGAGTTCATGAACAATGCATGCTATGCATGAATAAGAAGACGATGTACAGACTTTCAACAAGACTCTGTACAGACTTAGTATGATGCACTGACAATGTACAGACATGATGAAGCGTGAACAAGCCGATGTACAAACTAATCCTGTATAGACTTAGTGCATGAAGCCCTGACAATGTATAGACTTGCTAATGCAATCTAGGGCGATGTACAGACTTTATCCACGAACTGTGCACATGCATGAACGATGTATAGACTATGCTGAGTGTGTAGACTTGTGAAATGCATAGAACACACAGAGGCTGTATAGACTTACAGCGTTGACGCTGCGGACTTGAGAATGCAACGTACACACTTACAACGTTGACGATGCATGAGACGAGTGTATAGACTTGTGATCTCAGCGATGCCCAAACACAACACAGACACAACACGATGTATAGACTATGCTGAGTGTGTAGACTTGTGAAATGCATAGAACACACAGAGGCTCTCTAGACTTACAGCATTGACGCTGCAGACTTGAGAATGTAAAATTACACTCTTACAGCGTTGACGCTGCATGAGACGAGTGTATAGACTTGTGATCTGAGGGAGTTGACCCATCAAGGAAGGGGGTCGACCCATCTAAGTGCACTGATGCAGTATATGCACAGAAGAAGCAATGCATGATCTTAATTCAAGCACAAAACACATTATGCACTTAGTATGGAACACTGCATGATTTAGCACACTCATGCATTCTCCACAGAATAGATCAGATATAACATTCATATCAGTTATAAACATTCATGTTGCTATCATTCAATGTGGTGACTCATTCATGTTGCTATCATTAAAACACCACATTCATCAAAGCACAAGGGGCACAACATGTTTATAGGATCAAGCCCCTACCGTTGCGCTAAAAGCTCGAGCTGGTAGCGAAGGCAGAACCTTATTTCCTTATGGCAGCGCAGAACCCCACACTATCGTGCTGTGGGTGGACATGAGGGGCTTCGCACATGGACCCCATAATCCATGTGGCGGGTTGGGCTGTCAAGCGCCGATGCACCACGTGGGTCCCATACCCCACGTGGAGCAACAAATCACAAGGGAGACGCTGGAAAATCCAACAATCTCCCCCCCAGCGACACCCGGGGGATTTGAACCCGCGACCTCGCTCTGATACTAGTTTATAGGATCAAGCCCCTACCGTTGCGCTAAAAGCTCGAGCTGGTAGCGAAGGCAGAACCGTATTTCCTTATGGTAGCACATAACCCCACACTATCGTGCTGTGAGTGGACATGAGGGGCTTCGCACATGGACCCCATAATCCATGCGGCGGGTTGGGCTGTCAAGCGCCGATGCACCACGTGGGTCCCATACCCCACGTGGAGCAACAAATCACAAGGGAGACGCTGGAAAATCCAACAGTATCAGAGCGGTGTCTGCATAGAAGGTCCAGCGATCTGCAGATCCGATCCTGCAGTCTTAGGTGCTTATTTACTTTTGGTGCATCAATATTCCTGTTGCATTATATCTGTTTGTTTCCATGGGTGAACCACCAGTTTTCAACGGTTCCAATTTTAGTGTATGGTTTGCTAGTCTGAAAAATTATGCTAAATCTGTTAATCCAGACCCGTGGAAAGTGATTTCACACGGTCCTCATGAACTACCAAAGAAAAAGTCCAAATGGACTGACATTCATACATCAATGCATGAAGAGAATCAGATAGCTATAAATCTAATGAAGGCAGCTACTGAGAGAGCTTTTCATTCATGTTTCTTAGATTGTAGCTCTGCTAAAGATATTCTGGACGTGCTGAAGCGAACTCAGAAGAGAGATGAGGATAGCTACATGATGGCCAATAGAAGTAATCAAAGTGGCAGCGATCAAGACAGCAATCAGAATGAAGACGATAATGATCATGAGGTAAATCCCTTTGAGAACTATACTTTAGATGACTGGGAAATTGCATATGCTGAATTGCTTGAATCTCATGAACAGTTAAGAAAACAATAAAAAAATTGAAGAAGAATAGTATGTCAGACAGTTTCAATTCTCCATGTAAAAACTGTGCTGAACTGAAAAATGTTCATGATGCTTTTGTGTCTGATATTCAAATGTTGAAAAAGTAAATTTCGATACTGAAGATCGAGAATCAAGATCATGTAAAAGAGATCTCTGAACTTGAAAGGAAGCTTAGCCTAACTTGTAATGATTCTGTTCAGAGTAAGAATTTGCTAGAAAAATTTGAATGTGTTAAGTCTGAACTAAGTAGGCTAGAATCTGAAAATGACTCTTTGAAATAATCTGTTAAAGATAATGAAGAAAAATTTGGGAAACTTGAGCAAGAGAAGAGTTTGGTTGCTGAAAAATTGAATGCCATAAAATCTGTAAACATAGAATTATAGAAAGATCTTGAAAAATAGCAAAAAGGTTTGAAGGAACTTGAGGCTGGAAGAAAGTATGAAGTCAATTCAGAAGATCAGCTTCTAATAAATGAATTGGTTCAAAATGATAAGCTTAAGGAACAAAATGATAAGCTAAAAATGTTGAACTCCACTATGTCTGAGAGACTGCTAGCCTTAGAAAGAGGAAAAAGTGTTTGTGTTGAAGACCCTGAAAAACTGAGCAATCTGGAACAAGAAATTGAAAAATACAAAATAGCTAATAAAGTTTTGAATGAAGCTATGAATTGCAGTGAGCAAGAGATTGCCAGTTATGAGTTACACATTTCCTCTCAAGAAAAAGAAATTCAAGATTTAAAAAACTCCTTGTCTAAATTTGCTAGTGGGCAAGATAATCTGAACAAACTGCTGGGAGTAAAAGTCAATTTTCAGAAGGAGGGGTTAGACTATAACCTTGTAAATAAAAAGAATTTTGAAGATAAAATTCATACATCCTTTGTTGCTAGCTCTACTTCTCACACTTCTCAGAAGCCACCTGTTTCTCAGTCTACTATTCAGAGAACCGAAAAACAAATTGAAAAGTCGAAAAAGGTTGATGGATACAAGCTGAAAATTGTTTTCGTTAAATCATCTGAACAGGAAAAGCCTTCTACTTCATCACCACCTCAGTACAAGGCTAAGAAAATAGAAAAACAAAAAAAAAATTATAAAACATCAAAAACTCAAAGGAACAACTTGCATGCTAAAAACTCATCTGATAAATGTCATGTTTTAAAGAAATCAAATGGCTCCTGTCATTATTGTGGTAGGCATGGACACTTTATGAGTAACTGTTTTGTGATGAAACAAGATGACAAAAAGTATGCTAGAAAATCTGTGTCTGGTCAGAAAAAGAATGTCACATGTTCTAATTGTGATAAAGTAGGACACACTACTGCTCATTGCTGGTTTGCAAGTGGTAAGGAAAAATCATGTTCAAATCATACAAAATACTTTTCAAATCAGCATGTTTTTAATATGAACAAATCTGTTTCAAAGAACCAGCACCTCATCTGTTTTAACTGCAACAAAAGGGGTCACAGGGCCTCTAAATGCTAGTCAGGTTCTTATAGAAGAAATTCTCTCAATTGCTCTCACTGTGGAAAGCATGGCCACACAGTCAAGGACTGTTGGCACGCTCAAGGGAAAATTTTCATCTCTGAAAGGTTTAAATTCCCTGCAAATACAAATGCTCTCAGAAAGAACAAAGTTGTTTTTAAAAAGAAAAACTTTGAATGTTTTGATTATGGAAAACAGTTTGGTGATGCAAATAACAGAAATTTCTATGCCAATGCACATAAAATTCATATTCATAAGAATGTGCATAAATCAGATCTGAAAACTGCTGCTTCTTGCCATCATTATGGCAAATCTGGACATTTGATGGATGGTCATCCTCTGATGAAATTTAATGATCATCAAGTTAAAAATGTGCTGAGAAAACCTGCTAGGAGTGATATTGTCAATTCAGGACCCAAGATGTCACGTCCCGACGCGGAATATCGAGGGCGCGACGAGTAGTAAACACGCGTGTCGATCAGAGCATGTACAATTTTATTTCTAAAGTCAGAAATGAACGAGATAATGATACTTTTATTCAATCAAAATGAAGTATTACAACACTAATTCATAAGCCATAAAGGCAAATTACAACTTCCAATCCCAAAGTACAACATTCTTGTAAAATCACTAGTTGATCTACATAAACCTGACCGCACCGCACCGCACCGCACCTCGACTCGACTGGTTCAATTTTTATCCCGCCCCTCTGCAACTTCGGCCATATAATGCTTCGAATGGTGCCATTTGAATACTCGACTGATAGCTATTGTTATAAGCAAACTCAGTCAGCGGTAAATGTTCATGCTAACTACCACTGAAGTCAATCATGCAGGCTCTCAACATATCTTCAATAATTTGATTCGTCCACTCGGTTTGTCCGTCCGTCTGAGGGTGAAAAGCTGTACTAAACCTTAGTCTAGTACCCATAGACGATTGTAAACCCTTCCAGAAGTGAGAGGTGAATCTCGGGTCTCGGTCTGAAATAATAGAGCTTGGAATACCGTGTAGCCTTATGATCTCCTTGATATATAAGGCGGCTAAAACATCCACCGTCCATCTAGTCTTGATAGGTAAAAAGTGAGCGGACTTGGTTAACCGGTCCACAATTACCCATATAGCATCGAAACCACTTCGGGTCTTCGGTAATCCAACAATGAAGTCCATGCCGATACTATCCCATTTCCATTCCGGTATTTCGAGAGGCTTGAGCTTGCCAGCCGGTTTGAGGTGTTCGGCCTTGACTTGTTGACAAACCAAACATCGGCTTACGAATTCGGCTACCTCTCTCTTCATATTAGGCCACCAGAATGTTCTCTTGAGGTCTTGGTACATTTTTGTAGCACCGGGGTGAATAGTGTACCTTGACCGATGTGCTTCTTCTAGGATTTTACCCTTGATAGTAGAACAATCGGGTATACAAGTTCTTCCTTTGAATAATAGCCTTCCATCATTAGCCAGAAGGAAATCCGGTCATTGATCTAATTTGTCTTTAATTTCCACGATCAACGGATCATCAACTTGCCGTTCCTTGATTTCTGAGAGTAACTCGGGTTGGAGTCGAATATTTGCAACAAACACTCCGTCTTCCTTCTCCTTCATATTGAGGTTTAAGTTGGCCATTTCTTCAAGTAGATGGCATTCTTTAACCATCATGCTTGATAGTAAAGCCATTGGTTTTCGGCTAAGTGCATCAGCTACGGCATTGCCTTTTCCTGGGTGATATTGTATAGAGAAGTCGAAATCCTTTAAATATTCCAACCACCGTCTTTGTCTCATATTGAGCTCCTTTTGAGAGAATAAATATTTGAGACTCTTGTGATCAGAATACACCGTAAAGGCTTCGCCATAGAGGTAATGTCACCAGATCTTCAAAGCAAAGACCACAGCTGCCAGTTCTAGGTCATGTACGGGATAATTTTCCTCGTGCTTCTTCAATTGCCGGGAGGAATAAGCTATGACCTTGCCATGTTGCATTAATACGCAACCTAGTCCAATTCCAGATGCATCAGCATACACTTCGAATCCTCCTCCTTCCGTAGGTAATGTGAGAATAGGAGCAGTCGTGAGACAATCCTTTAAAGTTTGAAAGCTTTTCTCGCATTCCTCGGACCATATAAAAGGATTCTCCTTCCTTGTCAATCTTGTTAAAGATACTGCGATCTTTGAGAAATCCTTGATAAATCTTAGATAATATCCAGCAAATCCCAAGAAACTTCGGATTTCCGTCACACTAGTAGGACTTTCCCAATTCTTTACGGCCTCAACCTTTGAAGGATCGACGGCGATACCACTCCGGGAAATTATGTGACCGAGAAAAGAAACTTCCTCCAACTAGAAATCACACTTGCTTAATTTGGCATAAAGCTTGTGATCTCTTAATAATTGAAGGGCCTTCTTGAGATGTTCCTCATGTTCTTCCTTAGACTTGGAGTAGATCAAAATGTCGTCGATGAATACAACCACAAATTGATCGAGGTACGACCTGAATACGCTGTTCATCATTTGCATAAATGTGGCAGGCGCATTTGTTAAGCCAAAAGGCATAACGGTGAACTCGTAATGTCCATACCTACTCCGGAATGCAGTCTTGTGAATATCACTTTCTTTTATCTTCAATTGATGATAACCAGATCGAAGGTCGATCTTTGAGAAATATTGAGCTCCAGAAATCTGGTCGATCAATTCATCAATCCTTGGTAAGGGATATTTGTTCTTGATGGTGAGTTGATTCAATTGCCGATAATCAACACATAACCTCATCGAACCATCCTTCTTCTTGACAAATAAGACTGGGGCTCCCCAGGGTGAAGTACTTGGTCGGATAAACCCCTTCTCTAGTAATTCCAATAATTGATCCTTTAATTCCTTCATTTCCACGGCAGACATCCGATATGGAGCTTTAGAAACTGGTGCCGCTCCCGGAATTAAATCAATAGAGAAAACCACTTCTCTCTCGGGTGGAATACCAGGCAACTCGTCCGGAAATACATCAGAATAATCCCGAACGATAGGAATGTCCTTTAGAATGGGTTCCGTGTGCTCGGTCATAGTGATAGAAACTAAGAAACCGACACAACCCTTCCTCAACAATTTCTCGACTTTGAGGGCCGAAATTAGAGGTATATGCTTGGAATGCCTGATACCCGAAAATAGAAGGTCGGGGTAACCCATGAAAGTTACCGTACCCAACTTGCAATTGACACTAGCACCATGTGTAGATAGCCAGTCGGCACCCAAAATAAAATCATATCCTTCCATCTCCATGCATACGAAATCAGCGGGTAAGTTATAACCACTAATTAGAATTTCACTATCAGGATAGAAGTGTTTAATCTCCGTTCCCGTTCCAATAGGGGTAGTAATGGTAAGTGTAGAATTTAATGGAACAGGCTTCACAGATAAAAGACCAGCAAATCTTCTAGATATAAATGAATGCGTAGCTCCGGTGTCAAATAAGACAGAGACAGGCTTGGAGTATATGAAAAGAGTACCTTCCACGATGTCTCCTTCCTCGGTAGGTTCCTTACCCATAAGGGCTTGAAGTCTTCCTGGCTTCTTAGCAATAATAGGAAGCTTTGCCGGTGATGGAGCTTGCTCATTAAGAAGAGGGCAATTCGGGATCCTATGCTCCCGACTCCCGCATCGAAGACATGCACCGAGCTTTCTCCAACATTCCTCGGCTTTATGTCCGGGCTTCTCGCAGTATTTGCATAATTCCTTTGATGTTGCCGATATAGGGACAATTTGCTTATCGAATGTCCTCGGTTTCTTGTCCCCATGAAAGTTACGTCCACCTTTGTTGAAATTTCGCCCATCCTTGATGATATTACGCCCGTCATTGGGCCTTTTCTTTCCGAAGGAAGGTTTGAAACTTCCGGACCCAGTAACTTGCTCTCTCTTGGCTTCCCTTCCTCGGATGCGATCCGATAACTCCGTTGCATCTTCTAGGAGTTGTGCTCTCCGTACCACATCAGAATAAATTTGGATATCCATCGGGGCTAGTTGAGTAATATATTGAGGCTTAATGCCATTAAGAAATCTCCGTGCCTTCATTTTTTCAGTACCCACGAGATGTGGAGCGTACCGAGATAACCTCGAAAATTGTGCTTCATATTCCGCAACTGATAAACCCCTTTGTTTTAAGGCGGCAAATTCAGCGGCCTTCCTTTCTTGTACTCGATCGGAGAAGTATTTACTATTGAAGTGTTCCACGAACTCTTCCCATAGAATTTGGTCGTGCGGTAAAGTAGTTTCGACCGATTCCCACCAGGCACGTGCATCCCTTTACAGTTGGAAAGTAGCAAGTAGGACCTTCTCCTCGTCAGCGCATTGCATGACTCGAAATATCCTATCGATCTCCTTAATCCAGTGTTCGGCTTCATCCGGATCCATAGATCCAGTGAACTTGGGAGGGTTCATGCTCCGGAAATTTCTATGCAAGTCTCCGGCTCCTCGGTTTGCTCCTCCCTGAGCAACCTGTTGGAGGGCTTGTGTTAAGCCTTGAACGGTCCGCTGCATCTCGCGCCATTGAGCTCTCTCGGCGGCCATTTGCGAGAATTAGCCTGAAACCATAATTCCAAGGTTTATTATTTTTGTTGTGATATTTATTTCTTGATAATTCTCATTTAACCCGTGTTTCTACCCAATCTTACCGGGAAGGTTTTGAGACCTATCCAATTTCTAGATATTGATCTTAAACCTATCCAAAGTTTAAAAATGAACCTATACTTGTGAAACC
The DNA here is from genome assembly GCA_022559845.1 of Amorphophallus konjac. NCBI lineage: Eukaryota > Viridiplantae > Streptophyta > Magnoliopsida > Alismatales > Araceae > Amorphophallus > Amorphophallus konjac. The sequence continues at coordinate 247,231,223 of CM040128.1, read as the reverse complement.
TAGGATTTTATGTAACCTAGGCTCTGATACCATAAAGACTGTCACGTCCCGACGCGGAATATCGAGGGCGCTACGAGTCGTAAACACGCGTGTCGGTCAGAGCATGTACAATTTTATTTCTAAAGTCAGAAATGAACGGGAAAATGATACTTTTATTCAATCAAAATGAAGTATTACAACACTAATTCATAAGCCATAAAGGCAAATTACAACTTCCAATCCCAAAGTACAACATTCTTGTAAAATCACTAGTTGATCTACATAAACCTAGGTAAAAAGGAAAACACTCTTTCACTCTTGTCCATTCCCTTGTTCAATTTCATTTCCTGCAACAATTAATCAAAACGTAGGGTGAGCTAAAAGCTCAGTAGGATTTTATATCTCTATGAACCATGCAATCTTTAAGTGTTAGCAATTTAAACAATTTTCTAACTTGTATCGGGAAGTGTATAAACATGAATGGGATTTCCAAGTAATTGAGATGATATGATATCAAGATGAATTTCCAAGTAATGACTTTGAACAAGTAAAGAATTTCATGTAATTGGCCATTTTCACGCAAGTCAAGTAATTCATGTAATTTTCAAGGAAACAAGTAACAAGTAAACAAGTACGAATAGTGGAATGCCGTATCAAGTAAATCTATCATGCACTTCGGTGCAATACCACACCATTGGTCAATCAACTCCCATGGGCACAAGTACTTTCGGGCGCTCCCCCCAGGACCAGACCGGGCCCCATTAATGCCAGGCATTGAGTCATATGGATCCGAAGATCCCAAGTACGTTTAGACATCCACTTTAATGTATATGGCCAAGAATTTTCAAGAATATGCTGTTTGTAATAAGCACAGATTTGACACAATTTCAGAAGTTGCAAGAAAAGTTGATAAACAATTTAAGGCATAATGTTTAACGACATTAAGTCGTGGAGTTCAAAAATGAACGGTAAGTAGGAAGAAAATCAAGTAATTAGAGTTTAATAGGTTTAATCTTATGTGCATTTGATTTACAAGTGTTTAGACATGTTTACAGGAAGTTTTTGTTCATTAAAAATGCATTAGTTAGCCAAAACGGTGATTTATTATAATAATCGGAATTTTATTATGAAAATAACTTTTTATGTTGAAAATAATTCTAACTTGTTGAAAATAATATTAACATGCTGAGAATGATTTTCATATGTTGCCTTACTGGTAAGATGATAAAAATAAATTTTTCATGCTGGATTTAATTTTTATATGCTGAAAATTAATTATTAACATGCTAAAATTAATACTTAACATGCTAAAATAATCAACTTACTGATAAGATGATAAGATAAGTTTACCATGCTGAATACAGAAATTTTCTGATAACAACATAATTTTTATCATGCTAAAAATCATTTTTCTCCATTTATTAGCTAATTATTTGATAGGAAAATAGAATTATCATGATGAAAAATAGTTTTAATACACTGAAAATAATTCTAACATGCCAAAAATAATTTTAACATGCTGGAATAATTTTACTATACTAGAAGAATTTTTATAATGCTGGAAGTAATTTTCATGCATCAATTTACTAATTATTTAATAGGAAATTAAGTTTTATATGCACAAAATTAGCTTTAAATAGATTTTAACATGCTAAAAATTAATTATTAACATGCTAAAATTAATACTTAACATGCTAAAATAATCAACTTACTGATAAGATGATAAGATAAGTTTACCATGCTGATTACAGAAATTTTCTGATAACAACATAATTTTTATCATGCTAAAAATCATTTTTCTCCATTTATTTGCTAATTATTTGATAGGAAAATAGAATTATCATGCTGAAAAATAGTTTTAAAACACTGAAAATAATTCTAACATGCCAAAAATAATTTTAACATGCTGGAATAATTTTACTATACTAGAATAATTTTTTATCATGCTGGAAGTAATTTTCATGCATCAATTTACTAATTATTTAATAGGAAATTAAGTTTTATATGCACAAAATTAGCTTTAAATAGATTTTAACATGCTAAAAATAATTTTTATATCTCAGTATGTATAAAATAATTTTATCATATTGGAAGTCACTTTTAACATGCTAGAAATAGTTTTAACATGTTGGAAACAATTTTTAGTATGTATAAACTAATGTGGTAAAAATTAGATTTTTACATGTAAAAATAATTTCATTCCACAAAAATAAATTTTTAACATGCTGTAAGAATTAAAACATGCTAATCTTACATTTTCTTACTTTTGGTGACTAATTACGTACAATTAACGTGGACTTCCAACAGATATAGTTCCTATTGTAAAGTGACTTAAGTTTAGTCCCACATTGGAAGTTACAAAAACTTGCATAGCTTTATATGTTGGAGAGCTCACCCTTGGGTCAGGACCCAACGGGCATAGGATGTGGGCTTAAATTGTGAGTTGATATAAAACTAGTTATATTTATTTATTTATTTATTTATTTGTGCCGAGCCGAGTCGAGTCGAGGTGCGGTGCGGTGCGGTCAAGGCCAATTATATATATCGTTCTGGAAATATATATATATTTTTTAAAAATGTTTGACCCAATTTTTGTCGCGTTCTGAAAGTATAATTTTTTTTTCTTTAAATGTTTGACCCCAGAGGGGCGGGAAGAACATTGTGTGAACGCGCTATGTCGGGCCGGTGCATTCAGAACGTGCTATTGAGGTATAGCGCGTTCTAGACCTGATAAAAAAATGGGAATACACCTCCAATAAAATGACCATAACTTGCTCATTTCAGAATGGAATTTAATAAATGAGCTATCAATGGAAAGAGGACAGAAAAACGAAAAAGATGGCATGATTTAATTGAAGTTTAGCCTGAGAGACACCTACCTTTTGACGGATCTAAGATTATCCCCAAATATAAAAAGAAAACCCTTGATCTTCCAAATCCTCCTCCAAATCTCCACGAATCTTCGCAGCAGCATAAACTTAACTCCCAGGGATGATTTGAGGGTCGAATGGGGTTCTATTTATAGCCAAAACTTGGCCAAATTTATCAAGATTCCTTGCCTAACAATGCCAAACTTTCCAACTCCGAATTAGAAGAAAATTCTAATTTCTCCTCTTAACCTAGTCTCCATTTGGTGTGAACCAATGTAAAAACGGCTGGTCCAAGGTGGGCTGTTAGGTAAGGGTGGATTTTTGAGTCAAACTTCTAGAAATTGGATTATTAAAATCCCTAAAATTGCATATTAAACACATGTTACGAATTTAGGTCAATTTATCCTTTAACAAATCCTTTAATCCATTAATTCAGCCCATTTTGGATTATCCAATGGGCCAATTGTGATCCTAGTCCATTACATGGACTTTTATTGGGCTTACTATGATTTATCTAAGGTTTGAAGCATTTAATCTCTATTTATTTCTAGTTAATTCAAGTAAATTCAATAAACTAGCTTATTTCATATAGTAAAAATGAAATTTGATTATTTCATGAAAATTTTAATTACATAATCAAATTAAAAATTTTATTTCTCATTTTTAAATTTTGGGTTTCTACACAAGACTTCTTGGGTGCCTATTTGTGCAAAATAGGTTGCTAACTTGCAGGTGTGCCTTGGAAGCTGATTAATATAGAGGGGATTAATCCAAGGCACTCAAGAATGAAAATCTCTTCCTGAGCTTTTCAGGTAAACTTCTTGCTCTTCTTGTTTTTAGTTTTAATGCATAGCAAGTTAAATCTGTTTTTACATTTTCATTCATCATCTGCCATTTGCATCATTTTCTGATCATACACTTGCTGAGTGTTCTGTGCAAATATCAGATTAAAAAGGGTTGTCTGCATCTGATGCATACATATGTCAATTGCAATTGTTTGATAATTGTTGTTATGCATAATCTCTGAAAACAAATTACATTCTGAAATTTCTGAAAAATCTGAACTGCATATGAATGTGGTTTGAAATTTGTCTGTTGCATAGCTCAATGAAAATCTGGATTGCATATAGGATTGCATGCTGAATTATCATGATTGACCTCTATGGTATATAAATGGTAAGCTACCAAAAGGCAGAGAAATATGTCTGGAGGTTCTTATTATGTGTGAGGTGGTCTTTTAGACCAAGTGCTCCGCCTGGTACCATGGGTCACTTTGCTTAATAGGGCAGTCTGATTGAGCATAAGTCACATTGTCATATGTTCAGTCTTCAGTGCAAAACATTGCATACTTTCAGGGGGAATTAATTGCATGTCTTTGCATAGCATTCAATGTTGAGTCTTTGCATGTCGTTGTATACATGGAGTTAATTGCATTGCATTTCATTGTAAAATACCAAAAAGAGTGACTGAATGCATATTGTCAGGGGGAGTCAATGCATTGCATGTAGGTTGTCAAATGCATACTCTTGTGAGAATTCATTGCATATCCTTTCTTATTGACCTTGTTGACAAACCTTGATCATAATTTGAAAACAATGGGTTTCAAAATCTCCTCTATCATTTGATTTCTGAATTCTATCAATCTCTCATGAAGATTTCAATGGGACTATCTCAATCATAAATCTGAAAACTTTTGAACTAGGAATCTTCTATTATACGATTTTATGAATGACTGAAATAACTCAGCTGGTTTAAGTTTAATGTATTCATTGATGTTGACTTTAAAATTTCTTTAAAAAATATCTGAATCATGTTTAATAAACTTTAACCAACTGTTTCATGATGTGTCTTGTAAAAACTTCTGAAATTTGCACTATTGAATACATGGCTTTAATTGATTAAGTACATGAAGTTAGTATTATTTTGAAGCAAATGAATTTCTCTGAAATGTCTAAAGGGTAATATCTGTCAGAGCAATGACTTTGGTCACTGAGAAACACAAGTCCAAAGGACTGTGTCATGAGGTGCCATAGTTAACTCTGCTTAAGATGAGTGTTAATCAGGCAGAGCAATGGCATGCACACTGAGAAATACAACTCACTCATCAAGAAATGATTTGAAGTGTGTCATGATGTGTAAATGCTACCTCTGTTTATATAAAGTATGACTGTGAGTCACACTAAGTGCTTAGAGATATTGGCATCTGATCAAGGTATATCCTCTAGTTACAAGGTGTGCACTGAACTAGAGTGCTCGTAAAATTTGTAACATGAAAATTGTTGAACAAATTGAAATGTCTGAATATTGATGCTAAAATCAAATTGCTACAACCCTAGACAAATTCACATGACTTCATAATTGCTTGATCTCAATTCTAGTGCATGTAATTCCGATTGAAGTCAATAAATTTGATTGTGTAAGAGAAAGGGAGGTTAATCAAGATAAAAATGAGGGCTTGGTTCATTTTTATTAAACCATGGTTTTAGATATCAATACAGAATTTTATTGATAAACTCTGCATACATCATGTTTAAACCATGCTGATCAATAAACTTCATTCATAAGCCCTTATAATGGAAGACTTTGAAAAATTATGTTTTGGATTTATGAGATTGATATCTCCTTGAAAATCTTGTTGAACTTCTTCTGCTTGGAGCCTCTTTGAAAATATGTTATTTGAAACTCTTCTGCTCACTGTCCTTGAATTCCACTGTGGTCTCCCTCTCACCCATATCAATTGGGAGAAATGCAACAGATGCATATCAATTGGCATCTACTCAGGGGGAGCTTCCTTGTAATACCGAATCATGTTCATCTCAATTGGTAACAATTGTGTCTTTGCATTCATATATTTAGGGGGAGGTATTGCACTTCTTCTTGCGTCTGCATTTCTGCATTTCTGCATTCATACCTCTCCATGGTTCATCTTGTTTATTGCAAGGAGGAGAAATTGACTGTATTTTAAACATGCTTTAACTTCTCAAACTATTTTCTTTTTGATGAAGTCAAAGGGGGAGAATAGTTTGTGTCATCAGAATTACTCACAGTGTAGTGTTGCCATCATCAAAAAGGGGGAGATTGTTGTGCCTCTGTGGGTTTGATGATTGGCTTTGAAGTGAGTTAATCATTTGATGATTGATTTTTGTTGTGAGTTAATCACTGTGAGTCATCTTGCTGTATGAGTCATCTTCATATGTTCAGTCAGTCTGCTGTTCTGTTACTTTATCAGGTTTAAAAGTATTGCATATTTGATGTTCAGCCATGTTATCTGCTGCATGAAGCATTCACATACACTTACATAAGTCTGCACATCAGCATCACGCAGCAAGTATGTACATCACCTTCAGTAGGCATGTCAAGTCCACACATTGCATAGCATGCATCGTTCTTCAACTGAAGTCTATACATCAGCTTGCATGAATTCAAAGTGTGTACATTGAATAGCATGCATTTCATGAAGTCTGCACATCCTGTGTCTCTGTTAAGCTTCAAAGCCTGCACATGGCTCACTGTCTCATGCATAGTCTGGACAGTTGTGGGTTGACGCCCCCTTCTGATGGGTCGACGCCCCCTGTGTTTTCCAAGTCCATACATTGATCTTCATACTCAAAGTCTGTACATTGGTCTTCACCTAAAGTCCATACATGGGTCTTCATATTCAAAGCATGTACAACCATTCCGTGAAGATCAAGTCCATACAACGGCACTGTAGCTTGCTCAACTGAAGTCTATACATCCTTCAAGGCGCCAAGTCTGCACATCGCCTCATTTCTTCAGAATCTATTCATCCACAGTGTAACCCCAAGTCTGTACATCGCTTGCATCTTCAAAGTTCATACAGAGTCTTCTGTTGCATCTGAAGTCTATACATCCTTCATTGGCCTAGTCTATACATTGGCGTACTGTTCTGGCATCAGTCATCATCCAAGTCTATACATCGCCTTCTGCAAGCATTCTTCAAGTATGTACAGCCTGAGCATTGCTTCATAACAAGTCTAGACATCCTGGTTGCGTTCTAAGTCTACACATCCTGCTATGTCGCACTTGAAAGTCTGTACACTGCGCAGCACCGTACAAGTCCATACACTGGCTACACTGCACAAGTCTATACATTGGCTTGGGCATCCAAGTCTAGACATTGATTCTCTATTCATGCCCTGATTCGAAGTCTGTACAGCGAGCGACGTTCATCAAAGTCTGTACATTGCTTGGCGCTCACCAAGTTTGTACATCGCTTCAAGCGTTCCAATGTCTAATACAAGGCCTGCTTCATTAAGTATAGACATAGCACTGTAGCTTCCCTAGTTGAAGTCTATACATTGCTGATCGAACGTAAGTCTATACATTCCAACCTTTTCCTACGTTCGCTGCTTTAGCTACACCCTAAGTCTACACACTGGCAAAGTGTTTACATCGCTCAAGCAAGTCTGCACAGCCAACGCCTTCATTGATTCCAAGTCTGTACACTGATCCACAGGCATCCCAAGTCTATACATTGGTTCAGGTTTACCAAGTCTATACATTGCTTCAATATTCTTAAAGTCTGTACATCCTGCCTTATCGTTCAGAGTCTCTACATCATTCTTCAAAGGCCAAGTGTATACATTGTCCATGTGTTCAAATGTCTCAAGTCTATACATTGGATAGGCTCGTTCATGCTTCGTTCATCTCAAGTCTGTACACTGCCTTTCACATGCACTCATTAATCAAGTCTGTACAGTCCCTTGGTTGCAAGACTATACACTCGACTGTCTTGCTTTGCTTAAAGTCTGTACAGCCCTTCCCTCAGCAAGTCTATACACTGGAGTCGTCAGCTGCAGGGACAGCATGTCTGTACATTGGATTCTCATGCATGTTAACAGCAAGTCTATACACTGCATTCATGCATTGTTCTTCACAACAAAGTCTGTACACTACGTTCTCTTGCATGCAATCAAAGTGTGTACTGCCTGTGCTCGCATTGGTAAGTCTATACATGCTTGGCTGTTCATCATCTGCTACATGCCACTTCCAGTATGTACATCCATTTGTACAGTGTGCATTGATCAAGCCAAAGTCTGTACATCGATATGTTGCTTTGATGCCGTTGCATAGTCTATACATTGTTGAGCTTAACACACATATCTTCATAGTCTATACATTGCATCATTGTGCATGCATTGCATTTATTGAAGTCTATACATTGCATACAGTTATGCTTCACAAGTCTACACATTGCTGTTCTTCACAGCAAGTATATACACTCTCTCACGTTGTACACACTTGCCTAATTGACATCTCTAAGTCTATACACTCGATGGCTTTATACATTTCACAGAAGTCCACACATTCCCCCTGTTGTGCTAATGCATTATTCAGCTAGTCTATACACTGAGGTCGCATGAAGACTCACAAGTCTATACACTCCCTCAGTGTACACACTTACTCACTTGTTGTTCTAAAGTATATACACTCGTTGTTATAAACCTGAACTAACTAATTCGTTTCATTTCATTTTTCTCTATCTGCAGATGACTCAGGTTAATGACTGGGCGCGTGAACCGAGGATGATTCCTGGCACGTGATTCGAGGTGCTCTCTGGGCGGGAACCTGAAGGACACACGCCTTAGCACCTGCTGAAGTTGATATAAATAGAAGCCTTCGTCCACTGAAGAGAAATAACAAGAATAGAAGAGGGGCTGATCGAGACTGTGAGAAGAGAAGCAGAAGAAGAAGAAAGAAGAAGAAGAAGAGTGAAGATAGAGAGTGAGAGCAGTAGAAGAAAAAGAGAAAGAGAGAGCTCGTAAGGATTGAAAGAAAAGAGAAAGACAGTGAGAGTGAAAAGGAGAGCAGAGAAGAGAAAGATTGCGTGAGCTGAGAAGAAGAAAGAAGAGGAAGAAAGGAAGAGAGGAGAGAGTTCTTTTGAAGATCTGTTCAGTCTGTTCGTGGATCAAATCCAGAACGACTATGCTCATTGAGAGCTATATTTCTTGTGTTTCATTTCCAGCTTTTTTCGCTATGCTTTTTATGTTTTCTTATTTTTCCTTTTGTTACTCAGACTATTGTTGTTCTTTCGATTCTCAGTAGTGAGGTCGGGTTCCTCCTGTGGACTCAGGAGAAGGGAGATCTGATCTCCAGTTCTGAACTTGTGAGTTGCAAGTCCAGGGGTCCCCCCTGGTCTGGAGGAAGAGAGGTCTGCGACCTCTGGTTTGCTGGTGACGGGGAGTCACTAGTGTGTTCCCTCCTGGTATAGAGGAAGAGAGACTATGTGTCTCTGGTTTCCAAGTGGCTGGGAGTGACTTGGGGTGTCCCTCCGGTTGGGAGGAAGAGGGGAGGTTGTTCCCCTGGTCAAGCTGTGTGGCAGCAACTTGTTTGCATACTGAGTCTACTTTCTAGCTTGTGCTAGTGGAAGCCTCACTCCGGTTGGGAGTGAGGGGTGGACGTAGGTCTTGGTGACCGAACCACCTAAAAAATCTCTTGAGCAGTGGTTTATCTGTGAGTTTGCTTCTGCTAGATGATTGCTTAGGCACGCTCCATGTGTTTTCTCATGAGTTTAATTGAATTAGTTTTATTCTGTGAATGCATCTAGCATCTGTGTTTTAATTTGGGCATTATTTCTGAAGGGGATACATTCACCCCCCTCTGTATCCGGGCATAGCACCCTATCAAGGCGATCCTAGCCATGCATCTAACGCCAATCAGATAGAAGAACAAACCACGAAGACAATGAATTTTTAGGTGGTTCGGTCCACAGACCTACGTCCACCCCTCACTCTAAACCGGAGTGAGGCTTCCACTATCAACAGCTAGAACCACAGACTCAGTCTGTAAACAAATGCTGCCTAACAGCTTGACCAGGGGAACAACCTCCCCTCTTCCTCCAAACCGGAGGGAAACCACTAGTGACTACCCGTCACTAGCAACCAGAGATCGAAATCTCTCTTCCTCCACCCAGGAGGGAAACCACAAGTGACACCCAGCCACTTACAACCAGAGACCGAAGTCTCTCTTCCTCCACCCAGAAGCGAACCCACAAGTGACACCCAGCCACTTGCAACCGGAGACACAAAGTCTCCCTTCTCCTGAGTCCACAGGAGGAACCCGACCTCAAACCAGAGAATCGGAAGAATAACGGTGAATAGATAAAAGGAAAAACAAGAAATAATAAAAATCACAGCGACTGAAAGCTGAAAAATGAAATGCACAATGTAGCTCTCGCAGAAGCAAATCTGGTTTGGATCTGATCCAAATACCAGAAGAACAAATCTTCAATGAAGGCTTTAGTTCTCTCCTCGAGCTCTCTATCTTTCTCTATCTTTCTTCCTCTTCTTTCTTCTTCTCTCTGCTTCTCTTTTTCTTTCTCTCACTGTCTACTCTTCTCTTTCTCTTTCTCTCATTCTTCTTGACACTGGATCGTGCAGGCTCTCTCTATCTCTCTTTCTCTTTTTCTTTTTCTTCTTCTGCTACTCTCTGCCTCTCTCTGCTCTCTTCTTCTGCTTCAATCACGATCAGTCCTCTTCTGAGGAAGAAGCTCCATATTTATAGTAGCAGCAGCTAGGGTGTGTGCAGGGCTTGTGCCCTCTTTGTCTAGAGATAACCTCGGATCACTTACCAGGTGACAACCTCGGATCACGTGCCCAATCCTATCATTTTTTCTTCTCGAAGGATATACCTGTCAAACATTCATAAGAGGATATTAGAGAGATGTACAGAGTTGGTTCAAGAATGTATAGACTAACTGAAATGATGCATGAACAATCGATGATGCACATACTTGTCATCAACAAGTGTATGGACTAAGCGTGCATACGAAAACGATGTACAGATTTGCTGGGTAACTCAAGACCGCCGTGTGCAGACTTAGTATGAAAGATGCATATGCAACAGAATGTATAGACTTTGAATATGAATCCTTGGACATGCATTCAACGAGTGTGCAGACTCTACGTGTACTGTGCAAACGATGCACATATATGCCACTGAGGGATGTGCAGAGGTTGAATGAGTGACATGCCATTTGCAATAGTAAAGTATGCACAACGAATATGGATGCACTAACATGCCCTTGACGAATGTATACACTTGAGTGCGTGCATGCTATGCTATAAGGTAATGTATAGACTTGAGATGAATGAAGAACATGGGTTGTACATACTTGATAGCATGCATTGATGTACAGACTTGAGATCAAGGGATGCACTGGCTGTACAGACTTTGTGTGTGTGCTAAAGTAGTGAACGTAGGTAAAGATAGGAATGTATAGACTTGCATTCATGCAGCAATGTATAGACTTGAACACGTGCATGCTATGTGATGTACAGACTTTGCCACGCCTACACCAAGACGATGTACAGACTTTGCTCTTGTGAACATAGGCTGTACAAACTTTGCATGATGCATGCACAAAGACGCTAAGTGAGACGCTAAGTGAGACGGATCTTTGTACAGACTTTGTGTATTAGCGTGAGGCAACTGAATGCACTGACTTGCTCATGACTGTATAGACTCTACATGCGTGGTACATCAATGTATAGAGACGCTAAGTGAGATGGATCTTTGTACAGACTTTGTGTATTAGCGTGAGGCAACTGAATGCACTGACTTGCTCATGACTGTATAGACTCTGCGTGGATGACCAGACAATGTAGAGACTTGCACATATGGATGAACAAGTGGCGATGTACAGACTTGTCATTCATGAAGCAAAAGGGTTGCATGGACTTTGTGGAATATACTGCACTGATAGCCTGCCATGACTTTGTAGAATGCAGTTGCGCACGGACTATATGCTCCAGACAATCGTGCACCAATGCTCCAGACAATCGTGCACCAACTATATGCAATGCTATATGAACTGTATGTCTACACTAATGCAAGATAACACATTCATATGCCCAAATCAGAACTATTATTCAGACACAGATGTTCATGATATGCAATGCTGACTCATAGTGTTTGCTATCATCAAAATCACAGGGGCACAACACAGGACACTCCTGACCGCCTGCTCGTCCTCCTCTGTGCCAATCCTCTTCGCCTGTAGCGCAGGAAGGTGGGGTAGTGCTGGTAGAACAGTCTGAGGTAGTGCAACCTGTAGGTAGCACCGGTGCGGGCCGTACATCGCCAGTGCGGTGTCGCTCACGAGCCTCAAGTCCAAGCCCGACCTCCTGGGAACTCTGACAGTGGTATCACGGAGGAAGCCCGGGCGCATCACGAACCGATGTAGGGGCAATCTATTGATGTACAGTCGCCACTCATCTCTGGTCTTCATCTCAGCTGTCCTGCACTCTACCTGTGGAGAGAATCCGAACGCGCCGCCTATGAAGAAGAGAGGGTGGCTCCCAAAGATCCTGCTAGCTGAAGTGACGTCCTCCCTATAGATGAATTTCATCCTAACACCCATCCAACACTCTAGAAGGATCATAGAGCCAAACAGAGGACCTCCTAAGGCTGTTGAAGTAAGGCCCTCATACAAGTAAGCTAGGATGGCCTGGGAGATGGAAAGTCCCTGCCAAAGGCCGCTAATGGTACTAAGAAGGGGCATCTCTAGCACATGGTCGACTGAAGGAAACAAGATAGCCCCACACAAACAAATGGACGCAGCCTTAGCTATGGCTTCATCCCACCCACACCTATTCTTGCAATGCTCCACTACCCACTGGCTAAGAGGAAGAAGGTGAATCTGACGTGGGCCTACGAAAGTGTGGACTTCCCTGCTATCTGGTATGAACCCTCCCAAGATAAGCCTAGAATCTATAGGGGCAACAGTATGACACACTGAGTCTTCCCCTCCCACCTGGGACCTGGGTAAAGAGAAGTACGAATGATGGGAAGATGAATGTATGAGTCTGAGGATGCCAAATTTTAACTAAGGCTGAGATGCTATGCCAATCAAGGGAAAGCTTTGGGTAGTTCTGACCCAGCACTAGGAGAGGTTATAAGTGCCAAGATCTCATGATAGATGTCACTCCTAAGGGCAAGGCGCGGACCATGGGAGCCAACCACTTCAAGGTGGAATATCACCTGGGGCCAGGAAGAAGCTGAGGTGGGAAGAAAGAAGATGGAAGGAAAGAGAGGAAAGGAGAGCATATAAGTAAATGAAAGAGAATTGAATTGAATGAAATCATGACTAACTTACCTCTCTCAGAGGACTCGAGCTGAGATGTCGCGGGATCGCGGTTAGCCGTTGAAGCACTTCTCGCTCTTTCCGGGCCGGCTTTGGCCCTTCAAAAGATGCTCTCTCCATGGTACTACCCTCTAGGGCCCTCTTCATGATGATTTGGTGATGAGTAGCAAAGGTTTCAAGGCTTAGAAGGAGGAAGATGTGTGAATCACGAATTTAGGCTCCTCTCCTACTTATAGGGCTTGTTAGGAAGCCTAGGCCTCTTAAGATTGGGTTGGATAAGTCTAGGACAAGTTAAGATAAAGCTTGGATAGGTTTGAGGCAACTTACCCTCAGGTTAGGGACTCTCCAGGAGAGTCCCCTTCTAGTTCGCAGGATGACCCTTTGGACGGTCTTACGATAGACCGCCCATCTCTTTGCGCGGCCCGTTACGGACCGTTTATCATCCTCCAAAGAACTCGAGGGCAAGAATTTAGGCGGCCTTTCAAAGACCGTTCTTTTTCTTACATGGTTTATGATAAACCGTTCAGCCTTCAAAACGGTTAATATTCAACCGTTCTATTGTTTTTGGAACGGTCCATTATGGACCGTATGTTTATTTGAGCGGCCCACTGAGAACCGTTCTTATGATCTGAAGCCTGTTTTACACCTTCCAACTAGTAGTCGTGGCGTCACTCATCTCACTCATTCGGCGTCACTCCTCTCACTCATTCGGCGCTCTCGTCTCACACATTTGGCGTCCCTCATCTCACTCATTTGGCGCCCCTCATCTCACTCATTTGGCGCTCTCGTCTGATTAATTTGACGCACTCATCTCACTCATTCGGCGTCCCTCTATCTCACTCGTGGTCGTGTCGCGTCACACCCGTAGTCATCGTCTCTCACTCACGCTCTCGTGTCGAGTCAGTAGTCGCATTCATCCATTCATTCACACAAAATCAAAACAAAAGCATGCATATCACTATCATATCATATCATGTACAAGAGTCGGGCCAAGTATAATGTTATGTTAGATGGACGCAGTCTATCTGCACGAAGTGTGGATCTAGAGGGGGGTGAATAGATCTACTGCCTAATTAAAAACCAGTAAGAGGTTCTAATGCGGAATATAGGCAAATCTATTAAAACACTAACTCGAGTGTATAAACTGAGCAGAAGCACAAGCAATCTGTGAAGATAATCAAAAGATTCAGTCACGCACACAGTTCATGGACAATCACACAAACATAAGGCACCCACGATTTTTAGGAGGTTCGGTCAAAGACCTACGTCCACCCCACACTCAACCGAGTATGGCTTACTACTGCGTACTACAGCTTGCGTCTGCTGGGCACTACAGCTTGGCCTACAAAACGCTGAGCAACACAGCTTGCTGTCCGAGACAAGTCTCGCCTGCTGAGGATTATAGCTTCACCTGTACAGTGGAATCCTCCACTGCAACTGCTGGGGTGTACAGCTTACCCGACCAGAGGCAGCACCTCTGGTAACAGCTGACTCACAGCTTGAAGAAACAAGTTTGGAAAATAAAAGACAGAAGCAAATGAAAATAGAAAACCCAAATGGCAATGTAGCTCGAATGAGCAAAGGCTCAGCTCTGGTATCTGAACCAAGAGTCTGAGATACAACCTCTCAATCAAACTCTCTCAATCTCACTCTCTCAACTCATCTCTTTTTTCTTCTCTTCTCTCTTTTTCTTCTTCTTTGTTTTTCTTCTCTCTGTGGATCGGTGGCTCTCTGCTGCTTCAGGCTTCTACCTCTCTGTATAGACTTTGCCACTGGTTGATCGATCAGCCTTCATCTGAAGACGAAGACTCATATATATACAGCAGCAGATTGGATAAGGGCGCGTGGCTTCCACATTTCCCGCCCAGAGAATTCGCCAGATCCAAGGTAATTTCATCCACATGGTAGCATCCTGTGATGGGCTGCTTCCACGTGTCACCATCTGATCACCTCATCCTTCCTTGGATCACGAGCTAGGTCATCAATCCCTGCAGAGTATCCCTGTCAGACAGACGAAATAGGATTATCAGTTTAAGTGTAAACCCTGTATAGACTTTGCAAGATGCAATGCATTGTATAGACTTCACTGTATGGACTTTGTGAACTCGAATGCAATGTATAGACTTCGTGAATGGGAATGCAATGTACAGACTCTGCCCAATGTATAGACTTTCTATATGCAGTGTTGTGCGATGTACAGACTTCCTATATGAAGTCACCCGCTGTACAGACTTAGGCAATGTAAAGACTTGCCAGTGTATGGACTTGATGAGCATTCAGCAATGTGCAAACTTTATGCATGAAGAAGCAATGTGCAGACGTGCAACAATGTATAGACTTAGCCAGCAGACTAGTCCGATGTACACACTTGCTCGTTGTTCAGTCTTCATGAATGATGTACAGACATGCCAAGAGAAACTCTATACAGACTTGATCAAAGCAAGGCAATCGAGTGTATAGACATCCACAATGTATAGACTTGCCAAGCGAAAGGGCTGTACAGACTTGATGAATGATGCAAGGCAAACGAATGTATAGACTTCCACAATGTATAGACTTGCCAAGCGAAAGGGCTGTACAGACTTGATGAATAATGCAAGGCAAACGAATGTATAGACTTCCAATGTATGGACTTGCCAACTGGGCGATGTATAGACTTGAGCAAGGCAAAGTCTGTACAGACTTGAAAGTGCACAATGTATAGAGTTTGCCAAGACAACTGAACGATGTACAGACTTTCACAATGTGTAGACTTTGGCAACACAACGGCTGTACAGACTTCCACTCAACTGCGATGTACAGACTTGCCAAGGGAAACGACGGTAAAGCTATCAGTGTATAGACTTCGAGTGCAACGTCGGTAAAGCTACCGATGTATAGACTTGCAAGTTGAACTGGTGGATGTACAGACTTGGAAGTTCACTGATGGATGTACATACTTCACCTCGAGCAAGCAACAGTGCAGTGTATGGACTTTGAAGAATGATGCATGGCGCTGTACAGACTTCACTTGAAACAGTCCTATGTACAGACTTTGCCTAACACAGTCCAATGTACATACTTGCTGATGCATTGTATAGACTTACATGAGACGCTCAAAGAGACGCTCAATGTACAGACTTAGTCTGATGCGTTGTATAGACTTGCATGAGATGCTCAATGAGACGCTCAATGTACAGACTTCAAGTCCAGTGTATAGACATTGCCTTAGACGCTAAATGAGACGGACGTTGTGCAGACTTGCTGGTCAAACAGACACAGACTCTGTACAGACTTTAGCGTGTAGACATACAGACAATGTGAATGTATAGACTTTACACAATGATGCAATGTATGGACTTTACAAATGCAAGCAATGTAGCAATGTATAGACTTTGGGCTTGCCATGTAATGTATAGACTTTGAACACAAACGCCACAATGCAATGTATAGACTTGTTAGTTAAGGGAGCTGCAATGTATGGACTCTGCTATGCATGAAGACGAGTGTATAGACTTGGAAATCTGGGGGCGTCGACGCATCTAAGAAGGGAAATAGTGTACAGACTTAGCTAATGCAATGTACACACTTACTGCGTTGACGCTGCAGACTTAGCCAATGCAATGTACACACTTACTGCGTTGACGCTGCATGAGACACTAAATAAGATGGACAGTTGTATAGACTTGGATATCTGGGGGGAGTCGACCCATCAAAGAAGGGGGTCGACCCATGATGCATGAATGTATAGACATGTTCTAAGCGATGCACAAACACAACACAAAGCAGTGTATAGACTCTACGTGCAATGTGTAGACTTTGAGTGTGTGTGCAGTGTGTGAACCTGTAAAATGCATGGAACACACATACAATCTGATAAGAACAATTTCATCAAAGCATAAACAGTTGCCAATCAATCAAAACAAGGTGTTGCTAATGAAGTAAAACATATTGTCAACATCATCAACACAGAGAAGTCACAACAATCTCCCCCTTTTTGATGATGGCAACCCCCTATCATATAGAATAGCAATTACCTGTCATACAGATGATGAAATTCATGATTTGTTATTCAGATTGTCATGCAGATGCTATGCATGCATGCTACAAAATGTAAGCAACTCCCTACTAACAAAATCTCCCCCTTTGCCATAACATAATGCATAACATAATGCATACACTTCCCCTGGAATGAATTAAGAATTCATACAATATTCTCCCCCTTTGCCATCAACAAAGAGGAGGGAAAGTGAGTACAAGGGAAGGAACAAGAGATATCATCTGACTGGCATTCTGAACAAGTAGTTTAGGAATAAGCATTCTAAAGCACAGAGTCTTCAGTCATATGAAGTTATAAACTACTTTCAGATAGAATTCTAGTTTAAAGATTATAAAATTTTGAGTTCATGCACTACAATCAATGGATAAATTTTCTGTGCATGATAAAATAATAAACCAGAATCACATTTGCATGAGAGATTCAGTTTCAAAATATCTTACTTTCATAGACTCATTAAAAAGATGATTAAGAGATACCAGATCATGTATTGAAAATAAACAAATTGACATCCAAGAAATTTCTTGTGAAGGAACAACATTTTCAATATTAGTTCATTTAGGGCATTCAGGTACCATTTGCCTTTTTACGTAAGGGTATACGTTTATCAGACGCCAATACCCCTAGATACTCAACATCATGGACCATTCTGCCTATGATCAAACACAATAAAATTGATTTACACCTTTTTGTGTGAGGGTACACGTTTATCAGACGCCAGTTATCCCCAGGTACTCAGTGAAACCAACCTACTGATTTGATCATTTTATACAGAGATAGCTGATACACCTCATGACATGAGTGTTGTCCACTTCTTTGATAGTTCACTCAGTTTCTCAGTGATTTACCAGTCATTGCTCTGCCAATGTTATTTTTCAAGTAGTTTTCAAGATTTTCAACATTATCTTAGCTGTCCTTTATTTGTTTCAGAATGACTTGTTTAAGAACAATACACATGCTAGGCTTCTCTAACATGATTTCAGATGAGTTTTCAGATTTCAGATATAAGTAGCTTTGTCTGACATGAAATAAGAAAAGGGTTGAAAGTTTTATCAATTTTCAGCTTTCTTATTTACTGATTATAATATTTAAACTCCAAAAATTATAAAATTTAAACCATTAAGTTAGTCTTTAAGCAATTGAAATTCTTATAACTGAAGAAGTCCATTTTCTATTGCTTGGAAATCAGAACTGACTAACAGATTACCATATGTCAGATTCAATCATTCAGAGTCAAAGAATGAATGAATTCAAGTAAGTTGATGACCACTCTGAATTTCTAATAATACTCCCCCTGTCTATATGCATGTAGTTTTGCAAATGAATGGCAAGAATTAGATACCAACTGTTATAATATGCATTACTCTGCTCTGTTCTATATGCATGTGGTTTTAGATGAGAGAAAGCTTAGACACAATCATAACTAAATGATATGCAATGAATAATATGTCATGAAAAAATATGTCATGCATGCATGGTCTAGTCTAACATTCAACAATCACAGAGTTTTATTCAAGCTATCAGATGCAAGTCCAAATCAGAAATTTTATTCAAAGCAGCTGAAAAAATTATTCATCATGCTGAAATTTACACAAGCTAAGTTCTCTTCTAAAAAATTTGAACCTTTCATTCCCAAGAGGCTTAGTAAAAATATCAGTAATTTTTTTTCAGTTTCAATGAAGTTCATTTCAATTTCATTTTTATTTACAACATCTCTCAGAAAATGGTGTTTTATCTCTATATGTTAAGTCCTAGAATGATGAAGAGGATTTTTAGCAAGGCATATAGCACTAGTATTATCACATAACATTGGGATACATCCCAATTTTATCTGATAATCATCCAATTGGTGTTTGATCCATAGTACTTGGGCAGCACAATTACCTACAGCAACATATTCAGCTTCAACTGTAGACAAGGCTACAATGTGTTGCTTCTTAGATGCCCAAGATACTAGACAGCCACCTAAGAATTGACAGTAGCCACTAGTACTTTTTCTATCTACTCGACACCCAGCATAATCTGCATCAGTGTAAGCTAGAAGTTCTAACTCACACCTGGCAGGATACCACAGACCTAACTCTTGGGTGCCTAGTAAATACCTAAAAATCCTTTTCACTGATTTAAAATGTGATTCTTTAGGACTAGCCTGAAATCTAGAGCATAAACACACTAAAAATTGAATATCAGGCCTAGATGCTGTAAGATATAGAAGGGATCCGATCATACCTCCATATAGCCTTTGATCCACTGGTTTACCTTTAGGATCTTCATCCAAACTGGTTGAGGTACTCATTGGAGCAGCTATTTCCTTGAGGTTGTCCATTTTGTACTTCTTCAATAAATTCTTTATGTACTTGGACTGAGAGATGAAAGTTCCATCCTTTGTTTGTATAACCTGCAGTCCAAGAAACAATTTGAGCTCGCCCATTGAGCTCATTTCAAACTCATTAGTCATTATCTGAGAGAATTCCTCACACAATTTGGGGTTAGTTGACCCAAACACAATGTCATCCACATAAATTTGAATGATAAGAATATCCGAATGACTCACCTTGGTAAACAATGTTTGATCAACTACACCTCTTGTGAAGTTCTTGTCAGTGAGGAATTTGCTCAACCTGTCATACCAAGCTCTAGGAGCTTGCTTTAAACCATAGAGAGCCTTTTTGAGTTTATAAACATGATTGGGGAAATCTAAGCATTCAAACCCAGGAGGCTGCCTCACATAGACATCCTAACTAATTTTCCCATTTAAAAAAGTAGATTTCACATCCATCTGCTGAAGATTTATTCCTAGGGAGCATGCATAAGCCAATAATATTCTGATTGCTTCTAACCTGGCTACAGGGGTAAATGACTCTTCAAAGTTAATTCTAAATTCTTGATTATACCCCTGAGATACAAGTCTGTCCTTATTTTTAATGACATTCCCTGATTCATCAGTTTTATTTCTGAACACCCATTTAGTCCCTATGACTGTTTCATGATCAGGAGGTGGAACCAAATGCCACACCTTATTCCTGTCAAATTGATTGAGCTCCTCATGCATGGCATTAATCCAATGCACATCTTTGAGAGCACAGTCAATGGACTTGGGTTCTACATTTGAAACAAAAGCATAAGCATTCAATTCATTTTGAATTCTTAAGTGACCTCTAGTCCTAGGGGGATCATGCAGATTTCCAATCACATTATCTACTGGATGATCTTTAAGATATCGAATGTTAACAATTGGATTGTCATGATTTTCATTTACCTCCCCCTGAGCTGTAGGCTCTTCTTCATTTGGCTCTTCATTTCCTTCCTCATTTTTGGATTGGTCTGCATGATTTCCTTCTTTCAGAATTTCACCAATGTCTTCAATCCTGCATTGACCAATGTTAGTCTTTAATATGGATTCATCAAACACTATGTGTGGAGATTCTTCAACAGTTTTGGAATTCAGATTGTACACTCTATATGCTCGGGTGTTTTCAGAATAACCAAGAAAAATTTCTGGTTCACCTTTAGGTTCAAATTTATCAAGGTCTCTTTTATCATTTATATGAATGAAACATTTACAACCAAAAACCTTGAAATGAGCAATAGAAGGTTTCTTACCCTTTAAGATCTCATATGGTGTTTTCTGAGTAGAAGGTCTTACCATGGCTATGTTTATTACATAACAGGCAGTATTTACTGCTTCAGCCCAAAACTTCCTTGGTAGACCACCTTCAACCAAGAGTGTACGACCCATCTCCACTAGGGTTCTGTTCCTTCTCTCCATAACTTCATTCTGCTCAGGTGTCCTTGGTGAGGAGTACCTATGGTTAATTCCATTTGACCTGCAGAATTCATCAAACTGTGAGTTTTCAAACTCACCTCCATGATCAGTCAAGATATTTTCAATTTTCTGATTTATTTTAACATAGAACTCCTGAAATTCTGAGAATGCATCACTCTTATGAGATAAGAAATAATCCCAAGTATACCTGGAAAAGTCATCTACCATGACAAACCCATACTTCCTCCCTGATAAGCTGATAGATCTGGTTGGCCCAAAAAGGTCCATGTGTATCAGCTCATAGGGTTTAGAAGACAGATTTTCTGTTGTAGACTTAAATGACTTTCTAGTTATCTTTGACTAAGTGCATGCATCACAGATTTTATTTTCTTTCTTAAAGAAAACTTCAGGAAGTCCTCTAACCATGTCATGCTTATTTAGTTTATGCAAAATAGTGTAACTAGCATGACTTAACCTACGATGCCATAAAAATGCTAAGTCTTCTCTACTAGCAGTAAGGCATAGGTTAGAATTTTGAATATCATCTAAATCTATCATGTAAGTATTATTTATCCTCTTACCAGAAAATTTAACAGTCTCGGAATCAGGTTCAAAGACCTTTGCAACATTGAGAGTGAAAAAGCACTTTGCATCTTTTATCACATAGTTGGCTGATACTAAGTAAGTTATAAGCTAAGCCTTCAACCAACATAACATCCTCAATGTAACAAGTAGAACACTTACCTACTTTACCTGATCCGACAATTCTACCTTTTGTGTTGCTGCCAAAGGTGACAAGGCCTCCTTGTTTCTCTGTCAGCATGCAGAACTTGGCCTTATCCCCTGTCATATGCCTGGAGCAGCCGCTATCCAAGTACCACAAGTTGTTCTTGGCTGCCAGGCATACCTGCATACACAATTAGGTAGAGAGGTTTGGAACCCTAGACAGATTGGGCTCCAGAACAGATGAAATAGAAGAAAAGCAAGAAAGCAGACTTTTTGGAATCCACATTTGTTTAAATGAATTTTGTTCAGTGGATTTAACAGATTTCCTTCTGTTGTTGTTCCTCTTCTTCTTGTTGTTTGTCTTCTTATTGTTTGCACCAGCATGATTATTGACAGTGTTTTTTCTTTGCCAGTGCCTTGGCCAGGGTGCATTCATGAAGTTGTGGCCATAGTAGTTCCTGGGCTGGCTCAAAAAATTCAGATTCCTAGGTGTCCAATTGCCATACCCATCAACCCAATTTCTAGGGTAAGGTCTATAAGACTGTGTAACCTGATGTCCAAGACCTGTAAAGCTTCCTTGAGTCCTAATCCATCCTGACCTATTTGGATAGGTTGACTGTGCAAAGAAGTGGGACTAGGCTCTAGGTTGGTAGAAGTGTTTGGGTTGAGCTGTAATAGCATTCTGCCTCCCCTGCACCTTGGACCCTGCTGACCTATTCATAGGAGTGTATTGGGTCTTCTTCAGAGGTGGTGGTGATGGTGGAGACTTGGTGACCTTAACATGGGGTTTATAAGACTGTTTAGGTTGACCCCTAACCTGAGACTGAGCTTTGGGATTCTGCTTGGATGTGCTAGCTCTACTAGGCTCACTCAGTTTTTATTTGCCCTTCTCCTCAGCACTGGGCTTTTTCAGATTAGCAGTTTTGTTCATTGAAATGTTTGAATTCATGCTAATTAGAGGTCCTTTTTCTTTTTGTGCAACAAATGAAATAGTTTTCATTCCAAAGGTTTTTGTTGCACTAGGATTAAATCCTAATCCCTCTTTTCTGAAATTGACCTTTGACCCTAACAAAGCATTTAGATTATCTGTTCCCTAGGTCATTTTCTCAATAGGCTTAAGCTTGTCCTCATTATCCTTCTGAATGTCTTCAATGGATCTTTTCAGTTCTGTATTCACACTTAGGACAGCTTGATATTTTTCATTCACTATTTTTATCTCACTTTCATACTTCTGGATTTTCAGCTTCCATTCATCAGCTTCTTTTTCTAACCTCTCATTATCTTCTTTAGAGGCTTTTAACTCATTTTTGATTTCATCTAATTCAGAACATGTGAGTTTCAAATTTTTATTCTCAGATTCTAAACATGCAATTTTATCAATTAGAGTCGTATCATTTTGCATGGAGTTAATCTTTCTTCTTAGATGCCTGTTTTCTTTTCTAATATCATTAGCTCTATCAGCTATGTCATGGTAAGCATCTACCCAATCAGCAATTGTGAAAATTTCAAATCTAGTGATTACCTCATCTGAGTCCTCTTCTCTATCTTCTGATCTTGTTGCCATAAGGTAAATGGGCTTCTCAGATTCGGCTTCACTGTCTGAGCTGCTACTGAAGGAACCTTCATCTTCATCACTCCAGGTACTCACCATTGCTTTCCCTTTCGTATTCCTTCTCTTTGACTTGTCCTTGTATTTCTGATTATCTGGACAGTCAGCTTTCAGATGGCCTGGTTTCCTGCATTGATAACAAGTATTAGTTTCAGTTTTCTTTGCAGGGTTGTGTTTATACCTTTTGTCCCTTCGGCCGCCACTATACTTCTTTTGGCTGAATCGTCCTGCTCCTTTCCTGATAAATCGCTTGAACTCTCTGGTCATCATGGCCATCTCAGAACGAGTTATGTCTTCTTCAATCAGGCTCTCCTCTGATGATGAACTGCTAGAGCTGGATCTGGACTTGCTGGATTTGCTGGTACCAGCCTTCAGCGCTATCGGTTTCTTCTTCTTCTCAGCTTCCTCCATCTTTGGCATATTAATCTCATATGTCATCAGTGAGCCAATTAGCTCATCAGCCCTTGTATTTCGTAAGTCCCTTGACTCCTCCATCACTGTAGCCTTAGTATGCCAAGCATGAGTCAGGGAGCGCAGTATCTTCCTCACTACATCATATTCAGTCTGAGGTTTCCCGAGACCTCTGAGACCATTTGTAATGATAGTTAATCGAGAGTACATCTCCTTGATGGTCTCGTTCGGCTTCATCTTGAATGCTTCGTATTCTGACACAAGGAGATTAGCCTTCTGCTCTCTAACCTGAGAGGTCCCTTCATGAATGACTTCCAGTGCATCCCACATCTCCTTAGCTGATATGCAGGCTGATACGCGGGAGAATTATGTAGGGTGCAGAGAGCACTGGATGGCATTTATGGCACTCCAATTCAGTGTAGACCTCCTTATCTCCTCCTTGGTCCAGACTTCCTTATTAGGGGATAGCTCATAAGGTCCCTTGCTGACTACCTTCCAGATCTCTTAATCCTTAGCCCTCAAAAACACTTGCATACAGTTCTTCCAGTATGCGTAGTTAGATCCATCGAAGAATGGGGGCTTTGTGGTTGAGTGTCCTTCAGCTATCATCCCTCGAGCATCCATCTTGCCTTTCCTCTTCGAGAGATCAGTCCCTGTACAAGAGTATGGCTCTGATACCAAGTGTTATGTTAAATGGATGTAGTCTATCTCCACTAAGTGTGGATCTAGAGGGGGGTGAATAGATCTACTACCTAATTAAAAACCAGTAAGAGGTTCTAATGCGGAATATAGGCAAATCTATTAAAACACTAACTCGAGTGTATAAACTGAGCAGAAGCACAAGCAATCTGTGAAGATAATCAAAAGATTCAGTCACGCACACAGTTCATGGACAATCACACAAACACAAGGCACCCAAGATTTTTAGGTGGTTCGGTCAAAGACCTACGTCAACCCCACACTCAACCGAGTATGGCTTACTGCTGCGCAGTACAGCTTGCGTCTGCTGGGCACTACAGCTTGGCCTACAAACCGCTGAGCAACACAGCTTGCTGTCTGAGACAAGTCTCGCCTGCTGAGGATTACAACTTCACCTGTCCAGTGGAATCCTCCACTGCAACTGCTGGGGTTTACAACTTACCCGACCAGAGGCAGCACCTCTGCTAACAGCTGACTCACAGCTTGAAGAAACAAGTTCGGAAAATAAAAGACAGAAGCAAATGAAAATAGAAAACCCAAATGGCAATGTAGCTCGAATGAGCAAAGGCTCAGCTCTGGTATCTGAACCAAGAGTTTGAGATACAACCTCTCAATCAAACTCTCTCAATCTCACTCTCTCAACTCATCTCTCTTTTCTTCTCTTCTCTCTTTTTCTTCTTCTTTGTTTTTCTTCTCTCTGTGGATCGGTGGCTCTCTGCTGCTTCAGGCTTCTACCTCTCTGTATAGACTTTGCCACTGGTTGATCGATCAGCCTTCATCTGAAGACGAAGACTCATATATATACAGCAGCAGATTGGATAAGGGCGCGTGGCTTCCACATTTCCCGCCCAGAGAATTTGCCAGATTCGAGGCAATTTCATCCACATGGCAGCATCCTGTGATGGGCTGCTTCCACGTGTCACCATCTGATCACCTCGTCCTTCCTTGGATCACGAGCCAGGTCATCAATCCCTGCAGAGTATCCCTGTCAGACAGACGAAATAGGATTATCAGTTTAAGTGTAAACCCTGTACAGACTTTGCAAGATGCAATGCATTGTATAGACTTCACTGTATGGACTTTGTGAACTCGAATGCAATGTACAGACTTCGTGAATGGGAATGCAATGTACAGACTCTGCCCAATGTATAGACTTCCGATATGCAGTGATGTGCGATGTACATACTTCCTATATGAAGTCACCCGCTGTACAGACTTAGGCAATGTAAAGACTTGCCAGTGTATGGACTTGATGAGCATTCAGCAATGTGCAAACTTTATGCATGAAGAAGCAATATGTAGACGTGCAACAATGTATAGACTTAGCCAGCATACTAGTTAGATGTACACACTTGCTCGTTGTTCAGTCTTCATGAACGATGTACAGACATGCCAAGAGAAACTCTGTATAGACTTGATCAAAGCAAGGCAATCGAGTGTATAGACATCCACAATGTATAGACTTGCCAAGCGAAAGGGCTGTACAGACTTGATGAATGATGCATGGCAAACGAATGTATAGACTTGCCAAGCGAAAGGACTATACAGACTTGATGAATGATGCAAGGCAAACGAATGTATAGACTTCCAATGTATGGACTTGCCAACTGGGTGATGTATAGGCTTGAGCAAGGCAAAGTCTGTACAGACTTGAAAGTGCACAATGTATAGAGTTTGCCAAGACAACTGAACGATGTACAGACTTTCACAATGTGTAGACTTTGGCAACACAATGGCTGTACAGACTTCCACTCAACTGTGATGTACAGACTTGCCAAGGGAAACGACGGTAAAGCTATCAGTGTATAGACTTCGAGTGCAACGTCGGTAAAGCTACCGATGTATAGACTTACAAGTTGAACTGGTGGATGTACAGACTTGGAAGTTCACTGATGGATGTACATACTTCACCTCGAGCAAGCAACAGTGCAGTGTATGGACTTTGAGGAATGATGCATGACGATGTACAGACTTCACTTGAAACAGTCCGATGTACAGACTTTGCCTAACACAGTCTAATGTACATACTTGCTGATGCATTGTATAGACTTACATGAGACGCTCAAAGAGACGCTCAATGTATAGACTTAGTCTGATGCGTTGTATAGACTTGCATGAGACGCTATATGAGACGCTCAATGTACATACTTCAAGTCTAGTGTATAGACATTGCCTTAGACGCTAAATGAGACGGACGTTGTGCAGACTTGCTGGTCAAACAGACACAGACTTTGTGCAGACTTTAGCGTGCAGACATACAGACAATGTGAATGTATAGACTTAACACAACGATGCAATGTATGGACTTTACAAATGCAAGCAATGTAGCAATGTATAGACTTTGGGCTTGCCATGCAATGTATAGACTTTGAACATAAACGCCACAATGCAATGTATAGACTTGCTAGTTAAGTGAGCAGCAATGTACGGACTCTGCTATGCATGAAAACGAGTGTATAGACTTCGAAATCTGGGGGCGTCGACGCATCTAAGAAGGGGAACAGTGTATAGACTTAGCTAATGCAATGTACAGACTGCGTTGACGCTGCAGACTTAGCCAATGCAATGTACACACTTACTGCGTTGACGCTGCATGAGACACCAAATAAGATGGACAGTTGTATAGACTTGGATATCTGGGGGGAGTCGACCCATCAAAGAAGGGGGTCGACCCATGATGCTTGAATGTATAGACATGTTCTAAGTGATGCACAAACACAACACAAAGCAGTGTATAGACTCTACGTGCAATGCGTAGACTTTGAGTGTGTGTGCAGTGTGTGAACCTGTAAAATACATGGAACACACATACAATCTGATAAGAACAATTTCATCAAAGCATAAACAGTTGCCAATCAATCAAAACAAGGTGTTGCTAATGAAGTAAAACATATTGTCAACATCATCAACACAGAGGAGTCACAACATATAAAAGTCAAGCCTGTCCCTCTCCCTGGCCCCCGTCGCTGTCCCCAGATCCCTCATGCCTCTTTGGTGAAGGCATCGCTGAAACTGCCTCGTCACGCCGACGTCACCGGCGTCTCTCCTCCTCCTCATTCCTCCGATGGTCGGAGGAACCTGTGAAGTAACTCCTAACAGAGCCATGAGTGGCGTGGCTGCTGCTCGGAGTCGCTCGGCTGCGCTCTTGACTCACCTCTCTCATGCCTTCCACCTTGCCCTCCAATCTGGCAACCTGTAATCGGGCCTACTACGCCTCAGCCCGGTAGCGCTCCGCCTCGGTCGCACTGGCTCGAAGTCGCTCCATCTCAGCCCGGTAGCGCTCCCCCTCGGTCGCACTGGCTCGAAGTCGCTCCAGCTCAGCCCGCAGAAGCGCCGTCTCCAGCGCGTCTACTGGTCGGCTCTGTGCTGCCTCCTCCCGTGCCGCTGCCCAGCTCTGCTCCAGCTCAGTCCTAAGGCGGGTCAGCTCGAACGTCTGCATGCACATATCATTGTCAGTCAATTGCATTTCATACGCATCATAAGCATAAATAACAAGGGGAAGTGTAGTGATTTGCGTACCCTCTCAGTGAGCGCCACCTCGGCCGCCTTGGCCCGCGCTACCATCCTAGTGAAGTCGGCCTCCCGCTCAGCCCGATCTGTAGGAGTCTGGGTAGAGGAAGAAGAAGGAGCATCAGCCTCCTGTCGCTGATCCCCCTCAGCGCGCTGCATCCAAAACTCCAGGTCAGTCACATGCATAATCATAAACATAAGCGTTTGCATAATTTAGAGAGTTTAGGGTTTAGAAAACTCACCAGTAAGGCCAGGGCCTATCGGGCCTCGTCCCGCTCCCTGATTGTGGAGTGCAGGAGCCCCTGCAACTCCGTCAGTCGTCCCTCGGGCGGTCACCACTCGCCCCTGAGCTGTCCAGTCGGCGACCTACGCAGCGTTCCTCGTCGACCAATCAAATGCTGCCACTAGGCCCCGGGTAGTCCTCGTCACTCGCTCCCCCACCTTCTCAGGCGCCGGGAACTCCACAGCAAGCTGATGGACCCTGATGGTCCTCGTCACCAACCTGTAGTGCAGTGGCTCCACCACACTCACGCAGTGAAGCCACACATCTTGTCCGGCGAAGGCAAGGGCGCCAACCACCCAAGGCTGACCCTCCTGGCCCTCCTCAGTGTAAGGTGTCCACCGTACCTACAAGAAATAGAAGGTCGCATCAGCATCATCATCATATAAGAATTGCATTTAATTAAAGAGTCTGAGTTTAGAAGCATACCGAGGCGAACGGTAGAGCGTCCAGGTCATCCTGTATCTCTCGGACCTGCCGTCTCAAGGCTGCAGTCTCCCGAGGTGCTGTCCACCTCCGTGCAATCAACAGGAGCCCAGGACGGGTCTCCTCGCCTCTGCCCAACCCACGTAGGTGTACATAGGCCCACACCTGCATCACAACATTGTGTCATCATTTAGGAAAGATATAGAGTTGCATGATTAGGTCTAGGTTAAGAGTCGTACCTGGAGTAAGGGGGAGAAGCCCCCGAGCATGGTCCCAGGGCCATCAAACTCAGCGTGTCAAAGAGGAAGGTGAGGACTGCTGCTCCACACACGTAGTCGCCTACGTGGCTCAGCTCCTCGAGGAAAGGAGGGAACCTGTAGCTCATCACGTCCGCTCTGGTGGAGAAGAGGAGTCGCCCGAACATCAACATCAAGAACTGCCTCAGCACTCTATCCGCCTCTGCTCCCGGTCCTGCAGCTACCCGCTGCCGCGCCAGTTCCACCAACCGTTGTAATTGCTCCTCCGGCTACTCGCCAACTGCAACTCCCGCCCGTTGTAATCCTAGGCTGTCTTGGAGACTAGCCCGAGGTAGGAGGGTCGACTGCCTCTCAGGGTGCCGCAGCTCTAAGCCCAGCAACCCCGAGCCATCGCCCGGTAGTCGGGAAAGGTAGTCCCGCTAACCGGTGCCCCGTGCACTCGAAGGCCAGTGAGCCTGGCCATGTCCTCCAGCGTGGGGACCATATCGCCCCACGGGAAAAGGAACGTCTGACTCACTGGGTCCCAGCGGTCATGTAGTGCGTAGAGCAGAGCTACGTCAAATCGACACACCTCAATGCTCAGGAATGGGGCAAACCACATGGGAGCCAACCGCTCCATCTGGAAGTCCGACAGTGCAAAGTACACTACGCGGACCTGCAGCCACGAGGTGCGGGTCCTACGCTTTCCCTGCATTCATTCATTCATTTTAGATGCATTTTAGTAATTAGTTTAAGCATTTTATTTCATTTTTAAATAAAATCATCAAGGCTAATTCTCTGTCAAAAGAGCGGTTCTCCACAGGCCGCTCGTCCATTTGAATGGTACTATGCGCTCCGTTTTACTCTCCAGGTTCTGTGTTCCTAACGGGCTGGAGTGGGCCGTTCCTATCTTGAACGGGTGTGTTTGCACCGTTCTTATCTTGGGCTTCTTAGGGTCGAACGGCCGCTCCTGGGCCGCAGGAAGGTTGGGCGGTTCTGTGGGAACCGCATCGTTCTTTGATTGACAGGGTAGTGAACGTACCAATATGGCCCGTTTGTTGTTTGAACGGTGAGCCTCTCACCGTCCTTGCTTGGTTTGGCTCTATTGTTGTGTGAGTTTGAACGGCCTCTCCCAAGCCGTATAAGTTTGAGCGGTGCTATGTGGGCCGCATGTTTTGGTTTGTGCGGTTTCTGTTCAACCGTTCCACCGTCGTCTTCCCCGACGACGGTGACGATTCCCCACCGGCAGGGAGGCCGCCGTGGCCCCCCAAACCGGCCCTTAAGCCCTCTAATCCCACATGAAAAGCTCCTAAACTAGCATGCATGGCTTAAAATTAAAACCAAAAATGGAAATGGGGGGGGGGGTTTAGTGCACCTACCTCGGGGTCCCTCGGCTTCTTGGCCGGCTTCTCCGCCGGTGGCCCCTCTCCGGCAAGCTCCTCATCGGCTGCGTTCGTCCCTGGCTCTTCCTCGGCTACGGGCGGTGGCGGGAGTGCGTCCCCCTCGGCCGTGGACGTCGTCGGCACCTCCACCGGTGGTGCTCCTTCGGTGCTCGCCGCCGCGGCGGCGGTCGACGGCGGCGGTGTGGTCATTTCTCCTCCGGCCATCTCAGGGCATCGGGCTTGGTGCTTATGGCGCATGGAGGATGAGAGGGAGGTTGGGTGGTGAGAAGAGAGCTTGGGGGGTGAGAGAGGGAGTGGGAGAGGTTAGAATGGGCTCGGTGCCCTTCATTCTCCCTCCCACCGTCGGTTACGGTGGAGGGAGATGAAGGGTTTAGCATTTCGAGGTTGCAGAGGATGTGCGGTCTAGCGATAGACCATCCTTGGTTTGAGCGGTTGATCTGTGGCCGTTCATCGTCAACGGTAGGATGTTTAAGTCGGTTCAAATTCTATGATATGTACGGCTCATACCTAACCGTTCATAGTTGGGCGGTTGGTCCTTAACCGTTCATGTTTTAAGTTGTTTTACCCCCCATATCTGCACTTGGTGTTCAACTGATGAATTCTGATATTATTGCAAATCTTGTTAACAATTTCATGTGCAGCATCAAGCTTTCAGTTGCCGTTTCACCTGCACAGGTAAGTCAGGTATGGCCTCCTATCCTTGTCACCCTTATTGCATTATTATATGGTACTATAAAATATTATCTCGAGAACCAGTTGGTTATCCACGTGTTCCAAGATCTGATGTTCCCCTTCAACAAAAACAATGATGATCTAGGTTCACGTGTTTAATCTTCAGATAGGCCGTTAGGTTGGGATGTCCCGGGGGGGATGGTTCTATCCTGCACGCTGTGGTTGCGGATAGTGTCTTGACTCGAATTCTCCCAGTCTAGCAATATTATTCTCGAGTATTTTATATTTTAATCTTTCTTCGCATTTGTTTTAACGATTTCTTTTATTTTAGCCCAACATGCATCATACGCATCTCTTGAGCTTTCATGCCCCATGGTTTGCTTGAAGAATGTCCCGCCATTGATGGTTAACTGTGCGTTCAGTGTTTTGAGTAAGAGGAACTAATTTCACTCTGAGTTGGAAGGTTCTCTTTGGTCGATTCGCTTGGTTTGGTTGATTGAGAGGTCCCCGTCTGGAGCTTTAGCCTGTTTCGTTTACTTTTACTGCCTGCTTTTGGCCTCGTCATTGGACCGCGGGATTGTGTCCCCCATGAGGTTGGTCTTGTCGATTTATTTCATTTAGTTTAGTTCCTCCAGACTGGTGTCGCTTTTGGTTTTATCATTCCTTGCGTTTGGTTCAGAGTTTTTCGGAAGATTCTTATCGCTTGTTGGTAAAAATGGGTGTCATTTTACCTTAACGCCCGCTTTTCCGGTCCACTCCGCTGCATTTCCGCTTCATCTCCATGTTCCATGTCACTTTCGCTTCACCTCCGCTCGCTCCCCTCTCAAGAGGACGTTAAGGAGGGGCATCTATTGACACCCATTTTTTACCGATAAGTCGAGTCATTCCTTGTACTCCCATTTGTTGTTGCCTCGAGTTGTCCATCACTCATTGGGGCTATTTTCAGGCGTGCTTTGGGCCAGTTTTATGGGTAGCCTCCCTCCTTGGTCGGGTCCAAGTTGATTCAGGGCATAACGAGCCTTGGTTTCGGTTGATTGGGCTTTTCCATGAGTTTCAACGCCCAAGTGAATGTACGGTTCATACCTGACCGCTCAATTCATGTGCGGTTGATCGTGGGTAGTCCATATATTTTGGAGTAATTTGGTTAAATTTCTGAATTTCCACCGACAAGCACTTACGCGGGCCTCTCCTAGCCGTTCAACTTGATGGACGGACGGGTTGTGACCGCTCATCTCTCCAGAGTCCTAACGCCGCTAGTTTTCAGATAATTATCTAATTACCTCAGCTCTTTTTGATTTTCCACCGACAAGGCTACAACGGTTAGTCTTTGGCCGCTCTACCTTTGAACGGTCGAATATGAGCCGTTCATCTCTGAGAGTCCAATGGCGAAGGTTTCGGTCAGTTCAACGGATAATTTGGATTATTGATGATTTATTTTGAATTTCCACCGACAGGGTTGGACGGCCAGTAGGTGGCCACCCATCCAGTTGAGCGGTCTATCGTAAGATCGTTCATCCCGTCGATTGTTGAATTTCAATCGATTTTTATCCCTTTTATCTGTGGTTAAACCCTCAACTTTGTCCTCGGTTTTCTCTGTGGATTCTCAACCAAATCGGATGAGATTTGATCCTAACAAAAGCTGAGGATATTATCTTCACTTTATCTTTTGATATCTCGGATTTATATCCATTGGAAACCCTAATTTCGAGCTAGGCTTTCTAGGCTCTATAAATAGACCCTAAAGGTCGGGTTGGAAAAGGGGGGAGATTTTGGTCAACGGCGAAGCCCTGCCGCATTCTTGAACGACTTAGCACCAAGGAGGGAGGCTTTCTACGTACATATAAGCCTCTGGTTCAGGGAGTAGTCAAGTTTAGAGTCTTTATATTTGATTGGTTTTGTCTTCTTTGTCATTGCATGCACTATTCCTATCATTCTCTCCCCACGTTTTTCTTCATCCTCATTACCATGCACACATCGACCTGCGTTTTTGACACCCTAGGGGTTTAAAATCCCCCAGGTATCCTCCTTTTCACTTAGTCACGTTCACTTCTTATTATTTTGACATTTACTACACCTCTCAGTTCTAATCTAGGTTGTTTCTTTGTTTTCACATTATTTTTACAGGTCAGCAATCCGTAGCACGAGGCCCATCCCCTCTGGCTGGCTGGAGAGGGTGGAGGTTGGACCCCTTTGCGACTTCTGGCTCGGAGGTCTTGCACGGTGCTCTACGGTCCGTTCGAGAGGACGTGCGGTGACGATTGGACCGTTCATCATCTTTCTGCGGTGGTGACTATGCTGTTCAACAGCCAGGAGTCCTTCATCCCGCACCTCCTGCAGCGCCCTTAGGCGGTCTATCGTAAGACCGTGCAAGCTATAGGTGGTTCTACCTGGACCGCTCATCTTCCCAGCGCTACAGCTAGGCGAGTGTCTCTCCCTCTTTCCAAGGCACGGCGTGTTCATCACGTCCGGTGCTTTGGTGGCGATCACGGTTTGTTATACTTCCCCTTTTTTTTCCGTCTTCATCTGTTTCTCATGTTGGATATGGTAGAATAGACATCGGGAAGACCCTTGGAAGGAACGTACGGGAGGGAGAAAATATATCTACAATTGGGAGGGCCCATATAGGATTACAGAAGTGCTAGAAAAGGGTGTCTATAGGCTATCCTCCCTTGATGGCCGAGAAATCCTACACACTTGGAACTATGTAAATCTTACGGCCTTTTATTAGTAGAGTACTCATTGGGACTCTACAAGTAGCTTTGTGCTTCCAAGAGATGAGCCGAAGAGTCTCCTCCTCTTCAGAAGGAAGACGTACGTTCCTCTCCAAAATCTTAAGAGTGGTAAGTGAGACATCCCCTCCTCTTCAGGAGAGACTAACACTCCACCAAAATCCAAAGGGTGGCGTTACACTTTCAAGAGGTGCGATGTCTACTCCTTTTAGGAGAGACTAACACCCCCCTCCAAAACAGGAGACGAGTCATTCATGGTCCACATGGTCATGAGTATAATAGTTTATCACCGACCACTCTGCGGTGGTGCTCAACCAGCATTTTTGAGAGGCAGACACACAAGCACCCTCCTTTGTAGGAGAGGGTCGAACACGGCCCTCTAAAACCCTACGGGTAGTACCCAACTCGGTACTCCCTAGAGGCAAGCACGTGAGCACCATCATCTTTAGGAGCGGTCCGAACATGCCCCTTTAAAATTAGAGCTTGGTCATTCATGGTTCACTAAGCATCACCTCCTCTTCAGAAGGATGACTATGAACCACCGACCACTCCTCTGGTTGCCCTCCCTGTCACTAGAAGACTCAGATCCAAAGAGAATGATCTTCCTACGTGGAGCCATGGGGTCGACTGGGAGGAGAAAGCAGAAGGTAACATCACCAAATGCTATGCAAGTGGCAAGAGGTAGTGAGCACCATCGTCAAAAGGGAAGACCACAGAGGTACCTCCTCATACGCTTCTTCCCTCTCTTAAAGACTCCAAAAGATAGTGCATCCTCCTCATTCTGACACCTCTGACCAAGAAAACGGTTGACTGCCCAATCGCAACCACCAGTTCACTCAGCAAGAATAACTAGGGCTACACCAATGGCCATCTGATTCTACTTTTCCAAAAATGAAAGGACATCATCATGATAATAGTGATGTCACCCTACACGCATGGAAACTACCTTGTGGGCCAAGGAAGGTGGTAGGTAGCACGATTCCCCGTGCCAAATGTATGAGAAGATTCGAGAAGCCTCAGTCAAACATATCCCCTCATCCAACCTCATCCAATCCCTCCCGAGCACCGTGCACTCTCATTGCTCAAGAGTGGGGGGATAGTAAGAAGGTGAAAACCACCAGGCCCAGTGCGGCCCACTAACGCAAGTTGTAACACCCCAAATTTTTCTAAGATTTTTTTGGGATTAAATATAATTACTAAGTAATTAAAAAGGCTTAATGGGCTATTAAGAAGGAATTAGGGATTTAATTTAATCCATTTAAAGGCCCTATATTGATCAAAGGGTTAAGTCCAACTCAAATAAGCCCAAAGACCCAATTCCAAGACCTTTAGACCCAAGCCCATTAATAGAAACATAAATTGAGTAATTTACAGATTTAAAATGAGATATATACACCAATTAGGGGATAAATAAGAAATAATAAGAAAATCTAAAAATTTCATAATAATGGCCGATTGGTGGTCTATCGCGAGACTGCTAAACCATCCTTGCGGTCCTTCCATGATCGCTAAACCTTCTGGTTCCGTGAATGGGAGAAACGTGAAAAAGTTTGGATCTTTGGCATCCAAATCCTCATGGATCGAAGTACATGGACATGTAAACATGTCTAGGACTCTTGAGGATAGATCGTACCCTTAATTAGGACTCCCAATTCGATCAAATCCTCAGCCCTACCTCAAAAACCCTATAAATAAACCCTAACTTTGACCCATGCGAACCCTAATGTTGGCTCGCACAATTCGAAGGTAAGGAGGCTCTGACTCAGGTTAGACCTTTTAAGAATTTTATTCCTCTTACTATGGTCGACCTTTCCTCAAAATTTCATGCTTGGAGGTCGAGTCTTTGAGGAGATAGAAGCCCCCAAAGTTGTTGTTTCGCTGCAAGCTGTGTAGGAACCAGTGTACCGGCCCAGTGAAGAACAAGATAATAGAAGCCCCGAACGAGGTTAGTTTACATTGTGGCTTTAGAAATTTTTGTTCCCCTTTCTGTCTTCTACATACCCTCCAATTTTCACGTATTTAGGTCAAGAGAATCAGAAGATAGAGGGACAAGAAGTTGTTGGTTTGGCACAGGACGTGCAGGAACTAGGGTCTACTTCCAGTCAGAAATTCGAAGTCTAGGGATTTCATCAAAGGTAGGTTATCTCATGAAAAGACTAAATCAACATGTTAGGAATAAAAGCCCTATGGTTTCATTCCGTTTCATACTTTCTACGGGTTGTATTTCATGTTTTATCATGACTGCGCATCTAGGTTAAGTTTGCATGCTTATCCTTACACCTTAAGAGAAAAGTTATAACTTTGGCTTAAATTATGCACCCCCATGTATCCCCATGTTTTGATATGATTGTATCAGGCCTTACTTGTCTATTGGCATATCTTTCCATACATCTAATTGCCTTGGATTAGGCCTATTCTTCGATTTTCACTATGTCTGCTACAGGTAGTAAACGGTCTCCCTAAGACCGCCATAGTCCTTTAGCCGCCATGGGATAGACCGCTAAACACATGTATGTGGTCTCACCTGACCGCTAGACTCTGTCTGTTCTCTGCAACCTGTTAACTCCAAACAGATTACAGATTGACCCTATTAAACGTACGTTAAGCCTAGATAATTAGGCCATATTCCTGGTTGTAGCTATACATTTTTGAACTTGGTTATATTGTGCACTAAACATGTTGGGTTTCATGTATCTCATGTTTTAAATACCTATTTTAAACTTATGCTATTTTATTCCAAAACCCTTATAGTTTGTATTAAAGTTAACTCTATATGCTTCATGGACTTGTTTATGTTTTGATTTGATCACTGTTTTACCACGATCTTTTCTCATTTATAGTCTTTTCTTAAGTACATGGTGTGTATCCTGATGCGTGGTCACACTACAAAAAATTATAGATATAGGGGCAGTTCATTTAGAGACATTTATTAAAACTGTCTCTAAATTATCATAAATAGAGGCATTTTATTCTTAATGCTGCCTCTAATATATTTTAATTTTGTTCTTTACTTGAAACCTTATACAGAGGCATTTTGAAATTGCCTCAAAATGATTATAAAAAACACTACTCCATTAAAAATGCCTTGAAAGAATTTCACCGCGCGCCACAATCGAGCTCCAGTGCGAACGTAACCACCCCTCCCTCCTTCCCGGACGTGGACACCTCCTCAATCCATCTTCTCCTCCACCCCTCCACCTCCTCTCAACTCCCTGGCCCCCTCCCGCCGTGAACTCTTCCTCATCTTCTCCCTCCACCTCTCCGCCAACTCACGGCTTCCGGTGTGTATTATCCTCTACCACTCTGCCTCATCGCCACCTCCCCCCCCACTATTCCCCAGCAGCCGCAGAAGTCGCCAGGCCTTTTTCAGGTCCTCGAGAAGCTGCCCACCTACGACCGGCTGAGGGAGGGGATCCTCACCGGCGTCGCCGGCGAGATCCAAGAGGTGGACATCCAGGGCCTGGGCTTCCAGGAGAGGCAAAACCTACTGGAGAAGCTGGTCAAGAACGCTGAGGACAACGAGAAGTTGATCCTCAAGCTCCGCAACTGGATGGAGCGATGAGTAGTTTAGACACACACTCCGCACCTTCCCTTCCCTTCCCCCCACAGCCCACACCTAAATCCTTGTCACAGATCAGTTCCATGGTGATCAATCAGACATCTGATTGCTTCCTGAGCCGTTCTAATTCGCTTAATTTGTCATCCGCTGCCAACGTCGGGATTGATAACCCCACGATCGAGGTCCGGTTCGAGCACCTGAACATCGAGGCAGAAGCATACGTCGGCAACCGTGGATCGACATCTTCTTCTGTCTGAAGAAAGATCTGAACGATTACTTGGAAGCATTCAAGATGTTGAGGTTAAATGTTATACTTATTCTTGTTCTATTTTGGGTTATCAAGTAGGTAGACTTGCCTCGATATTTTTCTGCCTGGCGAATCCGGTGTTTTTTTTTTCCAATTTGTAGATGGTGGCATCATTTTCTGGAGGTGCTTGCGGCGGTTATTTATCTGGGGAAGGCATTCCCTTTTTCAGGTAGCGGATATAAAAAGGTTGAATGAGCTGGTGACGGATGTCCAGATATTCGCCCACAAATCGCTGTAGATTCCTCTACCAGGAAGGCACCACCCATCTCCCATTATCTCGAATGGTTCAACCTGTAATGGGTACTTTTTCTCTTGTTGTTTTCCTAACTTAGTATGAAATTAGCCATGCAAATGGATGGCTCTTCCGAATCCCATTGCGCGGCTTGTCATTACGCCTTGTGAAACTGCATTTGTTTTTGTTGGAAATGGAACTCCGTAGCTGTAGTTATTCACCTTCTAAAATGATGAGCATACATTTACAAAACTTTGGCGTTAGATTGCTCTCCTCCCTTGTTGGCATTAGATTGCTACAATGCGGTGAAAGTTCTTCTCTTTGGTTCAAGTAATTTTAACCTCTATAAATCTTGTATCCCTACTAGAACTCTCCCTAGAGAAGGAAAAAAGTAACCCCTATAGCCTCAAAGGATTTTCAATTATAAAATAGTTGCGTATGCCATTGACTGGTGAGAGCAAAAGGAATCCTCGGCAGCATCTTATTTTGCCGAACATTTTAGTTGACTTAAGATGGTCATTACTTATTTTATTGCATTATAAACCGTCAAAAGATCAAAATTGTTAAATAGCATGGTAGACTTAGATCATTAGTGCATCATATACCATGATTAATTGCCTCACTTACACATTGCATTTGAGTCTATAAATGTGTATGTTCTTAGATTGTTTTCATTAATCATTATTAGGTTGAAGGCTTTGCCAATCATAATGCATTTGAACTGCTTGCTGATGGGACCAGATTTCCTCGAAGGTCGGCCGCCAAGGCACAAGTCACATAGGTTGCTGCCTTTTAAAATGGTGACCCTTTAGTCAACCTGTCCAGTTCAGGAGTTAGCTGGCTCAGATACATGGCCTTCACTTCTTGAGGTAGATTCATGTGTTAACTATGCATTTGGATGTGGATTTCATGTATGGATTTCTTGATTTGAATAGATAAATTTCTTGTCATAAAAAATATGAAAGGCGTTTAATTTCTTGATTTCAAAGAACGCAACAATGCTATCAAAGATGCAAATGATGTGGTTGGTGATTAGATCAATCCATATGATGTAATCCTAGATGTCTGTTACCCATCAATCATGCAGCAGGAGCTAAGATTGAGAAAATATGTATGTATTTCTTCAAATAAAAAATAGTTTAATTTCAAGTGATGAATGAAATTTCTAACAGGTGATTTTCATCTTGAAAGGTTTTATGTAATTTCATCTTGAAAGGTTTTATGTAATTTCATCTTTTGTGTTGAAGGCTACTAAGAAGAGTGTTGGCATTGATGCTTGTATGACTTATGAAAGGCATTTCTATTTCAACCTTCCAGAGGTGCAGAATGCACATCATGCGAACAGGACAAGCTTGCCTTATAGTTGGTCAAGCAATGTGTAGCAGGTAAGCATTAGATTAAATGCAATTCAGTAACTACATGCCTCAGTCATTGATTGTTCGTTACCTAGATATAGTTTAAGTGTGACTATTCTCTGATTTTAATTGAATTCATGTACATGCCAAAATTCTTGGATTATCTTTCATGATTTATCTGGAAGTGTTTGTGTGCATGTTCTGTTTGCATCTCTTTTTTCTAGGTGGGTATGGTGGAAGAGAGGTTATAGATGATCATTGCACGTTGGCAGTGGCCTCCACATTCCCTACAGAATGGTAGATCCTTTTGGCATTATCTTGAGAAAGGGCCACCTTGGATTTACCAAGTGGGCAATTGATGGACCTTGATGCAGATCGCACCGTCCAGGTATTCAGCTGATTCTACAGTTCCTTTTTATAGAGTTTCAAGGCCTGTTCAATACAGCTAGGAATCTCTTGCTCACTTGTGTCCATCAGCATAGATACATGTCCGTTGTGTATCTATCTACATCATGCTGACATTGCCACATGCTCTTGGAATCTGAAAGTTGCACATTTGTTGCCATCTCCATAGAAAATGAATCCAAGGAACATCACATCTACTAAGGGAACACTCCTCTACCTTTGATGTTCTATGCTTGCACATTCCTTGACCCGTTCGAATGCCTGCATTGCAGAGAGCACACATATCCAGAATGCACTTGGTTCCTGTTCATGTCTTGGATTACAATAATGCTTATTGCTATTTTTATGGTTATCATTGTCATGTAGAAATCCTAGATCAGTATGTCATCATTCTTATATCTAGTCTGTGAACAAGCCCTTTGCGTGTTAAACAGAGTTACTAAAATTTACAGTTCCTCTTTGTTATCAGATTGGTTGGTCCAACTTAACTTCAGTTTGGACAAACTCAGAATTATTTGGGATGAACTTGATCAGGCAGAGACCCCTTGCGGTGCTCGTTGGATCTTCTTTCGGCCATGCACTTATTGGGCATCCTTGCATGCAATCGGATCAAATATTGTTCACACTTTTTGCTTACATTTCAAGAATTTCAGAACCTGCAATATTGAACTATTCAAAATGGAGATCAAGAGAGTCTAAAGATTGCTAGCACATTTTAGTTGGTTACATTGACTGTTGGAGATTGTGTGATGTTACAGTCTTGTATAATCAGTGCGAATATATATTCCCCTTTACATAGATGTACATTGTTTTCATCTTTCAGATTACTTTTTTGTCATATATAAAGGTGAATGATGATTTCTGAGATTTCTAGTCTTGTTTTGAGGCCCCAAATGACGAGTTTGCTTCTATATTTAATCTCGAAGACTACAAAGGTAATAATGGCAATTGATCTATAATCTGTTGAAATGAGTTGTCTAGAGTCTCTTTTTTCTAATTTTTCATATTCTTATGTTTCCCTAGTCTCTTTGTTAATGTCCAATTGAGTTTGTTGGTCCTTACTTGATTGCATGACATGTATCTTCCCTAGAAATGTGTGTTAGTGGATGTAAACCATGGAACACAGATATCCAATTTAATTTCAAATTTTGGGAAATACTTATAGGTCCTGATTTTGGAATGTCACTTATTGGCCAACTTTGACTCACTCATGATGTAATACCCTGGATCCTTATCGGATCCTTTTCAGAGAGTTTTGAATCACTTTTGTGGGTCCTGAGTTGAGTTTAACGATCCACGTGGATTTTTCTCTCGTACTAGTTACAGAACCCTGTGGTGAGTTTGTTGTTCAGTTCATCGACTCGTGGACGCCGCAGTTACGATGTACTCGTCGAGAGGATCGTTTCGACTATTTTTACATATTTTTCTGAATTAGTGATTTTTGGGCTAAAAATCGAATTTTCAGAAATTAGAAAAATTTCCTAATTTCTTTTTATTCTCCTTCCTCTCTCCTCCCTTGTCATTTTGCCGCCGTGACCTCTCTCTCCCCCGTTTTCTCTCTTCTCTCGCCCTTCCGGCTCCGGCTGCAGACGGAGGAGGCTCGGGCAGGTAGAGGTGATGTTGTGGGAGTGGTCCGGAGCGCGATGGGGCGAGGATCGGATCGGTTTTGGCACGATCCCGAACGGTGGATTCAAAGCCGACGGTCGAGCTCGCAACGTGATTTTCGGCATGGTTTAGTCACTTCGGTGCATGGAATCTTTGGTGGAGGTAGGGAGATGGAAGCTCTATTTCTCCTCTACGTTTTCCTGTAATTTTGCATTGTTCGGTGTGAGTTTGAGTGGGTTTTATCTTGTTGGGGTAAAATCATACTTTTGGGGTGTTCGCAGGGTTCACCGGAAAACGGTGACGGTTTTTAGATCAGTTGGTATCAATCGATCCCCTGGAATGCCAGCGTTCCAGATCCGCTAATTTCGTGTCGATTGGTTGTCATTTGGGGCCGGTATGAGCCCGGGAACCTCGGTGACTCGTTTAGGGTCAATTCGGTGGAATTGCCCGTTTCAAGCCATTTGTGCGTTGTTTTGACCCCTTCCGGAGTGTGAAAGGTCGGTATTGTGATTATGGTTGTTTTCCCCTTCGATCGGAATCGAACGAGGCGTGGAATCGGGTGTTAGGGCTCGGTTCGGCCGGTTTCCCGCCGTAACCGGTCGACCGGACCGGATGGGCCGGTCGACCGGTGGGCGTTTGCGGACCGTGTCGGGTCCAGCCGTTGGTCCGGTCGACCGGACCACCTGGGCCGGTCGACCGACCCTGTCGACCGGAAATCCTGTGTTTTTGTTCGTTTGAGTCCTGGTCGGTCCGGTCGAGACTCAATGACTGACCTATGGCCTCGCGAGTATCCCAGACACCCTGTGGGTTCCATGTCCGTGTTTCTGGGGTGTCGGGAAGTGCCATGTTATTTCGATTAGCATGCCCGTAGGCATGTGTGTCCCGGGCTTCGTGTTGCACTCGATCGAGTCACCGTGTATCGGTGTGAGTGCGGTGGGGTTCCCCCACATGTGAGTGGCCTCCCTCGAGTCCCCGTCTCGAAGGGATGGTTTCGGCGGTTTGTGGTCTGCCTCGGTATTCGTGTTACCGTGGTTTTAGACCTAGTTAAAAATTTGAGTCGGTTGGCCTTGGCGGCCCAACCTTCATGCGTTTCTTCACTGTAGTGCGCCTTCTTCGGCCCCTACATGTCGTTTGTCTTAGGTCAATGTTTTAGGGCGGTTAGTGTGGCAGTTGTCTCTTGGACAGCTTAGTCCATGTGGCGGGTCTATATTAGACTGCTTTGGTGGTTTGACTGAATAGATCGGTTCAAGGTTGACTGGGTTTAGCGGCCTAATCCTTGACTGCTATAGTCACCTAGCGGCCCATTCTATGACCGCCAGATTATGTTCCTCTGCTAAATACCTACGTGTCGTTTCCTGATGTGTTGGTTTACAAGTGCCTCGTCTTGACCTTGTGGTTTACCGTTCCCATGGATATATTTTGATGTCCTATGAGGGCTATGGCCACGTTATGAGATAGCCAAGAGTTTTCTTGCTTGAAGTAGGATTCTCTTTCCTACTGTAGAATCGTCATTGTCTGGTTCCGGTCAACCCGGGGTGACCCAGTGGTTGACAGGTAACCTTGTGTGTGTCTCGACGATTTCGTCCAGTCCGAGACACGGTTCTGGATGCCTCGTGGAATCATCTTACCTCAGTTTACGTGTCCAGGTGTGCGGAGGGTCTTGTTGATTCCTCAGGTCTCCCTGTGTCGTTTTACACGGATGTGTCGTTTCCTCTGACTTAGGATTAGACTAATTGGCGGCTTGTTCCGCTTTGCGCAACGATCTTGACTCCGAGTCGTGAGACTCAAGGATCGTTGTAGTAGCAGGTCTAGTTGCCCTGTCTTGAGTCTATTGACAGTTGGTATGCTGTCTTGGTGCTTTGTAGTACGTGCGACAATGCTTTCTTAGCTTGTATGTACTCTAGCACTCGTGTTTTAGAGTCTCTGTGTCTAGTGAGCCTCCACTAGTCGTAGCCCCACAACCTCGAGTGTCGGTCCACCCGAGAGTAGGTGGTGGGGCAGTTCCCGAGATACGGTTTTTAGGCTTGTTGCTGTGGGCTCCCTTGCCTTGCAGTAGCGTCCTACTGGGGGAGAAAACTAGCTAGAGGTCTGGCTCAAGGCATTGAGCTTGTGTGTGCACACCTGGTTAGGGGCTTGGACTTGCGTCGACGGGCGTTGTAGATCGTGATAAATCCACACAAGTGGAACGAACCACTCATATGAGATATATATAAAAGAGTGGAGATGATAACAAAGACAAAAGAAAGCACGTGGTGCTATAAAGGAGAGTGATCGCCAGAGGGGTTACCTCAATAATAAAAATAGATGATCGCGAATACCTGGTGATAAGTGGTACGCGGGATGGATTGTGAATTTCTTCTCCTCCTTCAATCGGCCGGCCGACGAAGGGGGTTTTCCTTGTTGATTACCCTTGCACAAAGATGAAACAAACTAGCAAAATGAAGTGGATCAGCCGAGTGAATGTAGTATCAATCCCAATAAACCATATGATGAAAAAGAAACATGACATGCGCACCTTTTTTTTTTGTTTGTTTTAAAACCCCTAAAGAACTAGGGAGAGGAGAAATATGATACTAAACTAATGCACGAAAAGAAAACAGTGGATGATAACCGATGGAAAACGCAAATAGATAAAGCAAAAGACCCCTACTGTCCCTGACGACAGTAGAGGGGAACTGAAGCTGATGCTGCCGGGAGGAAGAAGAGGAAGCAGAGAGCTCTTCTAAAAGATCGTACAGGAAGAAGATGAAGAGAGCCTCCTCTGTGCGCCTGTGTGTTCTCTGCTCTCTGCCTCTTGCTGCTAACCTCGCGCGAGGTCGATCAAGACATCCCTATATAGGGTTCCAGATCCAAGATAACCTCAAAGTTGGGAAGATAAGAACGGGCAATGATCAAAAGAAGGCAGGACTCTAGTTCCAATTCGAGCAAGGAGACCATTGGAGGTAAGGAACTATTTTGGAAAGGCATACTCAAACACGACTCTGAAGATAAAACACGACCTTCAAAAGGGCGTCAAATTCTAAATTGATGACCTACATCAAGACGTTACTCAAAACACAACCATGATCAAGGGCGTCACTTCTTGGATTTAATTTTGGCAATAAAACTTACTTTATTTGAAAATTATGAGAAAACGCCTGAGATGAAGACGTTACTTGAAAAACACGCCCTGAGGAAGGACGTTAATCAGTAATTGGAGTTTATTTTGAAACTGGATAATACCAGGAATTGACGCCCTGACATTTGGTCGTCCTTTCTTTTGAACACGCCCTAGGTAAGGTCGCTTTTAAAATAACGCCCCTCGTCAGGTCGCGAATCACAAAAATGCAAGAACAAACATAGAAAAACTTCATATTATGAATGTATTGAAGTTCACTTTGGGGCGTCAACATAGTGACATGAGATTTGACCAACATAGCGTCAATTTTGGCGTGTCTACAGCTGCCCCGCCTTGGCGTCTGCTTTGCAAGGGAGTGAGACGAAATGAGTGAAAGTGCAACCAGCAGAATGAAGTGGAGCGAACTGATAAGTAGATGCCAAGGTGTGATGTGACACGCCTCAGA
This sequence comes from Amorphophallus konjac, assembly GCA_022559845.1. NCBI lineage: Eukaryota > Viridiplantae > Streptophyta > Magnoliopsida > Alismatales > Araceae > Amorphophallus > Amorphophallus konjac. The sequence continues at coordinate 247,186,740 of CM040128.1, read as the reverse complement.
CACCAAGCATTAGAAATCTTTCCAAGATTCTGAAGTGAAACAACTCCGAGTGATTCCAAGGAAGCATCGATTTGCTGATAAAGAGACTAAACTAAGTAAATAAAATGTGCACGTGGGCACGACATGGAGACACCATTGGAGAGCGGTTACCAGCCAACGTGGACGTGCTACAACCAATGTAGATTTGTAGAAAAATAAAGGGAATTGAGATGGAGACCCAGCAAAGGGACATTTTCAAGGAACCAGCCTGAGCGGCTTCAGAGAGAATAAAGTACTCAATTTGGAATGGAATATCTCATGTCAACTCAACCAAGAGCGAGTGACCTTCATTATTGCCATAATATGAAGATTTTCATCATGAACCTCAAAGTCCTACATGATGATGCTGGGCTAAAAGAAAAAATTAAAATAATCTAAAAAATAGAAAATAACCAAGGATAATATTGTTAAGCCATCTAGATTTGGTCAAGAATCCAGATCTCTGAGCTGACACTAAGCCGAAGCCCGTTTGTCCGCGCATCAACCCAGAAAGTGGAACCATCGTCCCAGACCTTTAACGACTCAACGGCCTATCCATGTGATCAAGACTCTCCTGGAATTATCACCGTTTTTGATGAAGGGGAACTCAAATTCCAGGTTCATCAGAACCACAAGGTCCTTGATATATTATAATAACGTAGAATACCATATAGTAATAATGCTTACAAGAACAGCATGATGTTATTTCAACAATGATCCGGGCATCTCGAAACCTGTAATCTTCTGCACTTTGAAAGTTCATTAGCCCTCCCACAATTTCAATATGAATAACCCTCAATTCAAAGCATGACATGATCATACGTGCTAAATTAAAAATAATTCCAACGAAATAATAGCACTTAAGTTCATCAAAGCATGGAGGGAAGCAAATTCATAAGCTCAAAAATTCACGCCTGGACTGAACGGCGTCAAAACATGAAAGGCGCCTGATGATGAGGGCGTCAAAAGGAGAAACACGCCCTTCACTAAGGCGTTAAATTCACCAAGAGTTCAAGAAGAAAACGACCCACTAAAGGGCGTTAAATAAAACACGACCTCGGTCAGGTCGTCAATTCAACAATTGACGCCCTAACATAAGGCATTAATTAAGCACAAGCTTCCGTTTCCGATTCGAAAGCTAAACCCAGTCCTAATAGCCATAAACTTTCTAACTCTGAACAGCCTTAAGACTCCCCCGGACTTCTATAAAGGGAAGGCACTTCCTCAAATCAATCAAAACAATCCTTCGGAGCTCTGTTTCTTCTGCTGCTTCTTCTCCTGTTCGTGTTCTTTTCGCAAACCGGAGATGGAAAGGGCAATTAAGAGATCAAAGTCATCAACTCCCAGATTAACTGAGATTAATGGGCATATCAGCAGTAGAATCTCCATGAATCAGGTAAAGTATGAGTCTTCTGTTCTTCTCTTTTCTTATCTTCACTGTCGCTCACGCATTCTCCTTCTTCTCCACAGGATTATCCAAATGTCCCAGGAGCTAGGAGATTTACAAAAATTAAGTGGCTGCCACTTATCCTCTCCAAATTTTCTTCAGATATGAGGGTTTATGTGTCTAGATGGCATCTCTTAGGTCTAGTTACCCATGCCAAACACTATGATCAAATCCATCTTGACTGGGCAGCTATAGGAGCTCTTGTAGAGATATGGCATCCCTCTACTCATACCTTTCTCTTCCCTACCTTTGAAGCCACCATCCTATTAGAAGAATTAGAATTGATCTTAGGCTTGAAAAGAATGAAGCAAGGGGATGAGGAGAAGATGGCCAACATGCCAAAACCAATTTCTTCTCACGAGCTATTAACCACATTGATACCTAGCCCAAACTTAGTGAATCAGATCAAGGTTACCAAAGGAATCAATCTTCTAAAGCTCGCTTCATGGGTGTACAAGAGAGCGGATCAAGCTAACGAAGAAGAAGAGATAGAAAAGGTAACCAAGGCCTTCGTGGTATGCTTAGCAGGAGCACTCTTATTCCCATCCACGGAGGACCTTCTAGAAGAAGCCCAATTAAGCGCCGTGGTGAGCCTATGGGAAGGAGAGAGAATTGGACCGGCTATTCTAGCCTATCTTTATAGCGGGCTAACCTCAGCAGCAATGGGGAGACCCATCTACGGATGCATGCTAGCATTCTCTAGTTGGGTGGATCTTCACTTCAAATTTGATCCATGTGATGAAACCCAACAATCCTCGAGAATCTTCTCAAAAAGCCCACTCTTTTACATAACCGGTTCACTTGGGATAAGCAATAGAGTGATGAACCGAATTCCTCAAATCAAGAAGAGAGTGGAATGGAGAGAGCACCTCAAAGTAATGCCAAAGAACCTCTTCACTTGCGCACCGGGAATACTCAAGACTCAAGAACTCCGTGCAAGATTCTCCCCCGGCACGGACCTTCGACTCATAGGCGCTTCAGAATTCGTTTTGTATAATTCACACCGATGCCTTCCTCAACTCGGGCTTCCACGGCAAATATTCGAGGATCCATCACACCTCCCTCCTATTAAAACAAGGGACCTTGGCGGCAATGAAGATGGAGAAGAAACAACCACAATCCAAGCTTTGTGGAAAATCAATAAAGCTCATCAACCTGTGGAAAACTTGGAATAAGACAGAGGTGAATGGAAGTCTTATGTTATTGCTTTAAGAAGCTTGAGGCCCAAAATGACTCATTGAAGCAGTGTAATCTTTTTTCCTAATAAATCAATAATACGTTCTTATTGAGCCAATTTCAAAGTGTTTCGGATCAAATCTTCCAATAACCTGCGGTTCTGTTGCAAATAACGCCTCAAACGATGTCGTTAATTCTATAAAAGACGCCTCAGCATACGTCGTCTTCAATGATTGATCTCTCATAATTGACGCATGCACCAATGGGCGTTAACTGAATAACGACTTAAACTAGGGCGTGAATTGATTCAAATTCCCAAAAAAGTATTCATTGAAATTCCAAAAGTAACGCCTTCAGCAAAGCCACGTTTCATATAAATAACGCCTCAATCATAGTCGTTACTCAAAAATAGTAATGATCACTCCCATCACATCAATCAATCCCCATTGAATGCGTCTGACGACGGTTATCATTCCCCATGCAAACAAAAATAACGCCTTAAGCAATGTCGTCAATCATCAAGAAACGCCCTTGTTTCAGTCGTTAATTCCATAATACACGACCTTACTTAAGTCGTTAATTCCTTTTGACCGTTCGACTTAACTTTCCCTCCTTTCTTCTTCTTCCTTCGTCCTCTTTCCCTCTTTCTCTCTTCTCTCCTACTGCAACCCTAACCGAACCCAACCCCATCCTTCTCATTCTCTTTCTCTATCTCTCTCTCCCCTCTTTACACCCTAGCCCTAGTCATGGCCGGCGGACTTAAACGGCAGAGGGTGGCCGCACCGGAGGTCGTGGACTTGGGCGAAGATACCCACGAGGAAGACGCCGTCGCGGCGGCCGAGGAAGATCCGGCGGCGATGGCCGGCGACGAGGGAGAACATGGCGACGAGGCCGTGGGAAATGAAGAAGACGAAGGTGAAGGAAGAGGAAACGAGGAAGAAGAAGAAGGTGAAGGCGGTGAGGACGAAGAAGGAGAAGAGGAAGAGGAAGGAGATGAAGATGGAGACACAACGACGGTGGCCGTGCCTCGCCGTGGCCAACTCCGACGGCCACGGCAGCCACGACCCGAACCCCGGGGAGAGTTGACTGGGCCTAGACGACAAAAGGTAAGCCCCTAAACCCAAATCTCTATTTTTTTGAAATTTATTTTATTTTTACCTCAATTTCCATAGCCCTCGGGCTAGAAGACCTGCAACTCAGAAAGAAGACGCCCCCAGGGGTGTCGTGAATTTAAGAAGAGACGCCCATACCTGGGTCGTGAATTCATTTTATTTCCTAAAAAATAATTATTATCATGAAAACACGCCCTAGAGCATGTCGTCCAATTAAGTTATCATTTTTCCATATCAATCATGCTGTTAATTCTGTGCATATTTGTTCAATTATGTATTTTTCCATGATTTATATCGCATGCTGTTTTTGATTTTATTTTCACAACCCTGGAAAACAACGCCCCCCATCGGGGCGTCAATTCAACAGATAACGACCATAGGGATGGTCGTCCATTTCATTAATTCCAGAATAAATTATTAAACCCAAAATCCATTTTAACAGAAAATGCCCTACACAGGGACGTTACTTACTGAAATTACGACCCTGGGACGGGCGTTAATTGAAAATCCTTTTAGGAATTTAGAAATTAACCTCAGAACCACGCCTCCCACCGGGCGTTTCTTAGATAAACAACGACCTAGGGTAGGTCGTTAATTCAATGCTCTCTTAGAAACCACGCCCTCCTCAGGGGCGCCAATTAAACAAAGCACGACCTTGGGATGGTCGTTAATTAAATCAAACTTCAACATCTCAAACCAAGGCAATTAAGTGAATTTCAACAAGAATAATTGAACAATTAAACCAAAATCTCTCTCCTCATGTGTGCAGGGGTTGATGAGGACACGGATCTCCTGGGTCATGGTCCGAGTAGCATATTACGGCCTCCCCGAGTTCCAGAGAGCCAGGGTAGATGCTATGGGGTTTGGGGCCTTCCTTAGCATAGAGCCAGTCAGACCCGACCTACCACTTATCCAGGTTCTGAGGGAGAGATGGGATAGGACTAGCCGGGCATTCCTGATGCCTTGGGGACATATGGTTCCTACCCTAGAGGATGTAGCTAGGATCACTGGACTTAGGGTAGACGGGGAGGCAGTGAGCGGGATCACCTTACCAGACTATACCGGGCTCGCCCAGAGGTTGCTAGGGTTAGAGATGGTCTACGAGACGCCTAGCGAGTGTAGGACTATCTTCCGCACCGACCTGACTACAGTGATGGGCTTAGGGGATGCTAGACATAGGTCCGGGGAGTCCTTGGAGCAGTTTTCACAGAGGTTGATAGACGGAGCTAGGGCGGTCTATTGCCAGGACCCAGCCGACAGGGAGAGAGCAGACCGGGACCTGAGGAGGTTCCTACTGCTGCTGCTCGGGAGGCTATTGCTGGGGACGAAGGGAGACGTCATCAACTGCCGGTTCCTAGGGATCCTCGGGGATTTGGAGGCAGTTGGCAGCTACGCCTGGGGAGCGGCACTGCTGGCGCATATGATGGCCGACCTGTCCACGGGGACAGGGCGAGAGACGACCGTCAGTGGCTTCTCACCTTTCCTTCAGGTATGCATTTTTCTTCTTTTTCTTTTCTTTTATTTTTATTTTATTATGCATGTGAATGCCTTACTAATGCAATGCATGGGTGCAGGTTTGGAGCCACTTATACATGCCGATGGGACGCGTCGACCCACGGCCTGGAGGTGAGGGAGCTTTTCCTCTAGCGCGGCGCTGGCTGCCGGTGGTGTTTGGGGCCCCACTGGGCTACGAGTTGTGGGTTCTACGGAGAGAGTTCCGAGACTTCCCTCCCTCGCTGGTATGTATGAATGCATTTTTTTTATGTTTATCTGAATTTATTATGATGATGATGAAATGATGATATGCATGTTTATGAATGCAGGTGCAGTGGAGACCCTATGAGGGGATGACAGACGAGGGCCAGCCGTGGGTCGTAGCGGGGCGACCTCGCTTTGGGCATGAGCTCTGGGTTCATTGCTTGAGCGAGATTGAGCCGTTACGGCTTAGGTTGGTGATGAGGACCCTGGGTCTACACCAGGAGTGGATAGAGGTCGGGGAGCCACGAGGGATCGGGAAGAAGACGCGCGGTCGCATGAAGGCGATTGACTGGAGAGTACGGTTCGAGGAGCAGTACGCCGACTGGCGGCGAGGCGGGACTCGAGTCACCTCCCACGCGACTGACAGCTCCGAGTACCTCCGGCGCTACTGGGAGGTATACGCCGGCCGACCCCAGATGAGGGTCCTAGGGGTATGTATGAATGCAATTATTTCTAAATTAAATGCAAATGCTTATGTTTCTATCATGTGACTAATATGTAATGAATGTAGGATGCACGGGACATAGCGGCGATGGATGCCCAGGCCCATCTACACAGCCTGGAGGACCAGCTAGCTGCCACACGGGCCGACCTAGAGACCCTGGTGAGTGTTTAAATCTATATGCAAATGAATTTTTGTTGAATTATTGATGATTAGCCACTGACGATCTCAATGAATGCAGCGTGCCCAGCAGGGAGCAGTGAGGAGAGACCCAGGGGAGGCCTCCAGCTCAAGAGGGCCCAGTGCAGAGGTGACTGCACTGGCAGAGCAGCTAGCTGGAGCGACCGCACGAGCCGAGGCAGCAGAGCGTGATCTCGCTTCACGGGTAAGTTCCAAAACACAAATCCATTCAAATATTGATTATATAATTGTGCACTGATGAAAATTCATGTTACAGACTGAGGAGCTTCGAGCCGCTCTTACCTGCGTTGATGAGGGCTTCCGTGCGACGAGCACACAGGTGAGTGGTTCAATCATGTGTTGCTTGAATTGCTAAATTACTGAATCATTGCATTAATTGTGGAATTGATGATTTGTTTACCTGTTTGCAGGTGACTCAGCTCCAGACGGTACGTACCAAGTTGGCGATCCGCGATTAGCGGATCTTAGAGCTAGAGAGGTCCCTGAGGCGTCGAGAGGAGCTGCCTCAGGACGTGGCCGAGCTGCGGGTGGCTCTTGAGCTGGAGAGGAGGGAGCGGGCCCGTGAGCGCGAGGAGCGTGCTCGTGAGCACGCGGAGCTGGCGGACCTAAGGACTCAGCTAGTCCTTTCTCAGGAGCAGCTTCGTGTGTCGGAGGAGCGTCTGCAGCGAGGCCGTGAGCGGGCGCGAGCGGCAGGGTTCAGTTTGGGCGCTCTTCTTACATGGCGGGCTCCTCTTTTCGACCGAGGAGTGAGACAGGGGACCAGGCTCGAGGTCCAGCGGCTTCACGGGGCTCCATGCCCCCTCCACCAGCACCACCTCGGGATGCCGAGGGTGAGGTTGAGAGCAGGAGAGAGGAGGGTGGAGGCGAGAGCTGAGAGACTTACTTGTACTCCTCCACCCTCACACTTGTACATGATAGACATGATATATATAGATATGAGATTTGGGCTTTTGTTTACTTGAGCACTTTGTGTGGTTGTGGCCTTGTGTTTGTGTACTTTCCTCTTTCTCGTTCTTCATTTTTTGCTTTGCTTTGCCCTCTTCCTGCAACTGTAATCCACACTTTGAACAAACATGTTAATTCATCTGTTCGACTTGGCCCCTTGCCCAATAAGCAAGGAGTATCAATATTTTGACCTTAATGACGGGTCAAGGGGCCAAGCCTTTAATTAAATAAGGTAAATAAAATATCTGATAACGGGGAGATGCATCATGCAAACACGCATATGCAAACCATAAATAAAGATGCCCATGCAGAAATGCAAACATACTTGGAGAATGCATATTTTTTCTTTTTCACTCATTTATATTTTTTTTGTTATTTTTCTGAAAAACGCGCCTTAGAGTAGGTCGTGGTTCGCATAAAAGACGCCCTAGAAGACGGCGTGAATTTGAAAAGGAATCTGATTTTTGAAAAAGTAACGACCTGCTCAGGGACGTTATTCTATAGAACGCGCCTTTATCGAAGGCGTTAATTAACTTGCACGCGCCTTAGATAAAGGCGTTAATTGAATTATTCTGTAAAAATGGGTTGACAGGGCTACCAAGACCACGGGTCCTACACGGTCACCACCTAAAATTCATTAACCTTTCTTGAGTAATTAAAAGAGTGTTGACGTGATCATAGTTGACTTGTATTCGAGATTTCGTACAGTGCAATTTCCTAAGTCCGTCTTGACCATCCTACCAGTTCGTGACTTACCACATAGAAAGGATGGAAGAAAATATAAGGGAAGCCCATAAGGGATTCTGAGATGCTCAAGGTAAAGTTACCTCCCCTACCCTATGCCTGTTGGGATTCGGTCTTTGGCGTAGGGAAATTTGTTACCTTTTTGCCTCTTTTATATTGCACGCATACGCCCAAGGTTTTTCCTTGCGGGGACTTTGCCCTCTTGACATGCTTTTCTTTTCACCATTTGACTTTCACTTTGAAATTGACTTGCATTAATGAACAACCTAATTGTACTTGGGCTTTTGTGGCATTTGCTCCCTTTTGGGCCCTGACTTCCACCTACTAGGGCGGCGAATAGGCTTGGCGTGTCTACCCTGAGGTCTCCCTTCATCCCTTATGGGCCGAAGAAGAAAGAACGGGTATTGTCTTTCACTTTTAGTCAGGTTTTTGACTTCCTATCGGATTTTGCACTGCTTGAGTTCAAGAATAAAGCGTGTAGTGTGTGCGGGAGTCAACCCCCTTTTAAGTTAGCAAGACTGATGAATGAATTCTGAATTTTGACCTTTCGGACCTTGATCCTTCGTGTGCCATGGCACCAATTTTGATCTCTTTTGATTTTGAAGAATTTCTATTTTTTTTATTTTTGGAATTTCTATTTTTTTTGGTCTTTGGAAATATTCTACTTTGTTTTGGATTTTTGAATCAATTTTCATTTTTTTGGATTTTGAAAATTACTCTATATATATGTTTTTTTTGATTTTTGAATCAAGGGTAGTATTTCTTAAGATACAAACCATTCCAAGGGTGAGTTAACTCTTATCCTTCAGCATTAATCAGTTTATAAGCATTGCCAGGAAAAACGTCTTTTATAATAAACGGTCCTTCCCAATTGGGTTGGAGCTTTGAGCGAGGCCCACCGGGCTTTATAAAAATTCTTTTAATTACCATCTCACCGATCTTGAATTTTCTCTCAATCACTTTCTTTTGATAAAAACGCGAGAGCCTGTTTTGATAAATGCGCGCATGCTCAGCGGCGACCAAACGCTTTTCATCTAGGAGTTCCAACTGGGCAAGGAGTGAATCACGACGCTCATCAATAGAGAATTCCTTGTCCAATTGTACTCGCAGAGAGGGAATGAGAATCTCATAAGGAATTACCGCCTCCATTCCATAAGTAAGGGCGAAAGGGGTTTGCCCAGTGGGGGTACGAATGGAAGTACGATAGGCCCAGAGAGCTTCAACTAGCTTGTCTGGCCAATCCGAAAATTTATTAGCCTCACACGTCTTTTTGACAATTTTTATCAAAGTTTTATTAGTGGCCTCTGCTTGGCCATTGCCCTGCGGATAATAGGGAGAAGAATGATGTAATGCAATGTTGTACCTGTTGCAGAGATCCTTGATTTCTTGAGAGATAAATTGAGGTCCATTGTCGGTGACGATGGTACTCGGGATGCCGAACCTCGTGATGATGTTCTTCATTATGAATTTGCAGACAGTTGATGCTTTAATCTCTATGTAAGCTTCTGCTTCCGCCCACTTGGTGAAGTACTCCGTTGCCGTGAGGATGAACGACTTTTGTTTGGTCAGGAGGTTTGAATCACCAAGAGGTCCAATGATATCAAAAGCCCACATAGAGAAAGGCCATGGGGAGGACATAGGATGGAGTGAAGAAGCAGGAGAATGAATTTTGTCGACGTGCAGTTGGCACTTAACACACCTTCGAACATAGATGGAGCAATCCTCTTCTAGAGTTGGCCAATAGAAACCTAGCCTAATGATCTTCTTAGCTAGCATCTGGCTGTTCACATGACCACCGCATACTCCAGAATGCGCCTCTTCCACAACTCTCCATGATTCATCATCATCGAGGCATCTTAACAAAACACCGGTGAGCCCTCTCCTGTAGAGCACACCTCCAACCAAAACATACCGTTGAGCCACTCTTCTAATTGCTTTCTTCTCTTCCACAGTGGCTTCCTCGGGATAGGACTGATTATTGCAATACCTGGCAATCTCATAATACCAAGGTTTTTCTTCGTCAGCCAACTCTTCTTGCCAATCCAAAAGCATGACCTCTCTGCCTTTAAGAGCTTCCCTCTGCTTAACCTTTTCAAGCACTTGATCCCTAACATCGAGGAACGCACGATCCTTAATAGCTGGAGTGTCGCGCTGATGAATCAGGGGAACATGAAAATCACGCTCAGGAGGGAAGACTAAAGCCGAAGCTAAAGAGGCAAGGGCGTCAGCCAAGATATTCTGACTACGAGGAACATGGACGAAGATCAATTTGGTGAAGAGCTTGGCATAAGCTGAAGCAAGTTCCTGGTAGGGTTTGAGCTTGGGATTGATAGTGCGGCACTTGACGAGCACCTGGCGCAGAATAAGCTGACTATCACCAACAATCCTCAAATGGGTGACACCATATCGATGAGTGGTTTGAAGACCGGCCAAAAGAGCCTCATACTCAGCTATATTGTTGGTGGCAGGAAAAGTGAGCCGAGCAGCAAATGGGATGGTGACCCCTTCTGGTGTTAAAAGAACCATGTCGATCCCTCTTCCCTGGGAATTTAGAGCTCCATCAAAATGTAATGTCCACATAGGATCGTGGGGTTGATTAATGGACATCAGTTCTTCATCTGGAAACTCCGAATTGACAGGATCAAAGCGGGGGAGAGGGTGATGAGCACGGTGTTCGGCAATGGCGTAGCCTTTGATAGCTTTTTGTTGAATGTAAGTGATGTCAAATTGAGAGAGGAAGCTTTGCCAGCGTGCTAATCGATCAGTGAGGACAGATTTCTCAAGGAGGAATTTAATTGGATTCATGCGTGCAATGAGGTGAACCTCGTGAGCTAGGAAATAGTGTTTTAACTTCTGAACTACCCAGACTAAAGCAGCGCAAGTTTTCTCCATGGCTGAGTACCTCTGTTCACAGGGGTTAAGAAGTTTAGACAAATAGTATGCTGCCCTCTCCTTCCCTTCTTCATCCACTTGAGCTAGGACAGCACCTACAGAGTCATCCAGGACAGAAACATAGAGGATAAGCGGCTTGCCTGGAATTGGCGGCCTCAGGACAGGAGGATTGGCCAAATAATCCTTCAATCCGTCAAAAGCTGCCTGACACTTGTCATCCCAATTAAACTTGACTCCCGGCTTAGTAAGCTCGTAGAACGGCCTGCATCGTTGTGAGTGCTGGGAGACAAAGCGGCGAATAAATTGCAACCTCCCGATTAATCCTCGAACTTCCTTCAAATTCTTGGGAGGAGGCATATCTCTGATGGCCTTTGCCTTGTTGGGATCAACTTCAATTCCCATTTTGCTAACAATAAATCCAAGCAACTTTCCTGATGAAACACCAAATACACATTTCTTGGGGTTCATTTTCAATTGATACTCTCGTGATCTTTGCAAGACTTTAGCCAGAACCCCAGGATGCTCAATCCTTGTCCTTGATTTTACAACCAGGTCATCCACATACACCTCAATATAGATATGAATCATGTCATGAAAAATCGCCATCATAGCCCTCTGATAGGTGGCTCCAGCATTCTTGAGTCCAAAGGGCATGACCACATAACAATATGTACCCCATGGTGTAGTGAAAGATGTTTTGTCTTGATCTTCTTCAGCCAGACGAATTTGATTGTAACCTGAAAAGCCATCCATGAAAGAGAGAGTCTCAAATCCTGCCGTATTATCAATCAGAACATCAATATGAGGGAGGGGGAAGTCATCTTTAGGACACGCACGGTTGAGGTCCCGGAAGTCTATACAAATCCGAACCTTTCCATCTTTCTTCATGACCGGGACGATGTTAGCCACCCAATTCGGATAGAGGACAACTCTAACAAATCTAGCCTTATGGAGTTTGTCGACCTCTTCTTTCATCCTTAAAGTCATATTAGGGTGGAAACGCCTCAACCGTTGCTTGACCGGGACAGACCCTGGCTTAAGTGTAAGCCGATGTTCAACGAGCGCAGGATCTAATCCAGGCATATCTTCATAACTCCATGCGAACGTGTCCTTGTATTCTTGAAGAACCAAAATAAGCGCCTCCTCTTCGGCAGGCGGCAAGTTCTTGCTGATGAGGACAATCCTAGGGTCTTCTTCGGTACCCAAATTAATTTCTTTGGTAGGCTCTTCTACGGAGGCTGATGGTTCGTCAAATCTCCTCATGCCACTAGCAAAGGCATCAGCCTCGTCCTCATATTCTTCATAACTTTCATCCCCCTCTTCAACAGGGTCTTCATCATTCATAATCTCGTAGACGCCCAAACCCTTATAAGAAACAACAGCATCCTCATATTCCGACTCTGGCAGGATGATCGGATTTTCCATGAATTTAGGAAGAGCCAAACAAGCCTGGCACCTTCTGGCTAACTCCAACAGAAACCTACGGGGAATCTGCTTACCCTCGGATTTCTTATGAGAATCTACCCCATGAATTTTATTAGAAGAAGAAGAACAACTAGCCTGATTAGGATAAGCTGAAAAGGAGGAAGGAGGTAAAAAAGTGGATACAAGAGGTGATACAGATGGAGACCCCTCGCCAGAGGGGGAGAAAAGGTTTATCAATGAATCATGGAAGAGTGGCCCCTGGGTCGGGACGCACTCGGGAGAAAAATAGGAGGTCTACTCAATAGAGATGAAGGATTGGAAATTTGGAAATTTGGCGTTTTTTTTTTCGTTTTTATTTTTATCTTCATTTTTATCTTTCTTTTCTAGAAGAAAGCAATGTGAAGGGAGAATAGCAGGAGGAGTGGAGATTGAAAGCTTGGAGAAAGATTGAATTAGAGATGACCCGCGTGGGGGTGTGATGGAGGGTTTGGAGAATTGCTGGAGGAGCAAGGGAGGAATCGGGAGAGAAATCTGCAGTGAATCTGGAGAAAAGCTGATCATAATTGGCGGCGGTCTCGGCACGCGAGAGAACAATTGAGAATGTAGGGAAGCTAGAACAGACGGATGTATAGAAGTGAGGGAAAAGAGGCCGGCCCACAGCCTGTCTATTGTAAAACCTTCTTCAAACGGAATATCTGGCTCCCCAGTGTCTGTGTAATCACTCAGCAACTGTCTCTTGTCTGTAATTGCAGCTGGCATTTCAATCAATTTGTGTATTAGTGGCGGCCATTCCGGATCAGTCGGCATAAAGAGGCGGCTCAAGGAGATAGTGATATCATTCATATCAAAACCACCTGTACCAGTCACATTTCGGATCATCCATTTTCCTTCTTTTGTCAGGCCTTAAGGACTCCAGGGCTTTATATGTGGCCAGCGGGGCAATATGACGAGCAAACTGTCTAGCATGAACATCCTGACAGTCTAATACGGAAGTGATTATTGTAGTTTGCTCACTATTCTGAAAGCCACCCGTGACAAAATGTGTCTGCAACGTCCAGGTAAGCGGCTGGCGATCTGTCTTTAATGTAGATGTCATAACTGCCCATGGTTCATCTTCATTTTTGCCCGGCCCTTCGTAGCCCAAACCTCCTCTTGCAATCAATTTCTGAGGCTTTACAGGCCTAATCCTGCCTTGACAATTGGCACCCAGACCTTTGTCATTTTGATACCCCATTTTTATTAAAATATTCCAGCCAGGGGTGTTTATCATGCTTTTCTTCTTCTTCCCCTTGGAAGGTAGGGGTGTCATAGCAACTGTTGTGATAGTCTCGGATGGCGTCGACTATGGGCGAGGGACGTCCAATACAGATAACAATGGCTTATTGGCAGGCCAAATAGAAGGAACTGATGAAGCCACATGAATATCCTCCTCTGGCAGAATCGGCATACTGGTGACTTTAATAATGCGGCCCTTGTGTGGAAACTTGAGACATTGATGATTTGTGGAGGGCACTGCATCAAGCTGCTGGATGTAGGGACGGCCAAGGATGCCATTAAATGTTGGATCCATGTCCAAAATATGGAAATCTGCAGTGATGGTGGCTGGACCCAAACTTACCTTCAGTGTTATCATGCCTAAAGGAGGCTTCTTAGTGTTATCATATGCAGTGACTGTTATGGTGGATGGCCGAATCAGATTCAGGGGAATGCCGCACATCTTCAAAGTGCTTGACGGCAAGACGTTGATGGATGCCCCAGTGTCCACTAAACACTGTTGTACAGCCACCTTATTGATATCAACTGTGATGCATAGAGCATATTTTCTTGCTGAGATCGGTGCCAGCTCATGCTCATAAAAAGTGATTGCTGGTTGACTGCCGGTAGGTGTTAAGACTGCGGTTATCTGCTCGACTGGAATGTCCTCATTGACCATGACTTTCTGCAGATATTCCTTTAGAGCCATCTGATGAGTGGTCGACCTCTTGATCAGTTCTAGAATTGATATTCTTGCCGGAGTCCGGTCCAAATGCTTTAACAAGTCGTATTCTGTGCCTGGTATGGACTCCTGTTCCTGTTCTTGCGGCCCCTGCGCGGGCTCTAACCCTCTCTGTGGAAAAATGCGGTGGAATATCCGTCCACTGCGTAGCGGCGCCACGCCTTGACGTGCCTCTGTCGGGGCAAGTGTGGGAGGAGGGTTAGAAGAAGAAGAAGGTGTGTTAGTGTTGATAAGCGGTGGAGGAGTGTTTGAAGAAGGATCTCCCTCAGGGGGTGTTGATGAAGAGTTCAATAAAGATGCCCCCGTAGGAGGCGTAGGAGTAGGAAGGGATACCCGGATGCGGGGGGAATTGGTGGGTGGAACGAGGAGAGATCTGGGCATAAAAGGTGGGGGAGCCGATGGTGGAGGGATCCTTGCCGGTGGAGGAGTAGTGGTGGTGGGTGCAATGGGCGTTGGCGACGGGCGGATAAGGAGTGGCCTAGATGGCAGTGGTGAAGGGTTGGTGGTGGATGAGATTTGTTGTGGTGTAGGCCGTGGAGGTGGTAAGCGGGTAAGAAGGGGGCGAACCGGCAAGGTTGGAGGATAGGTGGAGGTAGGTGGATTAACGGGGCGCAGAAGGGATCGGCTCAATTGAGGGGTAGAAGAAGAAGAAGGGGTGCGCAAGAGACGCGGAGGTTGATTTTGATTGTGATTAAATGCCCCGACAGAGGCGTTTTCTTTATGCCACCCCTGCCCTCTCTCCACCTCAGGGAGAGACGTGACAGGGTTTACGTGCTGGTTTGGTGGGTGCTCCGGTAGTGGATTGTGGACAATCCCCATATCCTGCTGAGGCACTGGAGCTTGTTGTTGCAGCTGTGGAGCTGGTTGCTGTGGCTGCTGAGCCTGTTGCTGCCGATGAGGCCTTCTTTCTTTCATGGTGGCAATAAACTGCCTCATCTCATCCCAGTTGATGCTGGTCATTTAGATCATAAATATAATATCTGAAGTGGAAGCAACGATCAAGGTTGTGACCAGGTGCGCGATGGAAAGCGCAGTAACGGGATGTGTCAACATTCGTGGGCCACGCTGTTCTTTCCCTTGGTAACATGAGCAAGTTGGCGGCCATTAAAGCATTGAAAATATCCGGGAGACTTTCTGGTAGTAGAGGGTAGTGGTCCCTTTTGGGTCCTAGTGGTGGTCTCCGTTGTTGTTGTTGGCCGTAGTTGGTAGGTGGTGGTACCTGGTGGTACTGTTGCGGAGCTGGAGGGTTAGCGCGGTGTGCTTGGTTTTGCGGTGAAGCAAAGGAATGTTGGGGTGCGAATTGGTGTTGTGGAGTGGAGTTGAAATGGGGGTTTTGTGGTGGAGGTGGGTTAGGCCGTGGGTTAGATTGATGGTGGGGGTGGCCAACTACACCAACCTGCTCATTTGTAATAGTGCCCTCAGTCGTGGGCCCGCTGTTGTTGACATTTGTACTTTTCTTAAATAGCCGTGGCTTCGGCTCAAACATGCCCATAATGGGCGAATCCTTCATCTGTGTCTGAATGTAACGAGCTCTTTCATAGAGCTCTTCCATGGTTGTTAATCTGTTCATGGCCAGTATGTGCCGGAACTGAGGAGTTGCATTGGAAATTATCATCTTAACTTGTTCTTGTTCCGCCAAAGTGTCTTTCATCTTCTCGGCCATTGAACGCCACCTATCAGCAAATATGATGAAGTCCTCCTCGGCTTCATTTTTTCTGCAACCAGATCTGTGACTGAGAGGGAAGGTCCGACCCGGTCTCTATACTTCTGCATGAAGTTCTTCTGAACAATATCAAAGTCGCTGGCATCAGCGGGATCCAGCGAATAGAACCACTCAAGGGCTGGCCCTTCTAAAGATCTCCTGAATAAATAGGCCAAAGAGGCCTTGTTGTCTTGCCAGAAAGAGGTCTCGTACATAAAATCCTTCAGATGAATAAAAGGATTACCAGTGCCATTATATCGCCGAAAATTTGGCATCTCAGATGGCGGCAAGTGAAAAACTGGCAACGTAGGGAGCGAGATCTCTGGGGCATTCTTGGCCGCCGTGACTTTCTTAAGTTGCTCTTCCATGCTAGCCAACTTCTGAAGCAGTAGAATATTAGTATCAGACTCGACTGGGGCCGGATTTTGAATGAAAGAATGCGGTATAGGCGTCCGTAGAATTCGGGGAGGTTGGAGAGGTTGGTGCCTAACCGCAGAGTAGCTCGCCTGTTGGGCCGGCATGGCCGCAGCGGGCGTTGGTGGACGGGAAGGAGGTTTGTGTAAGACCGCCTGGTCATTAGTGAGGTGATGGCCACTCTCGGCCGGAGGGGGATTAGAGGAGGAAGAGGGAACGGACTTCCCTTTCAAAGCGGCATGGACAGCCTGCCGTTGGGAATCATCTAACTGAGACAAAGCTTGAATTAAATCGGTGACATTAATGGATGGGGAAGAATTCCCCGAGGTGTTGGAAGGTACAGCCTGAGAAGAGGGCTCAACCTCTTTGGAAGTGGTGTCAACCACATGAACTTGCGGATAATGGGAATGAGGAGGGTAATTTTCCTCATGATAGATGGAATCTTGGAGGGGGATTTCATATTGACCAAAAACATTCTCATCCTCATCATCATATGAATACCCGTAGCCCGCCATGTTGATGATCTTACCTGAACGGAGTTGCATGCTTAAAAAGAGAGAAAGCTTATGAAGGAATTATCACAATCAACCACCCAATCAAAACAAGCTTAAGCAAATCAACCCAACCAAGTTTATGCAATCAAGTTGAGATGAGCGCAAGATTTTAGTGTTATCTTGAGATTAGAGTGGATTAATTTGCAGAATAATTCACTCCTTTTGCAAAGTGAAACCTAGTTTTGGATCCAAGTGTAGCCTCCGTGTCAACTAGGTTCTTTCTCTTTTCTCACCAACGATAGGTTCTTCTAAACTCCGGGCACTTCAAAGGTACAACCTGCCCAGCGTCCGTGAGGGAATCCACGGGTGCGGGGACTTATGGAGGTCTTGGAAAAGGGATTTCCGGTCCAAAGAGACGGAATGCTCAATGGAGGGTTGTCCCGATTCTAAGAAAGGTGTGTGGAATCTTAGTGTAGAGAGAGGAGGTCTCTCAACCAAATGCCACAAAATGCAGGGTAATATGAGCCAATCACAGCAATGCAATCAAATGATCAATATAAGCATGAACCCAGCATGAAAAACCACAGACAGGAGGATTCTGTAAACCCGCAGGAAAGAGACGACCTGGCAACGGTCGCTACCAACAAAATAGACGACATCGTGGCTGTCGTGAATCGCTGTGGTGGCCCACAGGCAGTGCAAAAAACACGCGCCTTGGTGTGAGGCGCGTAATGTGAAAAGGATGCCTCTATAAAGGGCGTCAAATATTAGTGGTGCACACGGTCGAGGAAACACGCGCCTTGGTGTGAGGCGCTGCCAAATAAAAAGACGCCCAAAGGGGAGGGCGCAAATTATCAGACAAAACAAGGAGACAGCAGATATGATAAAAGACGCCTTCTGGGAAGACGTAAAACAGAAAATAGACGCCCTCGATGAAGGCGTTAAACGAAAAAGTGCCTCTGGGTGAGGCGTTAATTCAGGAAAAATAATCAAACAATCACAAACTGGCTGATCCCGGGAGTGTGCAGTGTGCACGGTGGAGGGTGCCCGTGGGGCAAAAAAGGAGGGGTACCGTGGGTACCGAGGGGAAAGGGCACACGTGGGTGCCGAAGGGGAAAGGGCACACGTGGGTGCCAATAGAAAGGGCACACGTGGGTGCCAATAGGAGATGGTAATCAAAAGAAAAACAGTGGAAGTCCCACCGTGATCGCCAATTTGTAGATCGTAATAAATCCACACAAGTGGAACGAACCACTCATATGAGATATATATAAAAGAGTGGAGATGATAACAAAGACAAAAGAAATCACGTGGTGCTATAAAAGAGAATGATCGCCAGAGGGGTTACCTCAATAATAAAAATAGATGATCGCGAATACCTGGTGATAAGTGGTACGCGGATGGATTGTGAATTACTTCCTCCTCCTTCAATCGGCCGGCCGACGAAGGGGGTTTTCCTTGTTGATTACCCTTGCACAAAGACGAAACAAACAAGCAAAAGGAAGTGGATCAGCCGAGTGAATGTAGTATCAATCTCAATAAACCATATGATGAAAAAG
This sequence comes from Amorphophallus konjac, assembly GCA_022559845.1. Taxonomy (NCBI): domain Eukaryota; kingdom Viridiplantae; phylum Streptophyta; class Magnoliopsida; order Alismatales; family Araceae; genus Amorphophallus; species Amorphophallus konjac. The sequence continues at coordinate 247,168,415 of CM040128.1, read as the reverse complement.
AAACATGACATGCGCACCTTTTTTTTTTTTGTTTTAAAACCTCTAAAGAACTAGGGAGAGGAGAAATATGATACTAAACTAATGCACAAAAAGAAAACAACGGATGATAACCGATGGAAAATGCAAATAGATAAAGCAAGAGACCCCTGCTGTCCCTGACGACAGTAGAGGGGAACTGAAGCTGATGCTGCCGGGAGGAAGAAGAGGAAGCAGAGAGCTCTTCTAAAAGATCGTATAGGAAGAAGATGAAGAGAGCCTCTGTGCGCCTGTGTGTTCTCTGCTCTCTGCCTCTTGCTGCTAACCTCGCGCGAGGTCGATCAAGACATCCCTATATAGGGTTCCAGATCCAAGATAACCTCAAAGTTGGGAAGATAAGAATGGGCAATGATCAAAAGAAGGCAGGACTCTAGTTCCAATTCGAGCAAGGAGACCATTGGAGGTAAGGAACTATTCAGGAAAGGCATACTCAAACACGACTCTGAAGGATAAAACATGACCTTCAAAAGGGCGTCAAATTCTAAATTGACGACCTACATCAAGACGTTACTCAAAACATTACCATGATCAAGGGCGTCACTTCTTGGATTTAATTTTGACAATAAAACTTACTTTATTTGAAAATTATGAGAAAACGCCTGAGATGAAGACGTTACTTGAAAAACACGCCCTGAGGAAGGACGTTAATCAGTAATTGGAGTTTATTTTGAAACTGGATAATACCAGGAATTGACGCCCTGACATTTGGTCATCCTTTCTTTTGAACACGTCCTAGGTAAGGTCGCTTTTAAAATAACGCCCCTCGTCAGGTCGCGAATCACAAAAATGCAAGAACAAACATAGAAAAACTTCATATTATGAATGTATTGAAGTTCACTTTGGGGCGTCAACATAGTGACATGAGATTTGACCAACATAGCGTCAATTTTGGCGTGTCTACAGGCGTGACCCTGACTAGTCACTCGCGAATGTAGTTCTTGTTATGTTCAGACAGTGTCCTCATCTCTGTCATCTTGTAGGCAGCATAGATAGACACTTGTAGGCGCAGCATAAGACGTCAGTGGACGCAGCTGGCTATTCTTCTAGTGAGGAGGTGCTTCCGTCACGTGACATGTGGCTCTCATGTTTCTCACACGTCGTGACCTTTTCGGGTTAGCCCTCTCGTGGTCTTGCGCAAGGTCAGTGTTGTGTCATGTGCACGACGTTCTAGTCGTGTGTGTGTGGTCGTGTCTAGAAGAGCATGCACAGCAATCGAGTCGTGTATGCTTTAGGGCTTCTGTGTCTGTCTAGGTCTTTTCTTGGATTTTTGCGTGTCTTTGTGGGCCCGACAGATCGACAACTCCTGACTTTGTCAGATTAGGGTTCACCTTCCTATTGCTGCCCAGAGTAGTTCAGGGAGCCGAGGCTAGTTCGGCAGCCGCGCTTGTTCGGTACGGCTTTTCCCTTTTCTTTTAGTTGTTCCTACTCCTTCCGTTCTCGGTTTTTCTTTTATAGCTTTCTAGTTGTAGTTTTCCATGCTTTTCCTGCTTTACTACTACTGCTGTTTTAGTTGTTGTTTCGTGTTACTGTATTATTTTTCAGTGGGGATCCGCGTAAGCCCTACTGGGCCAGTGACACGCGGCTCACCCCTACTTTTTAGGTGGGTCGTTCTGCTCCCGCGGTTCCTAGTGTGGCGAGTCCGTAGCTGCCAGCGGTACCTGCATCGGGCTTCCCCCGACCTCAGTGTATGTCTTTCTTTCCTGTCGACTATACTTGTCTTTCCTTTGGACTGGACTCTGGTATAATTGTTAACTTTGAACTGTTAATTAAAAAGTAATTTTATTTCTGCTACTTTAGCAAACATGATTAATGAAATTTAATTGCTTACTATTATATATGCGACTTCAATGTACTACACGACACTCCTTTTACCCTTCGGAGCTTTATAGCTCTTGGGAGGCATCATGGGTTCCAAGTGGTATCAGGTCTACTCGGTAGTCCTATCGGGTATATATGGTATCCGGAGTCCGGGTCGTCACAGGTGGTATCAGAGCATTATTGTGTGGAAGTACATGGGAATCCGAGATATACAGTGTCCAGAGTCCTGAAAGTCCAGTACAGACTTCAGCTTGCATTAGGTTTGTGATTCTTTGTCATTTTGTTTTTGTGTGTTGTCGTGTGCGTGCTGTGTCAGCACTGTGTGAGATGGCTTTGCTCTCGTCAGGATGTGACGGGTTGTCCTTTTTCATCGTGATGTTTGCCTTGATCATGTTGTAGTTGGCAGAGTTCGCCGGTAGGCTTGAATCTGTAGTACATTGTTCGAGATTTTTTCGTGGTTTGTTCAGGTGGCTGGTGACTTTTTGAGTTGGTGTGATGGTCGTACACATTCTTACGTTGTTTTGGTCATCCCAGCTTAAGTCTGTGCAGCTCCTGAGGTGTTTCGTTTCTGTTGAAGTGATTGCTTTGTTGCCTCGATTGAGAAGATGCTCGAGCGAACCTAGGATTTTCCTTCCTGGTGAGCTACTGTTAGTGAGCTTGATGCTTCTCATCCCGTTTGGTGGAGTCTTTTTCGAGGTAAGCCTTGGAATTGCTGTCTTGGTGAGACCTTTGTCTTGCGTCTACTTAAGTGTGGACAGTATTTATTCTGAGCCTAATCTTCTCCTTGGTTTACGGTTGCTTGGCTTTGGACCTAATCTTTGTGTTAAGAGCCGTTGTGCACCGTGTTTGTCGTGCCGTGTCTAGCGGCCGATGTGTTGTGAAGGCTCATTAATTGTTTCAGGACGTATTAGGTAAGCTGAGATTAGCATTTTCTTTGGGCTTTGTGCTAAAGCTGGTGTTCTTCTTCGTTTGCACTTGGGCTACTTGTGATCGTTTGTTAGCAGGATCAGTACTTGTGGCGTAATACATTGCGATTTTCATGAATTGCTATGGCACCGTGTGTGTGCTGAGATGCAGATACCGAGATGTTTCCTGATGCCTGTGTGCGTTGTATGAGTACGTAGCAGAAGCGTGTAGGCTGATTACCCACGGGTCGAGGATCATTGCTGTAAGATTCTGACCGGTCGAGAGAATTATTCTTTCTCGATGTGACTTCATCTTGGCTTCCTGTGCCTTGATGTGGTCTCTTGCCGTGTCGTTGCTAGAGTCATTCTGGTGTTGGCATCGGCATTTGTGAGTATTGGGAAATCTGTCGCTATTCCTGCTAATTGAGTACCCTCTGCTCTATAATTCTTTCTTGGGTGTTGTGCTCTCAGGGCATGATCATGGTCCTTGAGATGTGTTTCCTAAGATTATCATTCTCGTTGTCGTGGGTCTTTTCTTAGTGAGCTACTCGATGCATGACTAGTCCCTCGTGGTCATGTGTTCAGTTGTCATTATGCCTTGATGTGACCCAGCTTGCAGTTGTGTTCCATGGTTCTGTGTCAGGTACGGAGCCGGGATCCTGCAAGTGCTACCGTTGTTGTCGTTTTATTACTATTTCTCTATGATTTTGTGTATTTGTCTTGGCACTCTGTGGACCAGGTCTTGTCAGTTAGCTTTGCTGTACTCTTCCCTCCTGGTAGAGTTAGCATGCGACTCGATCAGATGTCATATCTGAATGAGGACTGACTTGATTGTGTTCGTGGTCCGGTGCTGTCGTTGGTGTCATGTGTGCCAGGCTCTCGTGGTTGCCCATGGCATTGGAGCCGATGATGTCGAGCTGTCAGCTGAGAGGACTATGCTTCCTTGTTTAAGCTGATGCTTGCCTGGTCTGTCGTTTTGTTTTATCGATATCTATCGTCGTGGCATAAGTCGTGTCTCCTTTCCTGTGAGACATAAGCGACGTTGCCTTGTTTCGGAGGTGTCAGACTTGAGTTCACTTGTGTATCATGCTCGTTCGATGGATCTGTCTGCCTTGAGATCTAGAACGTGTGCTTGTGATTATGGTCTGACAAGTGTTCCTCTGAATGGTATTTTTCGAGATTCATGATGTTTCAAGTTGTGTCTTGGGGTTTGTTCGCCCCTGCTTCTTCTTGTTCATTCCTTAAATTTCGAGGATAAAATTTCTTGAAGGAGGGGAGGCTGTAATACCCTGGATCCTTATCGGATCTTTCAGATCCTTTTTGGAGAGTTTCGGATAGCTTTTGTGGGTCCTGAGTTGAGTTTAACGATCCACATGGGTTTTTCTCTCGTACTAGTTACGGAACCCTGTAGTTAGTTTGTTGTTCAGTTCATCGACTCGTGGATGCCGCAGTTGCGATGTACTAGTCGAGAAGATCGTTTCGACTATTTTTACGTATTTTCCTGAATTAGTGGATTTCTGGGCTAAAAATTGAATTTTCAAAAATTAGGAAAATTTCCTAATTTCTTTTTCTTTTTATTCTCCTTCCTCTCTCCACCCTTCTCATTTCGCCGCCGTGACCTCTCTCTCCCCCGTTTTCTCTCTTCTCTCGCCCTTCCGGCTCTGACTACAGACGGAGGAGGCTCGGGCAGGTAGAGGTGATGCCGTGGGAGTGGTCTGGAGCGCGATGGGGCAAGGATCGGATCGATTTTGGCGCGATCCCGAATGGTGGATTCAAAGCCAACGGTCGAGCTTGCGACGTGATTTTCGGCATGGTTTAGTCACTTCGGTGCACGGAATCTTCGGTGCAGGTAGGGAGATGGAAGCTCTACTTCTCCTCTATATTTTCCTTGTAATTTCACGTTGTTCAGTGCGAGTTTGAGTTGGTTTTATCTTGTTGGGGTAAAATCATGCTTTTGGGGTGTTCGCAGGGTTCACCGGAAAACATCGACGGTTTTTAGATCAGTTGGTATCAATCGAACCCTTAGAATGTCAGCGTTCCAGATCCGCTAATTTCGTGTCGATTGGTTGTCATTTGGGGCCGGTACGAACCCGGGAACCCCGGTGACTCATTTAGGGTCAATTCGGTGGAATTGCCCGTTTCAAGCCGTTTGTGTGTTGTTTTGACCCCTTCCGGAGTGTGGAAGGTCAGATTTGTGATTGTGGTTGTTTTCCCCTTCGATCGGAATCGAACGGGGCGTGGAATCAGGCGTTAGGGCTCGGTTCGGCCGGTTTCCCGCCATAACCGGTCGACCGGGCGCTCGCGGACCGTGTCGAGTCCAGCCGTTGGTCCGGTCGACCGGACCACCTGGGCTGGTCGACCGACCCAAGGGTCCAGGTCGACCGAAAATCCTGTGTTTTTGTTTGTTTGAGTCCTGGTCGGTCCGGTTGAGACCCAATGACCGACCTATGGCCTCGCGAGTATCCCGGACACCCTGTGGGTTCTGTGTCCGTGTTTCTAGGGTGTCGGGAAGTGCCGTGTTATTTCGATTAGCGTGCCCTGTAGTCATGTGTGTCTCAGGCTTCGTGTTGCGCTCGATCGAGTCACCGTGTATCAGTGTGAGTGCGGTGGGGTTCCCCCGCATGTGAGTGGCCTCCCTCGAGTTCCCATCTCGAAGGGATGGTTTCGGCAGTTTATGATCTACCTCGGTATTCGTGTTACCGTGGTTTTAGACCTAGTTAAGAATTTGAGTCGGTTGGCCTTGGCGGCCCAACCTTCATGCATTTCTTCACTGTGGCGCGCCTTCCTTCGGCCGCTACATGTCGTTTGTCTTAGGTCAATGTTTTAGGGCAGTTAGTGTGGCGGTTGTCTCTTGGACAGCCTAGTCCACGTGGCGGGTCTATATTAGACCGCTTTGGTGGTTTGACTAAATAGGTCTGTTCAAGGTTGACTAGGTTTAGCGGCCTAATCATTGACCGCTACAGTCACCTAGCGGCCCATTCTATGACCGCCAGATTATGTTCCTCCGCTAAATTCCTGCGTGTCGTTTCCCAATGTATTGGTTTACAAGTGCCTCGGCTTGACCTTGTGGTTTGTCGTTCCCGTAGATATCTTTTGATGTCCTATGAGGGCTATGGCCACGTTATGAGATAGCCATGAGTTTTCTTGCTTGAAGTTTCCTACTGTAGAATCGTCATTGTCTGGTTCCGGTCAACCCGGGGTGACCCAGTGGTTGACAGGTAACCTTGTGTGTGTCTCGACAGTTTCATCCAGTCCGAGAAATGGTTCTGGATGCCTCGAGGTATCATCTTATGTCAGTTTACGTGTCCAGGTGTACTGAGGGTCTTGTTGATCCCTCAGGTCTCTGTGTGTCATTTTACGCGGATGTGTCGTTTCCTCTGGCTTAGGATTAGACCGATTGGCGGCTTGTTCCGCTTTGCGCAACGATCTTGACTCCGAGTCGTGAGACTCAAGGGTCGTTGTAGTAGCAGGTCTAGTTGCCCTGTCTTGAGTATGTTGGCAGTTGATATGCTGTCTTTGTGCTTTGTAGTACGTGCGACAATACTTTCTTAGCTTATCTGTACTCTAACACTCGTGTTTTAGAGTCTCTATGTCTAGTGAGCCTCCACTAGTCGTAGCCTCACAACCTCGAGTGTCGGTCCACCCAGGAGTAGGTGGTGGGGCAGTTCTCGAGATACGGCTTTTAGGCTAGTTGCCGTGGGCTCCCTTGCCTTGCAGTAGCGTCCTGTTGGGGGAGAAAACTAGCTAGAGGCCTGGCTCAAGGCATTGAGCTTATTTGTGCACACGTGGTTTGGGGCTTGGACTTGCGCCGACGGGCGTGACCCTGACTAGTCACTCGCGACTATGGTTCCTTTTCTGTTCAGACAGTGTCCTCGTCTCTGTCATCTTGTAGGCAGCATAGACAGACACTTGTAGGCGTAACATAAGACGTCAGTGGACACAGCTAGCTATTCTTCTAGTGAGGAGGTGCTTCCGTCACGTGACACGTGGCTCTCGTGTTTCTCGCACGTCGTGACCTTTCTGGGTTAGCCCTCTCATGATCTTGCCCAATGTCAATGTTGTGTCGTGTGCACGACGTTCTAGTCGTGTGTGTGTGGTCATGTCTAGAAGAGCGTGCACGACAATCGAGTCATGTATGCTTTAGGGCATCTGTGTCTATCTAGGTCTTTTCTAGGCTTTTTGCCTGCCTTTGTAGGCCCGACAGATTGGCAACTTATGACTTTGTTAGATCAGGGTTCGCCTTCCTGTTGTTGCCCGAAGTAGTTCAGGGAGCCGAGGCTAGTTCGGCAGCCGCGCTTATTCGGTATGACTTTTCACTTTTCTTTTAGCTGTTCCTACTCCTTCCGTTCTCGGTTTTTCTTTTACATCTTTCTAGTAGTAGTTTTCCCTACTTTTCTTGCTTTACTACTACTGTTGTTTTAGTTGTTGTTCCGTGTTACTGTATTATTTTTTAGTGGGGATCCGCGTGACCCCTACTGGGCCACTGACACGAGGCTCACCCTTACTTTTTAGGTGGGTCGTTCTACTCCCGCGGTTCCAAGTGTGGTGAGTCCGTAGCTGCCAGCGGTACCTGTGTCGGGCTTCCCCCAACCTCAGTGTACGTCTTTCTTTCCTGTCGACTGTACTTGTCTTTCCTTTGGACTGGACTCTGGTATAATTGTTAAATTTTAACTATTAATTAAAAAGTAATTTTATTTCTGCTACTTTAACAAACCTGATTAATGAAATTTAATTGCTTACTGTTATATCTGCGACTTCAATGTACTACACGTCGCTCCTTTTTCCCTTCGAGCTTTACAGCTCTTGGGAGGCTTCACGGGTTCCAAGTGGTATCGGGTCTACTCGATAGTCCTACCGGGTATATCCGGTATCTAGAGTCTAGGTCGTCACACATGATCTACCTCATGAGGAAATATATGCATGTTGATGTGTAATTTGAGTATGAATAGAACTCATAAAGCATTTGGCTGGCATTCAGGTTTTGATAAAATGTTATTTACTCTAAGCAGGCAAATGATTTCATGGTGTTGTCACACCATTCACATCTGCTCTTCTTCTGAACATCTCAAGTCTTTGTCAAGTTAGAAATGAGCTCAAGCAATTGCACAATCGATTTCCTTCTTTCCCTTTCGTTTTTGTTCTAGACGGATGATATTGGGTGGCCCAAATTTACTGCTGATGTTGTTGGATATTGCTTTCTTTTGCATGGACTTGTCATTTTTGACCACACATGGTTTTTCCCCGTACTGTATGAATTTCAGATTTCACTAGTTCTATCCTTTAAGAATTGATCTGACACAACTTGGACATCTCTCTCTCTCTCTCTCTCTCTCTCTCTCTCTCTCTCTCTCTCTCTCTCTCTCTCTCCCATTTGACTTTATGATGAACACACCCCTGGTGTGATTGTTGGCTCACACCCTAGGTTTTCCCCATATGGTCAAGAGTCAGAACTCAGAAGCCTATGGGGTGGTGAATTGTGATCCTGGGGCATGGTTTGTGCAACAATCCTTTTTGCTTTCATTTTCTATTTTTAGTGAAGATGATGCTACTCACCAATCCTATGCTAGTATCTTATGTTTTAGACTCTCTTACGTATTGTGACTTCTAAAACTTTCTTCATTCAGTGCAGTCAATTGGAACATTTCTTCAACCTTTTTGAGCTTGTCGAGAATTCAATTTTGTTCATTCTTTATGCAGCAGGTATGAAAATTTCTAGTTAATCATCATCGTTGCAAGTAGCTGAGAACAGACCTCAAGTTAACACTAATGTCTTAATAAATTGAATTGCACAACTAGTGGATTAAATCTGTCAATCCAGATTCAGCTTGAACTTTACTTGTACTCCCAAAAATCTATGATCTTTAAAACTTGCTATTCATGCAACTGTTTTGTATCCTTTGTCTTCTTCAGAGGATTATGTATTTGCTAAAACACTGTTCAACTTTTTTGACTTAGGTAGTATTGGATAACATTTAAAGACGTTATTGTGTTTAAAGAACTACGACAATGCCCACTTCATATAGGTTGGTAAATAATCTTCTACATCTAAAATGGAGCACGTCTTGGAAAATGTGTTAACAATGAAGTGTATAGTCATAGTTATGTTAAGTCAGTGCATGTCTAAAGAGGTTACTAATATCCAAACTAAAATATGGGGGGAGGGAGAAATTTGTCCCATTATCGATTTTTCTCTTCATTGTTTACATTGTTAGCACGCAATTCTTCAAATGTTACCCTTGAAAACTTATGAGGGCATCCTTCATATGGGTACCCTCTACCACTGAGTAGAAGCCAAATATAAATTCTTCACCTTTTTTCCTTAGCTCATGAGAGCCCTAATGAAGTAGGTGCTCATAAAAAGTGTATGCACCATCAACATCGCTCTCCATGCCCTCCAACTGGGCACGTCTCCACTTTCATAGACACTTGGGTGCCACTCCATCCTTTAAAAAACTTTCGGTGATTTAATAAAAGCTAAAGTAGCTCATCTGACATGGGGGCAGTCTTGTTTGTTGCCTTTGGAGTTTGCTAGGAAAGATAAAGGTATCCCATACGGCATGCTCATCTTCTTGATGAGGTGGCTGTCTGTCACAGAGAAAGTTAGGAGAAGGGTGTCTGCCACAATCATCAAAGAGATGGACCTTCTCTGTTTTCACCTGCTGCTCTTGGATGTTCTTAGAAACCAACCAATTGACCAGAATTTACAATAGAGAAATTAGTTTACCATTCTGCTGAGAAAATGTGATTATTTTACAGAAAAATAAAAGCTTTGAATGCAGTGAAGTGGAAATGAAGTAGAATATTTCCATATACAGAAAGCAGGGGAAGGGCAGTTGCAGAAAAAATGGGTTTCTAACATATAGAAGTTATGGCCAAGAGTAGCCATGTTTGAAGCTCGAACTACTTGTGAATGGCAAAAAATAATAAGAAAGAAATTGTATGGCAAATATGCTTCCTCTTTTATGCATTTGCCAGCCATGTTTTTAAGTTAGTGCATGTCTAAAGGGTTATCATTTCTTCTGTTATGTTTTAATGCAACCATTAATGTTTTATTATTACTATGCTTTCTTTTATTTGTTGTTAGATATTATTATTAATTATTATTTTATTATTGTTTTTTGTTCAAGACCGAGAATCAGCAAACCTGGGTCTACTGATTTTTAGAAGTCAGCAAACTGGGTCTTCTGATTTTTAGTTAATTATTATTATTATTTTATTTTTGTATAGTTAATATTGTTTCAAGTGTTGAGCATGCTATTGCATTTCTATTAAGTTGTTATTATGATTCGCTCATGCATTCGCCTGTATGGGTTTTTACAGCAAGTTCTCTGCTTTTGATTTTTTTTTGATCTTGGCTTTGGTTAGTATTTTTTGAACCTAAGAATAGTTAGTATTTAAATTAATCAGAACTTTAAAATATTTCTACTCCGTTTCCAAACAATTTCGTAATGCTTAGAGGAAAATTGCACGTAACAAACATCAAATCTTCAAGTATTTCCTGATTTTGAGACTAAATAGACTCAGGTGGTTTGGACATGTGTGTCGTCGCCCTAACTCAGCGCCGGTTAAAAGATGTGATCAAATCTTAGTGGATGCTAGTAAAAGAGCTCGGGGAAGGCCTAAAATGAGATGGTGCGATGTTATTAGGAAGGACATTAGTTTCTTGGGTTTAAATACGAATATTGCACTTGATAGAAATCTTTGGCGGAACAGGATTCATGTATCCGACCCCAATTAATTGGGATAAGGCTCTGATGATGATGATGATGATGATGATGTATCTTTAGTCGTTGGATGTCAAAGTTGGGAAGGAAAAAGAAATAGATTGCCACCATTGGAGCATTTCTTGTATGTTACCCAAAGCCTTTATGGCATCTAAGGTTCCACTAGAACTTGTTGCATGTGATCACAGGTACATTTCTTGAGACATACAGTTCCCATGCTTTCCTCTCCCTTAAAGTTGATGCTGAAGTCAAATATCCCAAGCATTCTTATTTGTTGCTATGCGAAATCTCTTCTGTTTAGCATACCACTACTACTACTGTGTCACTCTAGTCACTGTGGATCCTCGAAGAAGATGTGAGAAAGATCATTGGAAATATATGTATGTACTAGGTGTCAAGGGTTACATGTACTTACTAGCATTTTATCCTATATCACCTTCTTACTCGAATGGTTCGTCACTTTCTCAATTCCATGGGTAGCAACTAGCAAGATAAGGAGTGCTTCAGTGGATAATTCATGAGATCAGTGATAGACCCTTGCTTTTGATTTCAGATTGCATGTAAGCCATTGTAGGCCTACTTCCCTCTTGTAGTGAGGCAGTGGTAGTGGAACTGATTATTCTGCTTTCCTATCACCACCAGGGTTTCTCTAGCAATTACTCCTGATATGTAAACAACCTTTTGGCACTCGAAAGGGTATCATCATTGTGTAAACACATGATATGGAGCATAGTGAACAGAGTTAACTAGTTTCAATGGATGAGAGTGTCTTAGACTTTTTTGGCTGCTCGAAAGTTTTTGATTGTGGCTTAAAGTTTGTGTTTTGGGCAATTTGAGAATAGTGAACAAGCTATAGTATGCATAGCTTGTATGAAGAAAAACAACTAATCCTGAACATATGTGACATGCTTCTAAAACTGAAGCTGACTAATTATCAAAAGTTCCTCTCATTAGTAGATTGAAACTGAAATACTTAAGTAGAGCCATAGTCATCCACTTTCAAAAAAAGGGGGGGTGGCCCGTGGCTTAAAGAATCCACCATCAATTATAAGGTGGAATAGGTGTCAGACATTTCTAGATGGTTTCTTCTTGGTGGAAATGAGTAGGAGGAAAATAAGGTGGACTGTATGTATCAATTTTTGGTATAACTTGTATTGTGTGGCATTTTCTATTTTTGACATTCGCAGTTAACAAGCATTTTCCAATTCACTATTTTTCCACAGCATCTTTTTGTAGCTTTTGATTTCAGAGATCCCCCCCTAAAATTTGGAAATGACATGTTTTATTTCTTTTGCCATGTCTTGCTTCCTTGCTGAGTATGGAAACATACATGTTTCTAGATAACTCTATGCATTCTCTGTGTTCTGATGTTTAAATGATTTTTCTTGATGAATCAGACAAGCCAATGAGGTAATCAAATCTATCAAAAAGCGTCTGGGGATAAAAAATGCAAATGTTCAGCTGTATGCTGTTATGGTGAGTCTAGGTTTTTTGATGGGAATCGACGCCGAGCATGTACATTTACTTTTGTATTTATGTCCTTTTAGTTTGTGTTTATATCCTTGGGAAAGTATATGCGTAATTGTACGGCTTTATAAGTCAATGTGTCATTCCCACGGATTGTGTGAGTTTCTATGTAATTTGTCAGTAGGACCATCAAGGGGGCCCTCAGCCCTCTCCCATTGGTCCATGTCACCTTGTGGGGCTGGTCAACTATCCTAGGTGGACATCTAGAAGGTTGGACTAGTCATATGCCACATTGGTAGACAAGGGGGTAAGAATTTCCATGGTAGGCTACCTACCATGTCAAACTTGTCCCCCTTGCCATTCTTGGTCAATAGGCCACCCCCCCCTTGTATATTATATTTATTTTTTTGTTTTTATGGCATGCAATCCAGGCCATCCATCTCACATCCCTAGATCTAAGGGTGGAGGTTAGATTTGGTTGGAAGCATATAAAACCATGTATTTTCATGTGAAAATTAGTGAAAATTTTAGAAAATTTGTTTGGAAAGCAAGAAACTTGCACCCCCTTCCTCTCTCCTTGTGTTCTTCCCTCAGCCCCTCTGCAATTCTAGAGTGTATCTATCTTCTATCTCCCCCTCTCAACCTCTGATCTTCATCGGTGCCGCCGCCGCCGTTCGTGCCGCCTTCGAGCCACCGCGGAGCCGTCTTCAAGTTTCTGTCCTACTGGATAGAGGTGTAGTTTGTGGATTCTTGCTGCCAGCCACGAGCTCAGATGGATTTGAAATTTTGAGGGTGTGTTCTTGCCTTGAATCCCCACCTCCACCTAAATTTTCACGTCCAAACTCCTCCATTTAGTAATTTTCCATTTTCATTCATTTTGCATTCCCAGATCTGTTTTGTCTCTATGTACAGTGACAACAGCTCTGAGTTTCCCATCTCCGACCACCTTTTTGAATTTTTCAAACCCTCCCAATTTTACTGAGAGTTCTGTCCATCATCCCCTACATCCATCATTTTTCCTAATTTTTGATCTGCCCTCTATCCATTTTTCAAAATTCGTGTTCTATCTCTGCTACAGTGCCTTTAGTCAGATTCCAGATCCGACCCACTGTTAGTAAAAACATCCTATCAATTTGTAGCCACATCCAAACTTTCCCAAACTAATTTTGCCGTCTTCCTAGCTCAATGTCCTAAACCTTTTATGAAGACCTCAACAGCTGAATCGGACATCTACCCTGCGGTCAACAACAGTTCACAGAGGACATCCCTGCAGAACTGAGAGTTAAGCCACTGTACAACAGCAACCTTCAAAATTCGCCAATTGGAAGTGCAGGCTTTGTTATTTTTCGGTAATCACAAAGAGTTGAAGCCCTTCGAAGCAGATTTTCAACGGCGCCAGTTTTGTCGCATTCTGACGTCGGGGCTGATCGCAGGGTCCGTTCTCGCCGGAGCACGCGCCGGAAAACAAAACCGGCAGATCCGTGGCCGGTCATTCCGACCGGTGCCGAACGGAGCCGCCTGGCCTCCGGCCGGCAAACCAGCGTGCCGCCAGCCCAGGGAACACTTCCACAAGTGTCCCCACCACAGTGGTGACACCGGGTCCCGCACGGTCCCTCCGGACAGCACGTGGGCCCCACCGTCACGTGTTCGGGTGCTGCCGAATCAACGCGAGAAGCCGCCCGTCAACCCGAATTCGGTCTTCCCGGACCCCATTGTGTAGCCCTTTACCTCCCTGCGTGGAGTGGGCAGCGATTTGTATTGCTGTAATCTTGTGTATTATTATTCCGGGAGTACGAGTTTCGGCCGGGTCCGTCGTCCCCACGCCGAGCGCGTGGAGGTATCGTCCTCACTCCTTACTTGGCATTTTACTTAATTTCATATATGCTTGTTTATGCCGCTGCTAGAGAGCATGATAGGGTAATTAGCTCGCTTTCTATTTATATCACCGCTACTGTGAGAGAGAGCGTTACCGACCCGTGACCCGATCCGGGCACGAAAGAGAGAGCCGACCACCCTAGCTCACTGCCGGTTTCTCAACCGCGTACGTCCGACGCTTCCCTCGTTAAGGGACGATCGCGAGCTTGTCGTGTCCGTGGTCTCGTCCCGCATCATTTTTTTTTGCACATAATTTGACTTTTATGATAGATCACATGAACATTCTATATTTAGTGGAATCTTAGAAATTCTCCTAGTACCCAACTACTTATTAATTTGTTTCAAGTAGCAAACAAGCAGGTTTAACCATTTTGGACGGATTGTAGCAAACAAGCATGTTCATCTCTGTTCCGTTAAATCACCACTGGTATATCAAATGGTGTGCAGCAGCACACTTTGCGTGAGAGAGTCCTTGGACTCAAACCTCCGCCTAGTACCAACTTATGTGAATGACAGTCTGAATATTATGATTGCTGGTTGTACATCTGAATGAGCCTTGACTCTTAACAGCTTTATGTATTTTAAGCAAGTCTTTACACTAATAATGGACATTTGTGCCTTTGATCATTTCGTATTTATTCACAGTCCATGTAACTATATTTTCCATGAGAAGTTCAACATCATTTATGCAATAGCATTATCACATCCCTGGTAATTATCAGAGTTGGGAAGGCTATATTTGTCAAGGAATGATTAGCTTGATGATGAGATTGAAAATGATATTTTAGAAGTTTTTTTCGATGGAGTATTTGCATCTTCTCCAATTTCTGATTAAGTATGATGTCTACACTCAATATTTTGTTCCTTATTATAATTTTTTAAGCAAGTCTTTACACTAATAATAGACATATTTGGCTTAACTTTGATAGGGGCTTCCTCTGAATAAGTTAGAATCTGTAGATATGCTTGTGTATTATATGATGTCTGCCATTCTATTGTGCACTTTAACCTGTAGATTTCGCCCACAAGAGTTCAGAAATTTATGTTTGGTTCATCAGGTCTTCTAACATATTTTCCTACCTTTCTACATATATAGGTCAGGTCTTTTACTGGTGAAAAATGTCAAATGTCTATGTTTGGTACCCTGGTACGCTTTTATTATCTAAGAAAATTGAGATTTGACTTTTACTGTACTTTGTAATGACATATGATCAGACATGTGAGGCTTTTAAGTCTATGATTTTAGGTGCCTCTGTAATACAGACTCGCAGAGGCACAACACTCCTCTTGGCAATTAGAAACTATGATGCTTTTGATTCCCCATATTACTGAGTAGATGTTTTTTAAGACTTATAGAGTGCACACACCTGGGATGCACTATTGCACTGTGTTCTGATTTTGTTGACTAGGAGAGCATTGAATTGGATGCTGCCATTGGAATTGTGTAACCTCTGGGGGGAGGTTGCTAGGATTTCGGGGAGGCCATCGGAATTTCCCCAAGAGGCTGGAAACCGATGGTGTTCCCAAGTTGGCGTTCCTAAGCATGGCGTAGGCAGACTTTTTATAGTTGTGGTTGTGAATTCCTTGCTTAATTTTTATTATAATTTTGCTTTTGGTAGGGATTCAACTTTGAAATAGATAAAAGATGTCAGCAAGATGTGCCCGTAGAACTTTTTAACAAGGTTTGAGTTCAGATATTAGAATAAGAATACTTGGATTTTTTGCTGGTGAATATTTGGAGACATTGATGGATTGCTGATATAATCTTGTTTATAGTTAAAATTCTTATTTTTTGCCCTTTTTAGTTTCTCTTTGCCTAGGCATTCAATTATACTTAGCTGTCTGTCTTTATTGTTTTATTGCATCATCAATTCCAACTTTCCCTGACATGTGAAGGCCAACAAAGTTCTACGTCGGAGACAAATGTTTCTTTCCCTGTTAATGTAAGGTCTCTACTCTATGCCTTTGTCCAGCAGTTAACATCATGGCCTACATGATTGGTTGTTTACCATTTCTAATTTTGCTTCATGATATTTCTGGCTTTTGTTTACCTGGATTCTAGGGTTCAAAAGAGAACATTTCTGAATAGAGACAAGAAGATCACAAAGTACGGCCCAGTCTCAATTTTTTTAGGTTGCATCCTGTCTTCATGATTTTTTTTAGGTTGCATCTCCAAAATGTGGAATTTCAGTTTTAATCTTGGTCTCACTCAACCATGGAGGAGTAAACTTCTGTTATGGAGATGTGTTCGCTGGCCAGTACAACTTTGGTCAGTATGGGGATCATGGTTGCCGCTACTATTGACACCTGCTGCAGGCATTGATGTTGTTGTTGTCATTTCTACTCATGATTTTATAGTTAGCTTCTATCATCTCTGCTGATGTTATTAGTATTAATTGCTATCATTGTTGCCATAGCTATTGCCATCAAACACCATTGTTGTCATTGTGATTGTTGCTCCTCTCATTCTACCATCAATGCCTGATGATGGCAATGGTGCCTTGTGCTCAAGACAATAACCCTTCTTTTATGCCTAATGATGGCATGTAGTCTCTATTCCTGATAAGGAAGTCCTAGGTTTGGTGTCTTCACAGCCAGTTCTTCAGCTTTCTACACAACACCCTTCATGCCAAGACCTGGGTCAGTCAGGACTAACTCAGCTCCAAAAGCTTTCAGTATGATCCTTCTTTCAAGGTTTATAGAGGCAGGCATGGTAAGCTCAAGCATGGAGCCTTTGCAATAGTAATAAAGTCCAGACCAATGCTAGTGTTATCACTTGTAGGCTCAATCCTAGTGTTCCTTCTGACCTCAGTCATTCTCCCAGGGATGTAGACCTTGGTTAGTTTGGTTAGACTAGTTTGCTTTCCTTTTTTTTGTTTTTGCTCAGAACTTTATTTCTTCTTATTATTTTGAAACAATTTTCCTTTAGTGAGCAATCCAGACCTTAGGAAAAGCCATTTGCATATCAACCTTTGGCATTCCTACATTGGGTTGATGTTGTTATGACATACTTATTTTTTACTGTATTTTTTTTTTGACAACGCCAATATTTTTCTTGTTTAGAAAATTACAAAACCCTTCATCTTTGAATCATGCTCCATGTATATGGGCATCCTTCTATTTTTTTTTGTTTACTTTTGGCTACTTCGTTACCTTGGTTTGATGTAACTTCAGACATGTAAAAAAAATTGCTTTTATGAGACTCTCTGTATAGTAGTATAGAAATCATTCCTTTCTTGCAATGTTTATGTAGAATCAATTTCTTCCATAAAGTATTGTCATCAGTTAGTAACTCCCACAGCCATTTTCCAAGCATTGTAATTGGTTTATGTTTCTTAGATTTAGTTGATGGAAATATAGAGTCAATATGCTTGTTTCTTATTGTGCTTCATTCTGATTTACTGCGATGCTTTCTGGTTTATTATGTTCATTAGGTTCTTGTTTATGGTTGATTGGCTTTTACCATGTTCTTGTTTCTTGTTGTGTGTCATGATCTTTTGTGTATTCTGATTTCTTGGTCTGCATTATATTTTTTTTTTGTTATATTCTAGGTTTTGGTTGTTTGATTATTTACTGTCTATATTAAGCATTTTCATATATCTTTATGATATTAGTGGTTCTAAATCCTTTTGTGCAACATGGAAATCTAGATTAAAGTTGCATCCTTTGACTTATTTTTATAGTCAAAAACTCATTCAGATTTTTTTCCCTTTATAATAACTTTAGCCCTTTTACATGAGGCTGAAACATTGTTTTCTATCTTTGATAATACCAGGTCGACTGGGAAGGAGACGTACCCTTATCCTATCCTTAAAGGGACATTATAATTTATCAAATGCACGTTCGTGGGTTCACAAGGCATGTTTCAAGTGACACCAAATAACTTGGAACATATCTTGGGGTGACACAGAAACTTGACCACTTAAAGGTATTCATGTAATGTCTTTGTATGTGTGACTTTCAGATTAGTAGCCGTTGTTGACAATCTCATAAATTCTTGATATATTTAAATTTGCAGGACATCAGTGTTTAAGAAACATTGATGAGGGTTGAAAAAGCATTGAAATTAAGTAAGTGCAAGGATTGGTACACGATACTGGACATCTCAAGGACTGCCTCCATCGTCGAAATTAAACGTGCTTACAAGAAGCTTGCTCTGTAGTGGCATCCAAACAATAATGTAGATTGCAATGCATTGGTAGAGAAGAATACAAGTGCCATGGTCGCATGTCAAACTGTCCAGCAAATTGAATTCCCTTACTATTTGTCCACTAACAAGAAAATGTTTGTACCTAAAGAGCACCAAGGGGAAACTATTTTTTATATTTTAGTCACAGAGTGAAAAATTGAGCCCCCACGGTCTGAGTTGTATTTCAAAGTCATGGATGTTATGTCTTTTGTAATTGGGATATTTTCATGATTTTATTTTATAATATAGCTTTGTTAAGATATTGCTTTTATCAATGAGTATCATGTCCTATTTATGTTTCTGTTAAAAGGCATATAATTGATATACACATGTGTTGTATAATGGTGGGTGTTTGTGTATGCCAATGAATTAAAAAGAATAGGATCTCTGTATTGATTGCATGTTAAGAATGTTGACTTTAATTTTTACATTTTGGATGGTTATTTTGGTGCAATATTTAGAAACTGGAGCCCCTACACATTAGTCGTTTGGGGCACTTTGGGGAATAAATTACCCCTAAAACACATTATTTCAAGTGATTATTTTAGGGTGGTTTTAACAAGATTATCCTTAAAATATGTTATTTGGGGCAGTTTGAATGAGAATTTGCCCCTAAAACATACTTATTATAGGCATTTGGTCATCAAAACTGCCCCTATTAGAATATCTAGGGGCGGTTTTTTAGTGTCTCTAATGACAACATTAGGGGCATTTTTCAAAAAGTGCCCCAAAAACCTTTAGGGACCGAGGCAATAGGGGCACATTTTAAATTACCCATAAAACTAATCAAACCGCCCCTAAAGATTTTTAGGGCATTTATCTCCATTTTTTGGGACAGTTTTGAAATGCCTCGGAAGGTCTATTTTCTTGTAGTGCCATTAGATACACTTTGCACTTATAAGCTCGCAATCTTAGACTTGTGATCCTCTCCGTTGGATATTCCTTTCATCGGACTAGGTGATCTTGTTTCAAAGCCTCCATAAGTATCTGCGAGCTTGGGATTCCCACTAGGACGTCGAGCTGGTTGTATCCTCAAAACCCAATGGTCTAGGAAGCACTTTACCGGTGTTTTCTGTGTTCTGGATCTTAGCGGCCATACATTAGATCGCAACTGTCTAGTAGCAACCATTTCCTTGACCGCCAAAGATGCCTAGCGGCCCTGCCATGACAGCATGGTTCCAGTTCACTCATTGCGTCAACTCTGTTAAAAAGGGTCCAGTACTGACCGCTACTGTATAGAAATGGTCCACGAAACGACCGCTATTTCCAATAAACGGTCCAGTCATGATCGCAATTGTCTCAAGTGTTCTTAACCCAAGGTTTGACCTAAGGGTTGATTTGCCTACATTCCCAGATGGTCTAATGATTATCTAGAACCTAACACCTTGTTCAAAAGCTATCTAATGAACTATGGAAGTTAATGAATGTACCGTTATGCTGTCGGATTTCTCCCGTAACGTGACCTTGTTTAAATTCTTCTTTGAACTCTCATCTTCTTAATTTGAAGCATTCTTACCTTGACATTGTTATCATGAGCTTATTATTTGAATTGTTACATTATTGGCTGAGCTTTATTGTTATACTCATGGAAGTAGCTAGATTTATAACGTGAAGATGCAGATCGGGCATAGATTGTGTCCGAGGGCTCGACTCTAGCCCCCTCGGCTGATTGCCGGAAACATGTTATAAACCATGGGGTATGATGAACACTAGCATCGCATTGCGCTGGGAGTACTTTCTTTTATAAATGAGTAAAAATCATGAGGTAATCTAGTGAAATTACATTCTTGCGTGTTTAGTGATTTTCTAGTATATAGCCTTTATAGTTATGAAAAGTACATTCTTATTACATTCTTGTTCATGAAAGGCCATATTTACATTTATACTATACTCTTGATTGATCATATTCCCAATCTACATGAACTCTCATATCTCATCTTGATCATATCTTGTTATTTATGTTACTTTGGATCATACCGCAAGTTCCACCGCATTCCTTTTGTCTTGTTTTCTAGAGCCAAAATGCTAATTACTTAAACATTGCCTTCATGTTCATACAAAGATACTTTGCTGGGCAAGTGTGCTCATTCCCTACCTTTTCAATCTTTTCAGGACATTCTATCGGGTCGGATTCATATTATTCAAGTGATGGATCTGAGAGTGATTGATGGTTCGAGAGAAGCCGTAACTAGTCTAGTCAAGAGTCAATTATGTAATTTTCGCTTTATTGAGTCTAGTTAGTCCAAGAGTCAATATCATATACTTGATTATTATTATCATCAATAAAGTTAGATTTTTGATCAAATTATTGTGACCATTCATCTTATGTGTGAATGATTTACGCTCTGATTTTATTGCTCGCTTGTGACGTACTAGTCGGCTGTTCACGTTCTCGATTATCTTCCACTGTACTTATATCTCTGGGTGTGACACAAGTCCCGAAGTAGCCCTTCATCTCCATGCCCAATACATCCACCGCAGACCTACCCATAGTCCAAGAATGTTGCCCAATGGAGGCCCCCTAGGGACTGGCCAGCCCACTAGCTCAATCTCTATGCACATGCGTCCCAGATGCCATGAAATTTGCCAACAGGTGAATGATGAGGCTAGAGTTGAGGAATTTATCCCCGACAAGCATCAAATCGCACCCAAGCCATTGAGATGCCCGCCACAATGCCCTTCATCAGAGAACGGGTGAGTGGGAAACATATGATCTCCATGATCGAGCAAATCATTGCTCCACTAATTGCCTCCTCACTTTGTCAGGAAGGAGATGACGCCAAGATGAATGATATAAATAAGGTCCTGGTCAGACCTAGAAGGATAGATTGTGACACCTAGCGACTCACCTACAGATGCTCGCACAAACACGCTCTTGCCACCATAGAGATATAGAGAGATTGCCACTGTCTCTAGGCTCCAAGCTAGACACCTCTCCGAGCACTCGTCATTCCTCTGAGCACTCTCTCCCTCTCTTAAACTCTCACCTCTCCCTGTCTCTCCTCTTTAGCATTCATTTGTGTGCGTCTCTGACTTAAGCATCAGAAGGTTGTCCCCTAGGATTACACTCAGGGCTCTTTATGATGCGTTACTCAGTGGTTTCAGGTTTTCTCAGGGTGACTAGACTCTCTTCCCCATAAAAAATTCTTTAATATAGACTACGAGGCCTAAGGTAACACTTTTCTATCTCTACAGTAGTCGTTTACAAATTGAGAACAAACATTAGCATAAACAATGTAGAGTGCAAGGGGTTACCTTTAGTAGCCTGGCCTACTTTAGTCGTTGCATGCACATCTAAGAGACTACTTTTGTCAGAATATTTCATCAAAAATAGCAAAGATTTGTTCGACGGATGAAATCTTTGTAGGAAAGGCTTATACTAGTCTTTGACCAATCCATTAGATGCAATCTTTGTCAAATATAAACAAGAGATATTTCAATGATAGGTCTAGGGAATACATTGAGCATTCAATGCATTGACATTTGAAAATATAAGAAAATAATATATTCTATTCTATGACATGATGAAAGGATTGCATTTGACATGCACTTTAGCATAATGATATAGTTGAATCAAATAAGAAAAACTTGGTTCGACTGAATATTGATTTAATATGACCGAGTCAATTACAACAAATCAGTCAATCATAGGCAATTGGAATATTCTAGAGACAATACAATTGAAACTCAAAGTTTAGACTGAGGATTATCAATTGAGTTAGACAGTTGAAATATTTCAAATGAAGAATGTAGTCAAAGAGAGTTAGCTTAATTAGACAGTTAAAGAGGTTCGATTGAAAGAATATCAAGCATAATGATCCATCTAAGAGAAAGTAGTTAAAAAAATAATCTAAAGATTTAGTTGAAAGTACAATTGATAGATCAATTAAAACACACGAAAGGAAATACATTGGAAAGACCACAATCAAAGGAATCAATTGAAAGCCCTTTTCTCCTGGGTCTAACCAATTGAAGAGTTGAACGACAACTAATCACACAGCTTCGACTGGGATTGATCAGGTGATCACTTTAATTGCGCTCAGTCGCCAAGGTTAGCGCTTTAACTAGGTTCAATCATAAGGTTCACTCTGATTGAGATCAATCACAAGCTAGCCGAGTCAAAAGGCTTTGACTTAAAATGGATTACAACTGAGGACAGTTGAAAATTTTTGATTGAAAATTCTACCGATTGCCAAAATGAGATTTCAACTATGTCTCCTAACAGGCTGGTCCAGTTGAAGGGCTTCGCTTGAGTTATCTAACTAGCTCTTCCAGTTGAAGGACTTAGGTTGAGTTTTCTAATTGGGTTTCAAGTTTAAGGACTTAGTCAATGATATTCCAACTAGGTTTAAACTTAAACTAAACTGAAGATTTCAACCAAGTGTTCTAACTAAGTATAAAGCCTAAACGATATTCAAGAGAGACCAAATATTTGGTAGTATGTTATTAATCAAATTATTATTTGGTTATATTTGAATATTAATATTTTTACTTAAATTATGTCATCATGCAAAACATAAGATTTAATACAGGCCTTAAGGAGCAGGGGTCTAATAGATCCTCAGAACCGGTAGAAAACACTACACAGAAATATGGAGGGAATGTTCTATTATAATAGTGCTTCTTAAGAGTAGGCAAATGAGGAGAAATTTAAAGCATAAAAACAAAGATGAAATGAGTGTAGAAGAATAAGAGTATCGGCATGCACAAAAGCTTTATGATAGTAGTGGACTCAAGGCTCTTGAATACTCTTGCATTTGTCTCTTGCTCATTTAAGAATAAAACTCCTTCAATGAAGTGATTGAATAATAGAGAGTTAGGTCACTATCAATATTTGAATGCAATTGTTCACTCAAGGCTGCAAAAGTAATGTTCCACTAAGAACAAGTTGTGTATTTATAGCATACATGTAAGTTATCTACTAGACAAGTTCACTTGATCATACAAGCTTCTCTATAAGGTATTTGTGTTTGAGAGAGTGAATTAGCCATTGTGTCTATAGTTTATTTCCTTCTCAAGTTAAGCTTATTCTTCTTATATGTCTTGTTCTTTCAAGGTTGCTCATGACTTGATACGTATACCATTTCCACGTCAAGAACATACATCGGTGTTAGCAATATAGAATGGAAAAGTTTACCTTTTTTAGCCTATTAGAGTCGTGAGAAATGCACGTCCAAGACACTCTCCACTGTTAGAAAAGTTCAATGTTAGAAAATAGGAAGATCTTGACAACGAGCAATATATATTGTAAGACTAAAAATATTTATTTTTGATTAGTTATTAAATGTAATCCATGGTAAATATAAAATAAAGATTCTCCATAGATATATCTAAGAAATACACTAAATATCAAATACATATTAGACTTTAAAATATATTAAAATAATATATTACATTAAACACCAAAAAGAATGACACATTTGATATAGGTATCGTCTGAATTTCCTAATGGAAGTGTAATTAATTATAGATGACATGAACAGTTGAAGTGTAAAGATATCTCTTACAAACCATCAACTGATAAAGAGAATAACATTTGAAATAAATCTTTTGGTTTAGCATGTAGCGACTGAAAGATACGAGCAAAAGTTTATTCACTATCGACTATAGGAATAGGGAGTTAGCTGAAAGATTTCTACTAAAAATAAGATGCGACCAAGGACAGAGTATAGTCAAAAAAGATTTCACCTAAAAATACTATCGACTATATGATAATGGCAAAATCCTATCAACCGAAAGGTCAATCGAAGGACATTTTTGAATGTACTCGTTGAACTTGAATCTATTGATTGATTTTTCAGTTGAAGGACTTAAGTTGAATGATTCAATTGAGAATTTTGTTTATTAATTAAATATTTTAACTAAGTGTGTAGCCCGAACGATATTCAACTAGATGTTTGAATGAGAAATTACTAGAAGTATTTGAAGTCCCGCGATCAATGACACCCAAGAGGGGGGTGAATTGGGTGTTTACAAACTTTATGAAAATTTTTGACCTTTTTTGAAATATGTGATAGAATGCTAGTTAAGAGATTCAAAACTATTTGAACACTAATTGGATTTATCAAACTTTATATGATGAGATATAGAATATGCAAGATATACGTACATAAATCCGTAACAACAAGTAACACGTACACTCACTTAGAATGGAGGTAGAAGAAAAGGACCAAACCACACAAATCAAATCATAGTGTACAGCGGTTTTTAAGGTGGTTCGGATGCAACGACAATAATCCTACGTCCACCCCTCACCAAACCCGATGAGACTTCACTCGGGGATAAATTCCCAAACGGAGATGACGCTCCAACCACACACGTAGGACGACACCTGTCCACACACACGGGGACGTGCCCCAACACACACACACACGGAGACGAGGTCTCCAACACGATCCAACAAGCGGATCACCAACACAAACACCCGCTGCCACAAGTGCAGCAATCCACACACATGAGACAGAACGGATCTAAAAGACTCACACACACACACACACAAACGTAAATCGAGGAAGATCCATGCACACACACGAATCAAATACGACACACACACACACGACCATGGATCCAACAACGATCCACACACACACAAGTTCTTACAGTTTATGATGAACACAATTACAACATCAAAACATAAAGACGATGAGGCTTAGTTTAGAAAACTCTTGATTTGGGTTCCCTTTGAATGCATGTTGCGGGGTTGAGAATGGATGAAGAACACTTGTTGCACGGAGTACTGTTCACGGCTACAGTACCCTTCTTCTTCACTTGGACAATCTTCCTTTGATCTCTTCTTGAAAACCTTGCTTGCTTCTTGATAGCCTCCCCCTTGATCTCTCTTTGTTGGTTGCTTGTTTCTTCACTTCATAGATGCTTGTTGGCTTCAGAAGTACATTGAGTGGGTTGGAGATAGATGAAGAACTTGCTGCATGAGATATTGTTCACGGAGCTACAGTACCCTCTTCTTCCTCCTCAGACAGTCTCCCCTTGGATCTCTTGGATGGTTAGGGTTATGACTCTAATAGGATGTTTTATAACCCTTGGAAGGTCTATGGACAAGCCCTAGACCAGATCCACAAATTATGGAGGGTTTGGTGGCTTTGGGATTAAACAATATCAAAAGGAAGGGCTTTCCTCGAAGTGACAAAAAGTCAACAAAGATGGATAGATCGGGGCTGGCGGTCGACCTGCAGAGGCCAGCGGTCGACCGCTCTGAGAATTCCTGTAGCCATTTGGCTGCTGGAAAAATCGGTCGACCGCCAGTTTTACAGGATGCCTTCTTTCAATTCTGTGATTTCAAGTCGACCGCCAATGGTCCAGAGGTCGACCGAAAATCTCCAAACCTGCAAAATCCAAGTGTTAGCTCAAAGAAACATGTCCATAATTCAAGGGCTTCATGTCCATATCAAATCCATATATTTTGGGATTGGATTCACTTGGTTTATACATTTGAAATGTCTAAACCATTTGAGTATTTCTAAATTTTGTTCCGGGGGCTCCGCCACCGGAAACCCCCGCAAGGGGCGCTGCCCCCTTGACCCCCGCGACCTGACCGGACAGGTCGATCCCCACGACTTGACCGTGCAGGTCGATCCGCGGGCGAGGGCGCACGATGGCCAGAAGGATTTCATGTTTAATGTGCATGAATGAGGTGTATTAAGGAGAGGTATATGAGATACACATTGTGAGATCGATGCTAAGACAAGGTAAGTGTCTCACCAATGGTTCTTGACAATAAATGACATATATCACCTGTGTTGTATTATAGAGAAGCAAGATAATTATCCACACGTTTGGTTTACCAGGTGACTGCCATGAGTTTGATCCTGCATACAAGACAGTCAGGGTTAATACCATGCTTGTTCACATTAAAGAGGTTATGAAACCTCTTGCATCTTGTAAAATCAACATATGTAAACCAAGGATCAAAAACATGTAACCGTTGTCATTTGTCATCTCAGCCAAACATAGTTAACAAGAACATGTGCAATCAACCATAAGTTTCGTTATCATCACTCAACCACACATTAAGTTTAGTTATCATCAAAATCATAACTCAACAATCATTACAACTATAACTCAACAGTATTTTCTTAATTAAATTATAATTTAATCATATTTGAATGTTATGATTTTTGCTTAAATTATACCACCATGCAAAGCATGAGTTTTATTAATAAAATTAAGGATCCATGGTCTAACACTCAGATTCTATTTTTCATGGAGGAAGGTGAGAAAATTGATCTCAGAAAAAAAGGGAGCATACTAAGTGTCTAAGAAAGATGTTCCTCAATGTCAAAGTTGGTTGTGAACGTGCATTCTAAACATGTATCAATTTTATGTGATATTCGGCATGTCACACAAGCATAACAAAAATATTATATATATTATTTATTTTGAAAATTAGATTTTATTATCGGTGGCATCCATCTTCACCATATTGTTCTCTAAATGTTTGCTCCTTACTATCAGATGTTTTCAAAACAGAAAAGTTGTTATTATTTAGAGAAATTAACACAAGGCAATAGATTGTTTGAGCATGTCTGGCCAAGGGAACTGGAAGTACTAAAAGCACACTTGAAAATGGGAAGTTTCTCCGAGGTAGTATTTTGGCTCCGTTTGAAAAGACACTCAGTCTCAATTTTTTAACTCAAATCTTTGACGATCTTTATTTTTTATCTAATTTTAACATGTGCCTAGATTTTTGAGTTGGGAGAAAATTACGAGGAAAGAATATTGGAACAAAAGTAGACGCCTATTGTGAATCCTGAGAAACAAATGTTGAGAGGATTTTAAAATTTTAAATAATTATAAATTTTGAATGAGTCAAAAATTTATATGGTGAGGAGATTTTTGTGAGAACGGGAGAAGCTGACTCCCTTCTCCAACGTGCCCCCTCGGTAACGTTACTTCATTTACATTCTGAGGATACTTTTGAAAGAGAATGTGGAAAATCTTGAATGTATCTACTTATCGAATGAGATTTGTGTACGGTCACTACACTTTTTAATGCATTAAAAGCGCTTTGGCCGTTATGTAATTAATTATGCGGAGTCTTTTTGTACGGGGGGCAAGGTGAAACGAGGCACCTGACAACATGCCCGCCTAAGCGACAAGACAGCTACCTAATTTGATATATACCGTTATTGGCTCTCTGTTTTAAATTTTCTTGAAAAAATAAATTGTTCATCGCCTTTATTGATTTTTTTTCTTATATACTCAAGTTTATTGTCTCATTGCAATTCAATTTTACATTCAATTTTTTATCATTTATATATTTAATTCATTACTTTTAAATTTTTAACATTAAAATTTAAAATTATATATATATTACTTTTAATTTATAAAAAGATATCAAACTATTACCTAGAAAGACATCTTATTACCTCATATTGTTTATTAGGATCCCCGTGAATATCTTGGGACGTCACCTTGACAACCATTAGATTAAATAATCATCAATGTCTCATATTACGAGTATTCAGCGCCCAAAATCTCTCGACCGAAGACGTGATATATAGGTGATAAGAAGGGAGGGGGGAGGCCCCACCTTAAATTCCAAAATGGAAAAATGCAAGGTATATATATATATATATATATGTATATGCAAGTACTGTAATTGATACATGTTATGAAGAAACAGGGAAGCAAACAGTGAACAGGCCAGTACAAAGGAATCCCTCAGGAATGGGGAGACTTGCAGAGAACGAGGATGAGACTGTCGCTGGTGGAGGGAGCAGGGATCATCCTCAAGGAGCGCGAAGCTGCTAGACCGCACCATCTGATGGCGGTGAAACAAGGAAGCTCGGGAGGCCGACACCACGAAGGGTGCACGGGGGATAAGCGCAGAGTCTCCGAGTCCTTTTGAGATTGAGGGAGGAAGCCCGAAACCTGCAACACAGAAGAGACCCAAACAACCCCGGGAGCTCAAGCAGTCGCCCATCTTCGAGAGAGACGGTCACAGGGGGGGAAGGGGAGGGGGGAGGCGGATAGGAACCAGGGAGCGGGGAACCGGAAGGAACGAGGGCTGATAAAAGGAGGGGGCGGAGACGAAGGGAGAAGGGAGCGACGGAGGTCGAGGGGACAGGGGGAGTGGGGTGGTATGCGAGGGGCCCAAAAACGGAGGCGGTGGGGGACAACCGGGGATGGGGCGGGGCTACAGGGAGGGGAGAGAGGGGGAACCGGGGAGTGGGGGTTCGGGGTAGGACAGGGGGGAACAGGACGGCGAGGGGAGGACGGGTGTGGGGCGGGAGGCGGCGAGGAGGGGAGGGGAAGGGGGTTGAGAGGCAGAACTGGAGGCGGGGGGGAGGGGGGAGCAACAGCGAGGAGGGGAAGTGGAAGAGCAGGGCGGAGGCGAAGGGGGGCAGGGTCCGACAGAAAGGGGGCGGGGACGAGGAGGGGGAAGGGGAAGGTGATCGACAGGAAGAATGGGGAGGTAGGGGAGCGGAGGGACGACCCGCGGGGAGGGGTGAGTAAGGAGGGGGGGGGATTCCAGGGAGAAACGGAGAAACTCTGATCTCCCTGACCGTTCCAGGTGGGGTTAAAAAACCCCCCTGACAAAACCCAGCAGAGACCCGGAGGGACTCACCTGGAAGGATCCTCCTGTAGAGGAGATCGAGCCGGGGGGGGGGAGTTCCCGGAGGGAGCTCCCCCCCGCCGGACGAAACCGCAAGGGGAGGGAACCCCCGCGACCGGGGAAGAAAGGAGCGGGCCGCTGCGCGCCGAGCCCCCGATGGGGGGGTGAACCTCTACACATTAACTTGACATTATTGCACCATGCATGATGCATGCATGTTTTATATACGTAGTTCATTTTCATTTTCATTTTCATTCACCTAATATAAGGTCGCATTTCTGAACGTATCTCGTCGGAAAAAATTGAGCATTAACAAATGTGAATGGCCGTATCTCGACTTCTATGTTATTTGAAAATCTAAAAGAGAGATACTCAGACACATAAATATTTCATCTCCATAATCCTACAAAATTGAAAGGAGTTAACTTTTGGGGATTTCTCGTCACGAGAAATCCCCACCACCATGTCATAGAAGATATAACTCTACGATGCGTGGATTATGAGAGATCGATGCTCTCCCGCTGAATTTTCAAACGGAGCCTAAAAGACACACACCTAATCTCGTATTTGTCATTTTCATTCATCTAACTAGTACGTACGTACGTAGTTCAAAACAACTAGCTAGGTAACTATAGTTAGACATGAGAGTGGACGGTGTATTAAATGCGCTATCACCGTGAGTTAAAATCCATCATGTATCATGTTGCTCTAATATAAAATCTTCTCTCACGTATTATTTCGTCGATTGCAACACAACCAATAATGGATGGATGCGTCCATTGAATTTAGAAGGGGAGCGACCATCGCGAACGGTCACTTCCCAATCAAACGTCGTTACCGTGTTTTGAAGATTCTATTATTTTTTTAACCAAATCATAAAATACTATAAATAAACCACATTGGGTGGTCATTCGTACATACACATTGCTACTGCAATCATGAAAGTCTTCCGCACTCTTACTTCCTTCCTCTTCATTTTTCTTCACTTTTGCTGAGTACTTGAGAGCAAGGTCAGGATTCGTAAAACTCTCTTCGATGACGTGCTGATAGGAGAGAGACGATTGCCCATCCAAGGGTCATCGTATCTCTAAGAGGACATTGCTAAGTGAATCGCATGTCGGGAGGTAATAGAACCCTTAGTTCTAGCGACTACGCGTTTCGACCCAACAAGCTATGTTCCAAACTTATTTTGTGACGCCCTCTTCCTGAGGCACTCGGTGCTCGGTCGGGGAGACGTCACCTCATGCCACTACATGTTATGAGCTTGGTTGTCCTGCAAAGTGCTTACAGCCATACCATTGCAAAATTCCATACACACGACTATACCACATCCATGATAAAAGGCATAAACATATATAACCAATAACACACAGTCTTCATTAAAATTCAGGACTTCAAAAGTCTGATTATAGGATAAAAGCTTGAGATTCAGATCATATACAGCCCACTTAAAAGGAAAGGAAAACTCCCATGATCTACAATCAGATCTCAAACTGATTAACATCGTTTAAATACACAGTTTACAGAAGCCCTCATGAATATAATGAAAACTATACCTTAATAGTTTATATACAGTTGCAACAGGTCTTCTCGAGCTCCCTCCTTATAATTTTTGCTTATGGGGTGAAAGACCAGTCGCCTAATCTCCAAAAATTTGATAAGCCACAAGCGTGAGTCCTAAGACTCAATAGGCTATTATCAAAATCACACAGATGTATATCATATAGTAAATTTTCACAAAGGACCGAAGGCTTTCAAGGATAGCATATATATACAACCACACCCATTTTACTGTAGCAAGTTCTAACATATGAATATAAAGCAAGAAGGTAAATAAAGAAACACTAGCATTTTCTGGGGCTCAGATTTTTAGAGGCTTGTAGGTCGGGTTTTATTAAATCACCTAGCTACAAGTAGCCATCTATTTACACCTGCCTCACACAATCTAATTATTTAATTTGCATAATTTAAAACCCCACCTACATGAAATCTTTAAATCATCTAATTGGACACATTGTTGGACATGTATCTAATCCACGACATAAGGAGTAAAATCCACTACAGTCCAGAGGCGCAACCTAGGCCACGGATGGCCCAACACATGGACCTATAGTGTTGATCAAGATTGTACAGGATCGGGGGCTCTACCCCACCTTCTACTTGATCATGGTCCGGTCTGACTTTCGGATTTAACCGTTTGTCCGTCCTCAGACAAGGATCACCACGGGTAGACGCATACCCGGTGCCCTGTGTTGTGTCCCTGAAGTTTGATGCTATTCTAACATATTGAGTCACTGGCATTCTGAGGTTTTGAGGTTGTCTAACACCATGAATCATTGACTTTCTAATCACACTTTAATATTCTCAAGGTAGTTCAAGCAAAAAGCTCAAATGAATAGAAAGAAATCAAGTGCACAGAAATCAAAGAAATTGGTTGCACAGAAAATAAACCAAGGTGGATTGGGAAACAACTTCATGCAAAGACAGATCTAGCATCAATCAAGCAAGGCTAAAGACAACATGAAAAGCAATTGTCACAAGAGAAGTGTCGACACCTTGTTACAGACGAGTGTCGACACCACAACTCTTCCAGAGAGCATTATATTGGCAAGTTCTCCGAAGACGTGTCGACGCCTTGCTCCAGGAGGTCGACACTATGGTCTTCTAGAGAGCGCTATATTGGCAATTTTCTTAAGGAGTGTCGACACGTCCTCTACAGGAGGTCGACACTATGGGCTTCCAGAGACCGTTATATAAGAAGCTTTCATCAGACAGGTCGACACCTCCATCTCAACAGGTCGACACCTCTGTTCTTCCATAAGCTTTTTAAGTCCTCCTGTCAGATTTGCCAGCTCTTCCAGGGACTAAAAATACATACCGCAAATCTCCAAAAATATGGATTTTGAGGTCTGAAGGAAGGTTCCAAGTCTGTCACATGTCCCAGCCATCATCATCACATCTGACACATCTTTGGAGGCTACTGTGACAGGGTTCACATCTGGGAAAACTCTACTAATAGGTCTACTACCTTTTTGCTGTCAGCCAATGGGATATGCTCCTAGGAAAGTACTCTGAGTAGTGAACTGACATGAACCAATGAGAATGCAAATAGCCAAGATCTCTTCCATGAGGTTCATTAAATGCTCAGATTTGGAGCTACACAAATGTCCCTTTTAAACATCTCCTTGAAGCTATCAAAAGAAGACCTAGAGTAAATATGTCTTTGATGTCCCTACTGGTCAATGAAATGGACAGGATTTTTGGAGGGAAAGCTCCCTCTGCTGGGCGACCTAAGTGATGCAATTCCATGCACATAGGGAGCTGTACAGGCGCCAAAAGCTAGGGTGCTGCTGCTGTTCAGGAGTGATATAGATACACACAAAGAGCAAGAAGAAGCCGCTGCTACCGCCGTTGGCGCACCCTGGAGATGTAGAAGAAATCTAAGACAGCTGCGTCCAGAACTAGAAGAGAAGAAGAAAGAAGAAGGAGGGTAGCCCAAGGCCATCGTCCGGAGATCTGAAGCTAATCACAAGCTCCTCTTCCACCTGCTCTTTGTCCTGCAAGGAAAAGCCATCGTGAAGAAAGCAAGGGTTCTGCAAGTAGCCGCCCAATCTCTCCATCTCTCAGATAGAAACCTTTCTCATGGCTTGAGTTTCACTAACTCTGTCTAGAGTTTTCTATTGTTCTTTTTCATTTGTTCTTATCATAAACCGTGAACCGTCCCTACCGGTGTTGTAGGAAGAAAGACAGAGGTGTTCTCCGATGTGTGTGTTTCAGTCCCTACCTGGTTCTGTAGGAAGACAGACATAGGGCTTCTCATGCCTGTGGTTGGCTGGTTGTGCCATTTGCTGTGTTTACAGCAGCTTAGTGCGGTGGCACTAGTGAAGCCTCACTTGGTTTAAGTGAGGGGTGGATGTAGAACTCGGATTTGAGTTCGAACCACCTAAAAATCCCTGTTCTTGTGGTTTGAATGTGCTTGATCATCCTACGCTAGATGCTTGCTTAGGATCATTGTCTATGTACACTTTATCATCTTGTATATAAATTCTTGTTTCATGTGATAGTAATTTTATTCCGCTGCAATCTTCTTATATCTAGAAAAAGAGGGGCAGATCTATTCACCCCTCCCCTCTAGATCAGTCATTCCCACACAACATGTGGTATCAGAGCCAAACTCTTATGATGGGGTCCAACGACCTTGAGGGAAATGGTGGAATGACGTCCAAGGGTCTTATGTACGAAGGACATTCTGTTAACAGACCGCCCTACTTCACTGGATCTAACTACCCTTATTGAAAAAATCGTATGCAGGTGTTCATCCGCACCCAAGACTGTGAGCTCTGGCGAGTTATTAGCATGGGCCCCTACGAGCTTCTAGAAGATGAAGACGTATGGACTAAGGAGTAGATAAGAAGATCAACAGTCAACAGGAGTGCCAAGCACATCATGCAATGCTCTCTTCATCCAGTAGAATTTTCAAGAGTATCAACATGTGCAACATCAAAAGAGATGTGGGATCGTTTAGAGGTAATATATGAAGGCACATCTCAGGTGCGTGAAACTAAAGCCAACATTTTAATTTCTGAATATGAAATGTTCAGAATTAATCTTGATGAGTCCATTCAAGATATGTATGCTCGTTTAACTACGTTCACAAATAGTTTAACTGATCTAGGAAAGAAATATACAAAGCAAGATGTTGTGAGAAAAATTCTCCGATCATTAACCCCGGCATGGCATACCAAGGCTACAGTGGTTGAAGAGTCCAGGGATCTACCAACCACCAAGGGAGAAGATCTCATAGGGTCACTCATGACTATGAGATTAACTTGAAGAACAAGGAGATAGAAGTGACCAGGAAGAAGCCTTTGGCTCTAAAGGCCGGACCTAGTCTCCAAACTACCTCCGAGGAAGGTGAGACTTCTACCAGTGAGCAAGATGAGGATCAAGTGGCCATGCTCACACGTAAGTTCAGAAGCTTTTTGAGAAAAGAAGGTAAGGGCATCATGAAAAGGAATCCACTGATAAAGAAAGGTTATAGATCGAGTTTTGAACATTTTAAGAAAGCTGACAAGATTATTTGTTACTCTTGCAACAAACCAGGACATATCAAGATTGAGTGTCTTGAAAGGGTAAAGAAGGCTGGCCAATGGAAAAGGAAAAAGAAGAACAAATCCATGGTATGCACGTGGAGCATTGAGGAGGAAGATGACGATGAAATAAGCTCCACTGAGAAGGAAAAGGAAGACTTCTGCCTAATGGTCAAAGGAGATGAAGAATATGAGGTAAATTCTCCTTTTGAGCACTACACTGCTAGTGATTGGGAAGAAGCTTACATAGAACTCATAGATAAGTATGACATGTATAAGAAGGAAAATAAAGTCTTGCAAAAGAAATTTAACTCAACTGTGCATGATCAAAGAATGAATGATAAAATTGTCTCCTTGGAATCTGAGATTGAACACCTAAAAAAAATTGATTGAAGATTTGGAAGATGGTAGAAAAGAAATGGTTGACTTAGAAGTTAAAAATGAAGACTTAAGAAATGAAATTGATGAAATAAAAATGAAGATGCAAAGTTATGAAAATAACAGCAAACAGTGCAATGAAAAATATGAAGCTGTCAAACAAATCAATTCTCAACTTTCTGAAAACATTAAAAAACTACAGAAAGAACTTAATGACAAAAAACAATCCTTGGAAAAGTTTGTAGATGGTAGAGAAAACATAGATGCATTGCTAGGTACAAAAATGAACTTCAACAAGGAAGGGTTGCAGGTTTTAATCACACCAACAAAAAGTAACTTGGTTTGAAAATTGTCACCTTTGTATCCTCCACAAGTGCTTCCACCTCAAACATAAAACCCATCCAAAATCAAGAAAAATCCACCAACAAGGGAAAAGAGAAGGTTGAATCAGTTGAAGTGATAACTCATGGATCTTCCAAGAAAATCTTTCAAAATAACCAGGCAGGTCAACCTTATTCACAGCACAGGTCTGCACATTTTCAAAATAGAAATGACACAGGCTGACACTTCACCCAACACAGGTCTGCACATCCACAAAATAGAAATGACACAGGCCGACACTTCACCCAGCACAGGTCGACACACTCATGGTCATCACCCGGTCAGGCCACCAGACACTACCCAACAGGTCGACACTCCACTTACAGGAGGTCGACTCTTCAACCAGACAGGAACCATTATAACTGGGGAAAACATAGCACAGGTCGACACTTCAGTCACATGAGGTCGACACCTCAGTCATCCAGAGGTAGTTATGAGTGGGTAGCATAAAGAACAGGTCGACACTTCCACACACATAGGTCGACACCATCGTATGGTTGGCTCCATTATGCCTCACACACACACCGGCCTAGTCAGGATCATTTTCCCATGAACCATGCCACCTTCCATCAATTGAAAACAATTTATTGGAATCAAAACCTTTTCACACATCCATCACGAATCAAAAGGAAAGAAACAAAGGAAGAATGTGAAAAATATCAAAAATAACAATACAATGGCAGCAAGCAAGAAAATCAAAAATGAAAAGAAAATGTGGATTCCAAAGAGTATGGTATCATGTTTTGAAGAATTGAAGAGTTTGATGGGACCCAAACTCTATTGGGGTCCAAACACTGTCACTTAATTCTTGGTGCAGGAGTGTCTTGCAGCCGTACATAATCGATGGTACTTGAATAGTGACTGCTCAAGAGACATGACAGGGGACAGAACCAAATTATGTCTTCTGATGGAAAAAGGAGGTGCACACGTCACATTTGGAGGGAATAATAAGGGAAAAATCATCGGTACAGGTAATGTAGGTAAGAGTCTCTCCAACTCCATTGAAAATATTTTATTAGTTGAAGGTTTGGAATACAACTTACTAAGTATAAGTCAATTATGTGATAAAGGCCATAGAGTGATCTTTGACTCTCTCGAATGTAAAATTCTAGAACCAAAATCTGAAATAGTAAAATTTTCTGGTAAGAGAGTCAATAACGTATACATGATTGACCTGGATGATCCTGCACATTTGAATCTATGTCTTGCAGCGTCAAAATCTGAAGTTGCGTGATTATGGCATCGTAGACTAGGACATGCTAGCTACAATGTCTTGCATAAACTCATGAAGCATTCAATGGTGAAATGACTACTTGAACTCTCATTTAAGCAAGATAATAAAATCTGTGATGCATGTATCCTAGGGAAACAAACAAGAAAATCTTTAAAAGTAGATCTGAAAGTCTTTCATCCAAACCCCTTGAGCTAATTCATATGGACCTGTTTGGGCCAACTAGAACTGCTAGTCTAAGTGGTAGAAGATTTGGCTATGTTTTGGTGGATGATTTCTCTAGGTTCACATGGATATTCTTCCTTACGCATAAAAATGATGCTTTTGATGAGTTTCAGGCACTCTACATGAAGATAAAGTAAGACAGTGAGTTCAAAGTTTCTAACATTCAATTAGATCATGGTGGTGAATTCAACAATGTTGACTTCTATGATTTTTGCAGGAATGAAGGTATATCACACATATTTTCATCACCTAGGACTCCTGAGCAAAATGGGGTAGTTGAGAGGAGAAACCGAACACTCATAGAAATGGCTAGAACCATGCTGGTTGAAAGACAACTTCCTAGGAGATTTTGGGCTGAGGTGGTAAATACATCATGCTACATCATTAACTGATCTATGGTAAGGCCTTACACCAAAAAGACTCCTTATGAGTTGTACAAAGGTAAGAAGCCTTCTCTCTCTCATATGAAAGTGTTTGGTTCTAAATGCTTTATACACAATAATGACAAAAGAGAATTGGATAAGTTTGAGCCCAAAAGTGATCAAGGTATATTTCTTGGCTATTCTGATAGATCTAGGGCTTTTAGAATTTACAATACTAAAACTCCAGTTGTGGAAGAATCAGCCCATGTCACTTTTGATGAACTGAATGATGATGCTAAAAGTGACAAACCTTGCAGGAATGATGACGACGATGGGGAGTTCCTATCCAACAAGGAAAAACATAATCCTCTACAAGAAGAGACAATAGGAAATGATGACTTGGGAGAATCAAGCAAAACAAGACATCAAGCTATCGGTGAAGGTAATGATTCTACCGATATTAGAGTTCTTAAAGATCACTCTTTGGAGAAAGTCATAGGTAACTTGAATGATCCACCTAGAACCAGGTCACATTTTAAAATAGTTAAAGAATTAGACCAAATTGCTCGTCTCACAAATTGAACCAAAAAATATTGAAGAAGCTTTGAAAGATAAAAACTGGATAAATTCCATGCAAGACGAACTAAACCAGTTTGAAAGAAATAATGTTTGGTATCTTGTCCCCACACCATCATTAAAATCTGTCATAGGCACCAAATAGGTCTTTAGGAACAAACTCGCTGAAGATGGAAGGATAATAAGAAATAAGGCTAGATTGGTGGCTCAGGGTTACAATCAAGAATTTAGAATAGACTTTGAAGAATCCTTTGCCCCAATAGCTAGACTTGAAGCCATCAGAATTTTGCTTGTATTTGCATGCTCTCATAGAATAAAATTATATCAAATGGATGTAAAAAGTGCCTTCTTGAATGGGTTGATCAAAGAAGAAGTCTATGTGAAACAGCCACCCGACTTTGAAAATTATGATCATGAAGATTGTGTGTACAAGCTGGATAGGGCTCTCTATGGCTTGAAGCAAGCACATAGAGCTTGGTATGAAAGGTTAAGCTCTTTCCTCACCGAAAACAGATATACAAGAGGTAAAGTAGATCAAACACTTTTCACCAAAAAGTAAGGTAAGAACATCTTGATTGTTCAAATCTATGTTGATGATATCGTGTTTGGATCTACAAAATCTGAAATGTGTGAGGAATTTGCTAACCTTATGACTAATGAGTTTGAGATGAGTTTAATGGGTGAACTTCAATTTTTTCTCAGCTTACAGGTCAATCAAGGTGAAGATGGGTGCTTTATAAGCCAAGCTAAATACATCAAGGAGCTGCTAAAAAGGTTTGACATGAAAGAATGTAAGTATATTGCAACTCCTATGGGGACCAACACATCACTGGATGCGGATGAGAAAGGTAAATTTGTGGATGCAAAGATTTATAGAGGTATGATTGACTCATTGCTTTATTTAACTACATCTAGACCGGACATTCAGTTTAGTGTATGCCTTTGTGCTAGATTTCAAGCTAGTCCTACAGAACCCCACTGATTGCCGTCAAGCGTATCTTTAGATATCTTGCCGGAACTCAAGATTTGGGATTGTGGTATCCGTCATCCTGTGACTTATCTCTTATCTCTTATTCAAATGTGGATTACACTCGGTGCAAGCTGGATCGCAAGAGCACTAGTGGGTATTGCCAATTTCTGGGCGGGTGTTTGGCTTCTTGGGCCTCCAAGAAACAACACTCGGTTGCCCTCTCAACCGCAGAAGCAGAATATGTTACTGTGGGGAGTTGTAGCACCCAAGTGTTGTGGATTAAACACCAACTCCAAGACTACTTAGTGGATCTTGGGTGTGTCCCGATTCTGTGTGATAACACAAGTGCAATCAATCTTGCTAAAAATCTAGTCCAACACTCCAGGACTAAGCACATTGAAATTAGGCATCATTTTCTTAGAGATGAGGTCCTCAAGAAAAATTTTGAATTGCATTTTATTGACACTTTGAATCAAATTGCGGACATCTTTACCAAGCTCTTGTGTAATGACAGGTTTTCTACACTTAGAAGGGAGCTTGGTCTGTGCAGACCTCAAATTAATAAAGATTGAAGTGTTCAATATCTCTCACTATTGTTGTTCGTTGATTGAGCTGAACTGCAATAAAAAGGCTGTACAGAAAAACTGATCCATATACTTTAAATATCAATACATATTTTTATGGATTGGCATGCAAGGTTTGATAGGTATATGATCATGATGCATTGCATTGGTTGCTGCATTATTTTTGTTTAACCATGGTATATCAAATGGTGATTTATAGAGAGGTAGGTCATGCTTGCCTGAAAGCATTCACCATGCGCGAGGATACACCTCTGCCAAGTACCATGAGTCGACACTGCATTTATGCCATAGTGTCAGGGGGAGCAACTTTTTGAATCATTCTTGCATACAAGTTGTCTTCATTTTGTCAACTTTAATAAGTGTACCACCATTGGCATGAATTTTCAAATCATACTTTGATATCTTGCTGATGACCATTGCCTATCCTCAGGGGAAGTGTTCACTACTCATCATCCTAACTTGATAATCATGCTTATCTAAAAATTCAATGGCTCAATTCATGTTGATGCTAATGGCTATTCTGATCACCTTCTTGAAAATTCTGAAATTCAGTAGTTTCTAATCAGGGTACCATGATCATAAAACTGAGTGGAATTCAAAGTAAGAATCCTCTATTATATGACCTTGTGCATGTCCATCCAATAAAACTGTTCAGGTTTAATGACTTCATTGAGTTTTGAGACAAATGTTATGAAATTATCTGTACTCAATGCTTTTAATAGACGTTAACCAGTGTTTACATGTTGTGCCCTGAATGATACTTCCTGAAATCTGAAAATTCCAACTTCAAGCAACTTTGGTTGAGTTACTCAAGCTTAGTATTGCTTTTAAACACCATGAATAGCTGGAATTCTTAACTGCTTATTTTTTTTGTCAGAGCAATTACGTTGGTTCACTGAGAAACCATCTCCCTTGTCCAAGAAGACAAGTGGGCTGTGTCATGAAGTGCCTTTGTTAACTCTGCTGTAAGTTCAAGAAAAATCTAAGGCAGAGCAATGGCTCAGTCGCTGAGAAATATGTCCCCTCATCAAAGAAATGAGGTCAGACAAGTCATGAGGTGACAATGTTATCTCTGTTCTATTTTGAGGCATGATAGTTGTCACACCAAGTACCTAAGGATACTGGCATCTAAACAACGTGTATCCTCAAGATATAAGGCATGACTGGGCTTAATTGCTCGTAAAAATTATCTGTGCTCATAGAAAATTATGAGATAGATAGCACAAGATGAAAGAAAAATTGTTGTAACTCTGAATTCTATAAGCACCTCATGAATGTTTAACCTCAATACTAGTTGTGTAACTCTCAAATAAGTCATTGAATCTATGTAAACCAGGCAAAGGAAGGTCAAACATGATTTCGACATGCAATTCTGGTTCACTTCTATTAAAACATGCATGCAGTTGCTTTTCAAATTCTTTCCATGAAC
Source organism: Amorphophallus konjac (assembly GCA_022559845.1). Lineage (NCBI taxonomy): Eukaryota > Viridiplantae > Streptophyta > Magnoliopsida > Alismatales > Araceae > Amorphophallus > Amorphophallus konjac. Next base: position 247,128,599 of record CM040128.1, on the reverse strand, counting down.
TCTGATATCATTAGATCTGAACCACGCATCTTGAATAAGGATCATGTCATAAAGTTTGTATAATGGTTGGCTCTGAATATAAATATTCTCTTTGTTATGAGATTAGTATCAGATTGTGAAAATTCTTGAATTTTCAGATCCGCAACTCCTCATACAGGTTGCATTTCTCCAAAAATTCCTCATAATCATACCTTTTATGATAAAATCATCATGTTTCTGATCTTCTTTCTCTTCACCGTTTCTCGTATCAGCTTTTTGCTAATGTCAAAGGGGGAGAAGATATTTTCCTGTCTTTTAAAGGGGAGAAAGTCATGAGTCATTTCTTTTGTCAGGCTCCATCTCTATATGCATGTATCTCTGTGTCTCAAACATGCTTGAGTTGGATCATATTGACATACAATGACTCACTGTGTTTCCATCATCAAAAGGGGGAGAATATTGTGTCCCTGAAGTTTGATGCTATTCTAACATCTCGAGTCACTAGCATTATGAGGTTTTGAGGTTGTCTAACACCATGAATCATTGACTTTCTAATGACACTTCGATATTCTCAAGGTAGTTCAAGCAAAAAGCTCAAACGAATAGAAAGAAATCAAGTGCACATAAATCGAAAAAATTGGTTGCACAGAAAATATACCAAGGTGGATTGGGAAACAACTTCAAGCAAAGACATATCCAGCAGCAATCAAGCAAGGCTAAAGACAACATGAAAAGCAATTGTCACAAGGGAAGTGTCGACACCTTGTTACAGAGTGTCGACACCATAGCTCTTCCAGAGAGCGTTATATTGGCAAGTTCTCCTAAGACGTGTCGACACCTTGCTCCAGGAGGTCAACACTATGGCCTTCCAGAGAGCGCTATATTAGCAGTTTTCTTAAGGAGTGTCGACACGTCCTCTACAGGAGGTCGACACTATGGGCTTCCAGAGACCGGTATATAAGAAGTTTTCATCAGACGTGTTGACACCTCCATCTCAACAGGTCGACACCTCTGTTCTTCCAGAAGCTTTTTAAGTCCTTCTGTCAGATTCGCCAGATCTTCCAGGGACTAAAAATACATATCACAAATCCCCAAAAATATGGATTTCGAGGTCTGGAGGAAGGTTCCAATTCTGTCACATGTCCCAGCCATCATCATCACATCTGACACATCTTTGGAGGCTGCTGTGACAGGGTTCACATCTGGGAAAAGTCTACTAATAGGTCTGCTACCTTTTTGCTGTCAGCCAATGGGATATGCTCCTAGGAAAGTACTCTGAGCAGTGAACTGACATGAACCAATGGGAATGCAAATATCCAATATCTCTTCCATGAGGTTCATTAAATGCTCAGATTTGGAGCTACACAAATGTCCCTTTTAAACATCTCCTTGAAGCTATCAAAAGAAGACCTTGCGTGAATATGTCTTTAATGTCCCTTCTGGGCCAATGAAATGGACAGGATTTTTGGAGGGAAAGCTCCCTCTGCTGGGCAACCTAAGTGACACAATTCCATGCACATAGGGAGCTGTGCAGGCGCCAAAAGCTAGGGTGCTGCTGCTGTTCAGGAGTGATATAGATACACACAAAGAGCAAGAAGAAGCCGCTACAACCGCCGTTGGCGCACCCTGGAGAAGTAGAAGAAATCTAAGACAGCTACGTCCAGAACCAGAAGAGAAGAAGAAAGAAGAAAGAGGGTAGCCCAAGGCCATCGTCTGGAGATCTAAAGCTGATCACAAGCTCCTCTTCCACCTACTCTTTATCCTACAAGGAAAAGCCATCGTGAAGAAGCAAGGGTTCTACAAGCAGCCGTCCAAGCTCTCCATCTCTCAGACAGAAACCTTTCTCATGGCCAGAGTTTCACTAACTCTATCAGGAGTTTTCCATTGTTCTTTTTCGTTTGTTCTTATCATAAACCGTGAACCGTCCCTACCGGTGTTGTAGGAAGAAAGACTGAGGTGTTCTCCAGTGTGTGTGTTTCAGTCCCTACCTGGTTCTGTAGGAAGATATACAGAGGGCTTCTCATGTCTGTGGTTGGCCGGTTGTGCCATTTGCTGTGTTTACAGCGGCTTAGTGCAGTGGCACTAGTGAAGCCTCACTTGATTTAAGTGAGGGGTGGATGTAGAACTCGGGTTTGAGTTCAAACCACCTAAAAATCCTTGTTCTTATGGTTTGCATGTGCTTGATCGTCCTACGCTAGATGCTTGCTTAGGATCGTTGTCTATGTACACTTTATCATCTTGCATATAGATTCTTGTTTCATGTGATAGTAATTTTATTCCGCTGCAATCTTCTTATATCTAGGAAAAGAGGGACAGATCTATTCACCCCTCCCCTCTAGATTAGCCATTCCCACAATATTCATAATTCTATATGTGCATTTAAAGCGATTCTAACAAAAAAAGGTGATGATGATGCAATAAAATGTAGCACATAGACAGTGTCACCGTAAGGAGGGCAGGTCGCAATATACTGCTAGGTGTAGTTTACGGGCTCTATCATGCATACTCACTACTCCCTTTACAAGCACATTTAATTTGCATATCAAAATAAATTAAAAGTAAAGACTAACAAATGACATATGTTATGTTTTGAACCAATGCCTACCTGTGGCAAAAATGATCTTATCTCTGCGGTTTCCTGCTCCCTCACTTAGTCGCCTCCTAGAACGGCCTGTAGATACCTTCTTCCTACGCTCAGATGAGTTGTCTGCCCTCTTAGCACTTTCCTCTCCTAGCAACTCTTCTTCCTCCTACTACTTCTACTATACTCTTCCTCATCTGTTCTTGTTTATGACGTTTTGGGCAGATAAAAAGTGTAATAGGAGGGACAACCGGTGGGGTGTCCAAGCCATATATAGGCATCCCTCCAACCTACCTAGAAGAAAATTATCAAAATTTATTTTATTATGCTTTCATAGAAAGTCTGTTACCTATCTCAACGGCTAGCACTCTGGCAGACACCTCTGCCATGCTCAGGTTGACTTCTGGCAGATAGGGCCGCCCTCTCCTATGAACTTCTGGTAGATATTTGAGTAGCTAAGAAAATGTCTAAGTATAGGGTCTACAACTCAAGACTAATTCACTTAGTCGCAACAACTATGTTGACATAGATGCACTCTATTGAGTGGCAGAATCATAATTTTATTTGCTATCTAATTTATTTGCTATCTAATTTTTTTTTTCTCATTTTTGACCTAGTAAATAATAGAATTAACAAAAATACTTAACATGAGATTTAATAAAAATTTGATTATCTTTGCAACGAGTCTAATATTATCTTATTCTGACATTTCTACGTGTAATTAGACTTAATAAGGATAATTTTACAATTTACACAAGCTTTTAATCTCATTCTGAACACTAATTATCATCTAAGTATAACATAGGCGCAACTAAAAGAAACTAAGTCCATATAGTCGACTATCTCGATAAAACTTCAGTTATCTCAGTGCTTATCTCAATAGAACTTTGCCTATCACAATAAAACATTGCCTATCTTCAAATTTCAGCGCCTATCTCAATAGAACTTGGCATATCTCAATAAAACATTGTCTATCTTCACGCAACTTCGTCTATCTTCAATGCATATCTCAACTTAGGCCTTACTTCACCTATCTTCACTCAACTTCGCCTATCTTTCAGCGCCTATCTCAACTAAGGCCTTACTTTGTCGATCTTCACTCAACTTCGCTTATCTTTACTTCAGCTATCTCAACTTAACATCGCCTATCTTAACTTCAGCTATCTCAACAATGTCATATCTTGTTATTTGACATTTTTGATATACTTAATGGAGGAATCTCAAAACATTCTCAACACAAAAGTTGTATATAATTGACTTATGTTTCTAATGAACCCAATTTTATCTTATTTGGACATTCATACCTAAAGTTATGCCATAAATAATGGACTACTATTTTAATACTATGAATTTCTTTTAATGGGCTCAAGTTCATTAAATGGGCCACCCTAATGGGCTCTCAACGCAACTAGTCCAATATCTTAATGGGTTTCCTAAAATTTAGGTGTTGCAAATCTCACCCCCTTAAAAAAATTTCATCCTCGAAATTTAAATTTAATACGTACCGAACAATTGGGTATATTTGCTCTTCATTTCTTCTTCGGGTTCCTACTTGGCTTCCTCGGTTAAGTAGTTCCTCCATAAAACCTTCATCAGTGGGATCGTCTTTGTCCTCAATAGCTATTTCTTTCGATCTAGGACTTTGACTGGTTGATCTTCATAAGTAAGATCTGGCTGCAATTCTAACGACTCATAATCAATAATGTGGGACGAGTTTAGTTCATATTTCCTCAGCATAGACACATAAAACACATCGTGTATCCTTGATAATGATGGTGACAAGGCTAGCTGATAAGTTGTTCCACCAATTCTCTTCAGAATTTCAAAATGTCCCACATATCTCGGACTAAGTTTTCTTTTTCTTCCAAGCCTCATGACTCCCTTAGTCAGAGACACTTTCAGAAATCCTCGATCCCCTTCATCTAACTCCCTTCGCCTGTGATCATCATAGCTCCTCTACCTTGATTGAGCTTCCAACAATTGTCCTCTAATCAGTTTGACTTTCTCCACACAATCCTGCACTAATTGGAGCCCAATTAGCCTTCTTTCCCCTACTTCATCCTAGCATACCGGTGATCTGCAAGGTCTTCCATATAGGACTTCATATGGTGCCATTCCAATGCTTGAATGGTAGATATTATTATATGAGAATTCTATTAAGGGAAGATGGTCTTCCCAGCTACCCTGTTAGTCCAAACTGCAAGATCTTAACAAATCTTCTAGGGTCTGAATGGTCCTTTTTGACTGGCCATCGGTTTGAGGGTAAAAAGTTGAACTGAACTTCAATTGAGTCCCCAAGACTTCCTGCAAACTTTTCCAGAACCTTGCTGTAAACCTGGGATCCCGATCAGATATGATAGAGAGGGGCACCCCATGAAGTCATAATTTCCTTGATGCGCATCTAGGTTAAATCCTAAAAGGGTTGGGTCTTCATGATTGGCAGAAAATGGGTAGATTTGGTCAATATGTCCACAATTACCCATATGGCATCGTGTTTCGTTCTGGTCTTAGGTAAACCTATAACAAAATCCATCATTATGTGCTCCCACATTCACTATGGAATCTCCATTTGTTGCAGCAAACCGGCCAGTCTCTAATGTTCAACATTTACTTGTTGACAGGTTAGACATTTACTTACATACCACATTATATCCTTCTTCATACCCGTCCACCAGAATTGCTTCTTCAAGTCTCTATATATTTTTGTGCTACCCAGATGAATGGAGTATTTAGATCTGTGAGTCTCCTTCTTCATACCCATCCACCAGAATTGTTTCTTCAAGTCTCTATATATTTTTGTGCTACCCACATGAATGGAGTATTTAGATCTGTGAGTCTTAGCCAATAAACTTTCCTTCAGTTCCTCATTCTGGGGTACACATAACCTCCCTTGAAATCTAATTGCTCTGGTGGTGCTTTGAGTGAACCTGAGCTTCTCTTACATTCTTAACAATTGCTGGTCACTATCTTGGGTCTACACAATTTGTTCTACCAAGGAAGACTTAATGTTCAGTTGTGCCACAATCACATTTTCCTTTAAACACACCGGGGAGCACTCCACGACCTCCTCCATATATATCCAATTATGGTGCAGTCTCACCGCCATCAACCTCTTCCTGCTCAAAGTGTTTGCCACCACTTTCACTTTCCCTGGATGATAATTCAAAGTGAAATCAGTCTTTTAGGAATTCCATCCACCACCTCTGTCTCAGATTTAACTCCTTTTGAGAGAAAATATACTTCAAGGTTTGCTGATCTAAAAACAACTCAAATTGTTCTTCATATAGGTAATGCCGCCAAATTCTGAGTGCATGGACAACAGCTACTAGTTCTAAATCATGTGAAGGGTAATTTTTCTCATGATCCTTTAATTGTCTAGAGGCATATGCTATCACCCTGCCATTCTGCATTAATACATAACCCAACCCTTTCCTACAAGCATCCATGTACACCAAGAATCCTCCTGAACGACATGGCAAAGTGAGCACTGGAGCTGTGGTCAGCAGGGTCTTCAATTCCTGGAAGCTTCTTTCACATTCATTTGACCATTCTAGTTAATTTTGTCATAGGGGCTGCAATGAAAGAAAAGCCCTCGATGAATCTTCTATAATACCCTGCAAGTCCCGGAAAACATCAGATTTCACTAATAGTCTTTGGCCTCTCCCAATGCAGAACTGCCTCTACCTTAGCTAAGTCAACTGACACTCCTTCACCAGAGATAACATGTCCTAAAAATTGCACCTCAATCAGCCAAAATTCACATTACTAAGACTTTGCATAAAATAGATGCTCCATCAAAGTTTCTAAAACAATCCTCAAATGTTCTTCGTGTGCTTCAACATTAGGAAAGCAGACTAACACATGATCTCTAAAAACCACTATAGATCTATCTATGTAGGGCTGAAAAACTCTGTTCATCAAATCCATAAAAGCCGTTGGAGCATTGGTCAGCCCAAAGGGCATAACCAAGAATTTATAGTGTCCATATCTTGTTCTAAAAGTAGTGTCCTCAACCTTGATCCTCCATTGGTGGTACCCGGACCTCAGATAAATTTTGGAAAACACCTTAGCTGCCTACAACTGATCGAACAAGTCACCTATCCTCGACAATGGGTACTTATTCTTCACTTTCACTTGATTTAATTTTCTATGATCAATGCATAATCTGAGTGAGCCATCTTTATTTTTAATAAATAACACTGGCACATTCAAAGGTGACACCCTAAGCGGAATGAAACCTCCATCTAATAGCACCTGCAACTGCTTTTTCAATTTAGCTAACTCTGCTGGGGCCATTCTATACGGAGTTATATAGAAATGAGCAAGGTTATCGACAGGAGTTCAATAGTAAACTCCACCTCCCGTTGAGGGGGTATACTTGGAAGATCTTCAGGGAAAACATCTGAGAATTCCCTGATGACATCAGTGTCGACTAAGGACTATTTATAATCCGCTGGAGGGATAGTCAATACACTAGCTAAACAATGTTGGCACCCACTTCTGATCCACTTCATGGCCTTGATGGTTGACACTAAAAGCTTCCTAGAGTGAGGTCTTGGGCATTGGTAGTAGAACATCTGCTCTTTAGGTCTCAGAAAAATTACTTTCTTTTCTCGACAATCTAAGATGTCATAATTATGTTCCAACCAGTTCATACCCAAAATAACATCAAAATATCTCGTCTCCAATAAATATACAAATGCTAGCATGATACTTCCTTCAATAAAAATATCAACTCTAGGGATGGCATGTAAAGTCCTAACTATTGTTGCTCAGCATATGGCTATGACCCAGAGGGGGTGAATGGTAACGAAAATTTAATCGACTTAAGTAGATGATTATAAAATGTAGCAGAGCTATTTAGTAATAATACGATAGAAATTTAAATCAGAAAGCAATCACACAATTGAACACAACAAAGTTTATACTAGTTCGGTCGTGACTTCTTGTCACACTTACATCCAATTCCTCAGAGAAACACATGAGGTTCAACTAGTCTTCCCAAGACAAACTACAACATGATGTTTTCTTAGGTGTTCAGTCACACCTCGAGTACTCCCTCAATCAGAGTCTCAGGTGAATTTTCAGATATCAGCTAAACCTTTATATAATATAGTTCTTCTATAGGGCACCCTTGATCACAAGCAAGTACCACTCCATTTACAAGGAGGTACAACCAATAATTAAACATAGTACAAAATCGGGACCTCTAAGTAGGCTTATAGCGTACAATGTAACTCAGTGAGTTCAAGATAAAATATCAGAATAGAAATATGCAATCTTGAACCACAAGAAGCCTTCTAAAGAATTAAATCATAGAAATGCAGAAGGCCAGAAAAAATCAACAGAGAGAGATTCAAAAAGACTGTAGTTGATGTTTTGCTTTGCACAGAGGATTTGAGCAGGAGGAAGAGTTGCGGATGATTTACTTATTTTTCTTAACTCTTGTGAATTTCTAGCTAGAGATTGCTCGAGAAGGTTTTCTTCGTTGTTCAGATCTTGCTTATTTATAGCCTGCTGAAGCATACTACCGTTAGACTTATTCCTAGAGCCGTTAGACACAGAATAGTTAACGTTAGACTCTAAAATATGATCGTTAGTCACAAAGAGCAGGGTGTGTTAGGCTCTAAATATATTCGTTAGAAACAGGCGTCTCAAAGCTTCTATTTCTTGAGCAAACCTCCTTTGTCTTCATTGGTCAGTTAGACTATAGAAATATTTATATCTACATGATATCTTGAAGTCAAAATGTCTTTCCGAGGTATGTCTTGTAATGCCCTAGATTTTTCAGATATTGTTCGGATCAGGATCCGTGGGTTTCGGATCATTTTTGTGGGTCCCGGATTGAGTTTAGCAGTTTACGCGTGTTTTTATCTGTCGATCATTCGGAACCCCGTATAGGGTGAACTATTACATTCTACGACTCCGGGATGTTACCAGCGCGTTGTGCGTTTTTCGAGGATCGTGGGGAGTATTTTTCCCTATTGTTCATATTTTTTAAAAATTCTAGATTTTCTATAAATATCAACCCCTTTCTCTCTCCCCATCTCTCATTCCTCACTCTCTCCCTCTCTCTTCTCTCATGCTCTCTCTTTCTCCCCTCTCTTCTCCGGCGGCGGACGGAGCGAGGCGGGGGCAAGGTGGCGTGGGCGAGGATCGAGGAGGTGGAGGCGCGACGAAGCTCGTCCGTGAGTTCGGGGCGCCGCGATGATTCGTATGGCATTTTCTTGGCGGGTCGGCATCCTCAGTGCGCGGAATCTTCAGTGGAGGTAAGGGGATGGTTCCTTAACCCCTGTACTTCATTTCCCACGAGTTTGGTAGCCCGAGACGAGCCGAGAGGCTTTATTTTCCCGTCGGGGTTAAAATGTGTGATTTTGGGGTGTGAGCCGGATTTCTCATTTTGATCGTATTTTTGAGGTTTAAGTGGGTCCTCTCAATGCTAGAGAGGTTGGGGAATGGTTTCCCCTTGTTTTCCCCTTCACATGGGTGTGAATGGGGGCGTGGAATGGGTTTTTTCGTCGTGTTCGCCGTTTTCGGGCTCGAAGGCAGGTAGCGGTCGTACCAAAAACCGCTACCTATGAAGGTGGTCCAATGGGGACCGTTTCCTGGCCCAGTAAGTCGGTTCTAGGTTGCGGTCCCGTGATAGGCTGCCACCTGGAGGTAACGGTGAGGGCATGGCCATTTCCTGGTAGTAGCGGCCAGGTGCTGGCCGCTACCCAGTCGTCTGGGTCCCGAGTAGTAGCGGCCTTGTGGCTGACCGCCACCTGATGGCTGCGGTCAGGCTAGGACCGCCACTAGCGGTTGCGATCTTGGAGGATACCGCCACTTGACTGTGTGTTTCGGGCAGGTTGTGGTCCAGAGTGGACCGCTATCTGGGGCTTGCGGTCCAGAGTGGACCGCCACTTGAGGTGACAGTCCAGGGAGGACCGCTACTTGAGGTGACGGTCCAGGGAGGACCGCTACTCGGTTTTTCATGCTAGTTGTGTCCTGTTTGCATTGTTTGGGTCCCGGTCGGTCCGGTTGAGACCCTATGACCGACCTGTGGCCCCGTGATTGTCCCGGACACTCCGTGGGGACCGTGACCGTGTTTTTGGATGTCCGGAGGTACCATTTTACCTCAAATAGCGTACCCAAGGGTTTTAAGGGTCCGTGTGACCCTTTGTGTTCCGGGCTTTCGTGCTTTCACTAAATCGAGTCGCCGTGAGTCGGCGTGAGTGCGGAGGGCTATTCCCGCACGTCATTGGCATTTTGGTAAGTGTTTTCTGAGTGGACCGTGAGTTTGGCCCTTGGCTGCGAATCCTATCACTTAGCCTGGGGCTGGAGGTTTCTCGCTTTTCCTTTGGATAGGGGATCGACTCGGCGGCTTGTAAGCTGCCTTAGGAATCATGCTACCATGGTTTCAGACCTAGGGTTTAGGCTAGATCGATGGCGCTGTGTCATCTCGTGCAGCGATCTTGACCCGAGTTGCGTGACTCAAGGACCGTTGGGTTTAGTAGGTCTAGTGAACCATCCAGAGTCTGGTGGGCCCGACCCACCCATTACTCTACGTTACTCGTGATGGGTGCATGCGTGGCTTTCGTGTTCATGTTAGTGACTCCCCACTAGTCGTAGCCTTCTTACGGCATGTGTGTGCTGACCCACCAGGGAGTGGTGTAGCGGCTTACCCGAGAGAGATAGTTTTTAGGCTGGTTACCGTAAGGCCCCTTCGCGCAGCCTGAGTCTAGGCTTCGGGGAAGAACTAGCTAGAGGATCTGATCTAGGACGCATGGTCTGTGTGTGCACACATGGTTGGGGGCGTCGGACCCGCGCTGACAAGCGCGACCCCAGCTAGTCCTTGTTTTGTATTCCTAATTATTGTACGATGTCTCAGTCTCCGCCTAGGGTGTTGTAGGGAGACACGTGAGGCTGCGGACTAAGTCATCAGTGGACACATCCGGCATTGCTTCTAGTGGGCAGGTACTTGTGGATGCACTAAAATTCGCTTATTATGTTCTTCGTTTATTTGCTCGGGTTAATTCGTTCGTTTAGTGTGGGGGCATGCCAGTCACAAAGTGACGATTTATTCGGGCTTGAAGGAAGTCCATAGTGCGCTGGATCTGACTAATCAGACTATTGTGTAGTTCGTGTAAGGACCGAAACCCACCGCGCCATAAAGGTCACGGTGTCATTTGCATCCCCTCGGAGAGGGGAACACCCTTGATTAATCATCGGGAATCAGGGCCTCATGGCTAGGAAAATATATCGAGAGAAACAAGCCGATAGCGGTCTCAAATCAGTCGGAAAGCCTGATGTCTAGGGGAGCAAGCATTCAAAATATGTCGGTCACTCAAGGGACCATTTTGATATTGGGACGAGCGTCTGGCTGCAGAAAATCGTGATCGTCATGGGGAAAATCGGAGCATATGTATGCCGGTGTGCGGCAGATTTATTATTCAAAGGGATAAGAGACATTTGGTTGAATCCCGGTTAGAGTGGTTGGGAATCGGCGAGTTTATTGGCCCGGTGCGAGATCGAGTCAGGACCATTCCGGGGGCGCCTCCTGTGGTCCAAACGAGGCTTGTGTGGGCATCGTTAATATTTTCGGTGCCGAAGGGCAGCGGAAAAGCGTCCCGGGACTGGATTCCAAAACAAAGACGTGTACAGAGATAGTTGGCTATAGGCCTAGGATGTGGGTCAGGCAATAACGATGGTTGGGGCGAACCCGAGGTCCAAACGTGACTAACGAAGGTCTTATTGATATTCCCACACGTAGGGTTCGAGGAAAGCGAGAGCCGTCTCGTTCGATTCAGATTTTGTTGGTCATTCATGGATCATTTTATGTTCGGACAAAGATCCGTATTGAAGGCACGACGTAAATGGAAATAAACCTGTACAAGTGTATGCCTGAGTTTACGGTGATTTTAATGAAAGAGCAAAAATGAATCCCAATGGGAACGAGTCCGATTTGACGAATTATTGGCCCAGAGCAACACCAGATTACGGCTATATCGGGATGGTTCCCAAGGTCCACGTCAAATGCCATGGGGCGTCATTGATTTTCTCTTCACACACAGTCCGGGGAAACGAAGGTCCCAGGGTATGCGTGCATGTTGGTCACTGGCGGACCATTTCTTGTTCGGGCGGAAGTCCACGTTTATAGCGTAGGAGACGGTGACAAACCGTACAAATGTCTGTCGTGAGTACAGTAAGTTTAATGCAAGTGCGGGATTAGATCCCGGTATATATGTCGGTCACTAACGGACCATTCATTGTTCGGACGAGAGTCCGCATTTGAAGCATCGAAGACAACGATAAAACCGTGCAAATGTCTGGCGCAAACACGGCAAGCTTAATGCGGGTGCGGGATTGGATCCCAGTAGAGGTGGGTCAAGCTGATGAACTATCGGCCCAAGATGTGCCTATATCATGACCATGTCGGGGATTTTGAGGTGCACGTCTGATACCATGGGGCATCGTTGCTTTTCTCTTCACGCACAGTCCGGGGAAGCGAATTGTTAAGTGTGAAGCCCGAGGAAGCAAATTGATTATAACAGGGGGGATATTGTCTTTTGTACCGTGACTTGGGGTGCGCTGGCTGGAGAGGTCCAAGGGAAGATAGGGTCCCAAGGTATGCGAGGTTATAGCATCTTTTATCGTTGTCATTATTTCAATTGTTAAACTATGTTGTTTGTTCTCACAGGGGTGGTTCATATGCTTTCATTTTCATTTATTAGTTTAGGTCCCTTCTTTTGTTTTATTCATTAGTTTCAAACCTTTTCTTCTATTTCGTAAATTTGTGTTTTCTTTTATGAGGCACGCCGGTTAAGAGAATGCCAATGGAAGGGCGCGCCGTCTAAGGATACTACAAGGGGTGCGCCGGTTAATGGAGGGTGCAAGGGGGGGGGGGGGTTTAGGGAAGGACAGGGGGCGCGCCGGTTAATGGAGGGTGCAAGCTTGGGGGCGCACTGGATAGTGTCCAAGCAAGCATGGGGGCGCGCCGGATAGGTGCCAAGAAAATGGAGAGGGTTTTGAGTGTGAAGTTAAACCGGTGCGGGGGGGATACCGCGCCGGATTAGCCCACGCCGGATTAGGAGCGCGCCGAGATAGCTTCTAGGAGGTTTACTTTTATTCTTCTTGTTTCTTTTTCTTCTCTCTTTCACCTGCAAGTTGATTTGATGATTGGTTTGTTCACCCAATTGGTGGATTAGATTGATAAAGAGGAGGTTTAAGTATTTTAATTGTTTGTTAAGGTGAATTAGCATGAAGGTTCAAGTGTTTTGTTCAGAGAGGTTCGTTATGTAGGAACTTGGAGGTTCAGTTTGTTTCAGAGGCTTCAAACATGTGCTGTTCTTATCCTCAGAGAATAGTTTGTTTGTTCGTTCTTGTATGTTCTTGTTCCTTGTTAATAGTGTTCTTGGCCCTGGCAAAAATTGGACAGCATCGCCCCCGGATTGAGGTTTGCCAGAGAAAATTAGAGGAACGCCAAACGGATTGCTCCTGGGTGAACCTCAAAATGCAGACCTCACGGCAGTCCGATAACCCAGATGTGAGTGTGGAAAAGCTCGAGGACTAGCCTTCAAGAGCTCTCATGACTCACGGGTAATGATTCCTCAAAGCGGGACAAATGTGTGCCATGAAAGGCTATGAATGTTCATCCATCAGATGGTTCCTTCGAAGACCATGCTATGGAGGAGCAGGCTTCGAAGCACCATGGGTGAGTAGAAGATAGGGAGAAAAAGGGGGATGGGGGCTAAAGCCAAGAACCGTGCTTGCCAACAGACTTCCTTTTATTCATCCACAAGAAGGGGAAGATCGCAATACATAAGGGGGATCTACCCTAGGGCAGAAGAAAATACATTTAGGGTGCAAGAGGAGGAGATACATCAACTGGAGAGGGGGAACAGAGCACAACCTCTTCCCCCCCGGGCTAACCTCTCACTCTCCTCTCTTCTCTTCACCTCTCTGACACGGGGATGAAACTGTTCTTCTCTTCGGGTGGCCTGCTCTTCTCTTCTTCTTTTTTCAATCGCCCCCCTATTTTCTTCAATGGCCAGTCTCTCCTTTTTGCTCTGTCGAACATGCAGAGTATATATAGAATGGGTTGCCCTTTCTTTCCTGAACGGAAGGAACTCCCGCCATCTTCCTCCTCGTTCGTTGGGACATCCGGAGTTGACATGTCGCAGTGTCATCTGTTGATTTGTGTAGTACGCTGGCATTCGTCCAAGGACGGGACGTTTGTGGGTTTGCCGGGAGATCTTTTGCTACTTCCACCGTCGATGCATGCCTTCGCCGTTGCGCTGTCGAACGGATGTGGAGACAGAGCTTCGAGCATTAAATGTTCTCTGCGCACCACATGATGCAAAACAGAGCACCGGTTGGCGGATGGGATGGCAGCTCGGTTAAACAGCGCGGGGGTAATCATGTTGGGTTAAATCGGCGCGGGCAGGGGGCGTGCCGATTTAGCCCACCTTCAATTAGCGCGCCAGATAACCGTAGGAAGGAGGGCGTGACGGTTTAAGGCCTGTTGGAGGGGCGCGCCGGTTTAAGGCCCAAGCAAGGGCGCACCGGTTTAAGTGCAAGCCGCATCGGTTTAGACTTCGTCTCAGAGTCGCGGCTATTCGGACGGACGCTTGTCCTCCCGTGTTACTTTAGTTGTAATGCACCGCCTCCGGGGTGTTTACTTCAGGGCCTCTGAATCCCGATTCGGAACTTTGAGTGATTTCCGGCGCATGCCGAACATGTGTTTGAATTCTTGAGTTTCTTTTGATTCGGCCTTCGGCACCGCCAACTGGGGAACCGGGGCTGTCTCTTCTACCCGAGGGGCTTCTTTGTTGGGTGGCGGAGCATCGGGTATATATTCGTCTTGCTTGGAGGTGGTAAAGTGTTTATTCGGCCTTCCCGTCTTCGACTTGCTCTTGAGATGTCGAGATGTCCGTGCCGCAGGAACATTCTTTTTCTTCTCTCTTTTTTTGACGTCCATAGTACTCCCGTCATGTGACATGAGTTTCTTGTGACTCGATCTTCTGTTTCTTGTCTGCGAGACGTGATTTTACGTATAGGTTCTGGGTGTTTTCCCGATGTAGAGATCTAGGATTTTTGATGAGCGTCACTGAGGGTTTTCCCTAGACAGTGTAGGGTTCACGATGGTGAGGTCGTGATCGTGTTCTCGGACCGCATGGTCTTGGGTTGGGCCTTCGTCTGCGAGACGTGCCTCCACGACAGCGATGTCGTGATGTTTCTTCTGGCAGCGTCGCTAGGGTTTTCTCGTTAGTCCAGTGGTCCCCTTACTATGAGATCGGGGTGTGTTTTCCAATACAGCAGGAGTAGAAGTAGAGCCAAGGTTTTGCCGGCCACCGGGTTTGCTGTTCCTACTGTAGTTGCTATTTTTCGCTACCGTCATTGTTTACGGTTGGGGTTCTGTGGGACCCCTACTGAGCCAGTGATAGGAGGCTCACCCCTACTTTTCAGGTGTGGCAGTTCTTCCTCGAGGTTCGAGGGTGCTGCGTGGAGGTTCTTAGTTGCCAGCTCGTCGGGCCGAGTGTTCACTCGGTGTTGGGTACGCTTCTCTGCCTTAGACTATACTTTAGTTGGACTAGATTCTGTAGTAGTTTATTTATTTCTGTTAATTGTTGAATTATCTTGGTTTATTTTCTATTTCTTTGTACCTCCACACACCTTTTAGCCCTCCGGCTTGTGGGCGGCGAGTCAGCATTCGAATGGTATCGGGTCCTTCCCAATATCTAGATCTTGGGTCGTTACATGTCTGATTTTCTAATTGTTACTACAGAAAGTAATTTCTTAGCAGAATATATAAGAATGTATTCTTCCTTCAATTTGGCTTTGAAATGTGGTTGTACAGTCTCTGTGTCAGCGTCCTTCTTTCTATTTACTTTGTCCTGAAATAGCTTAAAGAATAGCTTAACCTTTCTTAAGTCGTCAGATGGATGTGATACGAGAAGAGAAGCCTTGCATGACTAGCCATTAATGTAAAGAAATTTTTACATGTTCTGCAATAAATGTCTGTACGTATACATTAATTGTTGTTGGAATTCAAATCTTGTTAAGATAGTCAAAAAATAGAAGTTAAGATAGTCAAAATTTTATGTTTTTTAATCAGTTCAACGGTAAGGAATCAATTATGTTAACAATGAAGTCCCGAGATTAAATGGCACCCAAGAGGGGGGTGAATTGGGTATTAAAAAACTAATCAAAGCTGTCCTCAATTTTAAGATGAAGTGATAACACTATGGAACTAATGCAGGATAAAGTATATCTACCAAAATCAAACACCACAAGCATGCACAGAAGGGGGATAGGAGAAAGAGAACAAACCACAATGAGACAGCGATTTTTAGGTGGTTCGGATACTACAACGGCAACCTACGTCCACCCCTCACGGACTGTGAGGATCCACACACTATCTTGTAAAGAGATACAAGATCGAACACACACACACACATTGGGAGATGAAGGTTCCCTGAAGGTGTTAGGACACCCAACAACACACACAAAACCAACGGATTAACTAGACACACACGGATTTAGGAAGATCCACACACACACAAGATTGTTACAGGATTACAAAAGCCACACTTGAAGCTTAGAAGAATTGAGAATGGAAACACAAAAGAAAAAACTTGATTGAAGCTCCCCCTTAGTTGATGAAGAGTTTCTAGGATGCAGCTTGAACTCCACGGGCTTGATCTTCACTTGAGGATGGATGAAGAATGATGAAGAACTCTTCTCGGAGCACTATTCATGTCTACAGTGCTAGCTCCCTTCTTATTCCCTTTGATAGCCTTCTTGATCCAACTTGAGCATTAGGGTTTTCTTAACCCTCTTGTATGTGTTATATAGATTTTGAATGGTCCATGGACTCCCCCAGACCAGATCCACAATATCTGGAGGGTTTGGTTGCTTTGGGATTAAACAATACCAAGAGGGAGGGCTTTCCTCGAAGTGATAAAAAGTCAACAATGTTGGGCAGCTCGGGGCTGGCGGTCGACCTCCAGGGGCTGGCGGTTGACCGCCACTGAGAAACCAGCAGGAGGCCGGTCCCTAGGAATCCCGGTCGACCGGGATTGAGGGGGCGGTTGACCGCCACTGAGACAGGCTGTAGAAAGGTCCATTCTGTTATTTCAGGTCGACCGGGATCAGACCGGAGGTCAACCGGACTGTCAAAAACCTGAAAAATGAAGAGTTTAGCCTAGAAAAATATATCCATATAATCGAGACATGAAATGAACGAATGGTTAAAACTTATTTCAAGTTCATTTGATTTCTAGGAAATGCATTTGGAATGCTAAACACTTAAGGAAGAAACCGTGAAGAAATCCGGCATGATTGCTTAAGGAATTCACTTAAGGTATTAGTTCCAAGCACGTGAACAAGTATATGTCTTTGGTTTTGTTATCATCAAAAGCACTGAGATATATACAATAATCTCCCCCTTTTTGACGATGACAAAACTCGAGGGCATGCAAACCAAGTTTGTTGCTTTCGGAACTCCAAAATGAACGTAATGCTTGAAAGTCATTCAACATGCTTGAAAACCATTCAACACAGCACATTCCATCCAAACACTGGTTTGCCAACAAGAATATGAGATAAAAACACAAGTCACAACCATTTGAATTCAAACACCAGTACATTCAATTCATCATTTCATTACAAAATACATTAGTGCGAGAGTGAATGCACGACTCTAATACAAAAGACTTGACACTACTGATAACCCTCACATGATCAACATACAAGCAAGCAACACAACCAAACATCAACATACATAGGTATATAAACCTGCCCTACTACTGTACTTCTCCCCCTTTGTCAACATCAAAAAGGGATAGGATAGACGAAGGAGGGACTCAAGCAACACAAGACCAAAGGTTAACATGCTAGAGGGGAAAGCCAAAAGAAATCCTCATGGAACACCTTCTGGAGGTGGCTGATCTACTGGAGGAGTATGTGGAAGGCCAAGGTGCCGACGAATGTCGCCAAGATGGTGGGTGTGAGTATGAAGAAGATCAAGAATATGGCCAATGGATTTGTCACGAGCCGCATCCTGGCGCCGCATGCCAAGAAGGGAGAGGTGCATGAAGCTAAAAGATTGGCCAGACTCAGTTAAATCCTCTTGGAAGGAAGTCATGTGGGTGGTGAGAGTGGCCATCTGAGTAGAGAGAGAGTCCAAGGCAGTAGATAAAGTATCCGTGCGCCCGTATATGGTGTCAAACCCAGTGCCTAGAGTGTCCCCAAAGGTAGAGAGACGATCCCCGAGGGTATCCACACGAGTCTCTAAGCCGGTAAGCCGCCCGTCAAGAGCCTCATAGTCCATCGAAGGGCGCTGTCCGGCCCCCTGAGTGGAAGATTCCCCATGGTGAAACTGAGGTGGCGGAGGCATCTCAAAATCCTGGTGATAAGGAGATGGTGGGGGAGGCGGCTCCTCAACTGGAACTGGAGGGGGGATATCCCCTTCGCCTTGCTGCTGTGCTGGTCCTTCTTCTTCCTCACTGATTTCATCTTCCCCATAAACTGGAATGTCCTGTACAAGCTCACCGTCGGGACCAAAGTAGTAGCCAAAATCTGTCATAATTTTATGCTTGTTGTATACATCATCCTGCCTAACATATATGAACTGCTCATTTGCCACATTAATCCCAGCATAAATGAAGACACCGGTCAACTGCGAAGCATATGGAAGAGAGCACCGGAAGTAGGTACGACAGGCGCTAATCAGATCTGTCATGAGCCGACCCATATTGATTTGAATTCCATTCATGACATGATAGAACATGAATCTCTGAACTTCTGTAACCTCATCCCGACCGCCCACTTTGGGATAAATCAATGATGTAAACATGTGGTGCAGGACCCGTTGCAGTGGAGGAAAAAGATTGGCATTCAGCTTGATCAAATTGCTTACACCGTGCACATACTCACAGTTGGTCATAACAGTAAATGTTGCTGAAACTTCACCAAAACCATATGCCCTATCTACACCCATGGCGGATACTCCTGGGGCCCACTGAAATAACTCCGGAGTGATATGAAGCTCCACACCCTCAACCGTGGTATATAACTGTTCATTCCGCACAACTAAATACACGTAGAACTGCTGCACCAACCGAGGATAATATTATTGTATCGGGTAACAAAATCCATCCAACCTTCCTGAACCTCAAAACGAGCGCACAAATCTGGGAAGAGCTCATTCACCTCGTTGAAGTCGACCAAGCGAGGGTCGATAATAGGACGTGGAGGTAAAGGTGCTCGAGGCAGAGGAGGAGCTTGCTGAGGTGGAGGAGCCGGGGCCTCTGGCCATTGACGGCTAGCTTGCCCTTGGGCAGAACGCCGAGAACTCCGTCTAGGCGGCATCACGAACTAGAGAAGCCCACCGAGAAGCCCTCGAACGATCAATCTCAACCCTGGGACAGGGATGGAGCACAGGGGCACTGCAAGGGCTTGGAGCAACCTTTCCACAGTATGGAAGCTGAGAGAGATCTTCACAACCTCACGAACGACCGTATGGAGGATGTCCCGAAATGATGACGGGACGGCCGAAACGTGTGCGGGTGGAGGAAGAATGGGTTGTGGAGGCTTGGGTGGAGGAGAAAAGAAGTGCTAGGGTTAGGACAAGATAGTAGAGAGTGAATGAAGGTGATAGGAGAGGAGAATGATGAAAGGGGGCCCCTTAAATAAAAGGTTGGTTGGCCTTTAGGCCGGTCAGTCTGCCGCCAGCGGTCGACCGACGCGACCCTGGCGGTTGACCGCCAGGACCGAAATCCCATATTTTTGAAAATTTTCCTTTTTTTATTTTTTTCCTTCTTTTCCTTCTTTTTTGTTTTTCTTCCTTTTCCTTTTTTGTTGGTATATAGGATATAAACAACCGACTGCCTGAGTGGGGCCATCAACATGACATGGGAATTGTGTGGAGGTGAAGTTGTGGATATAAGAGAACATGTTCTGGCTGCCCCTAGGTAGTACCTTTAGTTCCAACATCACTAAGTCCACAGATGTTTTTAACCAAGGGACATTTGGCCGTAGAAAATTTTTCAAGGAGGGCTAAATATAAGTAAGTACATTCAAGCAAACATAAGTGAATGAAGAGACACAAGGTATTGAAGGAAAACAAGGTCAATATGCATGTTATTCTACCCTTGATGCACATGAATTTCTACAAATGCAACCCTATACCTTAAATGCAAACCTATGCATGTATGCTCTCACTCTTGCACATCTGAAGTTCTCTTCTTATCTTCTTAAATTGATCCTGGTTTAGGGGTTTGGTGAAAATGTCAGCTAGCTGATTGTGTGTGTCAATGAGTTCAATTCAAAGACCCCTTTTCCTACATGATCTCTCAGAAAGTGATGATGAATATCTATATGCTTGGTCCTACAGTGCTGAACTAGATTTTTTGACAGATTAATTGCACTGGTATTATCACACAGTATTGGAACAGTTTTCATTTCAACATCTAAATCAAGCAGTTGATTTTTGATCCAAAGTACTTGGGCTCCACAACTTCCGGCGGCTACATATTCAGCCTCGGCCGTTGAGAGAGCTATTGAATGTTGTTTCTTGGAGGCCCATGAGACTAGACAACCACCAAGAAACTGACAGTACCCACTTGTACTTTTACGATCTACAATACACCCAGCATAATCCTCATCGGTATAGGCAATTAAATCAAAAGAACTACCGATAGGAAACCACAAGCCAAAGTCTATTGTGCCAATGAGATATCTAAAGATGCGTTTAACAGCTGACAGATGAGATTCTTTGGGGCATGACTGAAAACGGGCCCAAAGACATACACTGAATTGAATGTCAGGGTGACATGCTGTAAGGTACAGTAGTGATCCGATCATACCTCGAAATAGTGTAGGATCTACTATTTTACCATTTTCATCTTTATCCAGCTTTGTGGTGGTAGACATGGGAGTTGATATAGGTTTTGCTTCCACCATCTCATATTTCTTCAACAATTCCATCGTGTACTTTGCTTGACTTATGAAAATACCCTCAGAAGTTTGCTTCACCTGCAATCCAAGAAAGAAAG
The DNA here is from genome assembly GCA_022559845.1 of Amorphophallus konjac. Taxonomy (NCBI): domain Eukaryota; kingdom Viridiplantae; phylum Streptophyta; class Magnoliopsida; order Alismatales; family Araceae; genus Amorphophallus; species Amorphophallus konjac. The sequence continues at coordinate 247,108,001 of CM040128.1, read as the reverse complement.
TTAGCTCCCCCATTAAGCTCATCTCAAATTCTCCTTGCATGATTTCTGCAAATTCATCGCATAATGCATTGTTAGTAGCTCCAAAAATGATGTCATCCACGTACACTTGAACTACTAAAATGTCTTTACCTGATTTCCTCTTGAACAATATTTGATCAACCTTACCTCTCTTGAAGCCATTTTCAACCAGAAATGAGGTAAGCCGTTCATACCATGCCCTTGGTGCTTGCTTTAGTCCGTATAGGGCCTTTTGGAGCTTGTTCACATGTCGTGGATGTTTGGAATCTTCAAAACTTGGAGGCTGCTCTACAAAGACATCCTCTTTGATATAACCGTTAAGAAATGCAGATTTAACATCCATTTGAAATAACTTAAAGTTCAAAGAACAAGCATAGGACAATAAGATCCGGACTGCTTCAAGTCTAGCAACTGGTGCAAAAGACTCATCAAAATCAATACCCATCTCCTGGCTATACCCCTTGGCAACAAGTCGGGCCTTGTTCCTAACAACCAAACCCGCATCATTTAGCTTGTTTCTGAAAACCAACGGGTTCTAATAGTGAGATGGTTCTTAGGACGCGGTACGAGAGTCCACACCTCGTTTCTTTCAAACTGGTGCAGTTCTTCATGCATAGCCTGAATCCAGGATTCATTTTGAAGAGCTTCATAATGTTCTTGGGTTCTTCTTGTGAAAGTAGAGCCATCAAATCCTCCTCTTCTACCTGCCTTAGAGAGGACCTTGTTTTACCCCATCCTCTAAATTACCTATGATGTTCACAGCTGGATGATCCTTTAGAAGTGTGGAAGAACTGGGCAAGTCAGGATGCTGCACTTGTAATTCTTGCAATGTCTCAATTGTAGGATCCTCATCTTCCTCATTTTTGCTAGATATTGCCTTCAATGGTTCATCCTTAGCTTGGACAATTGATGAGTTCTTAGGATCTTCATCTGCATTGAAAGTAGAGGAAATTTGATTTGTTAGTTTTGATTCGGATTCATCAAAAATAACATGAGGACTTTCTTCAATGATCAAAGTCCTTTTATTGAATAATCGGTAAGCTCTAGAATTGAGTGCATAACCTAGAAAAATTCCTTTGTCACTCTTTTCATCAAACTTACCCAGGTTGAACTTACCATTATTCAAAATGTAGCAAGGGCATCCAAAGGGTTTAAGATAGGAGATGTTTGGTTTCTTACTCTTGTAGAGCTCATATGGAGTTTTCTTCAGAATAGACCTTACCATTGCCCTGTTGATGATGTAGTATGATGTACTCACCGCCTCAGCCCAAAAATACTTAGGTAGGGAATTATCACTGAGCATGGTCCGGGCCATGTCTATCAACATTCTGTTCTTCCTCTCAACTACTCCATTTTGCTGGGGCGTCCTTGGTGACGAAAAATTGTGTGTGTACCCTACTCTTCACAGAAAATGCTGAATTCATGATTTTCAAATTCACCACCATGATCACTCTGGATGGTGATGATGAGGTAACCTCTTTCATTTTAGATTTTTCTGCAAAACACTTGAAACTCCGTCAGAGCATCACTTTTGTTAGCTAAAAATAACACCCATGTGAATCTGGAAAAATCATCAACAATCACAAAGCCATAGGATTTTCCTCCTAGACTAGAGGTTCTAGTAGGACCAAAAATATCAAGATGCAGTAATTCCAATGGCCTAGCGGATGAAAAAATATTTTTGTTTTTGAAGGAAGTTCGTGTTTGCTTGCCTTTCGTGCAAGCTTCACAGATTCTATCACTTTCAAATTTCAATTTTGGCAGTCCATTTATCAAATCATGTCTTGACAACTTGGAGATTACTCCAAAACTAGCATGACCCAACCTACGGTGCCATAACCATGCATTTTCATGATTGTTCACAACCAAGCAGAGATCATCACAAGAAACATTATCAATATCAACAGTATAGACATTGTTATTTCTTTTTCCAAGAAATTTGATCTCATTTGTGTTTTTGTTCAAGACAATGCGGTGGGTTTCATCAAAAATAACTTTAAAACCCTTATTGCACAATTGGCTTATGCTTAGCAGATTGTGATTTGGACCTTTTACCAAAAGCACATCTTCAATAAGAATTTCAGAAATCTTACCAATGTTGCCAATCCCAACGATTTTACCTTTGTCTTGACCTCCAAAGACAACCGAACCTCCGTCCTTGTCTTGTAGTGTAGAGAACATTTTCTTGTCCCCTGTCATATGTCTTGAACAGCTGCTACCCAGGTACCATTTGCTCCCCCTGGCTTCAAGACATATCTGCAAGAAGAAGAATTCTCATGCAATTGTTTTTGGTACCCAAGCTAGTTTGGGTCCATAGGAGTTAGTCCAGTTCTGAGTATATCACTTCTTGGTTCAAAAAACATGATTTCGAGGTGAGTTTTGTCTGAACCAGTAATTTACAATAACATGACCAAATCTACCACAATGATAACAGTTAATAGGTGCAAACTTTCTTTGAAACTGTCGTGGTTTGGGTTGAGCATGCTTTGGTTCAGGCTTGGAACATGAAGTATGGTTTCTATCTTTTTCATGAACAAAGGATGTGGTTATCTTATGCTCAAATGATTTTTGATTTTGAGGAGTGTATCCGAGACCTTCTTTTTAAAAGTTGACTTTAATTCCCAACATATTATCTAAATTTTGCTTGCCCTTAACAAATCTTGACAATGTGAGTTGAAGGTCAGCCACTTCTTTTTCTAAACTCACAGCCTTTTCTTCAAGTTCTGAGTTGGTGGATTTCAGAGTTTGTTCTTCAATTTTGATCTTTTCACATGCTTCCTCCATTTCAATTATTTTGCATGATAGTTCTTCTTTGGTTTTATCACAGTCTAAAATTGTTTGCAATAGACTTTCTTTTTCTTCCGTAACCTCAAACCATTCCTGTTCCAGTTTCTCAAATTTGGCAAAGATATCTTCACGTGACAAGTCATCAAGTTTCTTTTTGAGAGTTTTATTTTCGGATCTGGTTTTCTTGTATTTAGTGTACAGCTTTTCATATTCAGATTCCCATTGTTCATTGGAAATGAATTCAGGGTCAGAATTTACCTCCGTAGATTCATCTTCATGTGCCATGAGGCACAAGCTTTCCACAAGTTCTTGAATCTCTTCATCTGATGGTTCATCTTCTTCGTCGCTCCAAGTGGCGACCATGGCTTTGGGTTTCTTGAAATTATCCTTCTTGAATTTCTTTTTCAGATCTGGACATTCACCTCTCATGTGCCCAGGCTTCTTGCATTCGTAGCATATGATGCTACTTGGCTTGCTCGATTCGCCTTTGGTTTGCGTGGTCCTTCTTTTCCCCTTTTTGAAGTTTCCCTGAAAATTTCACTTCTTCCTTAGAAATTTCCTCACTTGGTGAGTTATCATCGCCAATTCTTCCTCTTCATTGCTTCCATCACTTGATTCACCTTCTTGAAATTCATCATCAGATTGATGAGCTTTCAGTCCAATGGCCTTTTTCTTCTTCATGTCTTCATCAACTGTTCTCTTTATATTTATCTCATAGGTCATGAGTGACCCTATGAGTTCATCCAAGGTGAGAGTTGACAAGTTCTTTGAGTCTTCAATTACCATGGCCTTTGTGTGCCAAGCCGACGGTAGGGACCTTAACACCTTCCTCATAAGGTCAGAATTTGAGTATTCCTTCCCAAGACTTTTGAGACCATTTGTGATCTCTGTTAACCTTGCAAACATCTCAAAGGTGGTTTCTTCAGGTTTCATTTTAAATAGCTCATAGTCGGTGACTAGGAGATTTGCCTTGGTTTCCTTGACCTCTGAAGTTCCTTCGTATATGAGTCGTAGCTTGTCCCACATTTATTTGGCTGAGCTGCACATAGAAACACGAGAAAATTCATTAGGGTGTATCGCACATTACATAATATTCATGGCATTGAAATTAGCAGTGCATTTCTTAATTTCCTCGGGTGTCCATTTATCTTCATCAGCCTCGAGTTTATGAGGACCCTTGTCCACAACTCTCCAAACTTCGTACTCTTGAGCCCTCAGAAAAACATGCATTCTATTTTTCCAGTACGAGTAGTTTGAACCGTCAAAGAAGGGAGGACGGTTGATGGAGTGACCCTCGGGTATCATACCCTTGTTTGTCATTTAACTGGATCTTACTCTAGATCGTTAGATTTGTGAAAGAGAGAGCCCTAAGCTCTGATACCAATTGAAGTCCCGAGATTAAATGGCACCCAAGAGGGGGGGTAAATTGGGTATTAAAAAATTAATCAAAGTTGTCCTCACTTTTAAGATAAGTCATAACACTATGGAACTAATGCAGGATAAAGTAGATCTACCAAAATTAAACACCATAAGCATGCACAGAAGGGGGATAGAGAAAGAGAACAAACCACAATAAGACAGCGATTTTTAGGTGGTTCGGATACTACAACGGCAACCTACGTCCACCCCTCATGGACTGTGAGGATCCACACACTATCTTGTAAAGGGATACAAGATCGAACACACACACACACGTTGGGAGATGAAGGTTCCCTAAAGGTGTTAGGACACCCAACAACACACACAAAACCAACGGATTAACTAGACACACACAGATCTAGGAAGATCCACACACACACAAGATTGTTACAAGATTACAAAAGCCACACTTGAAGCTTAGAAGAATTGAGAATGGAAACACAAAAGAAAAAACTTGATTGAAGCTCCCCTTAGTTGATGAAGAGTTTCTAGGATGCCACTTGAACTCCACAGGCTTGATCTTCACTTGAGGATGGATGAAGAATGATGAAGAACTCTTCTCGGAGCACTGTTCACGTCTACAGTGCTAGCTCCCTTCTTATTCCCTTTGATAGCCTTCTTGATCCAACTTGAGCATTAGGGTTTTCTTAACCCTCTTGTATGTGTTATATAGATTTTGAATGGTCCATGGACTCCCCCAGACAAGATCCACAATATCTGGAGGGTTTGGTTGCTTAGGGATTAAACAATACCAAGAGGGAGGGCTTTCCTCGAAGTGATAAAAAGTCAACAATGTTGGGCAGCTCAGGGCTGGCGGTCGACCTCCAGGGGTTGGCGGTTGACCGCCACTGAGAAACCAGCAGGAGGTCGGTCCCTGGGAATCCCGGTCGACCGGGATTGAGGGGGCGGTTGACCGCCACTGAGACAGGCTGTAGAAAGGTCCATTCTATTATTTCAGGTCGACCGGGATCAGACCGGAGGTCAACCGGACTGTCAAAAACCTAAAAAATGAAGAGTTTAGCCCAGAAAAATATATCCCTATAATCGAGACATGAAATGAACGAATGGTTAAAACTTATTTCAAGTTCATTTGATTTCTAGAAAATGCATTTGGAATGCTAAACACTTAAGGAAGAAACCGTGAAGAAATCCGGCATGATTGCTTAAGGAATTCACTTAAGGTATTAGTTCCAAGCACGTGAACAAGTATATGTCCTTGGTTTTGTTATCATCAAAAGCACTGTGATATATACAACAAACAAATTGTCATAAACAATTGTTGAGATAGTCGAATGAATGATCGACTAGATGATACATTGAAATGTCTTTTGATAACAAGTTCTCTTACTAGTTAGCCAATTTTCCAGATAGTCGAATGAATCGATTATGTTTCTATATAGTTGAATGTATCGACTTTGTTTCCAGATAGTCGAATGCATCGACTATGTGAACGTTTTTAGATAGCCGAGTAAGTCAACTATGTGAATGTTTGCTGATTTGATCGACTAAGTTTTGATAGTCAGATGTATCGACTATGTGAATGTTTAATCAATTAAGTTTTGAGTCAATCAACTATGTAATCGTTTGTTGATAAGCTTTCTGATAATCAAATGTATCGATTATGTTTCCAGATAGTTGAATGTATCGACTATGTGAATGTTTTTAGATAGTCGTTAAGTTTTTAGATAGCCCGTGAGTCGACTGTGTGAGTGTTTGTTGCTTTGATCGACTAAGTTTTCAGATAGTCAAATGTATTGACTGTGTGAACTTTGTACGATTAAGTTACTCCAATCTTTGCAATGACTATATCTAATAATTACTTCATCAAGATCTATAGATGGTTCAAAACTAAGTTATGTACTGATTAAGTGAAACTTATGCTTATGCTTTTGTCTAAATAACAACTATGTTTTTCATGGATTCAAGTTTATCTAATCTGGTGCAAATTGTTGATTACTTTTATTCTTTGTTTTGTAATTTATTTTATTCATTTTGTTATCACCAAAATTAATTTTATTTTCAAAGATAGCTTATGATGCATGGAGATGTCAGCCTAATAGCTATTTCTCTGATGGAGTGCAGATGGACATGTTCTCAATCACTACAATTTATCTATCTTGCAACAACTCAGCAAACTTCTTCAAAATAAAAAATGTGTGACACCTGGATCAAACAGAATTCTAGCATGTAGGTTATCAACAGGAGTAGGACCTTCAGCCACAGAATTCGTATCTTGAGCCTCCTCTGTGGTCAGAGCAAACAGCTAGGCCTGACCTATCTATTGGAGTCAGAGTTGCTGTTACTGCCTCGACTGCTGCTGCTTGGGTGCCTACCTTGGTGGTGGTTGTCGTTGTTACTTCTACCGCGGATAGTTCCTCCTAATGTGCCTCGGTTGCCCGCACACAAAGCATCTGATCTCATCTCTCTTAGTAGGCGAAATTGTCCCCAGAAAGGCCATCCTTTTTTCTTTATCCCTCCACATGGTAGAGTGAGGGTTGCTTCTCTTCGCCCTACCCATCATCTACTCCTCTCAGAATTCCTCGTGCTTAGCTTCTACAATAAAGGCCGTCCTTAATGCCGCGGCCATAGACTGAGGGTCCAACACTGCTACTTTACCTTTGATGCTACTCCTCAACCCTCTGGCAAACTTCTTCACTCTTCTCAGCTCATCTGCACAAACGTGAGGGGCATACTTATTTAATTCTGTTGAACCCCCTGTGTGAATATTCTAATTGTTGGTTTTTGATGATGACCAAACACTATATTAGACTAGAACTTTTGATGGGTGAATAAATTTAGTCTAACTCATTTTGAAATGCTTTACTATATATCACCTTTTTTCTCTTGGTTCATGAATTACTAATGTTGCCAGATGTGATATACTTGCAGGATCAAGATCATCTATCTTGAGTAAGTGCTTTGAGTCATGTTTGTCAAAGTTTTAATCTAACTCCATTTTTGTGTTCTTACAGAAATCTGGAATGAAGTTAAAATCCTAAAATAATTGAAGAATGATTGGTGAGATCCACACAAAACCTTAACCCTTGCTTAGTTAATTTTCTTCATTAGTTGTCATGGGTTGATCCTTGTTCATATCCAGCTCATGGAATTCATTAACATGTTTATTTTGATGGGGTGGACCCCAAGGGTCAACCCCTTGGTGGCTGTTATCTCTATTCTTTCTTTTTGTTGAGAAGTAGTTCGTGGGTCGACCCCATGGGTCGACCCCTAGGCGGTCCCGAACCCACAGGTTTTCAGTTTTGTGCATAACGTGTGTGGGTCGACCCAATGGGTCGACCCTTTTTGGCACCCGAAACTTTCGGGTAACTCACAGTTTTTGGTTTTTGGAAAGAATGCGCTATGGGTCGACCCCATGGGTCGACCCCTGGAAAAATACTCTTGTCAGGCTTTTAACCCGTGCGTCGTGGGTCGACCCAATGGGTCGACCCATAGTGTTACGGACCGGCAGTCCGGTTCGTGATCCGTTTCGCGGCCGCCATTTTTATTCCTCGTTTTGCCCTAATGTTGGGAGATCCGAGGTTCCATCTTGTCACACGTGTCCCCTCTCCTTGGGACTATAAATAACAATGATTAGGGCATCCCAAAGGAAACAAGAAAAGAAGAGAACATTCGACCTTATGGTGTTTTTGTCTTGTAGGAAGAAGAAAGCTCGCGGGAGCCCTTCAATGCGCAAATAGAAGCCATCCTCTTTGAAAATGGGTCGATCCCCGTGCTGATCAGATGCATCCTGAGCAAGAACCAAAGCTCTCCTTCCTTATTTGAAGCCGGGCAACTTAGATCTCGAGCTGCACATCAATATCTGGGGTTCTTCATGATGATCTGTCCTCATCCTACCGCATCAACCAAGCTATGAAGAACCACAGCTGGAACATCATTTGAAAGGGGGATTTCTGGCGACTTCAAGATCCTTATTCCATTTATCCTGTTCATTCTATTTCTAGTCTGAAGAATCATTGTGTATCTGAACATCTATCTTGAACGAAACACTCTATGTGTGTGTGTGCGTTTGCTGGTCGCAGCGCACGCGTGTGTGTGGCTGTGTGTTTCACAGCGTGTGTGTGTGTGTGGGGGTTTTCACTCTTTAGTGGAAGCTTTCCTCACGTTGTGAGGGGTGGACGTAGGGGTCACTGTTGTGAACCCGAACCACCTTAAATTCTATTGTTCATCATGGTTTGCTTCTACGTTATTACACGAGTGGGCTTCTAGTCGAGTTGAGTGTCATTCATATCTCGTCCTTTCAGATCTCATTACATCTCCGCTGTTCGTGTGTTTTCATCATCGGGTGAGAAGAGTGTGCTTCATTCATTATCCTTCCATTTCATCTTCTGTAAAAGTTGGTTGTTAAATTTTTTTATTGCCAATCAATTCACCCCTCCCCTCTTGATTGCCATCTACCGGGGACAACAATTGGTATCAGAGCACGGTCTCTGATTTTTACTGATCTCACGATCTTAGAGTAAGATCCAGTAAATGGCAAACAAGGGGCAGATGCCCGAAGGGCACTCTATACATAGACCTCCGTTCTTCGATGGGTCAAATTATTCATATTGGAAGAATCGGATGTATGTATTCCTGAGGGCTCAGGAATTTGAAATTTGGCATGTTATCAGTAATGGTCCATATAAATTGCCTCCCAAAGAGGAAGAGTGGGGAGAAGATCATATCAAGAAGTGCATAGCTAATTTCAAAGCCATGAATATAATTCAATGTGCAATTCATCCAAACGAGTACTCACGAATTTCGATGTGTGCTTCCGCGCAGGAGATGTGGAACAAACTTCGTTTAATGTATGAAGGAACATCAGAAGTGAAGGAGACTAAAGCGAATTTGCTCGTCCGGGACTACGAATTATTCATGATAAAGCCGGATGAAAACATTTCAGAAATGTTTGCTAGATTGTTGGAGATCACCAACGGGCTGAAGGCACTTGGGAAGGAATACTCCAACCAAGATCTTGTGAGGAAGGTATTAAGGTCCCTCTCATCACAGTGGCATACTAAGGCCACGGTCATTGAAGACTCAAAGAACCTTACTACTCTGACGCTTGATGAGCTAATTGGGTCATTAATGACCTATGAGCTGAACATAAAAAGGAATGAGGAAGATGTCAAGAAAAAGAAGCCGATCTCAAGCATGGCCTTGAAGACCAATCTCCAAAGATCGGATGACAGTGAAGATGGATCTGGTTCAAACAGTGAGGATGAAGAGCTGGTGGCCATGATAACACAAAGGGCCAGAAAATCATTAGAAGGTCCAGAAGAGCAGGAGCTCCATTCAGAAGAGGGCCAAGGAAAATGATTCCAAGGAAGGGAGAAAGCAGCAAGAAAGAAGAGATTATCTGCTATGAATGTAAAAAACCAGGGCACATGCGTGGAGAGTGTCCCGAACTTCAGAAAAAACTCAAGAAAGGGAAGTTCAAGAAGCCTAAGGCAATGGTGGCAACGTGGAGCGATGAGGATGACACCGAAGACAAATCGGAAGATGAATTGGACGAGCTTGTCTAAACATTGTGTCTAATGGCGGATGATGAAGACTCCAATGAGGTACATTCTGAAACTGATGATCTCTCATGTGAGCAATGGGAAATTGCTTATGAAGCCTTGTATGACAAATGCAAAAAGTTAAAGTATGAAAACAGAATGTTAAAGAAAAAGATTGACCAAAGCATGTCGAATGAATCTCCATGTCTGAAATGTGCTAAATTATCATCCAAGCTTGAAACACTATCTTACGACAATGAAATGCTCATTTCCAAAGTCATTTTGTTTGAAGAAGAACTAACATGTTTAAAAGAAGAACAACATAATGATGAAAAATCCATGAATGCCATTGAAGAAGTGAATGCAAAAGTCCAAGCCTTGGAAAAGGATAAAATGGAACTTGAAGAAGAAAAAGGGGTTTTAATGGATGAGGTGAAAGATCTGAAAGATTCACTAGCCAGATTTGTCAAAGGGAAGCAAAATCTAGACACCATGCTAGGAATGAGAGTGAACTTTAGAAAGGAAGGACTAGGCTATGAGCCATGCAACCAGAAAGATTTTGTAAACAAAACTCAAACTTCCTTTGTGAATGCTAATGCATCATCTTCATCATGTTCTTCACATAAAAAGAGTGAGAAATACATTCCGGCTCACAAACCATTCGTGAATGATTACAATAAAAGAAATCATAACAAAAAGGTTGTTTCATGTTTCTACTGTGGAATGTATGGTCACACCATGTATACATGTAGGTTAATGTTGGCTGATGAGAAACAATTTGCAAGAAAATCAATGTGGTTGAATAGATCAAGAGCTTCTAACCGATATGGACCCAAGCAAGCTTGGGTACCAAAATCATAGAAGTCTTCTTGTTTTGATGATATGTAGGTCTGCATGAAGGCTCAAAGAAACAAATGGTACCTCGATAGCAGATGCTCGCGACACATGTCCGGAAACAAAGAAATCTTTGCAGACCTCATGGAAAAGGATGGTGGACTTGTTGCCTTCGGGGGCAAGGACAAAGGAAAAATCGTTGGAGAAGGTAAGATTGGTAAGGGATCTCCTCATAGTGTGGAAATTGTTTTGTTGGTCAAAGGTCTCAATCATAACTTACTTAGTATTAGTCAACTTTGCGATAAAGGGTGCAATGTGATTTTTGACTCCACGCACTGCACTGTTGTAAATAAAACCACACAGGAAATAATGTTCATAGGCGTTAGACAAAATAATGTATATATGATAGACTTAGATGACACATCACACAATAATCTTTGCTTAGTTGCAAATAACTCTGACAATGCTTGGTTGTGGCATCGCCGTCTTGGGCATGCCAGTTTTAACGTTCTTTCAAAGTTGTCCAGAAATGATTTAGTTGTTGGGATGCCAAAGCTGAAGTTTGAACCTGACAAAGTGTGTGAGGCATGCAGCAAAGGTAAGCAAACAAGAGCCTCTTTCAAAAGCAAGAATGATGTGACTACCACTAGGCCTCTTGAAGTTCTTCATATTGATTTGTTTGGTCCTAGTAGAACTCACAGTCTAGGTGGTAAGTTATATGGCTTTGTCATTGTAGACGACTTCTCACGATTTTGTTGGGTATACTTTTTGTCACATAAAAATGATGCTTTGAAGGAGTTTGAAGGTTTTTGCAGGAAAGTGGAGATTGAGAAGGGATGTTCCATCAAGAGAATTCAAAGTGATCATGGTAAGGAGTTCGAGAACACTGATTTTGATGAATTTTGTAGGGAGCACAGATACTCGCATACATTTTCAGCACCAAGAACTCCAGAACAAAATGGCATCATGGAGAGAAAGAACAGAACCCTTATTGAGATGGCTCGGACAATGCTAAGCGAGAACAACCTTCCTAGGTACTTTTGGGCGGAAGCCGTTAGCACGGCATGCTACATCATAAACCGAGCTATGGTAAGACCAATCTTGAGAAAAACCCCATATGAACTCTTTAAAGGTAAGAAGCCAAATATCTCTCACTTGAAACCATTTGGATCAATTTGCTATATTCTTAATAATGGAAAATCTGATTTGGGCAAATTCGATGCAAAAAGCGATCGCGGAATCTTTCTTGGGTACTCTCTTACTTCTAGAGCATATCGGGTTTATAACCTGAGAACTCTTGTTGTAGAGGAGAGCCCTCATGTTATTATAGATGAATCATGGAATGAGAATGTTGATAAAAGCTCAAAATTGCAGGATGAAGAAGAAGAAACCAGTGAAGAGATTCCACCAAAGGCGGCACAAGGTCAAGCAACTCTAGGAGAAGGATCGGAAAGCAAGGATGATGAAAATCAACAAGGACAGCAGCTTCCTCGACAATGGATTTTCCACAAAAGCCATCCTTCCGAGAATGTGATTGGTAATGTAGAAGATAGAGTGAAAACTCGATCTTCATCAAGGGAAGTTGACAATTTGGATTATCTAGCATTGTTCTCTCAATTTGAACCACACTCTCTTGATGAAGCCTTAAAGGATAATTCCTGGATCTTAGCCATGCAGGATGAACTACACCAGTTCCAAAGGAACAAAGTGTGGTTCCTTGTGCCACGTCCTAAAAGCCACTCCGTGATCGGAACCAAATAGATTTTCCGAAACAAGTTAAATGATCAAGGAGTGGTAATTAGGAATAAGGCCAGGCTTGTAGCCAAAGGCTATAGTCAAGAGATAGGAATTGACTTTGATGAGTCTTTTGCCCCTGTGGCAAGACTTGAGGCTGTAAGAATTCTTTTAGCATTTGCATGCCATCATGATATTAAACTTTTTCAAATGGATGTGAAAAGTGCGTTTTTGAATGGCTTCATACAGGAGGATGTGTATGTAGAGCAGCCTCCAGGATTTGAAGATCACGCTTATCCAGATTATGTTTACAAATTGGACAAGGCGCTTTACGGGTTGAAACAAGCTCCCCGCGCTTGGTACGAGAGGCTGAGTTCTTTCCTTGACGATAATGGGTTCAAACGTGGTAACATTGATCAAACCTTGTTTACCAAAGTAAATGGTAAGAAAGTTTTAATTGTTCAAGTGTATGTCGATGACATAATTTTTGGCTCTACTGACGTCACCTTGAGTGAAAATTTTGCCAAACTTTTGCAAGGTGAGTTTGAAATGAGTATGATGGGAGAATTGACCTTCTTCTTGGGCTTGCAGGTCAAACAAATGGTGGATGGTATCTTCATATGCCAAAGGAAGTATGCTCGAGACTTACTCACAAAGTACAATTTCAGCAAGGTGAAACCTCAACCCACACCCATGTCAACCTCAATCAAACTCGATCAAGATGAGAAAGGTAAATCCGTAGATCAAAAGCTCTTTAGAAGCATGATAGGATCGCTGTTGTATTTAACTGCCAGCCGGCCCGACATTCAGTTTGCAGTTTGCTTGTGTGCGAGATTTCAGTCTGATCCGAAAGAAACACACATGTCGGCCGTGAAACGTATTTTTAGATATATTGCTGGTTCAGTACATTTGGGCTTATGGTTTCCGCGTAATTCGAGCTTTGAACTGATTGCTTATTCTGACGCCGATTATGCGGGTTGTAAAGTGGATCGAAAGAGCACCAGTGGGTATTGCCAGTTCCTTGGGGGATGCATGGTCTCATGGGCCTCCAAGAAACAAAATTCAGTGGCCTTGTCAACCGCCGAAGCCGAATATGTGGCTCTTGGTAGTTGCATTGCCCAGGTGCTTTGGATCCAACAACAATTGATTGACTACAGCATCTCCTTCAAAAACACCTTAATTTTGTGCGATAACACCTCTGCTATAAACTTGTCAAAAAATCCGGTTCATCACTCTAGAACGAAGCATATCGAAATTAGGCATCATTTCATTCGTGATCATGTTAGTAAGGGTGATGTTGAAATAAACTTCATTGAAACAACTAATCAAGTTGCCGACATATTTACCAAACCACTAAATGAAGAAAAATTACATCTTTCAGGAGAGAGTTAGGGGTTTGTAGAATAGAGGAGTCGGATTCTTGAGGTTCTGCATTTTGCATCATACTTAGTGTTGCTAGCATGCATATCATGCATTTGTGTCTTTCATATAGTTGCATTCGATGGGTCTCCTTCTTCATGCATATGCACCATTTTGCTTGAATTGCAAATAAATTGAATTGTGTGAAATCTCCACCTTTGTATGAATTGCATTTCTTCTATTAAATATGTATGAACCCTTTCTTTGCACTCTTCTATGGCCACACTATTTTTTTTGGTTAAACAAGTGCATCTCTGTGGAGCTGATCAATCGAAATCTGAACTATGGAGAGTTTGGTAAATAAACTTCTAAGGGAATCTATCGCTTCCTTGAAACATCCTCCCCAATTGATTCAAACCTCAAATATATCTTATTTCCTTGACCTTCATATGTTTTAATCAGTGGGGAATTGAGCCTATCCTCCTTGGTACTCCATGTCTTCATTTTAAAAGGAAATCTCCATCAAAACAGGGGATGGGTCGACCCATGGGGTCGACCCCTGTCAGTTCGCTCTAAACCGGGGCTCGGGCTACCCGTGGGTCGACCCATCGGGTCGACCCATTACGGGCGGTCGCGGTAAAATGCGAACCGTCCCGTTTCGGAAAGGGCGTGAACGCCCTCTTCTTCAACCCTAACACTATAATAATGCCCCAGCTCCCTAGATCGACCAGCCACCACCTCTTGGAAGCCTTGAAACCCTCTCTTGCAACCCAAAGCCGCTCCAGCCCTAAAGGCGAGATCTAACCGGTGGCTACTCGTGGGTTCCTTCTTGGCTGCGTCCGCAAGCATCCATCTTCCTCCCAGATCCACTGAGGTAAGGCCATGGTATTTGGAGAGTCACTATTTCTGCCTGAGGGGCTCCTCTTCTCGAACCAACACGATCTAGAAAGCCTCTAGAGTTTCTAATCTGTCCGGTGATTCAGATGGCACCCAAAAGGCAGCCTTCTCGTCAGGGGGAGGAATCCAGCCGATCTGCTCGTCAGCGAGAGAGTTCCAGCCGCGCAAGAGATATACGATCCAAGGATAAAGAGCTAGAAGTAATGAAATCACAAGCCTTGGCCTCTGGTAACAAAGCTGCTCACAGAAATATCCTCCGCTCTCGTGCAGTAGATTTTATGAACTTGGTTGAATACCTGCCAGGCTTAGTGGATATCATCTGTAGTCAACCTAATCTTGATCATTTCATGTCTGCACACCGTCGGGTCTATTACAAGCTGGTGATTCAGTTTTATGGCAATATGTCAATCAAGGCAAACAAGCAGTTTACTGTTGTAAATGGTGAAGTGATCACCTTGACTTCTGAATTTGTGGGTAGAGCTCTCGGTCTACCATATCATGAAGGTTACACATTTGGTGATCTTGAGTTTGATGAAGAAGAGGTCTATCAAATGATGACCTCTGAGGAAATAGGAGACAGGTCCGTCGTCGGCCTGAATGCAAACCGTTTTCCCTCCATGCAGCGCATTCTACACCACATGATGACGACCATTATTATACCAAAGGGTGGTGGAAGAGACAAAGTAACTGAATTCCACATGTTCCTATTTTTCTGTCTTATGAAGGGTCTCCCAATTAATTTCCCTGCTACTATATTGCTTCACATATCGGCATGCATGCAGCATACAAACCGCACTCTACCATATGCAGCAGCTTTGACAACACTCTTTGAATCAGCTGGTATTAATTTGTCCAAAGAAAGATATCACAATTCGTGAGAATGACATTTACTCCATCCCCACAATTTGCAAGAATATGCATTATGAATTAATAGATGGTGTACTGGTTCGTAAGATCAAATCTGGTCAAGTTCAACAACAAGTCAACTCAGAAGAAGAAGAGGATAGTGAAGAAGATGAAGCAGATCAACCTCTACAACTAGAACTTCCTGATGAAGCACTGCATGATGGGTTTCCTAAGTTGATCACTGAAAGATTGGATTCAATAGATTGCCGACTAGACAAGTATGGGGAGAGAATGGATGCCCTTATCAATGAAGTAACTGACTTGAGGATTTCCCATGTTGCCCACACTCAGTCTTTCCAAAGGGTCACCTCCTTTCTTGAAGCAAACACTACTGCTCTGGACGCCCAAACCAGGATGTTTGAAGAAATGATGACTTTACTTAGAAGGTCACATGCTCCACCCTCTCCACCCTCGGACTAGGTTATGAAGCTCCTATGATATTGCACAGTTTTTAACATGTTCTCCCTCTCCTTTTTGATGATGCCAAAGGGGGAGAAATTCAGATATATGTGTGTGCTTGGTTAACTATTATGTTATAGTATGTGTGGTGTGTGCTTGCTTGCATGTTTGCTTTCATTAGTCTGTCAGTTAGAAATGTTTAGTTAGAACTGTTGCATCTCATGGCATTGCACATGTAAGCATTTTTGTAACTCATGAACCCAGGCTTTGTAAGTCTTAAAAACTCTGTTGTCGGCTTGTTAACAAAGGATGATGCTTTTGACTGGTCAATCTCACATTGCCTGAATGAGGCCCTGTGTTTTAAGGAATGATGCTTCCTAAATGGTTCAGCTTGGTGCATGGAAAGAATGTGTTTCAACATTGTGGTCGCGGTTTGATGCAATGATTGGGTTCTCCCTCATTTGGTCTGTGGCCTTGATTTCATTCAGCTTGTTAACTCCTTTTGAGCTCATTTGGATATACATATGGAGGTTTTAGTGTTAAATTTCTGTTGAGGTGTTGATTCAGAAATTATGTATATAACTGTTTTCTTGTCAATCCTAAACTCTAGCATAGTATTTTGTCATCATCAAAAATGGGGAGATTGTTGAACCCCCTGTGTGAATATTCTAATTGTTGGTTTTTGATGATGACCAAACACTATATTAGACTAGAACTTTTGATGGGTGAATAAATTTAGTCTAACTCATTTTGAAATGCTTTACTATATATCACCTTTTTTCTCTTGGTTCATGAATTACTAATGTTGCCAGATGTGATATACTTGCAGGATCAAGATCATCTATCTTGAGTAAGTGCTTTGAGTCATGTTTGTCAAAGTTTTAATCTAACTCCATTTTTGTGTTCTTACAGAAATCTGGAATGAAGTTAAAATCCTAAAACAATTGAAGAATGATTGGTGAGATCCACACAAAACCTTAACCCTTGCTTAGTTAATTTTCTTCATTAGTTGTCATGGGTTGATCCTTGTTCATATCCAGCTCATGAAATTCATTAACATGTTTATTTTGATGGGGTGGACCCCAAGGGTCAACCCCTTGGTGGCTGTTAGCTCTATTCTTTCTTTTTGTTGAGAAGTAGTTCGTGGGTCGACCCCATGGGTCGACCCCTAGGCGGTCCCGAACCCACAGGTTTTCAGTTTTGTGCATAACATGTGTGGCAGTTTTTGGTTTTTGGAAAGAATGCACTATGGGTCGACCCCTGGAAAAATACTCTTGTCGGGCTTTTAACCCGTGCGTCGTGGGTCGACCCAATGGGTCGACCCATAGTGTTACGGACCGGCAGTCCGGTTCGTGATCCGTTTCGCGGCCGCCATTTTTATTCCTCGTTTTGCCCTAATGTTGGGAGATCCGAGGTTCCATCTTGTCACACGTGTCCCCTCTCCTTGGGACTATAAATAACAATGATTAGGGCATCCCAAAGGAAACAAGAAAAGAAGAGAACATTCGACCTTATGGTGTTTTTGTCTTGTAGGAAGAAGAAAGCTCGCGGGAGCCCTTCAATGCGCAAATAGAAGCCATCCTCTTCGAAAATGGGTCGATCCCCGTGCTGATCAGATGCATCCTGAGCAAGAACTGAAGTTCTCCTTCCTTATTTGAAGCCGGGCAACTTGGATCTCGAGCTGCACATCAATATCCGGGGTTCTTCATGAAGATCTGTCCTCATCCTACCACATCCACCAAGCTATGAAGAACCACAGCTGGAACATCATTTGAAAGGGGGATTTCTGGCGACTTCAAGATCCTTATTCCATTTATCCTGTTCATTCTATTTCTAGTCTGAAGAATCATTGTGTATCTGAACATCTATCTTGAACGAAACACTCTGTGTGTGTGTGTGCGTTTGTTGGTCGCAGCGCACGCGTGTGTGTGGCTGTGTGTTTCACAGTGTGTGTGTGTGTGTGTGGGTTTTCACTCTTTAGTGGAAGCTTTCCTCACGTTGTGAGGGGTGGACGTAGGGGTCACTGTTGTGAACCCGAACCACCTTAAATTCTATTGTTCATCATGGTTTACTTCTACGTTATTACACGAGTGGGCTTCTAGTCGAGTTGAGTGTCATTCATATCTCGTCCTTTCAGATCTCATTACATCTCCGTTGTTCGTGTGTTTTCATCATCGGGTGAGAAGAGTGTGCTTCATTCATTATCCTTCCATTTCATCTTCTGTAAAAGTTGGTTGTTAAAATTTTTTATTGCCAATCAATTCACCCCTCCCCTCTTGATTGCCATCTACCGGGGACAACAAATTCTATAAATTTAGCTTCATAGTCTACCACAGACATAACCCCGTGGACTAGGTTTCTGAACTCCACCTCCTTGCGGTCTCTAACATGTTGTGATAGGTAGTTGGCATAGAACACTTCCAAAAATTCTTCCCAACTAATCTCAGTGTCTCTGTCCTGAAAGGTGGTCCTAAGCATAGACATCCACCATTCATCTGCCCGCTCCTTAAGCATGAATGTAGCCAATAGCACCTTATCCCACTCTGCACACTTGATTGCTTTGAAGATCTTCTCGATCTCCCTGGTCCAGCTCTCTACGATTTCTGGTTGGCTCTCCCCCTTAAAAGAAGGCAGACTCGTCTTCTTAAAATTTTCCATTACCTCTTCCCCGCGGTCCTGCCTTGTTATTCTTCCACCCGGACTTGTAGTTGGGCTTGCATTATAGCTTGGGTCTGAGCTTGCATTTGCATGGCCTGGACCAACCCTTGAAAGGCTTGCATGAATCCTACTTGATCTACCAGTGGCACGCCCGGCACAGTCATGACCTCCTGCCCTTCCGGACGACTATCCAACTTGGGCTGCTCCTCCATCTACACCAGCGGAGGTCCCCTCTGAAGTGGCCTGCTCCCCTTGGGAAGGGTCTATCGCTCCTCCTCCACACTCTGCTCTCTCCTGCAAGGAAGAATTTACCCACATTAGACTACCTCACACTAAGTCTATCACCATACATATGCACCTAAAATCTCAAGGTATGGTGTACATCCATTGGCTGCAGGTCAAACTCAAAACTTACAGCCTTGCTCTGATACCATCTGTGGAGCCCCCATCCTAGGGCACTCAGTGCCCGGTCGGGGGGACGTTACCTCATACCACTACACGTTATGAGCTTGGTTGTCCTGCAAGGCGCTTACGACCATACCCTTACAAAATTCCATACACACGACCATACCACATCTATGATTAAAGGCATAAACATGCATAACCAATAACACACAGTCTTCATTAAAATTTAGGACTTCAAAAGTCCGATTACAGGTCAAAAAGCTTGAGATTCAGCTCATATACAGCCCAATTAAAAGGAAAGGAAAACTCTCAAGATCTATAATCAAATCTCATTTTGATTAACATCATTTAAATACACAGTTTACAAAAGCCCTCATGAACATAATAAAAATTACACCTTAACAGTTTATATACAGCTGCAACAGGTCTCCTCGAGCTCCCTTCTTACAATTTCTGCTCACAAGGTGAAAGGCCAACTGCCCAATCTTCCAAAATTTGATAAGCCACAGTTGTGAGACCTAAGACTTTGTAGGCAAGGATCAAAACTAGACAGATGCATGCTATATACTAGATTTTCACAAAGAACCGAACATATATATACAACCACACCCATTTTACTGCAACAAGTTCTAACATATGAATATAAAGTAAGAAGGTAAATAAAGTAACACTTCCATTTTCTGGGGCTCAGATTTTTAGAGGCCTTTAGGTCGAGTTTTATTAAATCACTTGGCTATAAGTAGCCATCCATTTACACCAGCCTCACACAATCTAATTATTTCATTTGTACAATTTGAAACCCCACCTACATGAAATCTTTAAATCATCTAACTGGGCACATTGCTGGACATGCATCTAATGCACGACACAAGGAGTTAAAACCCACTGTAGTCCAGAGACGTAGACTAGGCCACGGAAGGCCCAATGCATGGACCTACAATCTTGATCAAAACTGTATAGGATCGGGGGCCCTACCCCATCGTCCAGTCTGGCTTCTGGATTTAACCATCTATCTATCCTCAGACGTGGGTCATCCCGGGCAAACGCTTACCTGGTGCCCTACCCTCCTTACGGTGGCACTGTCCGTGTGCTATATTTTATTGTATCATCTTCACTTTTCTTTCATTAGAACCGCTTTAAATGCACATGTAGAATTACGAATATCTCAACTATCATGAAAGAAGCAATTATAGTATGCAGATCGCAATATACTACTAGGTGTAGTTTACAGGCTCTATCATGCATACTAACTACTCCCTTTACAAGTACATTCATTTTACATACCAAAATAGATTCAAAGTAAAAAGACTAACAAATGGCATATGTTAGGTTTCGAACTAATGCCTATCTGTGGCAAAAGATCCTATATCTGTAGTTTACTATTGCCTCACTCAGCCGCCTCCCAGAACAACCTGTTGGCGCCTTTTTCCTGCTCTCAAATGAGCTGTCCACCATCTCAGCACTTCCCTCTCCCAACGCCTCTTCTTCCTCCTATAGTTATTTTTCTACTCCTCCTCCTTTGTTCTTGTTTGGGACGTTCTGGGAAAATAAAAAGTTTAATAGGGGGGACATCCAGTGGGATGTCCAGGCCTTATATAGAAAGCCCTTCAATCTGCCAAGAAGAAAATTATCAAATTTTATTTTATTCTACTTTCCTAGAAAGTCTGTTACCTGCCTCAACTGCCAGCACTCTGGCAGACACCTCTGCCATGCTCTGCTTGACTTCTAGTAGACATGATCATCCTTTCTTATGAACTTCTTGATAGAAATGTATTCCTACAAGCCAATCACATGAGATGTGATTGTGACATTTCTTGTAATATCTCATTCATGTTTATATTAATGGAATTTCTTTGTTGCATTTAATGTGTCTTGATCAAAACTGTATAGGACCGGGGCCCTACCCCACCTTCTACCAGATCATCGTCCAGTGTGACTTCCAGATTTAACCGTTTGTCTATCCCCGGACGTGGGTCGATCACCCCGGGCATACGCTTACCTGGTGTCCTACCCTCCTTGCGGTGGCACTGTCCATGTGCTATATTTTATTGTATCATCTTCACTTTTCTTTCATTAGAACCGCTTTAAATGCACATGTAGAATTATGAATATCTCAACTATCAGGAAAGAAGCAATTATAGTATGTAGGTCGCAATATACTACTAGGTATAGTTTACAGGCTCTATCATGCATACTCACTACTCCCTTTACAAGTACATTCATTTTACATACCAAAATAGATTCAAAATAAAAAGACTAACAAATGGCATATGTTAGGTTTCGAACCAATGCCTATCTGTGGCAAAAGATCCTATCTCTGTAGTTTCCTGCTCCCTCACTCAGTCGCCTCCTAGAATAACCTGTAGGCGCCTTTTTCCTACTCTCAGATGAGTTGTCCACCCTCTTAGCACTTCTCTCTCCCAACAGCTCTTCTTCCTCCTGCAGTTGTTATTCTACTCCTCCTCCTCTATTCTTGTTTAGGACGTTCTGGGTAGATAAAAAGTGTAATAGGAGGGACAGTCAGTGGGATGTCAGGCCTTATATTAGAAGCCCTTTAATCTATCGAGAAGAAAATTATCAAATTTTATTTTATTCTACTTTCCTAGAAAGTCTATTACCTGCCTCAACTGTCAGCACTCTGGCAGAAACCTCAGCCATGCTCTGGTTGACTTCTAGTAGACATGATTGATAAGTGTGTATTTTTACATCTTAATTCATGATTATATACATTTTTATGAGCTTAAATAACAATAAATATATATTTCTCACACTTACTGTTGATTTTGAATCAAATGTTTAATTTTCTGAAATTAAATAAATTTTAATGATAATTTTTATGTATTTATGCAGGCACGCAATACGAGGAAAGCTCCAAGAAAAAGATAAAAAGAAAAAATAAAATTATATGTTGAATGGGCCAAAAGCCCGAGGATTGGTTCAAAAAGAAAAGAAAAAAAATTTTAACAAAAAAAATAAATTTATTGACTATTTTTTAGAATTTTCTAATAATATATAGATATATATATAGCTATATAGATATATATATTTATATATATAATATCTATATTAAAAACTAAAAAAAGGGTTTAAAACCCCCGCCCCCCCCCCTTCCCGCCTTCGCCGCCCGCGCCATTGGCACGGGCGACGAGGTGAGGCAGCGAAGGGGGAGGCGGGGGCTCGTGGCGGTTCGTGGAAGGCGGACGCGGTGCAGGCTTCAGCAGGCGAAGTCGGGGGGTCGTGGCGGGCCGGCAGGAGGCGCGGGCGGCACGCGGCGTACGCACCCGCGTGCGACACGCGGAGGCGGCAGGAGCGGTCGGCGCACGACGGGCCCACGGCGCCGGCCGCCTAACCGGTCGGCCGGTCGGCGCAACGTGCTGACAGAGAGGAAAATGAGAGAATAAGAGAGAAAGAAGGAGAAAGAAGGCCATAAAAATTCCAAAAAAAATTAGAAAAAATCAGAAAAAAATGACAAAGGTGCAGCACATTCCAGCCTACCAAGTTGGGTCAAAATTAGGTGCACTTGATTGTTTCACATGGGCAAGAAGAGTTTGTAACCCTATATAAGGGCTTCATGTGTAATGAAGTGGAGTTAGTTGTTAGTGAAGGTTGAGAGGGAGAAAGAGCTAGCTATGGATCATGTGTAATGTGAGTTTGTTCTTTATTTTTCTGAAGTTGTTGATTGTTAGAGTTGTATTTTACAAGCTTTTGAAGTCAAAGTTGTAAGTTGAAGTTCTTTCAATAAAAGTTTCATTTTTGAATTCAGCCTTTTCCTAGCCTTATTTCTCATGATTGTGATTTTCATTTCAATTTCTGTTCTTCATAAAAGTTGTTTGATTTCAAGTGCTCTTCAACTTCTCTGTTGATCATTTCTTCAAATTCTTCCTACTTCATAGAGTTCTGGTCTGTTTTCTTAAGTGCTGTTTTAGGTGTTTACTGTTCATCCGTGTTGAGACATTCTAGTTTTCTTATGTTTTGAAGCTTTTTTAAATCTTTTTTCAATCTGAGTTCTTCATAAACTTTGTTCCTCTCTTATAGATCTCCATTTCATTATTCTACCACTTTGTCTAATTCTGTGTATTTTTAGAGTTAGAATTAATTTTTCAAGGTGTTGTTTTTATGTCAGTTACTATTCACCAGCAGGGATAGATCTTGATTTTTCAGTGCCTTCCTCTTATTTTCTGTGTCTGTGTTCTTCATCAAAGTTCTTCCTCTTTCAATTCTCCACAACGTTCATGTTTTATACTTCTTCTAATTCCATCTAGATTTGAAGTTATGTTTTTTCTTCCAACCCCTATTTTCACTTGAATTCTGTTATGTTTTCAAACTTAAGTTTTCAAACTTGTTATATGCAACCCTTGTCTTCTTAAGTGTTTCTTCAATCATACCCAAAGCGGTAAGTCTTCTTCCAATCCTCTCACGGCGTCGACTTCCTAGGCGGAGCGATCTTCATCAAAGGCTCGGCGTGGAAACGACGACATTCTTCAATCAATTGGCTAAATTTCTTTTACTTATCTCTTGTCATTTAAAGTTGTAATTTCAATTTCTTTAGTGATAATCGCACTCCAAAATACAACATTTGATTTTCCAAACATAAGGATATGTCCAACTTGAACTAAAATCAAATATTCTCTCCCCGTGGGATCGACCCGTATTCACCACTGTACTCGTATTTCAAAATCAATCGAGTGAGTGAGTGCGGTTATAAATTTTGAAATTTGTGTGGCACGGCATTTTTAAACAACGACTGTCGAGTGCATCAAATTTTTGGCGCCGTTGCCGGGGAGTGAATTATGATGATAGTTGGATATTCTTGTGTTTGGTGTATATATGTGAATATTCATTTTGCTCTTTTTACTTGTGCAGGACAAAGAAAAAAATTTGAAAATCAAAGAAAGAGGAAGATCGAACCTAAAATTCCAAGGATATGAAACGTCGTTAAATAGCCCGGAAGCATTGCTAAAGGGCTGAAATCAAGAAACATGTTCTATCTTTCCACTTTCTGAAAAATCTTTACAAAAATCTGAAAATTTCTTGAAAACTCTATAAAAATCATAAAACAATCAAAACAAAAGAAATTTTTTTGTGCTGGTTAGATAGGTTCATTAACTAAAAAATGAAAAAAAACATACTTGCACCAAAATCTAAAAAAAATGCATTTCAAGATTAGAAACCACACATCATGTTTTAGGACATGCATCATTTAGTATAGAAGTTTTCTTTGTTCAATTCCTATCAATTGCATATTGAAGAATGCGAGGGGCAAGGTACGTTCTACTCACCATATTCTGGCATTCATTTTGCATAAAGAGCCCCTTGTTTGAAATTGTGGTGTGCATTTTCATTTCAAAATACTTTAAGGGCAACACCCCTAATAAGATAAGGTGGGGATTTCATCACCCTTCCTTAGCCCACAAACCACATTTCTCTTGCATCTTCGCATGACCTCCGCCATAAATAAAAGTCAGTAAACGTTGGCCCTAAGATCACACTGTGATTCTTGTGTTATTTAGGTTTATCCTCATATGAAAATCGGTGCCTAAGGCAAGACGGTCGGACAGCAAACGCTTTAAGCGGGTTAGTGGTTTGGCATAATAAGGTCCCTACGAAAGTAGGGGGAACCTCCCACTTCCCCACCCCTTACCTGGCTGGTGGTCATATTGAGGGTAAACTTAAGTCTCACTTTAATCATTTTGTGAAACCCTATTTATAGGTCCATGTCACATCTAGGTCATTAGGGTCATTTGTGTGCTAACTTGTTTATCTTTGCAAAAAAAAAAACAATAAAATCAAAACATAAAAAAAATTTCATTGAAAAATCATCACTCTTCCTTGGGTCTTTTTCATTTCCACATCTAATTTTGTTCAGGCCCAATAATAGATTCTTTGATGTTTAACTATGCGGGCTATGTGAATTCCAACTCTTCATTTGTCCCTTATCATCAAACTCCTTCACTCTTCCATAATGGGGTTCATAATTCATCTTTCACCCAAGAGCCATATCAATGGTCATCGGATTTTTCCACCTCTGTCTCCTACACAAACCCACATAATCAATGGGAAAATCAACAATTTTCTTCTTGGGAACCATACCAAGACCCCATTCAACGTCCTTCAAATCCACACTTTGCAGATTGGGATTCATATTCCAATGATCCTTACAATCAAGTCCATTCTTATGATCAACCCTATTATGGAGGGCAACCAATACACTCTCCTGATTTTCAGACTGAGTGCCCTTCAAATTACTATCCATCACAATCTGACTCTCAACCCACTTATCTATCTCCTCTATACACAGATTTACATAAGGAGGAGATGTTTGATAAATTGACACAGCTCTTCCATACTCAACAACAAGCCTTTCAGGAACAACTGTAAAACTTTGAGGCCCAAGTGAGTAGGATTGCTAAAAACATCATAGAAACGGAAGTGGATCCAATGCCTAACAACTCCACAAGTCTTGAGGACCAACTTCTTGGATGTTATAATGATAAAAGTCTATATGCTCAACCTATGATCCCACAATCTACCACTCATATCACTGTTGATTTTGAGGGAATCATGGAAGAGTCTTATGCGGAGGACGTAATGGAAGAGCAGCCTGAGGAGCCTAAACCCCATTCCATTTGTGAAGAGGATTATGATGATCTTGAGTCGTCGGGGGGAGAAGAAGGGAATGATGAAAATCGTATTTGGGACAAAACCTCTGATGACCATTATGGCCCAGCCCAACAGACAAATCATTACTATTCATCTCTTCCACCCACACCTAATGCCTCTGATGATCAATTCATTCAGTTACTTCTCCATAGTCAATCCCTCCGACAGCACATCAATAGGATTACTGAGGAAGTCAAAACCATGGAGGGAGAGCAATTCTTTGATTCCTCTAGACCCAATCCTCATCAAGTTCTTCACACTGATTACGATCAATCTATAATTCCCCAAGAGCATCACACTCTTATCACTCTTAATTTAGTAGATAACGGGATTATGGAGGGGTCGTGTCAGCAAAATTCACATGAGAACTCTAAGGGGATTGCGGACTTGACTGGAAATGCAATAGATGAAGGTGATGAACTGATAAATTACCATATTCCCCCTCCTACAAAGAAATTTGAGGAGCCAGTTCTTGCTTGTCAACATAAGAGAAATGCAAGAGAGGTGGATGATCTTCAGTTAGAGGGAGAGGATGAATATATTGAACCTCATCACAAGTCTCTCCCCGATCATGATGACCTTCTCTTTGAAGATGGGAATGGAGAAGAAGTGGAGATGGGACATGACTTTGATGAAATTATCTTTGAAGATGGGAAGGAAGAAGAAGTGAAGATGGATCTAGAATTGAATATTTATTGGAATACTGAAGTTGGGGTAAATGAGGAATTGAATGATTCGAGTATGCCGCATGATAATTTCAATCTAGAGGAGCAGGTAGAGCTTGTGCCACTTCTGGACCATGGTGATTCTTTTCAAACTCTCCCAACTCATTGGTCCACCCTGGCTCTACATGCTGATTTATCTGATCCTAAGGAATCTCCGGAGGAATATTTCATACTTCATGATATGATTTTTCCCAATGTGCCTCCTCTATTCTTTCCTCGGGATAATGCTTTTGAGTTACCTCCATCTCGATCTCTGTCTCGCCCTTGCATTCACCAACCACATTCATTTTCTTCAGGGCATGAAAAAGTAAATTTTGGCAAGGACAAAATTCTTTGGTGGCTCATTTTAAAATCAACTTGTTGGTTATTGAGCTATATTGCGTCTGACTAAAGATGTTAAATTTAGCACTTTTTGGGAGGCAGCCCAACGTTTTCACAGTTTGGTGTGCAAATAAATGGCTTCTTGGGAGGCCACCCACAGTTTTTGTGATTTGATGTTTTGTTTTAGTGTGTTTCTTTTACAGTTCTCAGGCCACAACGCAATGAAGCCTTCATCACTTCGCCCGACCCATCATGTTGTATCCTTCCATCCCAACTATATTATCTCTTTATATGTCCTCTGATCTTTCTACTGTTTATGCCATTGAGGACAATGTCATTTAAGTTGGGGGGGAGCTAAATGTCAAAAATTTCAAAAACAAAATTTTCAAAAATTTCAAAAATTTCTACAAATTTCAACAAAAATTTTCTTACTTTCTTAAATTGTCATGTTAAACAATAGTTTTCCCCGAGTTGAATTTCTTGATTCATGTCGCATGAAAAGTGATTCTGAATAGAAACAACTGGGAAAAGGATGCTGGATAATTTATTTACTCTAGCCATGAAAAATTGATTTAAAGAATCTCTTTAAAGTTCAGATGCACTTTCGAAAAATAAAATCACGTTGCACGCTAATAAAACAAGAAGGACAAGCCTTCTGCTATTTTAGATATACTGTCTAATATTCTGCACTTTTGAAAAAGAGATTTGTTATAAGCTTTCTGCAATACAAAAGTATGAGGAAAAAAACACCATGAAAAATGCTCCGATTCTGAGTAACCGGGCCTACTTCACTTAAGACGTGTTGAGGTTCGCGTCAAAAGGAAAAGAGAACTTGGATCTGTGACACCGGGCCTACTTCACCTCAGACGTGTTGAGGTTCGCGTAAAACAGTGACGGGTAGTGCAGCATCATGTGTGTAAAGAAACAAAAAAAAAAGGAAACAGAAAAAAAAGAAAAGGAAAAAAATATATATATAGTGATCCCAAAAGGGACATATCAATAAGGCAGACAAAAAGCTAGTGTGCATTGAACGCTCTAAGTAAGACGTGCAGAATTGAAAGACATTTGTTCAGAATAGCAAGTGGAGGATGCAATTGTCTTCACTGTGGACTTAGCATTACACATGCACAAGTGCTACTGAATTTTGATTAGATTCTTGATCATGTACCTGAATTTCCGACATAAGACTAGTCTGTGATAATTACTCCAGATTCCTGATCTTTAGTTGACTCTATGAAAGATGATCTGGAAATAAAGCATGAATATCTGTAAACTCTTGTTGGTCCTAAAATTTTTTATTAATTACATTGCTAAGGGACCAGCAATGAGTAAGTTGGGGGGTGTGATAAGTGTGTATTTTTACATCTTAATTCATGATTATATACATTTTTATGAGCTTAAATAACAATAAATATACATTTCTCACACTTACTGTTGATTTTGAATCAAATGTTTAATTTTTTGAAATTAAATAAATTTTAATGATAATTTTTATATATTTATGCAGGCACGCAATACGAGGAAAGCTCCAAGAAAAAAATACAAAGAAAAAATAAAATTATATGTTGAATGGGCCAAAAGCCCGAGGATTGGTTCAAAAAGAAAAGAAAAAAAAATTTAACAAAAAAATAAATTTATTTACTATTTTTTAGAATTTTCTAATAATATATAGATATATATATAGCTATATAGATATATATATTTATATATATAATATCTATATTAAAAACTAAAAACGGGTTTAAAACCCCCGCCCCCCCCCTTCCCGCCTTCGCCGCCCGCGCCATTGGCACGGGCGACGAGGTGAGGCAGCGAAGGGGGAGGCGGGGGCTCGTGGCGGTTCGTGGAAGGCGGACGCGGGGCAGGCTTCAGCAGGCGAAGTCGGGGGGTCGTGGTGGGCCGGCAGGAGGCGCGGGCGGCACGCGGCACATGCGCCCGCGTGCGACACGCGGAGGCGGCAGGAGCGGTCGGTGCACGGCGGGCCCACGGCGCCGGCCGCCTAACCGGTCGGCCGGTCGGCGCAACGTGCCGACAGAGAGGAAAATGAGAGAATAAGAGAGAAAGAAGGAGAAAGAAGGCCATAAAAATTCCAAAAAAAATTAGAAAAAATCAGAAAAAAATGACAAAGGTGCAGCACATTCCAGCCTACCAAGTTGGGTCAAAATTAGGTGCACTTGATTGTTTCACATGGGCAAGAAGAGTTTGTAACCCTATATAAGGGCTTCATGTGTAATGAAGTGGAGTTAGTTGTTAGTGAAGGTTGAGAGGGAGAAAGAGCTAGCTATGGATCATGTGTAATGTGAGTTTGTTCTTTATTTTTCTGAAGTTGTTGATTGTTAGAGTTGTATTTTACAAGCTTTTGAAGTCAAAGTTGTAAGTTGAAGTTCTTTCAATAAAAGTTTCATTTTTGAATTCAGCCTTTTCCTAGCCTTATTTCTCATGATTGTGATTTTCATTTCAATTTCTGTTCTTCATAAAAGTTGTTTGATTTCAAGTGCTCTTCAACTTCTCTGTTGATCATTTCTTCAAATTTATCATACTTCATAGAGTTCTGGTCCGTTTTCTTAAGTGCTGTTTTAGGTGTTTACTGTTCATCCATGGTGAGACATTCTAGTTTTCTTATGTTTTGAAGCTTTTCTAAATCTTTTTTCAATCTGAGTTCTTCATAAACTTTGTTCCTCTCTTATAGATCACCATTTCATTATTCTACCACTTTATCTAATTCTGTGTATTTTTAGAGTTAGAATTAATTTTTCAAGGTGCTATTTTTATGTCAGTTACTATTCACCAGCAGGGATAGATCTTGATTTTTCAGTGCCTTCCTCTTATTTTCTGTGTCTGTGTTCTTCATCAAAGTTCTTCCTCTTTCAATTCTCCACAACGTTCATGTTTTATACTTCTTCTAATTCCATCTAGATTTGAAGTTATGTGTTTTCTTCCAACCCCTATTTTCACTTGAATTCTGTTATGTTTTCAAACTTAAGTTTTCAAACTTGTTATATGCAACCCTTGTCTTCTTAAGTGTTTCTTCAATCATACCCAAAGCGGTAAGTCTTCTTCCAATCCTCTCACGGCGTCGACTTCCTAGGCGGAGCGATCTTCATCAAAGGCTCGGCGTGGAAACGACGACATTCTTCAATCAATTGGCTAAATTTCTTTTACTTATCTCTTGTCATTTAAAGTTGTAATTTCAATTTCTTTAGTGATAATCGCACTCCAAAATACAACATTTGATTTTCCAAACATAAGGATATGTCCAACTTGAACTAAAATCAAATATTCTCTCCCCATGGGATCGACCCGTATTCACCACTGTACTCGTATTTCAAAATCAATCGAGTGAGTGAGTGCGGTTATAAATTTTAAAATTTGTGTGGCACGGTATTTTTAAACAACGACTGTCGAGCAGCACCAATGATCATCCTTTCTTATGAACTTCTTGATAGAAATGCATACCCTACAAGCCAATCAAATGAGATGTGATGGTGACATTTCTTGTAATATCTCATTCATATTTATATTAATGGCATTTCTTCATTACATTTAATGTGTATTAATGATTCAAATGTAATGAAGTCTCTGAACCGGTGCGATGATGGCTGGATCATAATGAGATTATGATAATGAGATCAATCATTCAGAAGCACATGTTCTGAATGTTCCTAGTCATAGGATCTTGAAGAAGGGACATTGAAGATTCGGATAGACTGGCACACATAATACTTACTCATATGATGGGTGTGATTGTTCTCAAAATTATCAGTGTGGAGACACTGAAGTACGTGTGTGGGTGCTCATTAGTGGAATGAGTACACTAAATTGAGCCGATCTAGAATTCCTGAATGATAATCATACTAACTATCAATTATGATATTCTATGTCTTAGTAGCATAGTTGGATCTTAGACCTA
The DNA here is from genome assembly GCA_022559845.1 of Amorphophallus konjac. Lineage (NCBI taxonomy): Eukaryota > Viridiplantae > Streptophyta > Magnoliopsida > Alismatales > Araceae > Amorphophallus > Amorphophallus konjac. Next base: position 247,077,468 of record CM040128.1, on the reverse strand, counting down.
AGTCACTAAAGATGTCTTGTATGAGAGATGCTGAGTATTTGATCACTAACTTATGGACTCCTGTAAAGTTGTCCTATACAGTTAGTTATTCAGACTCAGTAGAACTCATGCAAAGGCAATTAGTTTGACAACATGAGAGCATTCACTCTCCGTATGATATATGAGAGAGAATACCCTACGGATCTATACTCGGTAAAACCCCTGGTCAGGGTATGGGAGTTCATTATAGAAAAATGAGTTTTTCTAATGAACCAGTTTGGAGTACATGGTTCAGTTGAGTTGGGACACACTAGGGTTTGATAGTTGGACCATACCCTAGTCCTGGTGGGCTATTGGATGAATAAGGATCTATAGATGTGTGGAATATGTAGACAGAAAGGTTCCAATGTGGGTTGCTTATCCCCAATGTCATTTGGGATCACGAGGTGTTGCTTGGTGCCTTTCGTGGTCGGAAAGCCCATTGAATCCATTAAGAGTTAATGGACAAAATTTTATTAAGTTAAAAAGGTTCTTAATTTAATGGGCTAGAAAATCAAACAGACTATTGGGCCTAGAGGGTCACACATAATAGAGTAATGGACATATCAAGATGAGTGGACTTTATAGACTTTTACTGAGTTTTTATGAAAAATGCCAGAGGTCTATAAATATACACTGAGGGTAAAAACCCTGGCCCAAGCTCTAGGAAAACCCTAGCCGCCCTCTCTCTTCTCTCTCTCCCCAAGGGGCACCCCACTCCTTCTCTCTCCTTCCTCCCCAGTGGATGGTGGTGTTGAGATCGGGTCTGCGCATGGAGATCGTGGAGGAGATCCTATCTGCTTCCACTGCTCATGTGGATACGTCTAGAGGCCGGACGCTTGGACGGCTCGTGACCACATGATCATCCTCTCGTATCTCTTCGAGCTTTTGGGAGATTCTCGACCCCGCAAAGGTAAAGAATCGTTCTTCACACCATGGGATTTGCTATTCTTGTTCGATTTTGAAAAGCCGACAACGATATGCATTTTAGGGTTTTGATGATTTCAATTGCGTTTTCGGTCGAATCCGTACACTTCTGGTAGAAAATACTTGAGTAGCTAAGAAAATGTCTAAGTATAAGGTCTACAACTCAAGGCTAATTCACTTAGTCACAACAACTATGCTGACATAGGCACAACATATAGGCGCATTCTATTGAGTGATAGAATCATAATTTTACTCCCTACTGTAGATGACTGATTTTGGACATCCCGCAGACCTTGTATAGCCACCATACTAGTGACACCTTTTCCTTGGTTGATTAAGAGTGTGGAGTCTCATCCTTATTTAGGTAGGCTCCACCCTGTCCCTTCGTGGATCCAACTTCGCGGTAAGTTGGCGGGGGGTTGCAGGGGGGCAACCCCCCCTGCCCGTAAGGTCGGGGGTTCAAGGGCGTGAGCCCCCGAGGCAAATTTTTTGAGGTGCTATATATGATTCTCACCTTTTTTTCCACTGATCCCAGGGCAGCCAGATGGCTGGCCGCCCAGCCCATTCCAGGGCAGCCAGAACCCAGGCCGGCCACCATCCTAGGTGGCCACAAGGCTGGCCGCCTAGCTCTTCCAAGAAGGCCAGCCACCTAGCCGCCCTCACCCTCAAGAAGGCCATCGAGTTGGCTGCCCAGCTCCTTTGGACGGCTAGAACCTTGTCCGCCTCCTGTCAACCGCCCGTCAACTCCACGATCCACCCACTCTGGGCACGTCTTCTACAACCGTTCCCCACTCAGGGGGTCCGAAAACCACGTAGCCTCACACGCACTCTATTTTCGAATGATTTTTGGAGGGAGATTGCCCCACATACAAAACCCCATTTCGATCCATCTGACGGAGGGGGGTGGACACTTCGTAACGGAGGGGGTTGGACATTTGGTGAGGGAAGGAGGTTTTGTTAGTTCGGAGAGTTCAGAGAGAGCTGAAAGGATGAGAGCGCCTTCCCCAACCTTCCCCTAGCAGCAGAACCTGCCGTTGAAGAGCTCTGCAACTGGAGAGTCCAGGTTGCAGGGGGCGGCCATCGACATGGTCGCCTACCTCTTTTGAACGGCCACATAGCTGGCCGCCCTCTGCATGGTCGACGGGCAAACCCCGTCCTTCTTTCCCTTGTTCCCTATATTGCTGCGTTCCTTCTTGTTTCACTGCATTCATACATGATAGATCTTCCTAGATCCCTTTTTAAAGAGATTTTTCAACCCAAAACATAGGGAAGGCGGATGGTCGAAAGTCTTGGCCATCCCCTTTTTCGCCCCCCTTCCCGATACGATAGACCCCATTTGCATGCTTTCTTTACTTCTCTAAGCATATTCTGCACTTCCATAGTCTAATGGTTTCTTTGTTTGCGGGTTAATTTACAGGGACTTCGTCATCGACTCGCAGGGCTCCTTACTCTTGGCCGGCCGAGAGCGAGGATAGGAACCCACATTCTCCCATTCCTAAGGCGTTCACGATCATTCTACCCCTGTGAGGTTTAGGTAAACACCTCTGGCGATCACACCTTTTCTATCTTTCTAACATGTACAATGTAGGTAGCAACAACACAAGTTCGGGAGGACACGCGCACGCCGTACGCGGACGCACTTCCGGCACCTACACCTACCTAATTTCATTTTTCTCATTTTTGACCTAGTAAATAGCATAATTAGAAAAAAAAATACTTAACATGAGATTTAATAAACATTTGATTATCTTTCCAACGAGTTTAATATTGCCCCAGTCTAACATTTCTACATGTAATTAGGCTTAATAAGGGTAATGTTGTAATTTATACAAGTCTTTAATTTCATTCTGACCACTAATTATCATCTAAATATAGCATAGGTACAACTAAAAGAAATTAAGTCCATATAGTCAACTATCTCAATAAAACTCCAGCTATCTCAGTGCCTATCTCAATAAAACATCATATGTTTTCAAATTTCAGTGCCTATCTCAATAGAACTTTGCCTATATCAATAAAATATCGTCTATCTTCACTCAACTTCGTCTATCTTCAACAGTTATCTCAACTTAGGCCTTACTCCACTTATCTTCACTCAACTTTGTCGATCTTCACTCAACTTCGCCTATCTTTCGACGTCTATCTCAACTTACTCCTTACTTCGCCTATCTTCATTCAACTTCACCAATTTTCACTCAACTTCGTCTATCTTTAGCGCCTATCTCAACTTAGGCCTTATTTCACCTATCAAAAGATGTCTATCTATACTTTAGCTATCTCAACTTAACATCATCTATCTTAACTTTAGCTATCTCAACAATAGCATATCTTGTTATTTGACATTTTTGACATTCTAAATGGCCAAATCTCAAAAAGTGCTCGACACAAAAGTTGTAGATAATCAACTTATCTTTATAATAAGTCTAATTACATATTATTTAGACATTCATACTCAAACTTATGCTATAAATAAAGGACAACTGTCCTGAAACTATAATTTTTTTCTTAATGGGCTCAAGTTTGCTAAATGGGCCACCCAAATGGGCTCTCAACATTACTAGTCCAATATCTTAATGGATATCCTAAAATATGGATGTTACATATTTATTGTTATTTAATTAATACGTGTATTTTACTTTTTAGCAACAATTCCCTACAATCTAAGGGTTCTATTGCTTTATTCTGTTGCAAAATTTAATCTAAAAGTGTCAACACGTGTTGATGCTATTCTACCACATTTAAAAAAATAAACAAAAAAATAAAATAAACCACAATAGCCGACTATCTCTAACCGAACAGTTGGGACACTTTAGGGATAGCTGACTATCAGGAAGCAAGAAAATAAGATATACGACTATCTCTTGGTTGACGATAGCAGACTATCTCAGTTAGTAGCAACCAACCGACTATCTCCTGGTTGTTAGCTATAAGGACGATAGTCGACTATCTCAGTTGTTAGTCGCAACCATCCAACTATCTCTTTTCGTTATGATAGCTGACTATCTCAATTGAGAGCTGCGACTAACGACTTATTAGTTGTGACTAACGACGATAGTGTAAGATGTAAATGTAATCTTATCTCCCACCCCCAAACTATGAGCATATACATATAAACATGAACATGTAAATGTGAAACATGGACAATGAGAAGCAAAGGGCGATGAAGAATAGAGAAATCTGACCGTGATCGCCACCAAAGTTCTACAGCACCAAAAGAATGAATGAAGGAGGAAGACGATGCCGTACACATTGGAAAATGGGGAAGAAGGTGCGGCCCGAAGACGAACCGCTACAACGTGTGATCGCGCCTCAAAGGGAATGTGGGGAGCTGATGTGGGTGCACCTCCTCACCTCCTAGCCGGCTAGAAAGCAAGGGCCTCACGTTCTATTGATAATCTCTGGCAAAACAAAGCTATGAAAATAAAAGAAAACCCATTAGAATATGATGGTGTAGTAGATGTCTCGGAATGATAAAATAGCATGAAAGAAAGGGGGAGAATGCATCGGGGGAGGGTTTTTAACGCCTATAAATAGGTGCAAATGAAAGGTGGGAGTATTGTGCATGCATGAGATTTGAAATCACGAAATTTGGAAGAGAAAATAGAGCGAAAATTACTGTGCAAAATGGAGAAAAATGTAAAACGTGTAGAAACCATGCAGAAACTAAGTGCAAAGGCTATGATGATTTGTGAAAAGTGAGGGAAGGGAACTAAGCATAGGAGCGAAGGAAAAGAGCCCAGAGTAGTGGAAAACGAAGATGATACTCCCCTCAACAGGTTGGAGTCGGAGCAGGAGGTAGACAACGCAGCATGGCTCCGCCCCGGACCGACGAAGAGCGTCCTGTCGCGGAGTTGTAGCAGGAAAACAGAACCTGTGATGATTTGCAAGAAGTAGGGGCGAAGTTAATAGGGCAAACGTCGATGAAATCGAGCAAATAAGGGACCAAAACGAAGTCTATACTTCCCTCAATAACCTGGAGTCGAAGGTTTGAGTTAAAAATTCGGCATGGCTTCGCCCCAGGTCCAAGAAGAGCCCCTCGTCGCGCAGGCGAACTGGGCATCTATTTATTGAAAAATGTTGGAACCCCGAACTTTCTGCTGCGATTGTGGAGGATAGAGTCCACCAAATCTCGAGATCTCTGAATCAATCTTGAGATAATAGTCTAGATAACACTGAGGAATGAACGAGACTCTTTTTGGTGGAAGGATTTGGAAGATATGGCTCTTGGAATAAGGCCCTGGAACCTAATCTGGCAGAGTTTGTGTTATACGAAATACATGAAACCCTGATATTGCGGCTAAGATTCCATAAGATATAGCCCATGAAAATTTATGTTCTATATACCAGACTCGAGACAATACAAAGAGCAAGAGATAGAAATAAACGAGGCTCAATTTCATGGAGTATTCTGGAAGATAGAGTCCTAACAAGGAGGCCCCATTGAACAGAAGTCTGCCATAGAGTCCAGCGGGGAAGAAGACGGAGTTCAGGGTCATCTGGACTCTCTGTCATAGAGACGGTCTATCGCGCGGCCATTTTTGGTAAGAAACGGTCATGACTGGACCGCATATATCATGAAGAACAGATTCGTTGGCAAACACGGCACTTCAGGCAAAACTGGCTAAAAACGGTCTATTGGATGGCCATTTCTTGGGCTGGGAGGCCTAGTAGGAGACCGCCCAGACCTGGGCGGCCCAGTGAGGGGCCGCCCAGCCACCCAGGTGGCCCTTCAGATGGCCGCCCCATTGGAGCTGGGCGGTTCAGCAGAGGACCGCCAAGAGAGTGATAGGCGGCCCAGTGACGGGCCGCCCAGAGACCTAGGCGGCCTAGTCAAGGGCCACCCAGAGAGTGCTAGGCGGCCCAGTGCTGGGCCGCCCAGACACCTAGGCGGCCTAGTGAAGAGCCGCCTCACTCCCTGGGTGGTCTTGAGGCATTTCTTGCACTGGAAAAGACGGGGAACAGTCCCGGAATGTATGGAAACATGGAAAATAGTTGGGAATTGATAGAAAACGGCTTCCCAAACTCAGAGGGCTGGGGAATGATCAAGAAATGGGCTCAGAACCGGATCAAGGGATACTTCAGGAACAATGGATAATTCGGGACATCAAAAATGATGAATAAGAGAAATAACTCGACTTCCAGGCTAAAAACGGGTGTCAACAGATGCCCCTCCTTGATGTCCGCTTTACAAGGGAATGAGCGAAAGTGATGCGGAGGCGAAATGGAAAGGAGATGGAGCGAAAGCAAAAGCGACGTGAAATGGAGATGACGCGGACATGAAGCGAAGAGAACTGATAAGCGGGCATCAGGGCAAAAGACACCCGTCACAATCAACAAGCGACAGGAATTCTCCCGAAAACACCGAACTAACCACCTGGAATGGATGACAAGGATGAAACATGTTTGGAGAACTAAACTAATAAGAAGAAAGGAAACACGACCATCCTCATCGGGGGCACAATCCACAGATAATGAGGTGGTCGGAAAGAGCACAACGTAAAAAGTAGGAGAAATATAACTGAGATAAAATTCAGACAGGAATCACGTAGGCCAATCAGACCAAGCGGGCAGATCAGAGAAGACGTTCAAATTCAGAGTGAAATGAAGATCTCTTATCCAAGAGAATTGAAGTGCAATTAACCATTGCTGAGGAAAAACCTTGGAAGATCATGAGACGTGAGTGCTCAAAAAATGACATGATGCATGCTGGGCTAAAATAAAGAAATCATCAAAACGAATGCAAAGAAAGATAAAATAGAAAGTACTCAAGGATAATATTGCTAGACTGAGCCAAGACGGGGTCAAGAGTCTTCTTACAACCATGGCGTGCGAGATAGAGTCCATCGTCCCCCACCCGACTCGACCAAGCGGCCTATCCAACGATTAACCGTATGCTCCTAGATCATCATCATTTTTGTTAAAGAGGAACATCAGATCCTAGAACACATGGGCAACCAGCCGATCCTTGAGAGGCTATAATAATGTAGATACCATATAGTAATGCAACAATGAGAAGGGATGGAGAGCCATACCTGACTTACCTGCCAAGTGAAATGGCATTTTTTTAGATTTTTGATTTTATATGACACAAACACACAAAGACATAAGCAAAACATAGTACTAACATAACCACAAAATGAACGAAGAATAAGACAACATAGCATAACGAAGGATGAACTAACATACGAAAATATGCAAAGCACCACATGAACAAACAACAAGCATGAGAACGGAGAAAATGGTGGGGCATGACAACACGCGGCGGGACAACATACACAGTTGGGACCAAAATATAGTGGGACAACACACCATGCAGAACGAAACCACATGCAGTGGGACAGAGATACGTAGGACAAGGACATCTTAAGATGACATAACACATGTGAAACAACCATACATGGGACAAGGACACCTGCAACACATGGTGGAACGAGACAACACGTGGAACTAGAATATGCATGAGATGACCATAGGTAGGACAAGGACACTTGGACGACGACCACAAGGGGGACAACACAGGACATGACAAATATGTTCTTCAATCAAGCCCAAGATCTGACGAAGCAGAACCGCCAGGTTCACGATCGTAAGGTAAAACCCTCTCTTACAAAGATATGATCAAAAGCTAAGCGAAGCAAAGCATGAGAAGGACATGAGCTTCGGAACAGATCGAGAGACAAGTTTGAAGAAAGAGAGAACAGATCAGAAAAATAGGAACAGAAGGTAGAGAAAAAGATAGAGCCAGGAAGCTTGAACACATGCGACCTGTACACTTAGCAAACAAATCATACCTTTCCTTAAAATAAAAAATAAAAAGGAATAGAAGACAAATATTTTTGGATTTTTGACAATTGTTTTTGAGTTTTTTTGATTTTGAACAATATTTAATTTTTTTGTATTTTGAACAATATTTGATTTTTTTGTTTTTTTATCTGATTTTTTTGGATTTTAGAAATATCTAATTTTTTTTAGATTTTTTTTCAAAAAACTATCTGCAGCAACCAAGGACGGGCTCAAGCTATTGGCCAAGGAGTCATCATCCCACCCCCCTCTTGTTAAGAACTCCCCTTGAGCAAGGCGTGCATTTGAGAGTGGCTCACCATAACCAACCGCCCTTAAAGAATGGTGCCCTTACTAAGGCCATAGCCGGGATACAACCCAGCCTAAGAGGGAGGAAGAAGAAAATTGAGATAAGATTTGTGCAGGATGAGAGATATCAAGATTAGAATTGCTTCCAGGGCACTACCCCTCAAAGAGTAGGTCTGTTGCACCAAAGTTTTGTGTCTTTAATTTTTTCGGACCCATATTTACTAGGCACGCATGCGATCGGGCTCATGACGTCCCGCGGGGCTTTGCCACTCTTGCCATGCCTTTGATTCATAATTTTATTTTAATTTTAAAATTTTGTGATATTTGATGGCCCTTATTGGCTAGATTTCTCATGGAAGCTCACTCCTGAGGGTCAAGACTGCCCCTATTTGAGACCTCTCTCGTATCAGGGAGTGTCTAGGTCGGTCATCTCATCCATCCATCTCTTGCCCCTGCACTTAGCCGAGCAGAGAAGAGAAAAGACTTTCGTGCATACCCATGGTATGGCCAAAGCAACAACGATGTGCCTCAGAGAGATCGACTATGGCTTGCCGTGAAGTGTGTGAAAAACCCATACTCAAATGTCACCCTCAACGATGGGGGAAAGAAATTCAGACTCCTAGTGCGGAGCTATCACCAGCCTAAGGTGATGCAGAAGCGAACCCATTTGACTAAACTGAACCTTACTAAGCCACTCAAACGTGTGAAGGAACCGATATTATGGCCATGCGCATGAATACTAAGAGTTATAATGATGATAACATATTTTTGCACAATATAAAGGATACCTTGTAAACATGGAGTGAAAATCAGTGTCCTGAAGCAATTTTGACCAGCGAACTTTGCGTAACGTAAGCTTGATATTCCTTTCTTGATAGGAGAGGATAGCAAGGACTTGAAGATTCTTCTACACAGAGGAGCGGCAAACATCAAACTAGACGAAGAGGAATAAAAGGAAGAGAGACGAGGGCTAGAATTCCCTCTTTAAGGTACAGAGACCCTGATGACAAGGAACCAAATATGTAATAAATGGAGATTAGCTGAGATCAAGGTGGGCTAAAGCCTCAAAAATAGCAAGAAAAAGGGTAAGAACCCCGAAAGGGTAAAGAGGAGGGAATAGACAAATCATGAGAAGATTGTGTCAAAGATAAGGGGGAAGAGGAGTGATCATCCGACGTGGTCAGAGAAAAGGAATTAGAATCACCTGACAGGGTCGGGGAAGGAGAAGCATAAACACCCGACAAGGTCGGGGAAGAACTATTAGAATCACCCGAAAAGGTCAGGGAAGAAAAACGATAAACACCAGATAGGGTCGGGGAAAGAGAATGAGAAGTCGAACCCTGGGATACCGGGGGAGGAGAATCAGAGGAGGACACAGGCTGAGGCCGAGAATGGCAAGGCGATGGAAAGTCCGGAGGCTCCGAATAGGAAAAGGAAGAATGGCGATTCGCGGACTCGAGATGGGAGGAGAGAATCGTAGAGAGAGAATTAGGAGAGGGAAGATACACCACCCAGGGGTGGGAACCGAGTAGAAGAAATGATGAGTGAAATGAAGAAGAAGGAAGAGAAGTGGACCCCTGAGTGCACAACTGACGGCCCTTAAACTTGCGCCGCCGCCTCTTCTTAGCAGAAATTTCCTTGTAATGGGCTTGCTTGGCATGGGCTTGGACCCTCGGGCTCATCATCTTGAAATTTCTTCTCATATAACGGTCCCATCTGGCAGAAGGCCTAGCTCAATCATGAATATGCAGCTTTATCGGGGCGGCTGCCCCTAGACACCCAGTGCTAACCATAGGTAGACATTCTTGAACAAATAACTCCGCAAATGAATGAATATCAGAAAACCACATAGTTTTGTCACTCGGCACTAATAGCATGAGGTTCGGCATCTCCACTCGGCAATCGGGCATGAACCATAACTTCCTTACCAAAAGAGCAGGATGAAACTGAGGGAGAGTAATGCGCAGTGTTGACGCGGCCGGCAAACTAATAAATCGAGGGAGATTGCATAGGATGTGTAGAATGTCCTTGAAAAATGCAGAGGATATGGCCAATTGCCCCTTGAATAGGGAATCCATCAGGTTCTTGGCAGCCGTATGAGTTAGCACCATCTGGGTAGAGAATCCCTCTTGGCCAGTGAACTGGACAACAATCGAGCGAGCGGTAATAACAGCATTAATGGTGAACTTCCCGGTGAGCAAAGTGATTGCAACCGGCCTCGCTTTAGTAGAAACTGGCACTAGTGCAAGAGAACTCTTCTTAACAACCGTCTCTATAGAAAATGCAGGCTTATCGGCCCCAAAATAGCCAGGGACCAGGACCCAGATTGGCATGCGGCAAATGACATCTTGAATCTTGAGATGCACAATCGAAACCTGGCTCGGCTCATCATCTCCCTGGGGACCAGACCCGAAAGGCACCAAAGGTAATGAACACCCGTTCCGTAGGGTGGAAGTAGGTGGAGAGGTGGAGGGAATAGGCTTAGATGGCGTAGGTGAAGGCTCAGAGGCGTAAGTGGGGGTAAAGGCAAAGGTTGAGGGATAGCGGCGATGATAAGCCTAGGTGGAGGCAAGGGCAAAGGTGGAGGCGTAGGAGAAGGTAAAGGCGAAGGTGGAGGTGTAGGTATAGGTATAGCCTGCTCCGGCTCAGGCAATGATGGCTAAGGGGATGGCAAAGGCGGTGAAGATGGTGGATATGATGAAGGTGGAAGTAATGGGTCAGGTGAGAGTGATGGCGACGGGTTAAGCAATGGGGAGGGTAGCGGAGAAGGTGACGTGGTCAACGGAGGTAGTGGAGGCGAAGATGGCGAAAGTGGTGGTAAGGCGGAGGAACTACAGGGTCGTGGCGCCCACCGTCGACGTATTGACATGACGCGTCGAGGGGCTTTGGGAGTAGAAGCGGTGGTGGAAATGGAGGAAGAAGGAGAGATAGCACTAGCCTGTGTAGAGGCTTGGGTTTGTAGAGGAGGTGTTGGGCACGGAGTAGGAATAGGTGAAGATAATGATGAGGTAGGTGGAGATGACGATGGGGTAGACGTCGGAACGGGTGATGGAGCGGACGCTACATTAATCAAGGAATCACAGGGGTGCCCCTGGTCTTGTAATGGAGACGGCTGCCTGGGTGGCACTTCTTGCTGCTGTTGTTGCTTATTGCGGAGATGTAAAATGACTTTGTGAATGATGGCCCAATCGATTCTCTTATCATCTTCCAGGCCATAAACAAACTCCTAGAACTAGGGGCAATCCTCGACCAAATGCCCCTGCTGACGATGAAAATCGTAAAATTGGAGCAAATCTCCGACCGCAGGTCGGCAAGGCATAACCGGAGGGAGTTGGAATGCGTGAGTTGCCATCAAAGCCCTGAAAATATCGGTGAATGACACCGGCAACAAAGAGCAAGGAGCCTGCTTCGGGCAAGGTGGATGCCGAGGGGAATGGGAAGGTAATGGAGATGGTTGTAGGGGTTGCATAGGCAAAGGCGCATGGCACCTGGTGAAGGGACTAGGTGGAGGCACGTGTGGAGCGGGAATATAGTGGACGGCATCTATCTACTCGGGGTGTGTTGTTCCCTTGATCGGAGGGGAAGACACAGGCGGTGGCACATATGTGGAGGTGGAGGGCTGACTCGTGGAGGATTGATGTATGGGTTGAATCACGGAGAGTGTATAAGCGGGAGTGGAGAGCCGACTCATGGTAAGATATATGGTGGAGGGCTAACTCACGGGAGATGATGGACAGGAGGCTTATGTGGGCGTAGAAGGTGAAGGAGACTCGGGGTCAAGGGAACTTAGAAGTTGTTGACGGATGAAGCGGGCTCGGCTATAAAGCTGTTGCCATGAGGTGACATCGTTGAGGGCTAAAACGAACCGATACACAGGTGTTGCAATAGAGATAAGCATTTTGATCTGCCCTCCCTCCGGAATATGCCCCGGGACTTGCGTGGCCAGGCAACGCCAGCAGTCGGCGAAGGTATAGAACTCCTCATCATGCTTCATCTTCTCGTGGGCCAAGTCCACAATAGAATACTTAGGCCCAACCTGGTCTTGATACTGTTGAAGAAATTTCTCTTAACGGCTTGAAAATTCACCACTTGATCTTGCGACAATACAAAGAACAACTCTCGAGCCGGACCTTCTAGAGACAGACCAAATAGATAGGCCATCATGCGTTGGTCACGTCAGAATTGGGCCGACTCATAAGTGAACTCCTTTAAGTGCACATAGGGGTCACCGACTCCACCGTAGCGGCGATAAGTAGGAATTTGTGAACGCGGTGAAAGCCGAAGATCTTGGAATGCAAACAGGACGCTCAAGGAATATTTGGGATCAATTCGGTGTTGTAGTTCATCAAGCCAGTATTGGGTTTGAGCAATCATCTCCTCAATGGGGAGAGATCGAGAAGGATGCAAACCAGCCTGCGCAAGAGAGTGTGAATTTGGACCAGGATTATGGTATTGGGCCGGATAAGGGGATCCAGACTGAGAAGAAGAAGGAAAGCCCATTCCAGGAGTGAGAGGATAAGCGGGCCTGGAAGAATCATGAACATGAGAATAAGGACACATTGGGCTAGCAGCCACCTGGGTAGAAGGAGCGGGCCCATTAAGAGAAGTAGGCCCGTTAAGAGAATAAGAAGGCCCGTTAAGAGAAGTAGGCCCATGAAGATGATTTGCAAAGAGCCTTTGGGCCTGTGTCGGGTCCATTTGGCGAATGAGGCCTAATAAGTGGGCCATGGGATTGGCCTGCTCCTTGGACGGATCAGAGGGACCACGAGGAGATGGGCCAGCGTGGGAAGAGGAATCCACGAGGGAATAGGAGGATGAAGAAGGAAGGTACAATGGATTAATGTGGCGCTCCATGAGGGCAAATGGAGACTAAATACAAGGAAAATTAGTGAAATACAATGAGGGAAGTAAGGGCTCGAGGATTAAAGAGGGGGGGTTGACTCAATAATGCAAAGGAAGAAAAAAGGGACCTACAGAATGGACTAGCCTATATAGGCCTAATGACAAAACCTACATGGGCAGTGGGGGATGCAACACAAAATAACACAAACGGGCCTGGACAAGCCCAAATATCACAAACAATATGAACGATTTCACCCAAGTCAAACAAGTTAATATGATGGGAAATATTTTATTGTCCAAGTTTTGGGTGGGCCTTTTAATGATTTGAATTGAGATTAATTCCCTCAAAATAGGTATCCTATAGTGAATAAGGTCCAAACTTTGAGTTGACTAAGGTTAATTCCTTCACAACGTATGCAAATGCGAAACTATGGGGTGGAAAGGTACAACCGGCCCGGCGTCCGTGTTGGAATCCACGGCTCGCGGGGACTTACGGAGGTCCCGGATAAGATCACCTAGTCGAGCCCAAGGAATATGGGAGTTAGAGGATCACTTACCGAGGGGAATGCAACTATAATATGCCAATATGCATGATCCTATGTGCACCGGAGTCCATGCAATTTCTGGCCTAAGTCTAGCACATCAAGACAATCATAAAATCATGCTAACATCACCAAATGCATGAAAAATGCAAGACAATATGAATGACAGCAATGCAAGACCACAAACACGGACAATTAGGAACTATAAGATAGAAAAAATCATAAAAGAACAACGTACCTTTGTGTTTGCCCCCGGACTTGCAAGTGAGTTTTACACATAAAATATAAAATTGAAGGTAATATTTAACTATGCAAATGAAGTCCAATGCATGCAAATGATATATGGATGCGAAGATAATACAAAAGACTATGCAATGAAACCAAGAAACAGCCAAAACATACCCTGGAAAGAAATTTAAATCAGTAAAGAAAAGGGCCTTATGAATCTGTCCTGAATCTGCCTACAGACTAGATGTAGAAAATGTAAAAATGGAGGCAATTTTTAAATATGCAAATGATGTCCAAAATGTGCAAACTTTATATGTGTGGAAAGACAATACAAAGGACAATACAATGGAACAAAAATTAGCACAATCCAATATCAGGAGACAAAGTTATGCCTGAATGACCTGTGAGCAGTGCGCCTGCCCGGCTAGAACCAAGAAAAGGTCACTGGATGACCGTTTTTAACCTATATGTGGTCTATTGGAGGACCGCATAGGTCTTTGGCGGCCCTGGGAGGACCGTTTCTAACCCCAGAGGGTTGGGGCGGTCCTGGAAAGGCCGCTTAAAGGGCTAGGCAGCCCTGCGATAGACCGCGTACCCCTAACAGACCCGAGAATAGACAGAACAAAGGAAAAACGTGGAGGAGACTACCCAATCATGTATAAACACTCACCCAACATGCAAGAGACTAAAAATACAACGTGATGGGTACTAGGTGTCCCACCATGATCTTCAAAAAACTATAAGATGTAAATGTAATCTAATCTCCCGCCCCCAAACTATGAGCATATACATATAAACATGAACATGTAAACGTGAAACATGGACAATGAGAAGCAAAGGGTGATGAAGAATAGAGAAACCTGACCATGATTGCCACCAAAGTTCTACAGCACCAAAATAATGAAGGAAGGAGGAAGATGATGCCGTACACCTTGGAAAATGGGGAAGAAGATGCGGCCCGAAGATGAACCGCTACAACGTGTGATCGCGCCTCAAAGGGAATGCGGGGAACCGATGTGGGTGCACCTCCTCACCTCCTATCCGGCTAGAAATCAAGGGCCTCACGTTCTATTGATAATCTCTTGCAAAACAAGGCCATGAAAATAAGAGAAAACCCATTAGAATATGATGGTGTAGCAGATGCCCCGGAATAATAAAATAGCATGAAAGAAAGGGGGAGAACGCACCGGGGGAGAGTTTTTAACCCCTATAAATGGGTGTAACTGAAAGGTGGGACTATTGTGCATGCATGGGATTTGAAATCAGGAAATTTGGAGAAAATAGGGAGAAAATTGCTGTGCAAAATGGAGAAAATGCAAAACGTGCAGAAACTGTGCAGAAACTAAGTGTAAAGGCTGTGATGATTTGTGAAAAGTGGGAGAAGGGAACTAAGCATAGGAGCGAAGGAAAAGAGCCCAGGGTAGTGGAAAACGAAGATGATACTCCTCTCAACAGGTTGGAGTCAGAGCAGGAGGTAGACAATGCAGCATGGCTCCGCCCCGGACTGACGAAGAGCGTCCCGCCGCGGAGTTGTAGCAGGAAAATAGAACCTGTGATGATTTGTAAGAAGTAGGGGCGAAGTTAGAAGGGCAAATGACGATGAAATTGAGTAAATAAGGGACCAAAATGAAGCCTATACTTCCCTCAATAACCTGGGGTTGAAGGTTTGAGTTAACAATCTGGCATGGCTTCGCCCCAGGTCCAAGAAGAGCCCCTCGTCGCGCAGGCGAACTGGGCATCTATTTATAGAAAAATGCTGGAACCCTGAACTTTCTACTACGATTGTGGAGGATAGAGTCCACCAAATCTCGAGATCTTTGGATCAATCTCGAGATAATAGTCAAGATAAGACTTAGGAACGAACGGGACTCTTTTTGGTGGAAGGATCTGGAAGATATGGCTCTTGGAAGAAGGCCCTGGAACCTAATCTGGCAGAGTTTGTGTTATACGAAATGCATGAAACTCTGATATTGCGGCCAAGATTCCAGAAGATATACCCATGAAAATTCGTGTTCTATAAACCAGACACAAGACAATACAAAGGGCAAGAGATAGAAATAAACAGGGCTCAATTTCGTGGAGTATTCTGGAAGATAGAGTCCTAACAAGGAGACCCCATTGAATAGAAGTCTGCCTTAGAGTCCAGTGGCAAAGAAGATGGAGTTCAGGGTCATCTGGACTCTCTGTCATAGAGACGGTCTATCGCGCGGCCATTTTTGGTAAGAAACGGTCTTGACTGGACCGTATATATCATGAAGAACAGAGTCGTTGGCGAGCACGGCACTTTGGGCAAAACTGGCTAAAAATAGTATACTGGGTGACCATTTCTTGGGCTGGGCGGCCTAGTAGGAGACCGCCCAGACCTGGGCGGCCCAGTGAGGGGCCGCCCAGCCACCCAGGCGGCCCTTCAGATGGCCGCCCCACTGGAGCTGGGCCGTCCAGCAGAGGACCGCCAAGAGAGTGATAGGCGGCCCAATGTTGGGCCGCCCAGACACCTAGGCGGCCCAGTGAAGGGCCGCCTCACTCCCTGGGTGGTCTTGAGGCATTTCTTGCGCTAAAAAAGATGGGGAACAGTTCCGGAATGTATGGAAACATGGAAAATAGTTGGGAACTAATAGAAAACGGCTTCCCAAACTCAGAGGGCTGGGGAATGCTCAAGAAATGGGCTCAGAACCGGATCAAGGGATGCTCCAAGAATAATGGGTAATTCGGGACATCAAAAATGATGAATAAGAGAAATAACTCGACTTGCAGGCTAAAAACGGGTGTCAACAGATAGATGACTATCTCAATTGTTAGTCGCGACTATCTATTTGTTAGCTATAATTGACTATCTCAACTGTTAGCCGCAACTGTCTCAGTTTTTGATTTTTTTCCATTTTTTTACTGCAAACCAGTTTCTGAAATTCTATAAATAATTATTATCCTCTAAAATTAAAGTATTTCAAAAAATCTATACTTTTAAAATATTTCTGTGAATTTTGTGCTTAGAAAATTAAAATTATGAAACTTATTTACTCTCAGAAGATATAAATAATCTGCATTTTCTATACATCCTGAAAATAGTTTCGACATAAACATATTATTGTTTTTAGAAAACTGTTAACACAGTTGTAGACATATTTTTTTACGTCACATTGAGTAAATTTCATATCACACTATAATGTCTTAAAGTGACTCTCATTATTGGATAATTTGAGTGAAAACCTAATTTCTTTGATTTTTTTAAATTTTATTTGTGAAGCGTCCTATTAAAGGGATGTCTTTCAAAGCAGCGTCCCTACAAAGTGACGCCTTTTTCTGGTCAAAGTTTGGCACCAAAAACCCAATTCTTCAACGCACGCGTCGATTACTGTAGCGATTACTATAGCAAATCGGCGTTTTTCAAAGTGTGCACCGCAGGGGTTGACAATCGGGCATTTAGCGTCTTGAATGGCATTGAGAGGCGGAACGGGTGTCCCCTTGAGGGGATGCCTTTCAAGTAGACATCCATTTTATAGGACGCCTTAAATATGATGAGATGTCTGGTCAGTTGGACACTTTATGTAAGAGGCGTCCCATGCTAAGGACGCCTATTTCGTTATTCAACAACCCACCTAGTCATTCAACCAACCACTACATAACCCCTACATACCCACAATGTCAACTATCACCACTTCCACAAGACCAACCTCCTCGTCCATATCGTGCTCACCCACCTTGGCATCTACTTGGCCTACAAAGGGGCTATTATCATTCAACTGGGCATGCTCTCGTGCCAAGCGCTGCACCCGCTCCAAAACCCATTCAACCATTACATCTACCATTATACAACCTCAACATCAACAACCACAACAACAACCCCAAGCCTTTTCTTAGGCCAGTTCCATCATTATCACCCTGACTTCTCATATCACCTAGTGTTACGAAGATGAGCCATTAACTCTATTGTGACCCCTCTATGTTGATGATGTTGACAATTGCTTTATTTCATTGGCAACACCATTGTTTTGATTGATTGGCAATTGTTTTTGATTTGATGAAATTGCCCTATCAGATTGACTATGCGTTCTTTGCATTTAATACACTGATGTCTGCATTTCTTACTCTCATGAGTCTATACACTGGAAACTCTCATGTCGATTGAGTCTACACATTCATCACCTACCTTTCGCTCAAGATGAAGTCCACACACTGCATCTCAATTGAATTGGTTAAGGGTGTACAGCGTCAACGCATCATGTTACAGCGTCAACGCACTTCATTGGATGTGTGTACAGCGTCAACTCGCTAAGTGTGTACAGCGTCAACGCATGAAGTCTGGACATCAGTCTTAATATTCTAAGTCTGTACAGCCGTTAGTCTTGAACCTCAGAGTCTGTACATCAGACTGTTACAGCAAGTATGTACTTTGTCCGTCTTCCTTAGCGTCTTGATATTTGAAGTCTATTCATCCATCAGGAACTTCAAGTCTACACATCGCTTCGCTCCATCAAGTCTGTACATCCACACTGTTACTCAAAGTCTGGACATTGGTCTTCAAACTCGATGTCTGCACATTGTCTTCGAAACCAAAGTCTCTACAATGGTCTTCACACTTGAAGTCCATACATTCGATGTGCAGAGTTGATGTCTATAATGTGCCTTATGCTGATCAAGTCTACACTAGAGTCTCATGGAGTCTATACATTGCACTCGTCTTCTAAAGTCTATACACTGAAGTCTTCACATTCGCTTGCATTACATGAAGTCCATAAGTGGGCAAAAGTCTGTACACTGTCCATGCTTCATGCAGCGTCAACTCATCCTTCATGCAGCGTCAACTCCTCAAGTATATACAATGCTTTCCTTCGCATGAAGCCTTTAAGTGCATTATGTCTATACAATGCCTTTAGGATTTAAAGTCCATACAGCCGTTGCCTCCTTTTTTGAAGTCAACACATTGGGCAAGTCTGTACGTTGCTTTCGCCTTCACAAGTCTATACAACGAAGTATATACACTGCAATGTACATACTTAAATCTTATGTCTTTATTCTTGTTGCTGAAGGGAACTGTTAGGGAGCTAGGCCCGGATACAGAGGGGGGGTGAATGTATCCTACTACGAATAATGCCCAATTCAAAAACTCAGATGCTAGGCAAGTTCCGGAATTAAGCAAATTCGATTAAACAAAATAACAAGCAGATGGAGCGTGCCTATTCAAGCATCTAGCGGAAGCAACTCAAGCAATCAAACCACTGCTCAATAGATTTTTAGGTGGTTCGGTCCTCCAGACCTACATCCACCCCTCACTCCCAACCAGAGTGAGGATTCCACTAGCTCATGCTAGAAACCGCAGACTCAGTCTGCAACAAATGCTGCCAAACAGCTTGACCAGGGGAACACGCTCCCCTCTTCCTCCCAACCGGAGGTACACCCCAAGTGACTTTCAGCCACTTGGAAACCAGAGACCGAAGTCTCTCTTCCTCCAGACCAGGAGGGAACCAACCGGTGACTTCCAGTCACCAGCAAACTAGAGGTCGAAGACCTCTCTTCCTCCCAACCGGAGGGACACCTGGACTTGCAACCACAAGCCCAGAACCGGAGGGCTAGCCTCCCTTCCTCTAACCAGAGGGAACCCACAAGTGACAACCTATCACTTGCAACCCGGAGATCAGATCTCCCTTCTCCTGAATCAACAGGAGGAACCCGATCCCCAACAGGGCAATCGGAAGACCAAAGATAATCAGAAAAATAAAGGAAAAACAAGAAACGAAAATAACACAGCAATTAGAAAGCTGTAAAAGATGAAAACACAAATGTGGCTCTCAATGGAGCTGACTGGCCTGGATCTGATCCACGGTCTAGTAGGAGCAAGTCTTCAGATGAAGCTTCCCATCTCTCGTTCTCTCTTCTTCTTTCTCTTCCTTTTTTTCTCTGCTTCCTTCTCTCACTCGCGAGCTCTCTATCTTTCTCTTTTTACTTCTGCAGCTTCTCTCACTCTACCACTCTTCTTTTTCTTCTTCTTCTCTTCTCACTGGCACTATCTCTCTCTTTTTTTTCTTCTTCTGCTCTCACTCTCACTCTCTTCTCTACTCTCTTCTTTTCTTCTGGATCGAAGGGCTTTCTACTCTCAAGGCTTTTTCTTCGATAATTTCTTCAGAGGATGAAGACCCATATATATAGCAGCAGCAGCAGCAGCATCACCCCCGACGTGTGACCTCCACATTTCCAGCCCTAAGTATTCGGACCACATGGCAGTCTCTCAGCAGGCTTCATTTCAGCCTCGGATCACGTGCTGCCCAGTCACTGGGGAATATTTCCTCGGACCACCTTCTTCTTCTCCTGCAAGGAATTAACACGATTAACACTCAGGGCCACAATAACTAAAACTGCATGAGGTATATGAAAGCAATACAAGATGCACTGTACTGAGAATGACACGAGATACACAAGATTACTTCAGTACGAAATAAATGGAGAATGACACGAGGTCAGATGAAAATAACACGAGGTAAAAAAGAGAACAACACGAGATACACAATTAACACAACAACGAAGACGACACGAAGTCAGATGAAGACAACATGAGGTGAGAAGAAGATAACACAGAGTGAAGCAATAGAAAGACACGCGATCAGAAGAGACATGGACGAGGTTAGAACGAAACAACACGAACTAACAAACGGCAACAAAAGATGACACGAAGTGAAACAACACTTGAAAACATAAGAAAAACAACTCGAGCACAAAATAGCTCGAATGAATGACTCGAAGACGAGGCGACACGGGCTGACCACGACACGAAGACAAATAACAGAAACCGTCACGAGTTGAAGACAACACGAAGATGAAAATAGAAACCGACACGAGTTGAAAACAACACGAAGACGAAACACAAGAATTGACACGGAGTGTGGTCAAGGCGAGAAGGACACGAAGTCTAAAGAGAAAAATAGCACGAAGACAGAAGAGTGACACGGCTATCACGACACGTGATGAAGCAGTGACACTAGTAAAAAAATGACTCGAGGAACAACAGTAAGTGACACGAAATTAAACAAGCAGACATAAAAGATGACACGAGATGAGCAACTAAAGGACAGAGAGAAACGACACGAGGTTCACAGAGAAGCGACTCGGAGTTCGTCAGAACTATTCAAGCTGCTTCAATAACACGACACGAAGACAGAAATAACAAAAATAACGTGAAGACTCAAACACAAAAATAACTCGAAGACATAGACATAACACGAAGACACAAACACAACACGAAGACGATGAATGCAACAGTGCAATGTCTAGACTTGAAATTCAATGCAAACGGCTGTATAGACTTGGAAGGTGAAGACTAAGGTACAGACTTCATTAATCAAAGCATGAATGAGACGTTGTACACACTTAGCCTAGGACAATGTATAGACTCAATCAAATGAAGAGCTTTTAGTGTGTAGACTTGAAAGTCTAATGTCTCTGTGCATACTTGCTGAGTTGACGCTGCAGCCCAATGAGTTGACGCTGCAACGTATACACTTTACGTTCAACTGATGATGTGTAGACTTGAAGAACTGAAGCCCACGTTGTATAGACTTTGAAATCTGAATCGACAAAGCAGGCTGTACAGACTTTGAGAGTCTTGACGGATGTACAGACTTTGAAGGCTTTGATGGCCAATGTACAGACTTGTAACACTTGAGGACTGATGTATAGACTTCGCCTGAACATTGTCCGATGTACAGGCTTTAGTCTGAAGTGATGTATGGACTTAAAGGTTAACACTCGAATGTATAGAGTTGAAAGGGCTAACAATCTAGTGTATAGACTTGATGCCTTGAAGGTTAATGTACATACTTTGAAGACCGACCTAGCAGGTTGTGTAGACTTAGAATGCAACCAGGATGTCTAGACTTGATGTGAGGCAATGCACAATAAACATGGACCAATGAATTGAATGCATATAGCAGACATGAACTGAATGTATGCAGGAGAACTAATTAAAGCATTACCTGATCTGAGCATTCACCTTACCTGTCATGATTTAACTTTGACTCTGTGACTTGGGTTAACTTCATGACCTGTGAGACATCCTCAACCTTGTTCTGATAGTTTCTCATAATGCAACAAGATTATATCATCAAGGATGTAAACATAATGAGACATAATACTGTCATCATCAAAACTCCAGAACCACAGGGGACACAACAATCTCCCCATTTTTGATGATGGCAATATTATGAGTCATTGCAATAGGTCCATCATGATGATTATGAAATACCATGTGACAGTTCATAAACATGCACCCATAATGACTAATGCATGCACCAATAAAGACTAATGACTCACACCAAAAATTCTCCCCCTTTGTCAACATCAAAAAGAATGGAGTGGTCATTGACTGTTTAAGAATTTGAAATAGGAGCTATTATGCAAACATAGTTACTATTATCTAAAACTCCCCCTGACAAGATACTCTCCTGAATGAACAATGAGCCACAGGGACATGCAAAAGTTCTCCCCCTTAGATGGACAGTGATTGGAATGAAGCACAGGAGATAAAGAAATCAACAGTTAAGTCTGAAATAATGGAGTCCATTGTGAGAAAGAAGGCACTCAGAATAAATGAGAAAGGTTTTCAATGGGATATCAATTTCATAAATCTGATTAAATAGTTATTTCAGACTCTTCTATTATAGAGATTTATGAATGATCTTCATTGACAAGTCATATCAGAATATGATGTATGCAAGGCTTGTTCATAAGCTTTCTGTACTCATATCTGAAATCAGTTTTAATAAAGGTGAACCTTGCTTTCACATTGACAGTCTTGTTTAACCTTCTTCTTCCTTACTCACTTAATTTCAAAAATTCCTTTAAGAGATGCAATCAATAGTAATGAAGTTAAACACATAAGAAAAATATTTGTTTCTGTCAAGGGTTCCAATAGAATATTTCTTTTGGACATATCTTTCAAATAGTATACTAGATTAGTAGCATTTTTCATAACATTCTTCATGAGCACTTGAGTTTAGTACACCCTTGTAACTAGAGGATACACGTTATTTAGACGCCAGTATCCCTGAGCACTTGGATGGACTAACTGTCATGCTTCATAGGAACAGAGATTACATTTACACTTCATGATACACTACAGATCATTTCTTTGATGAGTGAGATGTATTTCTCAGTGTGCATGCTATTGCTCTGCCAGATTATCAATCATTTTTAAGCAGAGTTAACTATGGCACCTCATGACACAGTCCTTTGGACATGATTTCTCAGTGACCAAGGTCATTGCTCTGACAAGATTTACCCTTAGACATAATCCATATTCTCAGATGTTTAAAAATCAATACTAATTTCATACATATCGATCAAGGAATATCATGATTTCAGAATTTTCAGAATTCAGAACAGTTTAAAAGACTCAACATGAAAATGTTGGTTAAAGTTTATTAAGACCAACTCAGATATTTTCAAGATATGTTCATAAGCAAACACAAGACATACATGAAACATCAACCGGCTGAAAGAATCAGATATTCATAATCCTATATAACAGAAGATTCCTGTTTAAGTTATTTTTCAGATTTATGATCAGGATATATACAGAGAATTCTTTCTGAGTTTTCAGGAAAGGCCGAAATATTTTTGGGAACAGCCAACTCAACAGATGATACCAATGAATAGGATGAGTGAAGATGGCTGATAGCAGTTGAAGCAGGAAGCTGAAATGTGTTGCATTACACATTCATCACAGGGATTTTAGGCAAGATAGCAGTTCAATCTGAAGATGGGAAGTTCAGAGGTAGAATATGAATAATGCTCCCCCTAAATGTATGCATGATCTAACATTCCTAAATGTATGCAACTCTGACCTATGGTATCAGGCAGAGGACTTGGTCTAAAGACTACCTCACACATAGTAAGCACTTCCAGATAGAGTTCATCTACCCTCTAGTATCTTACTATTTATATACCAAGAGTCATGCATGACAATCCAATGCATATGCAGTTCTACATGCATCTTTTAGCTAACACTATGCCACTTAAATGCAATTGTGATGCATGTGCATGTCAAATGTGCAAATGAACTTTTTTTTAAGCTTGAGACATCATCCAAGCAACAGACTTACTCAACTCACCTTTTCAGATTTTTTAGAATGCAATTTGTTTTCAGAGATTATGCATTTTAACAAACATCAACTAACTGCAATTAACATATGTATGCATCAGTGCATGATAAAAGAAAATTACAAAAGGTAGATGTAGTTCTGGACATGTATGCATTGACATATTAAGCATGATGTTCAATTAAAAAAAAAATCAGGTGAAGAAATATTTAATCAGCAGAGTTGGGGTTTACCATACTTTGGATGCCTTGGTTTATTTGACCCCCTTTTATTCCTCATCCCAAGGCATAGCTGCAAAGCACATATCTCATTTTGTGTTTCTAGGTACCCAAGACTTCTTGGGTCCTACTTTGTTAGTAACACCTTTGAGAGGTGCTTTCCACATTCTTTGGGCATGTAAGTCATCAGACTTCATTAAATTACACTCACTCATGGAGTGCCCAACCTGCCCACTATAATGACAGGAAACAGCAGATCTTGAATTCTTTTTATTCACAACATTGTTAGCATGGAATCTGTGTGCATTATTCTGAACATTAATTTTATGTGCATTGGCATGAAGATTTCTGTTACTTGCATGAGATTTTAGTTTACCTTTACCTGCCCACCAGCATTCCGAAGCTCGGTGGCCAAATTTTCCACATTCAAAGCATGCCAGACTCTTTTCTTTAAAAACAGTTTTATTTCTTCCAAAAACATTTCTATTTGCAGGGAGTTTTATATTCTGAGAGAAAGTTCTTCCTTGAGCATGCCAACAGTCCTTGACTGTATGGCCATGTTTTCCACAATGAGAACAATTAGAAAAGATATTTCTATGAGGGCCTAACCAGCATTGTGCAGCAACATGTCCTATTTTTCCACAGTTATAACAATGAATTTTCTTTTCCCTAA
Organism: Amorphophallus konjac; assembly: GCA_022559845.1. Lineage (NCBI taxonomy): Eukaryota > Viridiplantae > Streptophyta > Magnoliopsida > Alismatales > Araceae > Amorphophallus > Amorphophallus konjac. Next base: position 247,052,843 of record CM040128.1, on the reverse strand, counting down.
GGACATGATTTCTACCCTGATTGTTTTGAGCAGCTGCTAGGTCATCTTTTTCCATCAAATTACACTCATGCATCAAATGTCCATATTTGTGACAGTAGTGACAGATCATTTTCTTTCTAGATACATGCGAGTGAGTGGGTGAAACATGCAGAGTGGGAAGAGGAACATGTTGATGCTTTTCTTTCTATTTTTCTGTTATTTTCTCTTGAGCAGTAGACTGATAACCTGGAAGGTTCTGAGGGCTGTGAGAGGTTGAGCTGGAAACAAAAGAAATTTGAACTTTGTTTTGAAAATTCTTCTTATTTGAGGGATTATAGCCCAACCCTTCCTTCTGAAAATTTACCTTAGTTCCTAGAATTTTATCCAGATTATCTTTTCCGTCCACAAATTTTGACAAGGAATTATTCAAATCTTCAATTTCATTTTCCAAAGAAACGATGTGTATTTCATAACTGGCAATCTCTTGTTCATTGCAAGTTACACATTCGCTTAGCACCTTGTTTACAATTTTACATTCCTCAATTTCTTGTTCCAGATTTCTCAATTTTTCAGACTCTTCAATGTAAACAGTTTTTCCTTTTTCTAAGAGAAGAAGTTTCTCTGACATAGCAGTGTTCAACTGCTTCAAACCTTCAACCTCTTGAATTAGTTTGTCATTATTTGATTTCAGATTTTCAATTTCTTCAACAGAGTCTTTATCAATTTTTAGTGAGCTCATTTTATCATTCAACTCTTCCTCTATCTGTTCAAGCTCCAGAATCTTGTTTAACAGATCTTTGTTTTCTTCCTTTAGAGAAACAATAAACTCCTTATGCCATTCTAAATTTGAGTGAAGATTTTCATTTATTTCCTTGAGTAATGGGCACTCATTGCATGCAGATTTAACCGAACATATTGTTTGAACCTGGAGTTTTTCACATTGTTTCTCAAGACATTCATTTTCAGATTTCAGTCTACTTAGTTCAGAGCAAACACATTTAAGTTCATTCATCAATTTTTCATTCTGGTTTTTATGCATATGGATATCTGACAAATATGCATCATGAGATTGCTTCATCTTTGAACAATTTTCACATGGTGAACTTGAACTACCCTGATCACTTTTCTTTTTCAAGTTCTTGTATCGTTTTCTTAATTGTTCATGAGACTCAAACAACTAAGCATATGCATTCTCCCAATCATCCAAAGAAAAATTCTCGAAGATGTTTACCTCCTCCTCATCATCTTCTTCTTCATTTTGGCTGCTGCTAGGAATACTTCCTTTAGCCATCATGCAGTTGTCTTCATTTAACCTGTGAGTTAGCTTCAGCTCCTCCAGGATGTCCTTGGCAGACCTGCAATCATAAAAACAAGAGTGTAAGGCTCTGTCAGTGGCTGCTTTCATCAGATTGAAGGCTTTCTGATTTTCTCCATCCTTTGATCTGTGGCTGTTTGTCCATTTGGACACTTTCTTTGGTAATGTGTGAGGACCTTGTGAAATTAATTTCCACAGATCAGGATTAACTGCATCAACATAATTTCGTAAACTGATAAACCACGCATTAAAATTAGAACCATTGAAAACCGGTGGATCACCCATGAAAGCTGATCAGATAAATGCAACAGGAATAATGAAGCACCAAGACAGCAGGATCGAATCTACATATCGCTGGACCTTCTAAGCAGACAACCTGCTCTGATACCAACTGTTAGGGAGCTAGGCCCGGATACAGAGGGGGGGTGAATGTATCCTACTACGAATAATGCCCAATTCAAAAACTCAGATGCTAGGCAAGTTCCGGAATTAAGCAAATTCGATTAAACAAAATAACAAGCAGATGGAGCGTGCCTATTCAAGCATCTAGCGGAAGCAACTCAAGCAATCAAACCACTGCTCAATAGATTTTTAGGTGGTTCGGTCCTCCAGACCTACATCCACCCCTCACTCCCAACCGGAGTGAGGATTCCACTAGCTCACGCTAGAAACCGCAGACTCAGTCTGCAACAAATGCTGCCAAACAGCTTGACCAGGGGAACACGCTCCCCTCTTCCTCCCAACCGGAGGGACACCCCAAGTGACTTTCAGCCACTTGGAAATCAGAGACCGAAGTCTCTCTTCCTCCAGACCAGGAGGGAACCAACCGGTGACTTCCAGTCACTAGCAAACCAGAGGTCGAAGACCTCTCTTCCTCCCAACCGGAGGGACACCTGGACTTGCAACCACAAGCCCAGAACCGGAGGGCTAGCCTCCCTTCCTCTAACCAGAGGGAACCCACAAGTGACAACCTATCACTTGCAAACCGGAGATCAGATCTCCCTTCTCCTGAATCAATAGGAGGAACCCGATCCCCAACAGGGCAATCGGAAGACCAAAGATAATCAGAAAAATAAAGGAAAAACAAGAAACGAAAATAACACAGCAATTAGAAAGCTGTAAAAGATGAAAACAAAAATGTGGCTATCAATGGAGCTGACTGGCCTGGATCTGATCCACGGTCCAGTAGGAACAAGTCTTCAGATGAAGCTTCCCATCTCTCGTTCTCTCTTCTTCTTTCTCTTCCTTTTCTTCTCTGCTTCCTTCTCTCACTCGCGAGCTCTCTCTCTTTCTCTTTTTACTTCTGCAGCTTCTCTCACTCTACCACTCTTCTTTTTCTTCTTCTTCTCTTCTCACTGGCACTATCTCTCTCTTTTTTTTCTTCTTCTGCTCTCACTCTCTTCTCTACTCTCTTCTTTTCTTCTGGATCGAAGGGCTTTCTACTCTCAAGGCTTTTTCTTCGATAATTTCTTCAGAGGATGAAGACCCATATATAAAGCAGCAGCAGCATCATCACCCCCGACGTGTGACCTCCACATTTCTAGCCCTAAGTATTCGGATCACGTGGCAGTCTCTCAGCAGGCTTCATTTCAGCCTCGGATCACGTGCTGCCCAGTCACTGGGGAATATTTTCTCGGACCACCTTCTTCTTCTCCTGCAAGGAATTAACACGATTAACACTCAGGGCCACAATAACTAAAACTGCATGAGGTATATGAAAGCAATACAAGATGCACTGTACTGAGAATGACACGAGATACACAAGATTACTTGTAGCAACCCGTATAAAATTAAAAGAAATAAATTTAGATAAAATAAAATAAATTAAAAGATTAAGTGAACAAATGAAAAAGGTTTAAACAAGAAGAACAAAGCCCTGATGAAATTAACGCCTTGGAGCAAGGCGCTACTTGACAAGAAACGCCCTCACCTAAGGCGTGTTTTTAGAAGGGATGCCCACACTTCAAGGCGTCAAATCTTAAACAACCAAAATTACATAAAAAGGCAAGTATTTGAAACACCCTTTGCTTGGACGCGTTTCCACAAGAAACGACGCATGCCAAGGCGTCAATTTAAAATTCGACGCCCTAGAATAAGGCGTTAATTACATTCCAGTTTCGTTCGAACCGGGAACTTATCCAGGGTAAGTTGATAACTATGAGAAAGAGTTCGAATGTAGTAATAACTCTATCATGGAAGTGTTACTTCCAATCAAACACTAACCTTATTAGGATTTCCAGAATCCTATAAAAACCCTTGACTATCAAACCCTAAAGCTATTTGGTCGATCTGCTGCTGCTACGGTACGTAAAGAACAGCAGTTCTTCTTATCTCTTTTTATCATTACTTTCGGTTGCATGAAGAATTAATGATTCTTCATCTCTCCTTACAGGTTAAGAAGCCCTGATGTTCTGAAGAACAAGAGTTCTTCATCCGGGTAAAGTTATTCTCTTTACCTTTAGTTCTGGATGTGTAAGGTGAAGAAACTAATATCAGTTTCTTTTTTTTCTGTAGGACTTACAGCAAGTTGATCAGTGAAGAACAAGGATTCTTCAATCAAACGATCTCTTCATCTGCATCATCTTTGCTTGGTGCTGCTGTTAAGTTCGTAGAGGTTCAGAACCCGTCACGTTCATCTTCAGATTATTATTATTAAGGTAGGATTTTCTCAGGGATTGTAGCCCAAACTAGCATATTAATATCTATAACATCATCCGTTAATACCTGCATATAGATTTCATGCGTTTCGGTTAGTTTCTAAAGAGTTTTGAAATAGACGCCCTTATCAAGGACGCTACATTAAAAGACACGACCACGACTAGGTCGTCAATTTAATATTTGACGCCCTGTACACGGACGTCAATTTCTCTTAATTAATAAACACCATGTTTAAAAATTATATATCAATGCAAACATGATTCTAGATTAATGCATGATCAATCTCTTGTAATCCTGCTATTTTTCTGGTCCTGACCCTATAACATGTTTTTCCTGAAATTTCATTGTCTCGAAACTTGTAAACTTGTGAATTAACGACCTTGTCCAGGTCGTCTTTTCTTGAACTGACGCCCCATACCAGGGCGCCTTCTGTAAACTAACGCCCCTGTCCAGGGCGCGTTTCATTAAAATTTCCAGATTTATAATATTCTGTAAAACTAGAAATATTGAAAGGACGACTGCTGTACACGTCGTCAAATCTAATATAAACGCCCCTGATTAAGGCGTTAATTACATGAAAAATGACTTTACCAAAGTCGCTACTTTCTGCATTACTGATTTTTCCTGATTACTGTTATCCGAGGGATTCATTACATATATTTATATATATATAGGCACTATTACTCCACTCCGTGAGTATAGTCCCATGTTTTCTACGATGATTTATCGCATTACCCCTCAATTCTCATTGACATACAAGCTCTCCATTGGACATTCCGTTCCTTTGGACTAGCGAGTTAGTCATAGAGACCTCCGTAAGACTCCTCGCCGCCTTGGATTCCCTCAAGGCCGACTGAGCTGGTTGTACCATAAAAACCCATTACACAATCTTTGCCATGTCCCTCTATAGAAACATGGTGATACCGGCCCTCATGTCATGCCATGGGTATGATATGAGAATTATCTTAATGAACGGGGAAGAATATGCCGTTGTTATGCTGTTCTTGTAGACCCCAATTCTATATTAAACTTGATGTTCTTGTGAACCTCAATTCTATATGAAGAATGAGGACGTCTTGCCATTGAGGTGCTATTCATATGGACCTCAAGTCTATATAAAAGAGTGTCTCTACTTACTTGTCATGGTACCCGAGTTAAGGGAACCTAATTCCACCTAGTTTCATCGTTCATCGTGATTGTACCGTTGTTATCGCCTATCTATGTCCAATGTCGTATTTTTGGACTCTATTCTTTCAGAGTCTATCCTACATGTCTACAAGCTTTATCCTTGAAATTCCATATTGGCTATATACAAAAGTGGATGTTAAAATACATGACTAATGCCTGCGCATATAGGGCCCGATCTGGTCCTGGGAGGAGCACCCGAAAGTACTTGTGCCCATGGGAGTTGATTGATCACGGTATTGGCATTATACCGAAGTGCATGACTAGCTTGATTGAACATTCCACAAATCTTGTACTTAACTTGATATTACATGACTTGCGTGGCCCGAAAAAGGGTAATTACTTGCGTACTTGAACGTGATAGCCAAATTTCATCTTGACATGATAAAGTACTTGCTTGAATATCTTGATATCATTTGATATAAGTTCTTGAAAGTTCATGACTAGTCCTCCTGTTATCTTATTGTTATATCTCTTTCTATTTTGTCGTTTTATGCGAGCATGCATAGCTATAGCGCATTCATGAAAGATGTAACTACTTAAACCCCTTGCTAGTTCCTGAGATATAATTTCCTACTGAGCGTTCGCTCACTCCGTGTTTGTCCCTTACTTTTCAGGTAAGTCCGACGAAGAAGGTCAAACTGATGGGGAAAGTCAAGAGTGAAAGAGCTAGAGCTTTTCCAAGTGTCATCTAGTCTTTCTCCTATTTTCTTGAGTCAACTATGTACTTTTTATTTTTTTTTGAATAGAGTATTGGATTTGTAATAGTCTATCCATTATGAAATAAATGGATTGGGTTATCTTTCTATTTTGCGCATCTCTGTTTTGGTGTCGAATACACTACTACTCTGATTGACATGATTGATATAAACTCGTCGCGCATATCCGAGTATCTTCCGCGCTCGGGGCGTGACAGTTTTTGTGGTATCAGAGCCTAGGGTATTCAATTCCTAGGAAAACCCAAGTCCAAGGATATGTTCAAACCTTTAACCAGTGAGATTGGGTAGAACCAAGGGTTGAGTTAATATATATAAAAAAAACTTAAAAGCCCTTAACGCGAGTATATACTAATATAGTTATTGTAATTGTAGGATAATGGCTGCCGAACGAGCTCAATGGCGCAACATGCAGCGTACACTGCAAGGCATGACTCAAGTGCTGCAACAAGTAACACAAGGAGGTGGACAACGAGCAGGAAGTCTCCACCAGACCTTCAAGAACATGAACCCGCCCAAGTTCACGGGTTCTACTGATCCAGATGGCGCTGAACACTGGATTAGGGAAACAGAACGAATATTCCGTGTTATGCAATGCACGGATCAAGATAAGGTCTTATTAGCTACTTTTCAGTTAGAAAGGGATGCTAGATGCTGGTGGAATCAATAGAGGCTACTATAAATCAAGATCAGGTTACGTGGGAGGAATTCGTTGAACACTTCAACGCAAAATATTTCTCGGACCGAGTTCAGGAAAAGAAGGCTGCAGAATTTGCTGCATTAAAGCAACGATCTTTGTCAGTGGCCGAGTATGAGGCCCAATTCTCTAGATTATCTCGGTATGCTAAGCATCTAGTTAGCACCGAGAAAATGAAAGCTAGGAGGTTTCTTAATGGGCTCAGGCCCCAAGCTATTACTCAACTGGCGCCGATGGACATTCAAGTCTACTCGGAGATAGTACGCCGAGCTCAACTATTAGAAGATGCCACGGAACTGTCTGATAGGATTCGTGGTAAGGATAAGAAGGAACAAGTTACAGGATCGGGTTCCTTTAAACCCAACTTCAAGAAGAGGCCTAGCAATGGAGGTATTTCCTCGCAAGAGCAAAAGTTCAAGAAGACCAAGCCCTTCTCTATCACCACTACCTCTCCAAATACAGTGTGCAAACATTGTGATAAAGCGGGTCATAGAGCAGAAGAATGCTGGAGGAAACTAGGAGCATGTCTCCGTTGTGGGAGTCGTGAGCATCGGATTCCCGATTGCCCATTACTTAACGATCAAGCCGATGTCGGGAAACGCCCAGTAACCAAGAATGCTCGTCTTCATGCAATCAAGGAGACCGAGCAAGAAGAAGAAGGCGGCTTAGTGGAAGGTACATTGAAAGTTTGTTCCAGGAATGCATATGTCTTAATTGATACTGGTGCATCGCATTCTATTATTTCTAAGAAGTTTGCTGACCCATTACCCCTAGAACCGGAATGGATAAAGTTAGTTTTGTCTACTCCTCTGGGTGATGAGACTGATATTACACATCATTACCAAAACTGCGAAGTATTGGTTCAGGGTAGAAATCTCCCTATTGATCTCATATGTTTAGATCTGAAAGAGTATGATGTTATACTAGGAGCAGATTGGTTATCCAAGTATCAGGCAACGGTTGATTGCCGCAATAGTAAGGTTACATTCAAGGAATTTCCAGAACTAATCTTGACTAGCCCTAAGAGTCGGAGCAAATCCCCTATTATTTCAGCTCTCCGAGCTAGCAAGCTCATCAGGAAAGGATGTGTATCTTTCCTTGCATTTGTCACAGTTAAAGAAGCTAAGGAAGCTAAGCTAGAAGACATTCCAGTGGTACAAGAATTTTCGGACGTATTTCGGAAGATTTGCCGGGATTACCCCCGCAAAGAGAAGTGGCCTTCACCATTGACTTAGTCCCTGGTGCTGGTCCGATTTCAAAGGCACCTTATAGGATGTCACCTGCTGAACTCAAGGAGTTAAAGGAGCAATTGAGGGAACTCATTAAGAAAGGATTCATTAGACCAAGTACTTCCCCGTGGGGAGCGCCTGTATTATTTGTAAAGAAGAAAGACGGATCCATGAGGTTATGCATCGACTATCGACAGTTGAATCACCTCACTATCAAGAACAAGTATCCACTGCCGAGAATCGATGAATTGTTTGATCAAATTTCAGGATCCATGTACTTTTCCAAAATTGATCTTAGGTCAGGATATCACCAACTAAGAATCAAGGACGAGGATATTCATAAAACCGCATTCAGAAGCAGGTATGGCCATTATGAATTTGTTGTTATGCCTTTCGGACTAACGAATGCCCCTGCTGCCTTTATGCAGTTAATGAATAGTATATTCAGGCCTTATTTAGATCAATTCGTGGTGGTCTTTATTGATGATATATTGATTTATTCCAAGACCAAGGAAGAGCATGAGGAACATTTGAGGATTGCATTACAAATATTGAGGACAAACCAATTATATGCAAAACTTAGCAAGTGTGAATTCTGGCTTGAAGAAGTGACTTTTCTCGGACATGTTATATCAAAGGATGGCTTGTCTGTAGACCCATCAAAGGTTGAAGCTGTAAGGAACTGGGAAAGACCGACCAATGCTAGCGAGATCCGAAGTTTCTTAGGTCTTGCCGGCTATTACAGGCGATTCATCAAGGATTTCTCTAAAATCGCCGTGCCACTTACGAGGTTAACTCGCAAGGAGATCCGTTATGAATGGGATGAGGAATGTGAAAGAAGCTTCCAAACTCTCAAGGATCATCTTACTACAGCTCCTATCTTAGCATTGCCAATTGAAGGAGAAAAGTTCGAGGTATACACTGATGCTTCTGGCATTGGCCTCGGGTGTGTTCTAATGCAACAAGGGAAGGTTATAGCCTACTCTTCTCGTCAATTAAAGAAGCATGAAGAAAACTACCCCGTCCATGACCTAGAATTGGCTGCGGTAGTATTTGCACTGAAGATATGGAGACATTATCTATATGGAGTGCAGTTTACTGTATACTCCGACCACAAGAGTCTCAAATATCTCTTTTCACAGAAGGAACTAAATATGAGGCAAAGACGATGGCTGGAATATCTCAAGGACTTCGACTTCAATATACAATATCATCCGGAAAGGGTAATCATGTAGCAGATGCCCTTAGTCGAAAGCCGAGAGCACTGTTAGCCAATTGTATGATTCAAGAATGGAAGTTGCTGGAACAATTCTCTGAACTCAATATAAGCATGGACACGGACCCTAGATGTGTCACATTATCTCATGTAAGCATACAGTCAGATTTATTGTCTGAAATACAAGCACTTCAGAATGATGATCCTACATTAGTAGAAATCAAGGGCAGATTAGAAGGACAATCGGATTTCCAATTAGCTTCTGATGGAAGATTAATGTTCAAGAATAGAACTTGTATACCGGACTGCCCAGAATTGAAGAAGAAGGTCTTAGATGAAGCTCACAGATCAAGATATACAATTCATCCTGGATCTACCAAAATGTACCAAGATGTAAAAAGAAATTTTTGGTGGCCCAACATGAAAAGAGAAATAGCGGACTACGTATCACGCTGTCTCACGTGCCAACAAGTCAAGGCGGAACACCAAAAGCCTGCTGGAAAACTACATCCTCTAGATATCCCTAAATGGAAGTGGGAGGATATTGGTATGGATTTCATCATGGGTTTATCTAAATCAAAAAGAGGACATGATGGAATATGGGTTATCATTGACCGATTGACTAAATCAGCGCATTTCTTGCCAATCAAGAGTCGATGGTCAGTTGATGTCTTAGCTGCACTATACATCAAGGAAATAGTCAGATTACATGGTATTCCTGTTTCAATCGTGTCTGACAGAGATCCCCGTTTTACTTCTCATTTTTGGAAAGGACTACAACATTCGTTGGGAACGAGACTTAACTTTAGCACAGCCTTTCATCCTCAAACGGATGGTCAGACCGAGAGAACCAATCAAGTAGTCGAAGATATGCTAAGAGCATGCATTACTGATTTTGATGGAAACTGGCATGATCACTTGCCTCTGGTTGAATTTGCATACAATAATAGCTACCAGGCAAGTATACAACTGGCACCTTTTGAAGCCTTATACGGAAGGAGTTGTCGATCACCCTTATGCTGGGACGAAGTTGGAGAGAAACAACTGTTAGGTCCAGACATGGTAAGGGATACTACCGAGAAGATACAATTAATCAGAGAAAGACTACAAGTTGCTCAGTCTAGACAAAAGCTTATGCTGACACAAGAAGAAGAGATCTTGAATTCCAAGTTGGAGATCATGTATTTCTCAAGATATCGCCTGGACGTGGAATACGAAGATTTGGTGTTAAGGGCAAGCTTACACCAAGATTTATCGGACCTTTTGAGATACTAGAAAGAGTTGGCGAGGTTGCTTATCGCATCGCATTGCCACCTCAACTGTCCGAAGTACATGATGTGTTCCACATATCTATGTTGAAGAAGTATGTGCATGATCCATCACATATTATTGAGCATGGAAATCTAGTAATCCGGAAAGATCTCACATACGAGCAGAAGCCCATAAGAATACTAGATCGAGAAGTACGAACCCTAAGGAATAAGGTTATTCCCATGCTAAAAGTACAATGGAATAAGAATTCAGAACATGAAGCTACATGGGAGACCGAGGAATCTATGAGGAAGCGATTTCCAGAGTTATTTTAGAAGGTATGAACTCTACACTCTCCATATGTAAATATATGCTATGAATTTGGGGACCAAATTCTTTTAAGTGGGGGAGGGTGTAGCAACCCGTATAAAATTAAAAGAAATAAATTTAGATAAAATAAAATAAACTAAAAGATTAAGTGAACAAATGAAAAAGGTTAAAACAAGAAGAACAAAGCCCTGATGAAATTAACGCCTTGGAGCAAGGCGCTACTTGACAAGAAACGCCCTCACCTAAGGCGTGTTTTTAGAAGGGACGCCCACACTTCAAGGCGTCAAATCTTAAACAACCAAAATTACATAAAAAGGCAAGTATTTGAAACGCCCTTTGCTTGGACGCGTTTCCACAAGAAACGACGCATGCCAAGGCGTCAATTTAAAATTCGACGCCCTAGAATAAGGCGTTAATTCCATTCCAGTTTCGTTCGAACCGGGAACTTATCCAGGGTAAGTTGATAACTATGAGAAAGAGTTCGAATGTAGTAATAACTCTATCATGGAAGTGTTACTTCCAATCAAACACTAACCTTATTAGGACTTCCAGAATCCTATAAAAACCCTTGACTATCAAACCCTAAAGCTATTTGGTCGATCTGCTGCTGCTACGGTACGTAAAGAACAGCAGTTCTTCTTATCTCTTTTTATCATTACTTTCGGTTGCATGAAGAATTAATGATTCTTCATCTCTCCTTACAGGTTAAGAAGCCCTGATGTTCTGAAGAACAAGAGTTCTTCATCCGGGTAAAGTTATTCTCTTTACCTTTAGTTCTGGGTGTGTAAGGTGAAGAAACTAATATCAGTTTCTTTTTTTTCTGTAGGACTTACAGCAAGTTGATCAGTGAAGAACAAGGATTCTTCAATCAAACGATCTCTTCATCTGCATCATCTTTGCTTGGTGCTGCTGTTAAGTTCGTAGAGGTTCAGAACCCGTCACGTTCATCTTCAGATTATTATTATTAAGGTAGGATTTTCTCAGGGATTGTAGCCCAAACTAGCATATTAATATCTATAACATCATCCGTTAATACCTGCATATAGATTTCATGCGTTTCGGTTAGTTTCTAAAGAGTTTTGAAATAGACGCCCTTATCAAGGACGCTACATTAAAAGACACGACCACGACTAGGTCGTCAATTTAATATTTGACGCCCTGTACACGGACGTCAATTTCTCTTAATTAATAAACACCATGTTTAAAAATTATATATCAATGCAAACATGATTCTAGATTAATGCATGATCAATCTCTTGTAATCCTGCTATTTTTCTGGTCCTGACCCTATAACATGTTTTCCTGAAATTTCATTGTCTCGAAACTTGTAAACTTGTGAATTAACGACCTTGTCCAGGTCGTCTTTTCTTGAACTGACGCCCCATACCAGGGCGCCTTCTGTAAACTAACGCCCCTGTCCAGGGCGCGTTTCATTAAAATTTCCAGATTTATAATATTCTGCAAAACTAGAAATATTGAAAGGACGACTGCTGTACACGTCGTCAAATCTAATATAAACGCCCCTGATTAAGGCGTTAATTACATGAAAAATGACTTTACCAAAGTCGCTACTTTCTGCATTACTGAGTTTTCCTGATTACTGTTATCCGAGGGATTCATTACATATATTTATATATATAGGCACTATTACTCCACTCCGTAAGTATAGTCCCATGTTTTCTACGATGATTTATCGCATTACCCCTCAATTCTCATTGACATACAAGCTCTCCATTGGACATTCCGTTCCTTTGGACTAGCGAGTTAGTCATAGAGACCTCCGTAAGACTCCTCGCCGCCTTGGATTCCCTCAAGGCCGACTGAGCTGGTTGTACCATAAAAACCCATTACACAATCTTTGCCATGTCCCTCTATAGAAACATGGTGATACCGGCCCTCATGTCATGCCATGGGTATGATATGAGAATTATCTTAATGAACGGGGAAGAATATGCCGTTGTTATGCTGTTCTTGTAGACCCCAATTCTATATTAAACTTGATGTTCTTGTGAACCTCAATTCTATATGAAGAATGAGGACGTCTTGCCATTGAGGTGCTATTCATATGGACCTCAAGTCTATATAAAAGAGTGTCTCTACTTACTTGTCATGGTACCCGAGTTAAGGGAACCTAATTCCACCTAGTTTCATCGTTCATCGTGATTGTACCGTTGTTATCGCCTATCTATGTCCAATGTCGTATTTTTGGACTCTATTCTTTCAGAGTCTATCCTACATGTCTACAAGCTTTATCCTTGAAATTCCATATTGGCTATATACAAAAGTGGATGTTAAAATACATGACTAATGCCTGCGCATATAGGGCCCGATCTGGTCCTGGGAGGAGCACCCGAAAGTACTTGTGCCCATGGGAGTTGATTGATCACGGTATTGGCATTATACCGAAGTGCATGACTAGCTTGATTGAACATTCCACAAATCTTGTACTTAACTTGATATTACATAACTTGCGTGGCCCGAAAAAAGGGTAATTACTTGCGTGCTTGAACGTGATAGCCAAATTTCATCTTGACATGATAAAATACTTGCTTGAATATCTTGATATCATTTGATATAAGTTCTTGAAAGTTCATGACTAGTCCTTCCTGTTATCTTATTGTTATATCCTCTTTCTATTTTGTCGTTTTATGCGAGCATGCATAGCTATAGCGCATTCATGAAAGATGTAACTACTTAAACCCCCTTGCTAGTTCCTGAGATATAATTTCCTACTGAGCGTTCGCTCACTCCGTGTTTGTCCCTTACTTTTCAGGTAAGTCCGACGAAGAAGGTCAATCTGATGGGGAAAGTCAAGAGTGAAAGAGCTAGAGCTTTTCCAAGTGTCATCTAGTCTTTTTCCTATTTTCTTGAGTCAACTATGTACTTTTCCTTTTTTTTTGAATAGAGTATTGGATTTGTAATAGTCTATCCATTATGAAATAAATGGATTGGGTTATCTTTCTATTTTGCGCATCTCTGTTTTGGTGTCGAATACACTACTACTCTGATTGACATGATTGATATAAACTCGTCGCGCATATCCGAGTATCTTCCGCGCTCGGGGCGTGACATTACTTCAGTACGAAATAAATGGAGAATGACACGAGGTCAGATGAAAACAGCACGAGGTAAAAAAGGGAACAACACGAGATACACAATTAACACAACAATGAAGACGACACGAAGTCAGATGAAGACAGCATGAGGTGAGAAGAAGATAACACAGAGTGAAGCAATAGAAAGACACGCGATCAGAAGAGACCTGGACGAGGTTAGAACGAAACAACACGAACTAACAAACGGCAACAAAAGACGACACGAAGTGAAACAACACTTGAAAACATAAGAAAAACAACTCGAGCACAAAATAGCTCGAATGAACGACTCGAAGACGAGGCGACACGGGCTGACCACGACACGAAGACAAATAACAGAAACCGTCACGAGTTGAAGACAACACGAAGATGAAAACAGAAACTGACACGAGTTGAAAACAACACGAAGACGAAACACAGGAATTGACACGGAGTGTGGTCAAGGCGAGATGGACACGAAGTCTAAAGAGAAAAACAGCACGAAGACAGAAGAGTGACACGGCTATCACGACACGTGATGAAGCAGTGACACTAGTAAAAAAATGACTCGAGGAACAACAGTAAGTGACACGAAATTAAACAAGCAGACATAAAAGATGACACGAGATGAGCAACTAAAGGACAGAGAGAAACGACACGAGGTTCACAGAGAAGCGACTCGGAGTTCGTCAGAACTATTCGAGCTGCTTCAATAACACGACACGAAGACAGAAATAACAAAAATAACGTGAAGACTCAAACACAAAAATAACTCGAAGACATAGACACAACACGAAGACACAAACACAACACGAAGACGATGAATGCAACAGTGCAATGTCTAGACTTGAAATTCAATGCAAACGGCTGTACAGACTTGGAAGGTGAAAACTAAGGTACAGACTTCATTAATCAAAGCATGAATGAGACGCTGTACACACTTAGCCTTGGACAATGTATAGACTCAATCAAATGAAGAGCTTTCAGTGTGTAGACTTAAAAGTCTAATGTCTCTGTGCATACTTGCTGAGTTGACGCTGTAGCCCAATGAGTTGACGCTGCAACGTATACACTTTACGTTCAACTGATGATGTGTAGACTTGAAGAACTAAAGCCCACGTTGTATAGACTTTAAAATCTGAATCGACAAAGCAGGTTGTACAGACTTTGAGAGCCTTGACGGATGTACAGACTTTGAAGGCTTTGATGGCCAATGTACAGACTTGTAACACTTGAGGACTGATGTATAGACTTCGCCTGAACACTGTCTGATGTACAGGCTTTAGTCTGAAGTGATGTATGGACTTAAAGGTTAACACTCGAATGTATAGAGTTGAAAGGGCTAACAATCTAGTGTATACTTGATGCCTTGAAGGTCAATGTACATACTTTGAAGACCGACCTAGCAGGTTGTGTAGACTTAGAATGCAACCAGGATGTCTAGACTTGATGTGAGGTAATGCATAATAAACATGGACCAATGAATTGAATGCATATAGCAGACATGAACTGAATGTATGCAGGAGAACTAATTAAAGCATTACCTGATCTGAGCATTCACCTTACCTGTCATGATTTAACTTTGACTCTGTGACTTGGGTTAACTTCATGACCTGTGAGACATCCTCAACCTTGTTCTGACAGTTTCTCATAATGCAACAAGATTATATCATCAAGGATGTAAACATAATGAGACATAATACTGTCATCATCAAAACTCCAGAACCACAGGGGACACAACAATAGGGTCGACGCTGGGAGCTTAAAGCGTCCACGCGTCAGTTGACGAAGCCTTCGCGATATCTTCCACTGCGTCAACGCCACAAGTAAGCAGCGTCGACGTAGTAGTTAAAGAAGTATTCACCTTCATAGGCTATTCCACTGCGTCAATGCCACATTTGAGCAGCGTCGACGCAGCAGCTAAAGAGACGAGGCTAATGGCTACTGGAATGCCTCACTGCGTCAATGCCACATTTGAGCAGCGTCGATGCAGCAGCTAAAGAGACGAGGCTAATGGCTACTGGAATGCCTCACTGCGCTAACGCCATTGATTGACAGCGTCGACGCAGCAAGTCAGATTGTTGTCATTGAGCACGTGAACGGAGAACTCTATACATCAGACTGACGAAGCTAATGAGGGGCACGTGATCCGAGGTACCTGGCTCGTGATCCGAGAAGGACAAGGTATCCAGATGAGGACATGTGTACTGACACTCCATTGGATGCTGCCACGTGGTCCAAATGCTTTAGGCGGGAAACGTGGAGAGCACACGCCTGTTGCTGTTGCTGTTATATAAACAAGTCTTCTTCCACAGAAGAAATTAGATCGAAGAGAAGGGAGAAAGTCTATACAGCCACAACAAGGCTCCTTCGATTCACAGAAAGAAAAGAGAGAAGAAGAAGATACAGAGAAGAAGAAGAAATAGAGGAAGAAGAAGAAGAAAAAAAGAGAGGAAGAGATCGAGAGAGATTGAGTTGAGAGAGAGCTGATCGAGAGTGAGAGTGAGAGAGTTTGTATCTCAGTCTCGTGGTTCAAAACCAGAGCTGAGCTTTGCTCTTTAAAAGCTACATTGCTTTTGGGTTTTGCTTTTTCGTTTTGATTTTGTCTTTCATTTCCGATCATTGTTTCTTCAAGCTGTGCGTCAGCGGTCTTGCAGTGGTAGTCTCCACTGGACGGGTTAAGCTGTATTTCCCCAGCGGTTGTAGAGGATCAGATCCTCTGGTCGGCAAGCTGTAGTGCCCAGCGAAGCTGTGTATCAGCGGATTGTTTGGCCAAGCTGTAAAGCCCAGCGGACGCAAGCTGTGCTGCGCAGCAGGAAGCCATACTCGGTTGAGTGTGGGGTGGATGTAGGTCGTTGACCGAACCACCTAAAAATTGTGGGTGCAGTGTGTTTGTGCTTTTGTGTGATCTGTGTGCGATGGAAATTCTTACTTAGCTTATTTGGTTTCATCGCTCATGCTCATGTCTAGCATTCTTCTTTTAGCTTAACTGATGTTTGCCTAAATTTCGCTTTAGAACTTACAGTAGTTTTAAATTAGGCAAGTTGATCTATTCACCCCCCTCTAGATCCACACTTAGTGGAGATAGACTGCGTCCATCTAACACAACAAACTCAACATCTCATGTCAGCACGTCGCCAGTCCTCTCCTCCATCACAATCCTCTTCACCATTTTCACCCTATCCACTACCAACCAAACCTCTCAACATTCACCATCCATCAGCTGCACCATCCACCTCCACTAACCCTCTACCAAATAAACACCTCATCAAAGCCTCTCAACCCATCATTACCTCTATCTCTCTAGCCACCCCACCACCTAACCCTTCCACTGCAAAGCCAACCACTGCCATTATCACCCCAATGCCTACCATCCATCACCAACCACCACCTAAAACATATAATCCCTTACCTCCACCAAATGCCACATCACCACCATCTAAGCATGTTATCCCCACACCAACCATCCTTAGTCAACCACTGCCTGCACCATGTAACCTATCACCGCTATCTCCACTTGTGCCTATGCCTGAGCAAGTTCCATCTACACCTCCATCCACAGCCACACTTGAGCAAACTTTATTTGCTCTTGAGTCAGAAGAAGAGCTCACCATGCCCAAGCCTATTCTCGCCATCACCCATTCACCAACACTCGCCTTATCCTCATCTACCAAACTTGTCACCACCTCCACCTCACAATCCACTACCACCCAACGGAGCGGGTGTGCATTTCAAAAGATTCATCCCATACCTATTTCCCAAGAGCAAAGCAAACCGAGTAACAAAGACCCGGTGTCGGTCATGTGTTTCGATCCTCATGGTTATATTAGCTACATGCCAGTCTATATTCTTGTCTCGGGGATGTTTGGGAAGGCTGAACCTCCATGTCATAAAATGGCTATCAAGAAGGGTTCTCAACAGCTTGTGCTAGTCAGGTCAAGAGCAAGGTCGGTAGTAGTCACATTGCTTATCGAAAAACCTATCGTCAATGCTCTCATCACCCCTCGCTCGATTATACTTCAAATGACTGGTCAGGAAAAGGGGTTCCTAATCAATGTGGTGCGGAGTCATGCCACTACTAGGGCTGTAATGAATTCCATGCTCGAGGGTAAGTCATGGCAACCCTTGATGGAAGTTCTCTATATGACAACTACTTCATCTCAACTAGAATTTCCATTCAAGGGGAAAATGTCCGTATTACCAAGAGCATTCAAGGCCTATGACATCTTACCTTAACCCGACCAAGGGTACATTGTTGTATTGTCAAGATCACTCGAGGATATTCCTAGAGTTCTATGCAATCTACCTTAGCCTATCAGTCAGTCGGCCATATTAGCGCTACATGCCAATCTCCCAAAAATTCACCCTCTTCATCTGTCAAGGGAGCTGATCTTCATGCATGATTGTCAGGCGAAATTGCCAAGTCTCAAGCTTCTCATGCCAAAGAATAAGCTCCCATGGACACGTATTGCCTGCTCATCAAGGGAGATGTTCCCCATGTCGATGTGTTTGAAGAAGACACTATATGTCATGTCTCACACACCTTAAATAGAATTCCCGAGTATTTGCTCAACTTACTTGCCAAAGGAGTTGTTATTCATTCTTGAATGTCCAAGAGGTGTTGATGGCACTGAGGATTCATTGAGTGAGAGCCTAGAGATAGTGGCTACACCCATTGATCGGGCCGGAAGCTCTGCGATTCTAGAGAAGAGTGAGGCCATTTGTTGCTTGGGCCTACTATCTGAGGAGGCACGCATGGCCAATAACCCGAAATGCCACGATAAAGTTTAAGCGGCCACCTTGCAAGAGGACGTCCACCAAAAAGAGGAAAAGGCACAAGGATAAAGGACCTCTGAAAAGTCCTTCATTAGTCCATCCTCTCCTAATTCCACTCTATCTTCACTCTTGTGGATAATCAATTTCTTTCTATGGACCATCCATTAGTTGAGGAGGAGTTTTCTCTCTTTTGATTCTGGATCGTCGAGTTCACCCTTGCCACTAGGGTCTCATGACCCTCATCATCATCATCCTCTAGAACCTCCAGATCCTCTGGACCCTCATCATCATCATCATCCTCTAGAATCTCCGGATCCACATCCTCATGCTCCTCCAGATCCTCCGGACCTTCATCATCATCATCCTTCGAATCCTCCGGACCTGCATCGTCATCATCCTCTGTAACCTCCTGATCCTCATCCTCATGCTCCTCTGGATCCTCCGGACCCTCATCATCATCCTCCAGAATCTCCAGATCCACATCCTCATGCTCCTCCAGATCCTATGGACCTTCATTATCATCATCCTCTAGATCCTCTGGACCCTCATCATCATCATCCTCCAGAACCTCTGGATCTTCATTCTCATGCTCCTATGGATCCTCTGGATCCTCCGGACCCTCATCATCATCATCCTCTAGAACTTCCAGATCCATCACTCTCCATCTGTCAATTTATTCTCGTAACACCACCTAATCTTGGGTCAGACCCGAATCTTCCTAAACCAGCCGGTCAAGGCATTTGTTCCTTCTCCTAGGGTTTTAGTCCCCATTCTTTTCATCTCGCTTTGTAGTAATTCTAGCTCTCACCTCCTTTCCCTTTCTCATCTTTTCTTCATAGGCTAACAGTCTTGTCCTCAGTTTTATTTGAGTCAAGATTGAATCAGTCACAGGGTTAAGTTTGCTTCTACAGCACTTAGGCTCTGATAGCCCCACTATGGGAGTTCAAAATTCCATCCCCAGTCCGTAAAGACGACCCTAAGCATGGGTCACACATATTGCACACCAACCTTAGTCATCTACCTTGCGAAAATACCATCATGTTAAAGGCCATGCCAAGGGATATATGAAGGTCTTTGCTCTTCTCAACTCGGCCAAAGTATGGGGGCATTTTTTTTATTTTGGATAAGACAACTAACCTAAACACTCCCTAACAAGATGAAGTCTCAAATAGGGGTAGTCAAACAAGACCTAGAATACAAATGTAAAATCAATTTTTTTTAAAAAAAGAGGCATGGCAAGAGTGGCAGTATAGTTCCTTACGAGACATTAATTATGAGCCCGATCGTATGCATACCAAACTGAAAGACAAATCTGACAAAGAATGACAAAAAACCCTGACGTAACAGACTGAAATCCTTAAGTGGTTGTGCCTAGTAAGGAAGTCGAAATCGAACGCCTTTAAACCCGTAATAAACTTTTCCCAAAATTTCTTTTGTTCCTCCCTCCAAGATCGAGTCGTTTCTTGGGTATGACCTTAGTAAGGGCACTGTTAACCAAGGGTAGTCAGCTATAGGGCGCCACGCTTAATGCACACTACGCTCTAGACACTCTTTAGTGAAAGGGGAAGGAACCATGACCCCTGGCTAGTGGTTCGACTGGCTTCAATGCTACATTTAGCAAAAAAAAAAAAGACATGGGACAACATTTGGAAAGAAAATTTTCATGATTATTCATTAAAATGGGAGGCTACATCATTGGCTTGGGCACTATAAGCCTCAATTTTCTCAATTCGATTACATAAGCCTTCCACAACTCACGACCCTCATCTACATGCATTAGCACTCTTCGTGGAACGCTTGTCTTCCACAACGCTTTGATGGTCTTCATGTCTTTCATGTCTTTCTTCATACCTAACCCCCTTTTCCTGATAGGCGAGAAGTCAGATAACCCTGGGAAGAAATAACGGGGGAGGCCAATTTGAGAACATCTTCGGTGTCCATATATTGTAGAGAACAAGTTCAGTTGTACCGACAAATTAGAGTTCCTTGCTTGGGGACGATCTCACATGAAGGTCATGAGAGAGAAAAGTTGTTGGAGTGCAGGAGAACATGTTTTGGGCCATGGTGTTAAAGTGGCTGCGCCAATCTTCGCACTTCTTGAGTCCAGGCACGCGGTCGATCATCTTGTCATTGAACCCAACACGTTGGCCATGTGATAAAATTGGCTCTTTGGAAAGATCCTCGAAGCGCTCTGAGCCTCCTATTGGCATTAAAAAAAAATCAAAAAATCAAAAAAATAGTGCCTTTCACGAAGATGCCAATTCTTTAATTGGCGCCTTCGTGGAGTGGCGCAAATTCTTCTTCTTTTTGATTTTGATCAATTTCTTTTATCTGATGAATTAGCACCTCTTTAGAAGGCACCAGTTAATTGGCGACCGAGCCTTGGATGTGGATTTGAAGTATTTGCGGCATCCGCACTGGATGCTAATTTCAAAAAAGGGGACAGAAAATAGAAAAAAAAATTGGCACCCTGTACTATGATGCAAATTCCTGATGGGTTTTAATCTGATGAATTGGCGCCCCTGCACGTGGGTGCCATTTTTAATTAAAGTCAAGATCATGGATGCAAATTTTCCTCCTTCCTTGCGTGATTCAAGAATTCACGACCAACCAACTAGGCACTAATTTCGCGATCACAAAATTCGCGGCCTTCCCTCTGGATGCCAATTTTGCGTGTTCGGTACTATAGCACGGCAAGCATTGAATGCTCCCATGCTTCAACGTCTCAGGCCATGCCTTCGAACAGTCGCCCATCCTGCGTGGTTGATGGTGGGGATGGCACAAGAGAGGCTGCCATGCTTGCACCCTCTCCCCTGCCCCGTCGTAGCAGCGGCGACAGCGACGTCGGCGACAGCAGCAAGTGCCATGGCACCAACGGCAGTGGTCATGGTAGCAACAGCAAGAAACAAAAAAAAGGGAAATGTAGATCTATTTAAAAATCCACTAAAATTAAAATAAAAAGAATAAAAGCTAAGCTAAGAGTGGGGGAAAAAGAGAAGTGGGAGCATGCGTGGATGCTAGGATGGAGGGTGATCGCCAGAGATCGCGGGCCTCGATGAATGTAAACAATGAATAAAGGGAGGGATCGCGATAATACCTTGAAAAGCGGGGGGAGATGTGAGTGTATCTTCCTTCTCTTCCTATCGGCTAGTGGATGAAGAGAGTCTTCCTTGAGATTACCCCACACACACAAAAAAGACAAACGACACCAACAAAGAAATAGGAATTAGAACCAAATGAGTCTAGTATCAAATCCCAAATGAATAAACATGACGTGAAAGCATGAAGTGAGACACACCTGTGGGGGTGTTGCCCTTTTAACCCCTATGCAAAGGGTGGGATGTAATATGATGAATGATAATGTGAAAGGGCGCGTGCAAGTATTGCACTGTTGGGGAGTTCTCAACGCGGTTGAGATGGGAGATGAACAAAAGGAATATGATGCATGCAGATATTAACATATGCAGTAAAAGAAAGACACAGAGAAAGAATAGAGGAAGAAAAAGCCTCTGGGGATATTCTCCTGTGAGGGCCGTGGCTTTTGATGGTCGTTCGGGAGAGAGCCTCCAAAAGAGTGAAACAGCAGATGCAGGGAACACCCTCTCCTTGAGCCACGAATCCGACAGCACCTCCCCCTCTCTGAATGAAGTCCGACCCTCCCCCCCTTCGAATGAGAAGCAACGGGCTTATTTATAGGAAAAGATTCGAGAGAAGCTCGAAGTTTGATTCCAAGAATAGTTAGGATAATCATCCATGGAAATAAGATAAACATGCTAAGAGTCCTTCTGCGATGACCTGGATACCGGATATACCCGATAGGACTACCGAGCAGACCCGATACCACTTGGAACCCTTGAAGCCTGCCAAGAGCTATAAATTCGAAGGGAAAAAAGATTGTCGTGTAGTAAATTGAAGCCATAGAGATATAACAGTAAGTAATTAAATTTCATGAGATCGGTTTGCTAAAGTAGCAGAAATAAAATTACTTTAAAAATAATAATTTACAAATTAACAATTATACCAGAGTCCAGGTCAAAGGAAAGACAAGCAGTACAGTTAACAGAAAAGAAGGACGTACATTGAGGTCAGGGGAAGCCCAACGTAGGCACCGCTGGCAGCTACGGACACGTCACACCAGGAACCGCGGAAGCAGAACCATGCCACCCATCTGAAAAGCAGGGGTGAGCCTCGTGTCACTGGCCTAGTAGGGGTCATGTGGATCCCCACGGGAAAATAACGTAGTAACACGCTGAAATAGCAGGTAGTAGTAAGGCTGGAAAACTACTACAAGAAAGCTGTAAAAGAAAAACTGGAACGGAAGGAGTAGGAACAACTAAAAGAAAAGGGAAAAGAAGACGTACCGAGCGAAAAACGGCTGTCGAACGAACCTCGGCTCCCTGAACTACTCCGGGCAGCAACAGGAAGGCAAACTCTGATCTGACAAAGTCAGGAGTTGCCGATCTGTCGGCCTCAAAGACAGGCAAAAACTTAGAAAAGACCTAGATAGACACAGACACCCTAAAGCATACATGACTCGATTGCCATGCATGCTCTTCTAGACATGATCACACTCACACATGACTAAAACGTCATGCACATGACACGACACTGACCTCGGGTAAGTCCACGAGAGGGCTAACCCGGAAAGGTCACGACGTACGAGAAACACGAGAGTCACGTGTCATGTGACGGAAGCACCTCCTCACTAGAAGAACAGCCAGCTGCGTCCACTGATGTCTTATGCTGCGCCTACAAGTGTCTTATCTACTATGCTAACCGAAACACAACAGAGACTAAGACACGCTCAAAACCAGAACAGGAACTACAGTAACGAGTGACTAGTCAGGGTAACGCCCGTCGGCGTCAGCCCACACCCCTGACCACGTGTCCACACACAAGCTCAATGCCTTGAGCCAGGCCTCTAGCTAGTTTTCTCCTTGAGCAGGACGTTACTCCCAGGCAAGGGAGCCCATAGAAACTAGCTTACAAACTGTATATCGGGAACTACGATACCACCACTCCCAGGTGGGCCAACACTGGAACGTGTCGACAGGCTACGACTAGTGGAGGCTCACTAGACACGGAACTCTAAAACAAGAGTGTTGTAGTACAGACAAGCAAGGAAGCAATGTCGCACGTGCTATGAAGCACAGGACATAAGGTAGCATACCAGACTACCACCTGACTCAGGATAGTCAACTAGACCTCCCAACACAACGATCCTGTAGTCCGAAGACTCAGGTCAAGATCATTGTACAAAGCGGTACAAGCAACCAATCGGTCTAATCCTAAGCCAGAGGAAACAACCGTTGAAAATGACACACAGAGACCTGAGGGATTAACAAGACCCTCAACACACCTGGACATTCAAACCGAGGCAAGATGATACCTCGAGGCATCCAGAACCACGTCTCGAACTGGACAGAACCGTCGAGACACACAAGGTTACTTGTCAACCACTATGATGGGAATCCACGCTGAGTACTAACTTTTTATTTGAGTCCTTTTATTTGCTTTTATATCCTTGGGAAAGTATATGTGCAATTGTAAGGCTTTGTAAGCCAATGTGTCATTCCCTAGGATTGTGTGGGTTTCTATGTAATTTACCAGTAGGTCCAGCAAGGGGCCCCCAGCCCTTTCCCATTGGTCCACCTAAGCTATGTAGGGCTGGTCAACCATCCTAGGTGGCCATCTAGAAGGTTTGAATGCCAATTGACCACATGGGAGACAAGTGGTGTAAAATGTCAAAGTTGGCCACCTACCTTATCTACCTAGTCAAAGGAGTGTCCCCTCCATATGTAATTTATTTATTTTTGAGTTTTGATCACATGGGGGAAGAAAATGGCCTATTTCCCACAAAATTATCAGCCCCCCACCCCTTGCCATTTTCTATATAAGCCTATCTATAGTGTCATTAGAGATTAATGAAGAAAAAAATTGGCATTTTGCCCCAAGAGAGCTCTTGGAGGGTGCACCCCTCTCCCCCTATCTCCTTGCTGTTCTTCCCCTTCCTCCAGAAATCTAGGGTAGGAGACCCTTTCTACCTCCCCCTCTCATCCTCTGAGTTCCCTTTCTGAAGCTGCCGTCGCCGCCGTCGCACCGCCGTCGCGCCGCCGCCACCGCCACCGGAGTTCTATCTCCATCAGGACAGAACCCCACCTCTGTGGTTCTATATTTTTATGTTTTATTCTGATTGAGCTGAAATTTTGAGAGCTTGTTCCTCTCTTTGTTAGCTTTCCATCCATATATCTTATGCCTCATTCTGAGTTCGTTTGATATTTTTTCCGCAATTTCTAGTCCACCCCTGTCAATCTGTCATTCTGCAGATCTACAGTACAGAGTCATCTTGTTCTATTTTTTTCACCATCGTATCTATTTTTAGAAAATCCCAAAAAATTACTGAATCTTCCCCACGTATATCCCCTTCCACCATCATTTTCTTAGAGTCTAAAAAAATCATTTACCCCTCAGTCAAGGGTGTGTTTCAGGCAGACTGTTTGCTACCCTGTGTGTCTGTCAGTCCGGGTCAGAAAAAAAAGTCAGCTTGCAAAGGTTTTAATTTTCATTCCATGCGGTGGATGAAGCTGAAAACATATTATGTTGTAGATCTCTGAGTGCTCTTTCCATCGGTACCAGCCACGCCTCGATCGGCCTCCAGATCTGAGCGTAGTGATTTTCGCCGCCGCAGCCTGCAGATCTGTTCTGTGTGCAGGTCCGAAAATTCAGTTAGGCGGAAAATCAAAAGTAAATATCAAAATTCAACTTCGGGTGCCGCCCCTTCAGGGAGTCGATCCGGGACATCCCGCCATCATCCCAGCCAAGTGGATTGCTTGATGTCCACCGAGTCAGTCACCGAGTTGGCGCAGCACCGAGTTGCAATAGTGCCGAGTCGGACCAGCAGGCCGAGTTCGTGCTGAGTTCGCCTCCAGATTGCTGCCCGTCAACCCAGGGTCGGTCCTCCCGGGCCCCACTGTAGCCCTTTACCTCCCTGCGTGGAGTGGGCAATAGAATTACTGATGTAATTAAGTTTTTAACTGTTGTTAACCGGGAGTTGCCGTAACTGGTCAGGAACGTCTTCCCCACGCCCGGAGCGTGGAGGTAAACTCGCTACCTCTCTCTTATCGCATTTTGCTCAATTCGTATACTTTTGAATGCCGCTGCGAGTGTAGGATTATTAGCCCGTTATCATTTCATCACCGCTCCGAGAGAGTGAGTTTGAGTGTTACCGTCTCGTGACTTGATCCGAGTCTACACGGAAAGCCGATACCCATGACTCACGGCCGGTTTCTTAACTGTGCCCGGTCCCACGTTTCCCTCGCTAAGGGACAATTGCGAGCTCGTCTAGAGTCCAAGGATCTCATTCCTAATTCGAGTCGAGTCCATCGTCCGTCCCGCATCAGTTTGGTATCAGAGCGAGTTTGAGTCTAGGGTGTCAAAAAAAAATGTCATTTACGTCTAGCCATTAGTCATTGTCTAAGTCGTGTTTAGGGTGGTCATTGTTTTAAAATAAAAAAAAAAGTGTCTTTTTGCATTTACATCCCTTTACTCGGTATATCAAAAGGTGTTGTTCGAGCGTTAGGCTACGCCTATCGGGAAGGCCGCACACTTGCGCGAGTGATCTTCGGATCGGTTATCTCCGCCACGTACCGAGTCTTGGTGTCTTGTCCTTAGTGTGCATGCATCCCAACATTGCATAGTCGGTCTAGTGTCTTGTCCACATGGCTTTGCATATCCATTCCTAGGGATCCATTCCCATATTTTGGCAACTATGGCCAACCCATGTCGACCCGTCCAAGGTGATAGGTCTGTGTCTGAGTACATTCGGGCATATCATACGTATTGGTTGGAACATGGCTTGGGAGAGGAGAGCACCACGGCTGCATTTCAGCTCTGGAGAGGTTTACGCCTTCACTTCCAGTTGGAGTGTCTTATCCGCGATGCATTCTCTCTGGCGCAGTCCTATAAGGTCGCTCTAGAGGTCGAGCCATTTGAGTCTCGATTTAATGACGACCTACAGAGAGCCGACGCTGCCCTAGCTGCCCTTCGGCAAACATCTACCTCCCAACCGAGTCCCGAGCCGATCGGACTGCCTACCCCATTGCCTTCACCACCGGAGAGTGCTCCATTGTCACCCCCACCTTCCGATCTTATTTCGGAGCCCTCTCATTTGGAGCCACCAAAGCCCGAGCCACCCGTGTTTCTAACGGGTACACTTTACATAGCTGAGCCACTACTTAGTTGGCTCAAGGATGGCTTGGTCTCGCCTCCTTATCCATCAACGGACCCCACCCTACCATTAGTGCCGGTCAACTCCTTCCACACTACCTTTCGGTCTAATCACCATGTTGATACATTGGATGACCTTATTATGGGATTAGACATGCAATGGAAGTTGACGCACTTGTTGGCCCCAGACTTCGACCGACCCACCGGTTGTAGCTTCACCCACCCCGCCTTGGGGTCCATTACCTCCGTGTACACCGTGGGTCATGTGACCACGGAGGTTCTTCTACTCCTCCCGCTATCGGCCGAGCCTGACTTCATATCCTTTTGCCCGAGGGAGGAACCATACATCCTACACATGATCACCGTCCCACCTACTATGCATGAAGGTGACCATCCACACCTTCAAGACTTCTACACATGGGACCGTGACTTGTGGGAACCCACCACAAGGGGTCATACATTCTTCGACCCCTTCGATCCCTTCCTTAGTGAATCCCTTGACCCACCACATCTCCTCCACTTCTTTGAGGGAGATAACTACCACATCCCAACCCCACGGACCGGGTCATCTACACCCACCAAGCCCAACCTCAATACATCCACACCCGGTTCCCCTAGCCCTCTCAAGTCTCCCAAATCCAAAGGGTCATCCATGTATGATTGGGTCATACTTGGATGTTTAGGTGTTCCCCATGCCACCAACCACCGGTTGCATAACATGCATGCATGGCACATATTCGGGTGTCCTGGTCCGCCGTCACCCATGTACGGGTCGGACTAACATTAGGTGTGTCTAGGGTCTTGTGTGTCCATGTATGTGTCGAGTCAAGTCGGTTTGTATGCTCGCGTTGTTAGCCCATTCGAGTTCGAGACTTGTCGGACTATTGGGATCGGTTCTACCTCATATCGGATCTAGTCACATAAGGGACAAGCGGTGATTCCTAGTGAGTTTTCGAGCCGCCTTCCCTCATTTGAGAGTGACCCCACCCCGGAGTGTCCACCTCTAGCCTCATTCCCATGGCAGCATGTGCATATCGAATTTATACGGGATGAGCAGGTGTCGATTACTTGGAGTGGAGCGTACTCCGCGCTTCACGGTACGATGACGGATCCGTCGGAGCTACTCGAGCAGCCGCACCCCTTACTCGACAGGGTCGAGTTCTTCCCACCCGGGGAGAGTTGATGGGAATCGACGTTGAGTACTAACTTTTTATTTGAGTCCTTTTATTTACTTTTATATCCTTGGGAAAGTATATGTGCAATTGTAAGGCTTTGTAAGCCAATGTGTCATTCCCTAGGATTGTGTGGGTTTCTATGTCATTTACCAGTAGGTCCAGCAAGGGGCCCCCAGCCCTTTCCCATTGGTCCACCTAAGCTATGTGGGGCTAGTCAACCATCCTAGGTGGCCATCTAGAAGGTTTGAATGCCAATTGACCACATGGGAGACAAGTGGTGTAAAATGTCAAAGTTGGCCACCTACCTTATCTACCTAGTCAAAGGAGTGTCCCCTCCATATGTAACTTATTTATTTTTAATTTTTGATCACATGGGGGAAGAAAATGGCATATTTCCCACGAAATTATCAGCCCCCCACCCCTTGCCATTTTCTATATAAGCCTATGTATAGTGTCATTAGAGATTAATGAAGAAAAAAATTGGCATTTTGCCCCAAGAGAGCTCTTGGAGGGTGCACCCCTCTCCCCCTATCTCCTTACTGTTCTTCCCCTTCCTCCAGAAATCTAGGGTAGGAGACCCTTTCTACCTCCCCCTCTCATCCTCTGAGTTCCCTTTCTGAGCTGCCGTCGCCGCCGTCGCACCGCCGTCGCGCCGCCGCCACCGCCACCGGAGTTCTGTCTCCATCAGGACAGAACCCCACCTCCGTGGTTCTATATTTTTATGTTGTTGTCTGATGAACTGAAATTTTGAGAGCTTGTTCCTCTCTTTGTTAGCTTTCCATCCATATATCTTATGCCTCATTCTGAGTTCGTTTGATATTTTTGCCGCAATTTCTAGTCCACCCTTGTCAATCTGTCATTCTGCAGATCTACAGTATAGAGTCATCTTGTTCTATTTTTGTCACCACCGTATCTATTTTTAGAAAATCCCAAAAAATTACTGAGTTTTCCCCACGTATATCCCCTTCCACCATCATTTTCTTAGAGTCTACAAAAATCGTTTACCCCTCAGTCAAGGGTGTGTTTCAGGCAGATTGTTTGCTGCCCTGTGTGTCTATCAGTCCGGGTCAGAAAAAAAAGTCAGCCTGCAGAGGTTTTAATTTTCAATCCGTGAGGTGGATGAAGCTGAAAACATATTATGTTGTTTATCTCTGAGTGCTCTTTGCATCGGTACCAGCCACGTCTCGATCGGCCTCCAGATCTGAGCGTAGTGATTTTCACCGCCGCAGCCCGCAGATCTGTTCTGTGTGCAGGTCTGAAAATTCAGTTCGGGGGAAAATCAAAAGTAAATATCAAAATTCAACTTCGGGTGCCGCCCCTTCAGGGAGTCGATCCGGGACATCCCGCCATCATCCCAGCCAAGCGGCGCCTCCAGAAGACATCAGGAAGGTGACATTCCTTTGGAATGGATTGCTTGCTGTCCACCGAGTCAGTCACCGAGTTGGCGCAGCACCGAGTTGCAATAGTGCCGAGTCGGACCAGCAGGCTGAGTTCGTGCTGAGTTAGCCTCCAGATTGCTGCCCGTCAACCCAGGGTCGGTCCTTCCGGGCCCCACTGTACCCCTTTACCTCCCTGCGTGGAGTGGACAATAGAATTACTGCTGTAATTAAGTTTTTAACTGTTGTTAACCGGGAGTTGCCGTAACTGGCCGGGAACGTCTTCCCCACGCCCGGAGCGTGGAGGTAAACTCGCTACCTCTCTCTTATCGCATTTTGCTCAATTCGTATACTTTTGAATGCCGCTGCGAGTGTAGGATTATTAGCCCGTTATCATTTCATCACCGCTGTGAGAGAGTGAGTTTGAGTGTTACCGTCCCGTGACTTGATCCGAGTCTACACGGAAAGCCGATACCCGTGACTCACGGTCGGTTTCTTAACCGTGCCCGGTCCCACGTTTCCCTCGCTAAGGGACAATTGTGAGCTCGTCTAGAGTCCAAGGATCTCATTCCTAATTCGAGTCGAGTTCGTGGTCCGTCCCGCATCACACTAGGTCTAACCGGGTTGACCGGAACCTGACAATGACTCTATCACAGCACAGAAACCAAAGCAGGCCCGGTGATCTTATATCGTGGTCATAGCCCGCATAGGACATCAAAAAGTATCCATGGGAACGGCAAACCACAAGGTCAAGCCAAGACATACAGACATCGAAATACCGGAAATACAACATGCATTAACGTGTTCGAACCCTATAGCACAATCTCAACGCACTATACAACCCCAAACACAACAACGCTTGAAACTACCAGATCGCGCTCACCATGCATGGCGCGATAAAAGAAGATCGTGCCTGCCAAGTGCAGCGCGTACTGGATGGTCATGCTCGGAAAGCATAGCGCCTTCTTCAAGAACGCGCTCGGAACATATAGCGCCTTCTTCAAGAACGTGCTCGACACCCCTAGCGCGAACGCGGTGTATCGTGGTGGCGCGTTCGATTGAGAATGCGGTGCCCACATATAGCGCGTTCACGTCCGTAGAGAAAACTGGGAAAATTAGCACGAAAACCCTATTCCACGCCCCAATCGTCGCCAGAATGACGGGGAAACACTTATAACTACCTCACCAACCTTCCACAGGCCGGAAGGGGCCAAACGACATTTAAAAACACCAAAAATGGGCGATTCCCATGAATCGACCCAAAACGACATGCAAGGAAACCGGCCTCCTACCAGCCCCAAATCACGGCCAAATGCAACAAAACTAGCGGGAATCGCATCCAGACATGCCAGAGGTTCAAATGACACCAATTTTACTAAAAACGGTCGCTGTTTTTTGGCGAACCCTACGAACTCCTAAAATGATGGTTTTACCTAAACAAGCCCAAACTCACTCGTTCTAGCACCGAATGACGTGAAACTACTGGGAAAACGTAGAGGAGAAGTAGGTGATCCGTCTCCCTACCTCCACCGAAGAAACAGTGCGCCGAAGCGACTAAACCGTGCCGAAAATCACGTCGCGAGCTCGACCGTCGGCTTTGAATCCACCGTTCGGGATCGTCGCCAAAACCGATCCGATCCTCGCCCGATCGCGCACCTCATTGACCCCACGCCGTCGCCACCTCACCCACGAACCTCCTCCATCTGCAGCCGGAGCCGGGAGGGCAAGAGAGGAGAGAAAACAGGAGAGAGAGGCCGCGGCGGTGAAATGAGAAGGAGGAGAGAGGAAAAGAAAAGAAAAAGGAAAAGAAATTAGAAAATTTTCCTAAATTTGATAATTAGCCCGAAAATCCACTAAATCAAAATAATGCACAAAAATAGTCGAAACAATCCTCTCGACGAGCACATCGCAACTGCGGTGTCCACGAGTCGATGAACTGAGAAATAAACTCGCCGCATGGTTCCGTAACTAGTACGAGAAAAAAATCCACACGGATCGTAAAATTCAACTCAGGACCCACAAAAGCGATCTGAAACTCTCCGAAGAAGATCCGAAAGACCTAATAAGAATCCTATAAGAATCTAGGACATTACATCCTCCCCTCCTTTAAGAAATTTCATCCTTAAAATTTAAGGACTAACAAAGGAGAATCA
Source organism: Amorphophallus konjac (assembly GCA_022559845.1). Classification (NCBI taxonomy): domain Eukaryota; kingdom Viridiplantae; phylum Streptophyta; class Magnoliopsida; order Alismatales; family Araceae; genus Amorphophallus; species Amorphophallus konjac. The sequence continues at coordinate 247,021,487 of CM040128.1, read as the reverse complement.
GGGAAGAACAACCCCAAAACACAACTTGAAATAACACAAATCTCGAGAAACACAAGTTAGAGGGACATAGTCAGACCATAATCACAAGTACACGCTCTAGATCGAGCACGACACAAGTGAACACAAGTCTGACACCTCCGAAACAAGGCAACGTCGTTGACGTCTCACAGGGAAGGAGACACGACGCATGCCACGACAACAGATATCGGGAAAACAAGATGACAAGGAATCACGAAATCTAATGCCAGCTGAAGACTGTACTAGACTGACTCTGGAAACTGTATATCTCGGATTCCAACGTACTTCGTACAACAACGCTCTGATACCACCTGTGACGACCTGGATCCCAGATACCGGATATACCCGATAGGACTACTGAGCAGACCCGATACCACTTGGAACCCGTGAAGCCTCCCAAGAGCTGTAAAGCTCCGAAGGGAAAAAGGATTGTCGTGTAGTACATTGAAGCCACAGAGATATAACAGTAAGTAATTAAATTTCATGAGATTGGTTTGCTAAAGTAGTAGAAATAAAATTACTTTTTAATTAATAGTTTACAAATTAACAATTATACCGGAGTCCAGGACAAAGGAAAGACAAGGAGTACAGTCAACAGAAAAGAAGGACGTACACTGAGGTCGGGGGAAGCCCGATGCAGGTACCATTGGAAGCTACGGACTTGTCACACCAGGAACCGCGGAAGCAGAATGACGCCACCCACCTTAAAAGTGGGGGTGAGTCTCGTGTCACTGTTCCAATAGGGGTCACGCGGATCCCCACTGGAAAATCAGCAGGTAGTAGCAAAGCAGGAAAACTACTACAAGAAAGCTGTAAAAGAAAAACCAGAACGGAAGGAGTAGGAACAACTAAAAGAAAAGGGAAAAGAATCCGTACCGAGCGAAACACGGCTGTCGAACGAACCTCGGCTCCCTGAACTACTCCGGGCAGCAACAGGAAGGCGAACTCTGATCTGACAAACTCAGGAGTTGCCGATCTGTCGGCCTCAAAGACAAGCAAAAACCTAGAAAAGACCTAGACAGACATAGACGCCCTAAAGCATACATGACTCGATTACCGTGCACGCTCTTCTAGACACGACAACACTCACACACGAGTGAAACATCATGCACACGACATGAAACTAACCTCGGGCAAGACCACGAGAGGGCTAACTCGGAAAGGTCACGACGTACGAGAAACGCGAGAGTCACGTGTCACGTGACGGAAGCACCTCCTCACTAGAAGAGCATCCAGCTGCGTCCACTGACGTCTTATGCTGCGCCTACAAGTGTCTCGTCTATTGTGCCGACCGAAACATGACAGAGACTAAGACACGCTCAGAACCAGAACATGAACTAAAGTAATGAGTGACTAGTCAGGGTAACGCCCGTCGGCGTCAGCCCACGTCCCTGACCACGTGTGCACACACAAGCTCAATGCCTTGAGCCAGGCCTCTAGCTAGTTTTCTCCTCGAGCAGGACGCTACTCCCAGGCAAGGGAGACCACGGAAACTACCTTACAAACCATATATCGGAACTGCCATACCACCACTCCCAGGTGGGTCAACACTGGAACGTGTCGACAGGCTACAACTAGTGGAGGCTCACTAGACACGGAACTCTGAAACAAGAGTGATGTAGTACAGACAGGCAAGGAAGCACTATCGCATGTACTACGAAGCACAGGACCCGAGGTAGCATACCAGACTGCCACCTGACTCAGGACAGTCAACTAGACCTACCAACACAACGATCCTAGAGTCCGAAGACTCAGGTCAAGATCATTGTACAAAGTGGTACAAGCCGCCAATCGGTCTAATCCTAAGCCAGAGGAAACAACCGTAGAAAATGACACACGGACACCTGAGGGATTAACAAGACCCTCAACACATCTGGACACGCCAATCGAGGCAAGACGATATCTCGAGGCATCCAGAACCATGTCTCGAACTGGACAGAACTATCGAGACACACAAGGTTCCTTGTCAACCACTAGGTCTAACCGGGTTGACCGGAACCTGACAATGACTCTACAACAGCACAGAAACCAAAGCATGCCCGGCTATCTTATATCATGGTCATAGCCCTCATAGGACATCAAAAAGTATCCATGGGAACGGCAAACCACAAGGTCAAGCCAAGACATACGGACATCGAAATACCAAAAATACAACAGGCATTAACACGTTCGAATCCTATAGCACGATCTCAACGCACTATAGAGCCCCAAACACAACAACGCCTGAAACTACTAGATCGCGCTCACCATGCATAGCGTGATAAAAGAAGATCACGCCTGCCAAGAGCAGTGCGTTCTGGATGGTCACGCTTGGAAAGTAAAGCGCCTTCTTCAAGAACGCGCTCGGAACATATAGCGCCTTCTTCAAGAACGCGCTCGACACCCCTAGCGCGATAAAGGAGATCGCGCTCGTTACATAGAGCGCATTCCCAACCGCCTGTACTGTTCATCTCCTTCACGGAACGCGGTGTATCGTGGTGGCGCGTTCGATTGAGAATGCGGTGCCCACATATAGCGCGTTCACGTCCGGAGTGAAAACTGGGAAAATTAGCACGAAAACCCTATTTCACGCCCCAATCGTCGCCAGAATGACAGGGAAACACTTATAACTACCTCGCCAACCTTCCACAGACCGGAAGGGGCCACACAACATTCAAAAAGACCAAAAATGGGTGATTCCCATGAATTGACCCAAAATGACACGCAAGGGAAACCGGCCTCCTACCGACCCCAAATCACGGCTGGAATGGCATCCAGACATGCCAGAGGTTCAAATGACACCAATTTTACTAAAAACGGTCGCCGTTTTTCGGCGAACCCTACGAACTCCTAAAATGATGGTTTTACCTAAACGAGCCCAAACTCGCTCGTTCTAGCACCGAACGATGTGAAACTGCAGGGAAAATGTAGAGGAGAAGCAGGTGATCCGTCTCCCTACTTCCACCAAAGAAACTGTGCGCCGAAGCGACTAAACCGCGCCGAAAATCACGTCGTGAGCTCGACCGTCGGCTTTGAATCCACCGTTCGGGATCACGCCAAAATCGATCCGATCCTCGCCCGATCGCGCACCTCATTGACCCCACGCCGTCGCCACCTCACCCACGAACCTCCTCCGTCTGCAGCCGGAGCCGGGAGGGCAAGAGAGGAGAGAAAACAGGAGAGAGAGGCCGCGGCGGTGAAATGAGAAGGAGAGAGAGGAAAAGAAAAGAAAAAGGAAAAGAAATTAGGAAATTTTCCTAATTTCCAAAAATTTGATAATTAGCCCGAAATTCCATTAATTCAGAAAAATACATAAAAATAGTCAAAACGATCCTCTCGACGAGCACATCACAACTGCGGCGTCCACGAGTCGATGAATTGGGAAATAAACTCACCACAGGGTTCAGTAACTAGTACGAGAGAAAAACTCACACGGATCGTAAAACTCAACTTAGGACCCACAAAAGTGATCTGACACTCTCCGAAGAAGATCCGAATGACCTAATAGGAATCCGATAAGAATCCAGGGCATTACACCTTCCCACCTTGGAAAGTCACTAGGACTCTTTCCCTAGTTGAAACAGACCTCAAAACGAGGAAAGAAGGAGTTGTCGACGGGTTCGGGAAGTGACAGGGAAAAGGCGTCAGACCTCATGGTCGCCCATTGAACGGGCGTCCACCACTGTGGACGTTAATTCAAAGTTAAAATGTGAAAATCTAAATAAAAAGGAATTCACGTCTTAGTGCACAGAGGCTCATTCTAAATAAATCCAAATTTCGGAAGGAATCAGAAGCTCACAATATAGCAAGGGAAATTGCATCTGGAGGCCCGGACACTCATTAGGAATTGGCGACCGACAAAACGGACGCACATAATCAAGAAGAATGGGCGTCAACGGTCCGGACGCTTATTTACAGAATTGGCGTCTTCCATGGTTGACATCATTTGAAAATACCCGAAAATCACTTTAAAATCCTTTTAAAATATAAAAATAGAAATTTGCATCATCACTGAAGGATGCCCATTAAAAATTGGCATCCAGGACGTTGGACACACATTATTCGTGAAGAACAAGGCACCCGGAGGCCTCCCTCTGAACACGGTCGCCTAGGCGACCACGATCAGAGAAAAAATGATTTTTTTATTTTTACTATTATTTTTATTTTATATAAAAGAAATGGTGTCCAAATGGTCGGTCGCCCATTAAATGGGTGACCAGGGGGTCCGTCGCTAATTCTTTTAAAGCCCCGAAAAATAGAGAAAACCCTAGAAAAATCCAAAAAATTCTAGAAAATTCCAAAAAAATAGGAGAAAGGTAAAAAAATAAGAAAAATGGAGAAAACCACTCAAATATGTCAATTTGAGAGTCAAATTAGGGCATTACAAAGAAATATGAGATGTACTCATATTATTGTCAATTTTGGCGTGTCTACAGCTGTCCTGTCTTGGCGTTTACTATGCAAGGGAACGAGTGAACTAAAAAGTAGGCACCAAGGTGTGATGAGACACGCGATCAACATCACCTGATGAGAATTGAATCAAAAGCTCGAGATGAAGCAATCTCGGGAGGTTCGATGAAAGTAACAATGTTTGGATAAAGGAGAGAGTGTACATGCGGGCATGAAGGAGATAAAAGAAGACGATCAACTTCTAGGGCGGTGGAAGTACCCCAGGTCACAAACCTGTAGATTTTACCATTGGATAGCGGTTACCAGCCAATATGGGCGTGCTGCAACCAAAGTTGATCTAAGGAAAAAGAAGATTGAAATAAGGAGGATGAAAATCCAAACAAAAAGTTTTCGAAAAAACCGCTCAAAACAGCGACAAGACGAACTAAGGACTCAATTCGGCAATGAATATCTCATATCTTGAAAAATTAGGAATCAATTGACTCTCAAAATTGAATTATTAGAATGATTTTCCACTATTAATCAAGGTCCTACATGAATGCATGATGGGTTTAAAGGGAAAATTAAAATAGAAATTAATCAAGGATACTATTTTTAAGCTATCAAGACTGAGTCAAGAAACTAATTTTGTGAGCAGATACAAAGTCGAAGCCCGTTTATCCACACACCAACTCACGAAAAGGAACCATCGTCCCAGTCTTGGACGGCTAAACGGCCTATCCGTATGACTAAGATTCCTCTGGAATTATCATTATTTTTGATGAAGGGGAACTCAAATTCTAGATTTACCAAAGTCACAAGGTCCTTGATATAATCTAATAGCGTAGATAACATATAGTAGGAACGCATACATGGAGGAGATGGTGATAGCAATGAGGGGAACTGAGAAGTACAGTCACCGCGGGACTTGGATGATGATGCTCGGACGGTGGGACCAAGAGAGCTTCTTTCTGCGCTCAAAAATTCGTTAGCCAAGATATAATGAATCATAACAAGCAATGAATTGAAACATTATAGCATATCATTAAAGCATTCGATCAATTGATAGCATGATAGCATAGAGTAAACTACAGCACATAGTGTGTGAACATAGCAATGACAACACAACATCACGAAAGGATGAAAGCATGGATCAAAGCGTTCAAGACACTCAGGGCATGGCGTAGTCCAGAGCATTAAAACATGAAGCATCAATCATTGCTTGTTATTGCATTTGAACCATGAGGATGACGGCTTGGCTAATCATGAGCTTTGGAGTTGAATGATCATGATGGGAATAACGCCCAGAGCGGCAGGAGTAGTCAGGTGAACAACATAGAAAGATTTTCTCTTGAATGATCGGAGTGACGTCCAGAGCGGCGAATCATGAAGATAACAATCGAAAGGTTGATGGCAATAAAAGGAGAGGACTCATCTCGTGTTTTTGGTCCTTACAAAAAGGTTGTCCCTGTAAAACAACCATCAAGAAAAATACAATGCAATGTAATTTTTGGGGGGGTTTTAAAAATATGCAAATTTTTATGATTTTGAAAATATTCAAATTCTTATGGATTTTTTTGAAGATATTTGAATTTTGTTTAGATTTTTGAAGATATTTGATTTTTTTTGGAATTTTTGAAGATATATGATTTTTTTTTAGAATTTTTGAAGATATTTGATTTTTTTTAAATTTTGGTTTAGACATTGCTAATGCAGTATCAAAAGATATTCAAACCACTAGCTAGGGGTCCTTGTTCCTTCCCCTTTCACTAAGAATCGCCCAAAGCAGGACGTGTATTGAGGGTGGCGCCCTATAGCCGACTGCCCTTGGTTAACGGTGACCCTACCAAGGCCATACCCAAGAAACACTCGGTCTTGGAGGGAGAAGAGAAGAATAATTTGGGATAAGCTTGATGTGAGTTAAGAAGGTATCGGGTTTAACTTCCGTCCATAGCACAACCCCTAGAGATTCGGTCTGTTGCGCTGGGACTGTGTCATATCATCGAACCTTAAATTCTCTTTTAGGCACGCATATGAACGGACTCATAACGTCCCACAGAGAAACTATACTGTCCTCTTGCCATGCCAAAATTCATCGAGTTTTTTATTTTCCTTTTTGATCATATTTTTCATTTGATTTTTCACGATTGTGTCTTTTGGACTTGAGAAAGATATTGCCATTGAGCTTGAAATTGAGAACAAGGTCATAATAGATTGCCCTATTTGAGACTTCCTCTTATCGAGGTGTGCTTAGGTTGGTTATTTTGCCCAGAATATCTCTATTCTCACATTTCAACCGAGTGGAGAAGAGAAAGGAGACTTCGTGCCCTCGAGTATGGCCCAAATAGCAACCATGTTTTACCAAGGGAGATGGCTAAGGACGCCGTGAAGTGTGTGGAGTGCCTAGCTAAGGGTTGCCCTTAATGAGTGGGGGGAGAATGCCAAACTCCAATGCGGGATTCTTATAACCAAAATGCTGCTAAAACAAGCCTAAAGATTCTTTTTTTTTTTAATTTAAAGAAAGACCTAGGATAAGGCTTAGAACAACAACTCTTAATCATGTTAAGAAGCACTTTATTTTGAAAAATCATGCGTGAATAAATGAATGAGATAATGAAATCATAATGCGCATGCTTACGCCAATAAATTACCTTGCGACCTTGTTGATGAAGCAGCTGCCGGAGGCAATCATGGGATTTGTCCTCTTTTGGCAGATAAGAAAGGATAGCAAAGCTTTGAAAGTGGCTTAACAAGGAGTGGTGTCTGGACCTGACTCAGACAAATAAGGAGAAAGGAAAAAAGGTGAGGGCTAGAACTCCCTTACTAAGGTGCGGAGACCCTGATCACATAAAAGGTCTATAGAATGAAAGGAAATTTAGGGGAAGGGTGAGGACTAAAGCCTCGGAAGCAATAGGAGAAAGGGCAGATACCCAAAGCGGCGGATGCGGAAGAAGTCGGGTAGGACCCGAGATCTGGAGGGATTAAGAGGAGAAATTGGTAGATGGAAAGTGGGGAATCCGGAGGGTCCGGAGGCGAAGGAGGAGAATCACAAGGAGAAGAATACGGAGGTTCCGGAGGAATGAAGTAGGAAGAGGGGCGTTGCCCCGTGAAAAGAGATGGGAAGAGACAAGTTAAAAGGAAGAAAAGGACAAAGGATGTGATGTCTTGAAGGAGCAGGAGGGGAATCGGAAAAAATATGGAGGGTCTGGAGGTTCCGGAGGAATAGGATGAGAAGGGACGCGGTGCCCTGGGGGGTCCGGAGGTTCCGGGGGTAGAAGATAAGAAGGGACGCAATGCCCTATGGATAGAGAGAGGGATAAAGAATCTGAAGGTTCGGAGGAATAAAATTGGAATGGGCGCGATGCCATGGAGAAAATAGCAATCCGGAGGTTCTGGAGGGTGAAGGTAGAAGAGGGCGCGATGCCTTGGAAGATCTGGAGGTTCCGGAGGAATAAGACACCGTGGGACGTGATGCCCTAGGAGGACGAGAGAGAAATCTGGAGGGTCCGGATGCAAGAGTTGGGAGTGGGCGTGATGCCTTGAGGGAAATCTGGAGGGAGCGTGACGCCCGGGAAGTCTAAGGGGACCCAGAGATCTCGAGGATAGAGATGAATGAGATGGGGGGTGTGAAGGATCCAACGGTTCCGGAAGGCTGGGAAGATACGGGTCCGGAAACCCGATAAAGAAAAAATGCAAATGCATGCGAATGCAATGCAATGGATGCAATGAGTGTAAAAAATGCATGGACTAAGAAGGTGAGATCCTCTTTCCCAATCCGTGAGTGGCCCATAAGGTGATAGACAAAAATGTGGATGAAGTAGAATAGAGAGTGGGTAAGGTAGTGGAAGGCCCCTTAGCACCAGGATAACCCCCCTCCATAGCAGTGAAAGTGTGCGGCCCATCGGCCTAAGGGATAAAATCAAAGCCCATGACAAAGCTTCAATAATTAATGATGACTCCCTTGGAGGTTGAAGAGCAACGATGTGAGGGGGTTGAAAAGTTGGAATGGGAAGCATCGTGTTGGCCAGGGATTGTGGCGTATAAAGAGTGTTGAACAAAATGGGCATTCGCCCCTTATACGGAAGAATGGATTTGAGATTTGAAAGTTGGGACAAGGGGTGCCCTGCCCGGCCCTTGGGCATGGACTTACATGGCATCAAATTTTGATATTCTCTTTTGGTGAGTAGTATCGGAGACTTGGTCTCTTTAACCATGCTCGGCACAAAAACACGGATTGGCATCCGGCAAATAAACTTTTGCATCTTGAATAGCATAGCCGTGGCCAACTCCTTCTTGCCCGGCTCTCGATCATCTTCAGCACAAGTACTTGCAACAATACACCCACTCTGAGTGGTAAAAGGAGGTGAAGCGGAGGCGGAAGGCTCCGTAGATGGTGGAGGCATAATGAAAGGTGTTGGAGGGAACACGTCGAGCCTCTCCCTTTCTCGGAAGCGGACGGGGTTTGCTCGAGTGCAAAAAGAGGTGGACCCTGCTCAGGATTAGCCATGGGTAAAGGTGAAGGGTTAAGTGATGAAGTAGGGGTAGTTGGGTTAGGGGTTAAAAGGGTAATGGAGGTCGAGGTGGCGGCAAAAGAGGGTTAGCTGGAGAAGGTTTAGCGGTGGGCTCTGCAGAGGCCAGTGGAGTGGAGGTTAGTGAAGGTATAACCGGTAAAGGCGTAGTGGGAGGTTCGGCGGGGGCCGGTGTTATGAAGGTTGATGGTGTGGGGCTTAAAGGAGGTATAATGGGAGGTGTAAAAGAAAGAGGTTTGGTGTGTAGAAATGTCGGATGGGGCGAGAGGTGTTAGGGGTAGGAGAAGACTCATGATGCGCCGGCGTAGGTGATTGGAGTATCGACCCATCATCGTAACACCAATAAGTCTCAAAAATGGGGGTTGGATCAGGGAAGGTGGCATCATCTTGAGCAGGAGGTTCATCTGGTGGTAGTGGAGGGACAAGAAAATGAAGGAAACTCGGAAGGGGTGCCTTCGGAACTTCATCATCACGTGCCGACTTCAATTGTTCACATACTGGCTCTTCATTGTCACGCTCAAGTGGACGCCGTAGTGGAGGTGTATTAATAGGTGGTGAAATATAATGTGGAGGATTTTGTATACATGGGTGCGAGGTGGAGGTGGAGGGCCATATTGATGAACGTGATGAAAAGGTGGAGGGCGTACGGCATCCACTTGATTGTTGAAACCTGCCGGCTCTTGCTCACTTGCGTTGATGCCGAAGTCGTTTCTCCTCTCCTTATAATCTTTCTCCATCTTCATGATCTTATTCATAAAGGCATGAAGAGGATTGACTTGAGAAGAAGAGGAGGAGCGGGCCGTGGGCTCGTGACCCTCTTTAATTGTTCCTCCAATGAAGCGACTTTATCAACGAGAACTTGGAGGGGCATAACATGAGAAGCAGAGGGTTGGCATGGCCTTGAAGGAGGGGCTACATAAGAAGGCTGTGGTGGGGGATTAACGAGCTGACCCAGGGAAGGACCCGGTCGAGCCGGGTTGTAAGGAATAAAAGGGCCTTGGGGCCGTAAAAGAGGAGGAATAGAAGAGGCTGGTGATGGACCACCCGAAGAGGAGTATGTGTAGAAGGAGGTGGGTGATGGCCCACCCGAATGGGAGTGGAAGGAGGAGGAGAAGAATGAGATGCACCCTCAACAACGGTCTTAAGGGCTTAGATTTGTTGAGGGGTGAGATGATCTATAGCATGCAAGATTTGGGAGACATTCTCGTCGTCGAGAGGAGACGGTCCCGAGGGAGTAGTGGCTCATGATTGAGGCGAGGGACCATAAGGTTGGAAATTGCCCATGGGTCGGGCCAGAGCATAGGAATGAGGACGTGGTCCCTTGAAAGAATTGTGGTGAGAATTATGATGAACATGTTGAAATTGAGGAGGGTAGGATGTGCTAGGTTGTGCATCCTCATGATTGTGAAAATTATTAGACATGTTATCCAAGCGAAACATTATGCAAAAAGTAATCAAAGTCCAATCAAAGCACAATTGCAAAGATATCAAGCAAGTGGATGTTTACGCTAGATTTTTCTTAGTTGAATCTGGGTGAATTAAATGATTTTTAACAAAGTTGATGTGGTCCACTCAAAATAATGAACCTAGTTTCAATATGATTTTGCTCCAATGCCAACTAGGTTGATTCTCACCATGCATAGGTCAACTAAACCTGGGGACTTCAAATGGTACAACCTGCCCGGCGTCCGTGAGGGAATTCACGGGTGCGGGGGCTTACGGAGGCCTTGGTTTAGGAATTTTCAATCCAAAGAGACGGAGTACTCAATGGAGGGTCCTTCCTTCACCAAGAGAGGGTAAGGCTCTTAGAAATGTGGGGAGAGGAGGTCTCCCAAGCCAAATGCAATATGAATGCAAATGCTAATGCAAAAGAAAAATAAAAATCCACATAATGATATAACTGTAAATAGTGAATGCAAAACAACAAACACACGTGATGGAAATGCAACAAAAGAAATAACGAATGCTGTGAAGAACAAACAGAAACAACAATTCGATATGCACAGTGAACAAATGAAATGATGAATGCAGAGAAGAACAAATAGAAAAGCTAATTTCAAATGAACAGTAACATGAGTGGAAACATAATGAATTGGCGTCTTGGTCAATGGCCTCCCATTTAAGAATGGTTGTCCACTGATATGGACGCAGCTTTTTTTTTTAAGTGGCTAGAGATTTATGGAAGATGCACACAGAACCGATGGAAGATAAAAAAAAAGTCACACTCACAGGCCCATGGCAATCAATAACAGTAAGAAATAAATCATAGCATGCTCTGAGGGAATGAGCATCTGCTAGAGTGGGCGCTCATTCAATGGGCGCCCACAGAACTGGACGCTTTTTTTTAGGATAACAGGAGTGGAATAGAAACTACCAAATTAGTTAATCACTGTGGGGGGAATGTGCACGGGGTGCACAAAGGATGAAAGAAATAGTTAGAAAGGGTGCTACGTGGAGCACTTGAGGGGGATGCACCGTGGGTGTAAAATAGGAGGTGGCACACATGGGTGCCCAATGGGGAAGGATAATCAGAGAAAAACTAAAGGAAGTCACACCGTGATCGCCAATTTGTAGATCTATTTAAAAATTCACTAAAATTAAAATAAAAAGAATAAAAGCTAAGCTAAGAGTGGGGGAAAATGAGAAGTGGGAGCATGCATGGATGCTAGGATGGAGGGTGATCGCCAGAGATCGCGGGCCTCGATGAATGTAAACAATGAATAAAGGGAGATATCGTGACAATACCTTAAAAAGCGGGGGGAGACGTGAGTGTATCTTCCTTCTCTTCCTATCGACCGGTCGATGAAGAGAGTCTTCCTTGAGATTACCTTTGCACACAAAAAAAAGGACAAACAACACCAACAAAGAAATAGGAATTAGAACCAACTGAGTGTAGTATCAAATCCCAAATGAATAAACATGACGTGAAAGCATGAAGTGAGACACACATGTTAGGGTGTTACCCCTTTAACCCCTATGCAAAGGGTGGGATGTAATATGATGAATGATAACATGAAAGGGTGCGTGCAAGTATTGCACTGTTGGGGAGTTCTCAACGTGGGTGAGATGGGAGATGAACAAAAGGAATATGATGCATGTACATATTAACATATGCAGTAAAAGAAAGACACGGAGAAAGAATAGAGGAAGAAAAAGCCTCTGGGGATATTCTCTTGTGAGGGCCGTGTCCTTTGATGGTCGTTCGGGAGAGAGCCTCCAAAAGAGTGAAACAACAGATGCAGGGAAGACCCTCTCCTTGAGCCACGAATCCGGCAGCACCTCCCCCTCTCCGAATGAAGTCCGACCCCCCCCCCCTTCGAATGAGAAGCAACGGGCATATTTATAGGGAAAGATTCGAGAGAAGCTCGAAGTTTGATTCCAAGAATAGTTAGGATAATCATCCATGAAAATAGGATAACCAAGCTAAGAGTCCTTCCCACCTTGGAAAGCCACTAGGAGTCTTTCCCTAGTTGAAACGGACCTCAAAACGAGGAACGAATGAGCTGCCGACGGGTTCGGGAAGTTGCATGGAAAAGGCGTCAGACCTCATGGTCGCCCATTGAATGGGCGTCCACCACTATGGACGTTAATTCAAAGTTAAAATATGGAAATCTGAAATAAAAAGGAATTCACATCTTAGTGCACAGATGCTCATTCTAAATAAATCCAAATTTCGAAAGGAATCGAAAGCTCACAATACAGCAAGGGAAATCACGTCTGGAGGCCCGGACGCTCATTAGGAATTGGCGTCCGACAAAATGGACGCACATAATCAAGAAGAATGGGCATCAACAGTCCTGGAAGCTTATTTAAAGAATTGGCGTCTTCCATAGTTGACGCCATTTGAAAATACCCGAAAATCACTTTAAAATCCTTTTAAAATATAAAAATAGAAATTCACGTCATCACTGAAGGACGCCCATAAAAAATTGGCATCCAAGAGGTTGGACGCACATTATCCATGAAGAACAGGGCACCCGGAGGCCTCCCTCTGAACGCAGTCGTCTAGGCGACCGCGATCAGAGAAAAAAATAATTTTTTTACTTTTATTATTATTATTTATTTTATATAAAAGAAATGACGTCCAAATGGTCGGTCGCCCATTAAATGGGCGACCAAGGGGTCCATCGCTAATTCTTTTAAAGCCCTAAAAAATAGAGAAAAACCCAAAAAATCCAAAAAAATCTAGAAAAATCTAGAAAAAATCAAAAAAATAGGATAAAGGTAAAAAAATTAAAACAAATAGAGAAAATCACTCAAATAAGTCAATTTGAGGGTAAAATTGGGATATTATAAAGTAATATGAGATGTACTCATAGTAATGTCAACTTTGGCCTGTCTACAGGGAAGAGGAAAAGAGATGTGGAGATTCTCCCTCCGAACACAAGGGGCTCTTGCGTCCCTATAAAAGGCCACGTCCATGGCGAATTAACTCTTCTGCTTCCTTCCCTCTTGGAAGTTGTTGAAGCCCACCTGAAGTTCCCAAAGTTCCTGCTAGAAGTGAAAGGGGAGAAAAGAGTGCCCGAAATGAAAGTGAGAGAGTGAGTGAGGGAGTGTGAGGTCTACCTATATCAAGGGTGGGTCTTTTACGTCTTCTCTATCTCTTCTCTATCTTGTATTGTGCTTGGCCTGGCCTACACGATGTAATTTCTCTGTTCAAGAAAAATGAAATGTAGGGCTCTTAACCCATATTTTTTTTGTTCGTGGGCTTGTGTATCTCCCCTCCGATGTGCACGTTACGATGGCTTCATTCTGATGTCTCCCCCTCCCTTCGATGCTATGATGTATTCCCTCCGTCTGTTCCCTTTTGTTCTTCTACAAGATAGGGAGAATTTATTTCCCTTTGATTTCAATCATGATAACTGTATAACGATGCTACTGTTAGCCTGGTGGCCACCGGCCTGGGGCTCACTCATCTCCATGAGTATGGTTCCAGGTTGCCAACCGCTGGTAGCATATCGAAGTTTTCCTCTCTTTCGTGTAAAAATGATCTTGCTTTCCTCTCAAAACCCCACTTTGGGATTTGGACCAATTTAATGGCCATGATGCCAAAGGGGAGAGAAATATGGGATTTGGTCCTGAATCAATCATTTAATTCGCGGACGTCGGCTTCTGGAGTCTTAATCACTCTCGGATCCCCGGGACTCGCTTCCTCATAGTGTGGTCCCTGGGCAATCTCATTTGAAAGAGTGAATATTGATGGCCATACGACTTGGCGATAGCTTAAGTCCACACTTCGGAAACGAGATCGTGGCAACCCGTGGGTCGTCGGAGTCCCTTGTAGGCTAGTCCTCGAGATTTCCGTGCCCAAATCAGGTTATAGGATGTTTCCGCATCCGTGCGCATCATCAGGTGTTGCCGCTTCCATGTGCACCGTTATTATTTTGGGGCCATCTCGAAGTCTCTCCGTGGATGAATACTTAATTAACCCCCCAAAGCTCCGGGTCTAGGGGAGGTGCTGCCAAATTTTCACTGGAAACTTGAAGACCAAAGACATTGAAGAGCAATGACAAATGCACTGAATTCAAGAATATCATGAACATATCAGTGAACATAAATAAAATTAATATGAACCAATGCATAACAAGCACAAAACAATGAATTAACTTAATTTTAGAAAGTTGCTGAAATTAAAATTGAACAAGATAGAAAGAAAAGGGAAGAAGCTAAGGAAAGAATATCAGAACCCGTGCTTCTCTGGGAGCCCAGGGTAGGTCGACCTACCCTGGGTCCTAGGTCGACCCAAGGGACTCTTCCCTTTGAAACCCTAGACGCAAGGAATTAGCGGTCGACCTCAAGACTCCAATTAATCAGCACCTTTAGAGAGAAGCGCCAAATCCTTATTTTTTTTTTAAGTAATACAATTTGCACCCAGGTGAAAGACGCTAATTAAATTAAATGCCCTTCCAAGGAGACGCCAATAAAAAAAATCTCCGCCCAGGAAAAGGACGCCAATTAAATTAACACCTTCTCGGAGAGGCTCCAATTCCTTGATTTCAATTTTTTTAAGAAAATAATAATAATAAAGAATTAGCATCCAAGCCAAAGACACTAATTAATTAACGCCTCTCCAAGAAGGCGCAAATTCCAAATTTAAAATTCAATAAGATAAAATTTAGAATCAGCGTCCAATTGACAGACGTAAATTCTTTAAAACTGGAATAAAAAATAATATATAGAATCAGCGCCTATGTAGCGAGCGTCAATTCCTTGATTTAAACTCAAAAGAAATAATAAGAATAAGAATCTACGCCCAGGCGAAAGACGCTAATTAAATTAAACGCCTCTCTAAGGAGACGCCAATTCCTTGACTTAAAGCCCAATTAAAAATAATAATATATATATATCAGAAAAAGTCTGGAATTAGCGCTCGTGCAGCGGACGCCAATTCTTAAATTGGCGGCCACTGTACGGACGTTAATTCCTAAAATAATTACAAAAAAACATAAAAAATGAATTACAGTGGTAAGGCACTAATGTAATAACAAAAAGGAATGGGGAAATATGTTAATTGCATAAAGAAATCCACAAACATCTTCGTTAAGAGATTTGACGGTGATTTGTCCTGGGTTCTTCCCCTTTGACCCCGCATGAGGGGGAATATCAAAGATGCCCTTGCGAGACATGCTTGGCCCTGGGGATTACCCCCCCCCCCCAATTATGGCCATGGCGTGACCTTGCCCCGGGCCGATATCTCACTAAGCTTGACTCATTCCTCAATGACTCAAATATCAAATTTGGCATACCTCAGCGTACATTTGTCCCAGTATTATATGTATACTTAGGGTATTTTATACCCGGACTCCCGTCCGAATATGAAATGGTCAATATGTGATCGATATATTTTTGAATACTATCTTGCACCCTAATATAGGGGATTTTAATAATTTCAGCCCAACTTTCATTCATTTCTGAAAATTGATCTTTAGGCCGTGGGGCCCCTTATCTTGGTGATTAATCATAGATTTTTCCCTCTCCAAAGGGGATGTAATTAACGTCGTGACCTTTTATGGCACAACGGGTCTCAGTCCTGACCCGATACCTACAATCGTCTGATTAGTCAGACGGTACGCATCATAGGCTTCGGACCACTCTAGTCTCGAAGCCTGAACACACTGTCACTATGTGACTGGCACGCCCTCGCACTTAACAAATCGATAAAAAGATAAAATGATACATGAGATAAAAAGTGCGTCCACACCTCCTCACAGTAGTTAAACTTAAAGTGGAGGTTAATCCAGCAAGCCAAGAGAAATATACACCCATAAGGAGGCCTTCCCGTGCAGGAGGCTTTAAGAGCACAATATGTTGACACCCGTTTTTTGCATATGAGTTGGGTCATTCCCCTTACCACCATTTATTGATGCCTTGAGTTATCCATTACTCATTGGACTATTTCCAGGCACGTCTTTGGGCTTATTTTATGGGTATTTCCCTCCCTGGCTAGGTCTGCTCTCGAATTCGGGCTTAATGGGCCTTGATTTCGCTTGGTTTTGGTGTAAATGGGCTCGTTTATCTAATTTTATTAATTTCAAACGTCCAGGCGGTACGCAGTCTAGCGATGGGCCGTTCAGTGGTTGGGCAGTCTATTTGGAACCGTTTACAAGCTCATAACGATTTATTGGATACTTATTTGACTTTCTGAATTTCCACCAACAAGTCTTTACACGGTCTGAGTTCAGCCGTTTACTGCCATTGAATGGCGTGTCTTTAGACCGTTCATATCCCATAGTCCTTAACAAGTGGGTTTTTCAGATAATTATTTATTCATCCTATTTTTCTGGATTTATCACCGCCACGTTTTACACAGCCTATCATTAGACCGTTCCATCATTGAGTGATCTATCGTTAGACCGTCCCATCCGAAAGAGTCCAGCGCCGTGATAGCCTGTTTGTTCGGTGGATACTTGGATAATTTCCTATTGTATTTGTTTATCACCGAAAGCATTAGATGGTCTAGCAATGGACCGTGTACATGACTGAGCGGCCTATCACGCGACCGTGTAATGGCCTGAGATCTGTGGATTGTTTGGTTTTTCTCTCTCCATCCGTGGTTAAACCCCTAACTTCTCCCACCCATTTCTCCGCGATTTCTCAACCAAATGGGATGTCGTTTGATCCTGGTGGAAGATTAGAGTATTATTTACGGATTTTGTTTAATAATCTCGGATTGATATCCATTGGAAAACCCAATTTCAGGGTTGGACTTTCGGGGGTCTATAAATAGAACCCCTAGTCTAAGCTTGAAGGGGGGAGATCAAATGTCGACGTCGAAGCTCTGCCGAATTTCTGAGCGAGTTGTACCCAGGGAGGGAGGCTTTCTACGTCCTTTTGAGCCTCTGGTCAAGGGAGTAGTCACTTTCTGTGTGTTTTAGTCTAGGTGTTTAACCATTTTTCCATTCATTGCATGCTCTTTTCATCACCTTTCCATCCATGTTTTGCACTTACCATCTTCATCTTACACCCTTCCCATTTGTTTTTGCGCCCTATAGGGGTTTAAAAACCACCCCAGGTATCGCCCATTCCATGCCATTATGTCGATCTTCCGTTCTATTTTATAGTTGCTACACATTCCAGGGCTAATTTGGGTGTTATTTCCTTGTCCTCTACATTATTTTGCAGGTCAGCATCAGTACAGCACGAGGCCCATCCCCTCTGGCCGGTCAGAAGGAGTGGAGGATCAAGTCCTACAACTTGGAGTCTGGCAGTTTTGAACGGTCTTCTTTCGTCCGTCTGTAGATTAGAGCGGTCCTCCACGAGCCGTTCGGATCCTGTGAGCGACCGTCTGCGAACCATTTTGGAGCCAGTCCAGCCTTCGTCCCGCTTCTCTCTCCAGCACTGTGAACGGCCTATCGAGCGACCGTGCCATCCATTGAGCGGTTCACCCTGGACCATGTACTACTGCCAGCGATGCACTTCAGGCGAGTGTCTTCTCCCTTTCCAAGGTGCATAGTACTCTTCGGTACCCCATGTCTTGGTGGCGATCATGATCACACACACACACCTCTCCACACCTTTCTTTCCTTTATTTTTGCTTGCCTTTATATCTTGACTTAGAAAGGTAAGAGAAAGAAGAAGAGGGGGTGGGGAAACATGTCAACATCCCATTTATTGGCGATCACGGTGGGACGCCTGGTGCCCATCGTGTTGTTGTTTTGCTGATCTGTGTTTTTTGTGCTTGGTTAGGGTTTTTTCTAAGTTGTTCTAGGTTTCTATCTCGTCCACGGCACGTTTCTGTTCCTGGAGGTGTACGCGGTTCTCCCAGGGCCGCTCAGCTCTCCCCACGGTTGGACGATAGGCCGTGCTGTCCCGGTCTCAGGTGCGTTCCTGTTTGATTTCTTTCACGCTTCCATTGATTGCGCGGTCTTCTTCTGGCCGCTCTGAGTTTCCACGGTCTCCCAATAGACCATCCATTTCTATCTCATGAGTGTTTGGATTTCTGTGAGACTGCTTAGATTCAGCGGTCCTTGCTGGACCGTTCACTGTTATCCACAGTCTGTCCGAAGGCCATGCACGTATGCTGGCTCAGGTACGTTACTATTCTTCATACGCTTGTGGCTTTACTGATTCTATGCGGTTTGTTTCGGGCCGTTCCACATTCTACACGGTATGTCGATAGACCGTCCAGTCTTCTCAGGTACTCACTGGTCTTAATTATTTCAGTTCACCTTGGTTTTGTGGTTTTATTATTTTTTACTACTCCCTGCTATTGCACAGTCCTGCCCATGACCGTCTACCTCCCTGAGCGGTCTACCATCAGACCGTGTGTTAGCGCTACAGTGCACCCGTGATCACCATTTTGACTATTATTTCACATTATTTTTTTTTTGAGCAAAGACCGACCACCAGTTAAAGCACTGGTCGAATGCACCCACCCTCAAAAAGGGGGGATGTTCTCATTCCCCCAGGTATTAACTGCGGCTTTTTTATTTTATTGATTTAAGTTGGAATTAAAAAAACAAAGGGGCATCCCCCTGGTGAACAGAAGGGCAACTTGGCCGTATGCAAAGGACATAAAGAAAGTCAAAAGATAAAGCTAAGGAGCAACATAACAAAGAGCTAAAGTACTCGAATGGCTTGCAGCCCTGCTATATCAATTCTTAGTGCTCCCTTGGTCATCCGAGGGAGCTCTCCTTCATGGACAAAGATTTGATTTTCAGTGATGCTGCAAGCATATGACGCCAGGGAATCTGCAACCTGGTTGCCTTCTCTATAGGTGTGTAGTAGCACACAGTCACTTTCATGAATAAGATCTAGGATCTTCCTCCACCATGGAAGAAACATCCAGCTAGGAGAAATTCTTTTTCTTATGGCCTCCACTAGAAGAGCACAGTCTGAATATATAGCCGCCAAAGCTAGACCTCCTTCCTTGGCAATTGATAGCCCATCACATAAGGCTCTAGCCTCTGCCAATAAACTGTTATCAATGCCATAGTGGAAAGCAAAGCCTACTATCCATCTACCCTTTGAGTCTCTTACACAGCCACCTCCACCACATCTACCAGGGTTACCCTTGGATGCCCCATCAACATGCAATGTGAATTTCTGAGGTGCCAATCTGCAAAAAACTAAAAATGGTTGCTTAAGATTGACCAGCGGAAATAGGTGAAAGGAAGCAAGACAGCTGGACTGAAGTGGAGATAATGGCTTGCGAAAGCTCAGCTTGTCCAAGGCCAGAGCTATTGAAAATTGAATTTGCCTATTTATTGAATCAGTTCCTCGATATTATTTCACATTATTTCATGTTAGTTTGGGTGCTGTTTTGATCTCCCCTGATTGTCATTTGATTTTGCGTGATTATTGTCATACTTGCCATAATTGATTGATCATTGCTTGTTAAATTTAGGT
This sequence comes from Amorphophallus konjac, assembly GCA_022559845.1. Lineage (NCBI taxonomy): Eukaryota > Viridiplantae > Streptophyta > Magnoliopsida > Alismatales > Araceae > Amorphophallus > Amorphophallus konjac. The sequence continues at coordinate 247,001,724 of CM040128.1, read as the reverse complement.
TAGATCTTGCATGCACTCCGGTGCGCATAGGACCATACATGTATCCCATATTAGCTGCATTCCTAACTTGGTAGGGGATCCTCTCGTCTCCATATTCCTTGGAGCCGACTAGGTGACCTTACCCAAGACCTCCGTAAGCCCACGTGAGCCGTGGATTCCCACACGGACGCCAGACAGGTTGTACCTTACCACACCAGTCTAGGATTGCATCCGTGAGAGAGAGTCCCCTTTAGAGTCAACCAAGCCTCCCATTCCACCCTTGTTAGGCACCTTTGTGGTTATGAGAATTATCATTTTAATTAATCCACTAAGGTTCTAAAAGGGAGAAGTTCTAAAACTTGTCACGCATCATTCAACTTGGTCGGTCATTTGATTGCCTCTCCTCTCCTCTCCTTCGATGTGCATGTAATTGATAGTTTGACTGTTTAGAAGCTCATTAGGTTTGGTCTTTTGTGTCAGTGAGTGTTGCATGTGGAGTTCTCTCACACCCTCGGGATCTTCTCCTAGGGGCAATTCTCATTTCTTTTCCTATTTCAACCCTTTGTTCGATTCCTCCCCCACCATGTCTTCCTACAATTTCTCCCACTCCCATGGGGACTCTCTCCCTCAGGGACTTCTGGAGGACTCACCTAGGGTCACGCACGTGCAGGGAAGAGAGGGGACCACCCCTCCTCTTTCGACCATTGTTGTTGAGAGTGCTTAACCCTCCCTTTCTGATTCCCCCTCTCAGAACTCGGCCAATCAAATCCTTTATATGATGGCCCAGCAAGATCCGACTCAGCTTCACTTCATCCATCAAGCTTTGCAGGGGTCGGACGCCCCATCTTCTGTTTCTCCTCATGGCGTGTCTGCCGCCACCACTTCATCCCCAATTGTTGGGTTGGGGGCTGCCTCTGCGGCACCCATTGATCTCACTCCTGTCCATCCTCAGACCCTCCGATTTCCTAGTATGGAAGCGGGCCAAGCTTCTAGCTCGGCCCATCAGATTGCTGATAAGGGGAAGACCCAGATCCCCTCATCTTCCTATCCAGATCCTTATATCACTACTTCTCCAGCGCCGCAGGCCCTTGGGGTCCCGGCTGATTTTGTTCATCTTCAAGCAGGGGCTGCCCAGCTTGCTCAAGCAGATATGGGCCCTTCCCTGGCCCATTATCCTTCTTACGGGCTTCCCCCTCCATCAGTCTACCCATCAGCTCCATATACTGGTTCTATTCTTCTTGCTTTGTCTCCTCCTTCCCGGGAACGAGAACTTCTCGATAAGTAGGCTGCCATGGAGCAACAGATTGACCTCCTTCACAAGCGGATCGGCCCACAGTCTCTCATCGATATCCCCGTTCCTAACTTTTGGGACATTCGCTTCCCTCCACAGTCCGAGCTCCCCACATACCGCAAGTACAATGGGAATGGCAACCCCTTTATTCATGTAAGAGAGTTTCTATATGAGTCGACGCAATTCCAGCATGATGATCGCCTTATGGCGTATCTCTTCCGCCGGTCGTTGGACGGCGTCGCACTAGAATGGCTTTACACTTTACCGTTGGAGGAGGCAGAAAGTTTCAAGGTGGTCAAGGAGAAGTTTATACAAAGATTTCAAGGTCGGGTATGTTCGGAGTATTCATTCACGGACCTAGTAGCAGAGAAGATGAAGATAGATGAAGATTTTGCCACTTATGCAGGTAGATGGAGGCGGATGGCCTCCCATGTGCCCGGGCAAATCCCAGAAGAAGAGAAGGTGAAATTGTTAATTTCAAATGCCACACCTACGTTTCGGAACATTCTGGCAATGAATGACATATCAAATATGCACCAGTTGTACAGTCGAGCCCGATTCATACAAACCCAGTTTAAGGACTCCCCTATTCATTCTCTATTTGAGGCCCAGAAGTCCAAAACCATAAGAAAATCCCAAGGTCCTATTACTGAAGGAGTCTAAACCAATGAACGGGTACAGGCTGTCCACTTCCCCAACCAATCCGCCCCACCACGCTTCCAGCAGCCTCCACGTAACTCTCAGTTCTCCGCTCCACCAGCCACTTGACCTTCTTTTCCATCTCCTCAACAGCCACAACAACGACCACCACCACAATAGCCTCAGCAGCCACCCCAATACCACAATGTCCCTCCTCCTGCTGGTTATGCACCTGCTCGACCGGGCCCGAAGAGAACCCATTATCTGCCGCTTCCTGAAACTCTGCCAGATATATTCTCGGCCTTAATGTACACTGGTAGCATACAGCTCCCTCCGGAACGTCAGAATTGGAATCTGGCTGCCGATCAATCAAGATATTATATGTTTCATCGGCAGCCTGGGCACACAATTGAAAGATGTTATCAGTTCTGAGACTTAGTGTATGACTTGCATGAGGGGCAAAGGATTGACTGGGCCCAGATGCATAAGTTAATAGAAGACATCAAAGAACAAAGAAGACATGCGAGGCCGCAGCAGGCGGCGCCACAGTAGCAACAACTTCAGCAACCCCAACCTCAACCTCAGCAGCATCAGTATCAACCTGAACTTGGGATTCATCAAAATCCCATGCCAGACCATCCACCCTCTCCGCAACAACAGCCACAGGCACTGACACAAGTCAATGTTGTTCACCGCCCAGCCCCTAATGCTGGGTGGTCTTATGATGATGAGACTCTCGCTCATCTCCTGGCCTTCCACCACGCATACACCAACTCCCCCGCACCTACTGTTCCTCCCATCCTCCAGCTCACTACCTTGACCACTGCTCCACCCTCTATTTCCTCCAGGTCACCTGTTACACCCACCACAATACCCACCATTCCGCCAATCCTCACGCCATCACCCTCCATACCCTCTATCTAACGCTTCACCCGTCATCCCTCCACTAGGGCCCGTTAGATCAGCCTCCGCCATCATCACCCCCACTTCTATCCCTTCCACCCACCCTATCGGGTCAATTGGGAGTTCATCCATCGTTGTGCCGGCGTAGAACCTTACCCTCAGGAGTGGACGCTTATTTCATAGAAGTTATCCCTCTACTGGTGCACTTGCACCCAATTCCTTCCTCCACAATTGAAACAGAAGAGTCAGACCCTTTACCCGGCACGAAATATGATTTGTTACAGCACTTGGACCGGATGCCGGCCAATATCTCAGTCCTGGAGTTAATCAAGAGGTCCACGCTACACCAAGATGCCCTAACGGCTTTTCTACATAAGGTTATGGTTAGCGAGGACGTGGCGGTAGATAGTTTGCCGTCGATATTGGCCACTATCACAAAGGGGCCGTCTATTTCTTTTTCTAAGTCAGAGCTAGCACCCCCAGAGGCACGTCAGATGCTACTATGTATTTTGATTTCATTAAACAAGGTGGCCGTTGATTCAGCTCTAGTGGACACGAGAGCTTCTATTAATGTTTGTCCCTTGAGCACATTGCGTGCCTGCAACATCCCTGAAGACATGCTAAGGCCGGCATCGACAACTATTGCATCATATGATAACTCCAGGAGAGCTTGCCACGGGGTCATGACAGTTCAGGCCGAGCTAGGGCCTTTAAAAATAGACGTGGAATTTTATGTATTGGACATAGACCCGATGTTCAAGGCTATTCTGGGTCATCCATGGATTGATAGCTTGCATGCCGTGCCCTCGACCGCCCACCAGTGCCTCAAATTCCCATTTCAGGGGTGGGTAGTCAAGGTGAAAAGTATTTCCACGGTCCAGACAGTTGATGCTATTGCTGACAAAATTCTGCCTACACTATGGCCGAGCAACAAGCCAATTTTATCTGTGATGGACTTGAACTTTCCATGGGCATATGCGTCACGCAAGCCCGCCACTATACCTGTCAATGTCAGAGCCAAGTCCAAGATACGAGATTCCAAAGGCTTGAACATGATTCTGAAGTTAGGGTACCAGCCAAGCATGGGTCTCAGCGCACAGTTGCAGGGGCGGACTAAGCCCGTCCCTAGGGGCAGAAAGATGAGCCGACGAGGCCTTGGCTACTGGGAGTCAGCACTGTCAATATTGGGAGATTCTGGGCCACTGACGTGGGACTACCGTCAACATTTTGTAAAGGGCCCGTTGTAGCCAGGTACCCGAAGGACGCCACCCTATTCCGATGCAAGAAGTGATGCCGCTTGTGCTGTTGCCGGCCCACCGCCGCCACTGAAGGGGTTGGTGGGTGATATAGAAGAATTTTATGATTATTTTGAAGAATTGTTCCATGATGAAGAAGCTTGTTCGAAAGAAGCGGAGATGCAGCTTGTGAAATGCTCTCCGGTGGAGCCAGTTTACCAGAGGCCGCGGGAAGAGGGGGGCTCCATCATTACTTTTTCTTGGCCTCCCTCCCGCCTTGCCTCCCTGTTCCAGCAGTTGGGGTTTATTCCCCGTACACCACCAATCATGGTTGACCCGTTCTTCACGGAAAGGCCATTCGAAATTTTGTTTATTCCGTGTGCAAGTGGGCAGTGCCCACCTATTGATCTGTCCACTATACCCCCACATCCGATCTTTCGGAAATGTGATTTTCTTCTTCTGACCCTTTCTTCGATGTTCTCTTCTTGTCTCTCTTCCCCCTCCAACTTCCTCCTCCTCCTTCCTCCCCTGACCTCTCTTGTTACATGATCTCCTCCGATCTCCAAAAAAAAAATGCTAATTTCAAAATGGAGATTTCAATGGAGGATTACGCTTTGCTTTGTCCGTATTCTTCCTAGGGGCACGAGGTCCGTGTTTCCCTTCCAATAGATTTCCTATCCCCTAGGTTAGATGTAGGACTTGTTGAGATTAGAGAGGTAGAGTCAGTTGAGTCTAGTGAGTTAGGTTCTTGTTCTAATGTCTCCAACCCATCCACACTTGCTACGTGCCTGATGACACGTGCTTCTAAGGCCATTCCTGACAGATTCCTTCAAGATCTTGTCCAATGTTATCACTCCCTCCTCAAGTGCCCTGAGTTTGTAGAGACAGCCATAGTCTTGGAGGATGATGAGGAGATAGATGGGGTATGGAGCGATGATGGTTTAGGAGTATATGAAATCATAGATGAGAAGGACCCTATCAATGATGAGGATAGCGACGTCGATGACGCTGCCGATCTGTATGCACAGGGTTTAAAGAGATTTGATGAACCGCCGTCAGTAGTGGATGAACCCACGAAAGAAATGAACCCTGGAACTGAAGATGATCCCAGGCTCATAATCATCTCTACTAATCTCCCTCCTCAGGTTGAAGAGGAGTTAATCAAGGTTTTGAGGGAGTATAGCGATTCATTTGCCTGGTCCTACGAGGACATGTCGGGCCTTGACCCCACTCTTGTAGAACATAGATTTGTACTTAAACCAGAGGCAACGCCCATTAAACAAAAATCAAGAAGATTCCACCCCCAAATGGCCTTAAGGATAAAAGAAGAAGTTGATAAACTCCATAAGGCTAAGTTCATTAGAGTTGTCTTATAACCACAATGGGTGGCATATATAGTCCCAGTGATGAAAAAGGATGAAAAAATTTAGATTTGCATTGATTTCAGGGACTTAAACAAGGCATGTCCAAAAAATGATTTCCCGCTTCCTCACATCGACGTGTTGGTGGATGGAGAGGGGGATTTCTGTATCCCATCTAAGAGCGGCCGAACTAGGTCCACCAGGATCAAACGAGGCCCAACTCATCTAAGTGACAGCCCCGCAGAGCCCACTTAGCATCAAAGCCCAATAAAATCACTCGGGATCAAGCCCTTCCTCGGCAGCCATTAGGCTCGGAAGGCCCGAGCGTCGGTCCGGTCGGAGGAAGACCCAAGCCCAACCTATCCCCCTCGCCGGGAAAAAGGCTAGGGCTCCGCGCCCACTCTGGCCGAGCCTCATCCGAGCTATGCCTATCGCCCGGATAGGGTTGGCACTCTTCATGCTTGGGTCGAGCGACGATTGCTTATCCACGCTGCCGTTGAGAGCCGTTTATGAGCAGGAGTTCACAAAGATAAGGGACCCGCGACTCCTCAAGGTTATAAAGATCTCACGATGGGGACGTAAATAGCCCACGTTGAGGACGTAACTCCTGCCTTAAACTCCTCAGCTTACGAGACTCATGAGGCTAGCGCGCTATTTAAACCGGGGACTCCCTCAAGCAAACAGTAAGGCCTACACAAGCCTAAAACTCCCTGAGCAGGAACCATGATGGGGACATCAACGACAGCCCGCTCACATTATGCTTGCATTTACGTCCTTTCATATTTGTATGTACGCCCTTGTGTTATATGGGTACGCAATAGTAGGTCTTAGTGGGTTTATGTGCAAAAGGCCATTGGGTTTCTTTGCAAATGTGCATGTAGGCCCTGCAGGGGCCCCCTCCCTCCTCCTTATTGGTCCACCTGGACTCCTGGGCCCAAGGTGGCTGGTCCATGGTCCAACCTTGGACTTGGACCTAGAATTAATTAAAGAAGACAAATTCTAATTGTCCTCTTAAAGGGGGGGGGCGAACCTTGTTGTTTAATGGGGTTTAATGTGGTTGTCAAACCACATCCCAACCCTTCATTAATCAACCCTTGATCCAAGGGCTTAGAATAGGTTAGACCCCTTGCATATATATACTTGTATTTTCATATTGAATGAATTAATGAATGAAAAAAAAGGCATTTGCCCCAAGTGAAGCTTGCGCCCCTCCCCTCTCTCTCCCTGGTTCCTCCACCCCCTCTCCCCTTTCTAGAGTGTAATCCCTTCCCCCTTGATCCCCTCCAGCATCTGAAGTAACTCCGGTGATCGCCGCCACCATCGACTCGCCGCCGACGCGTCGTTGCCAACGGTTTCGGTGTTCTGTCCACTCAGGATAGATCCTTCTTCTCCGAATTCCTGCTATCACTCCCTTCATCTTCTGAAGCTCAAAATTTCAGGGTTGGTTCCCCTCTAGAATCCTTATCTCCACAAAAAAAATCACGTCAAAATTCATCCTTTAGCTATGTTTTGATTTTCGTCCAAGTCCAAGTTCCAGATCTGTCCTGGTTATGTTCACTGTTCATCAGCTCTGAGTCTACCCCATTCGAACCATCTTTTGATTTTCTTTGGGACGCCCAAATTTACTGGGAGTTCTGTCCACATCCCTCTATCACCAGGAAGTTTCTTAATTTTTGGTTCACCCTGCAAGTATTTTACAAATTTCGTCCAAGCTCCCAAGAACAGTCTGCCCACAGTTTCCCAGATCCGACCCAGGTCTAGTAAAAAAATCGCAGCAAATCCATTTCTTCTCCAATCAAAAAACCAAAAATATTTCCGGATTCCTCTCTCAGAGACCTTCAACTTTGCTGAAGAAATTATTGCCAGATTCAGAGGTCTTCTCCCCAGTCAACATCGATCTTCAGAGACGATAGATCCTGCCCCTGCAGTTCTGGCCAGATTCCAGAAAGCTTGTAAAATACATGATCAGAAATACAGATCTGATTATTTTTTTTGAAGACTCCTACGTCGAAGTATTCTGAGTCAGCTTTCCAACGGCGCTAATCTCGTTGCATTCCGACGACGGGGTTGATCGCAGCAGTAGTTTTCTCCGAGTCGCGCGCCTGCAAATAGAACTTTCAGGTTCGTGGCCGAGTTCCCAGCGAGCGTCGTCCGAGGGCCGCCCGGCGTTCGGCGGTCGTTCCAGCAGCTCGCCATCCCAGGGGAACGCTTTCCAGGTGTCTCCACAATAGAGAAGTCATCAGGCCCCACACGACCCCTCCGGTCAATACGTGGGCCCCCACTAGCACGAGTACGCGTGAAGCCGAAGCATTGCCCGAAACCGCCCGTCAACCCGAACTTGGTCCTCCCGGGCCCACTTGTGTCGCCCTTTACCTCCCTGCGTGGAGTGGGTTTAATTGCATTGCTGTAAACATAATGTACTAAGTTCCCGGGAGTACGAGCTTTGGCCGGGTGCCGTCTTCGCCACGCCGAGAGCGTGGAGGTATCGCCTTCACCCTTACACTTGGCATTAGCTTAATTCTTTATATGCTTTATATGCCGCTGCTAGAGAGCATGTGTAGGGATACCTAGCTCACCTTCAATTTATAATATCACTGCTGCGAGAGAGAGCGAAGCCGTCCCGTGACCCGATCCGGGCGCAAAAGAGAGCCGACCACCCTAGCTCATTGTCGGTTTCTCAACCGCGCACATCCGACGCTTCCCTCGTTAAGGGACGATCGCGAGCTTGTCGTGTCCGTGGTCCCGTCTCGCATCAATTTGGTATCAGAGCGAGTTTGAGTCTAGGGTGTCAAAAAAAAAAAAAGAGTGTCATTTACGTCTAGTCATTAGTCGGTCTAAGTCGTGTTTAGGGTCATCATTGTTTTAAAACAAACAAAAAAAAAGTGTCTTTTCGCATTTGCATCCCTTTACTCGGTATATCAAAAGGTGTTGTCCGAACGTTAGGCTACGCCTTTCGGGAAGACCGCACACTTGTGCGAGTGATCTTCGGATCGATTAACTCCGCCACGTGCCGAGTCTTGGTTTACGTCTAGGGTCCTTAGTGTGCATGCATTCCAAACTTGCATAGTCGGTCTAGTGTCTTGTCACCGTGTGTATGCATGTCCATGTCCACTACCCATGGCCGATCCCCAAGACCATACGTCGAAGTGGTCAACTTTTGTGGCCAAAATGAATGTCCTCATGGACCGAGCCTTTGGTTTTGCCCCTCTCATTATGAAAGCCGCTCTACCCAACGGGTCCACAACGGAACTCCATTTCACCGATAGGGAGTCGGATAATTGGGTTTCTCTTGACATCGTGGAGTCTCTCTCCAAGACAGGCGAGATTGTCCGCGATGGTGATTTTGCTTGTGTTGAGTTCTATAAGAGGATCGGCTCTGTTCTCTACACCGATGGTGCATGGTGCAGGATCGGCACACTTGCTGGTTCATGCATCATTTTAGGGCAAAAGTGGTTAGGAGAGAGAAGGGCCAATCTTGACTGGGACAAGAGGACTTGCACCTTATGCCCACCATACCTACCCGGTAAGATCACCCTTAGGGACCCCGTATGTCCAGCCACCCAGCCCCAGCGGCCCACTCCACCTTCGGATTCGCGCTTGGAGCCACCTCATCCCGAGCCACCCGTATTTCTAACGGGTATATTATACATAGCCGAGCCGCTTCTTAGTTGGCTCAAGGATGGCTTGGTCCCACTCCCTTACCCGTCTATGGACCCTACCCTACCTTTGGTGTCCGTCAACTCCTACCACACAACTTTTCGGTCTAGTCACCATGTCGATACTTTGGATGACCTTATTATGGGATTAGATTCACAATGGGAGTTGACGCATCTTTTGGCCCAAGGCTTTGACCAACCCGCTAGTCTTAGCTTCACCCATCCGGCCTTAGGATCCATTACCTCCGTGTGCACCGTGAGATGTGTCACCACGGAGATTCTTCTACTCCTCCCGATGCCGGCCGAGTCCGACTTCATTTCCTTTTGCCCGAGGGAGGAAGTTTATTTTCTTCACATGACCATTGTCCCGTTCACTATGATGGATGAAGGTGAGCATTCACACCTTCAAGGATTTCACGATTGGGACCGTGTCATGGAGGAACCCATCTCCCGGGGTCATACCTTCTTTGACCCTTTTGACCCCTCCACTAGTGAAGCTCCCGAGCTATCACATTCCCTCCACCTCTTCCAAGGAGTTCACTATTCCACCCATACCCCTCGGTCTAGTCGGCAAGCCGTCTCTACATCTAGGGATGATGACAAAGGTAGTTTTGGATCTCCTAGCCCTTCTTCACCCAAATCCCATCGGTCACCAATGCATGAGTGGTACATCTTAGGGTGTCTAGGAGTCCTCCCTTCCATCAACCATCGTGTACATCTAGTATATGCATGGCACATATTCGGGTGTCCTGGTCCGCCGTCACCCATGTACGGGTCGGACTAACAGTGTGCTTTTTCTTTGTGTGGTTTGTTTTGAGTGATTTGTTTGCATGGTTTGTGTGTCGTTTGTTTGTCTGCAAGCGTCTTGTGCAAGCTCGTTATCGTTCTCTTATGAGTAAGAGGCGAGTGGACTCACTTGATGAGTATGGGATCGGTTCCACATCTATACCCGGATCAGTCACCTATAGGGACTCAACGGTGATTCCTAGTGAGTCTTCGAGCTGTTTTCTTCCCTTTTGAGAGTGCCCCTTCGGAGTGACCACCTTTAGCCATAGCAGTTTGCATATCGAGTATATATGGAATGAGCAGGTGCCGATCACTTGGAGTGGAGCATACCCGCACTACTTGGCACGGTGACGGATCTGTCGGAGTACCGGAGCAGCCATACCCTTACTCGACGGGGTCGAGTTCCTCCCGCCCGGGGAGAATTGATGGGGACATCAACGACAGCCCTCTCACATTATGCTTGCATTTACGTCCTTTCATATTTGTATGTACGCCCTTGTGTTATATGGGTACGCAATAGTAGGTCTTAGTGGGTTTATGTGCAAAAGGCCATTGGGTTTCTTTGCAAATGTGCATGTAGGCCCTGCAGGGGCCCCCTCCCTCCTCCTTATTGGTCCACCTGGACTCCTGGACCCAAGGTGGCTGGTCCATGGTCCAACCTTGGACTTGGACCTAGAATTAATTAAAGAAGACAAATTCTAATTGTCCTCTTAAAGGGGGGGGCGAACCTTGTTGTTTAATGGGGTTTAATGTGGTTGTCAAACCACATCCCAACCCTTCATTAATCAACCCTTGATCCAAGGGCTTAGAATAGGTTAGACCCCTTGCATATATATACTTGTATTTTCATATTGAATGAATTAATGAATGAAAAAAAAGGCATTTGCCCCAAGTGAAGCTTGCGCCCCTCCCCTCTCTCTCCCTGGTTCCTCCACCCCCTCTCCCCTTTCTAGAGTGTAATCCCTTCCCCCTTGATCCCCTCCAGCATCTGAAGCAACTCCGGTGATCGCCGCCGCCATCGACTCGCCGCCGACACGTCGTTGCCAACGGTTTCGGTGTTCTGTCCACTCAGGATAGATCCTTCTTCTCCGAATTCCTGCTATCACTCCCTTCGTCTTCTGAAGCTCAAAATTTCAGGGTTGGTTCCCCTCTAGAACCCTTATCCCCACAAAAAACATCACATCAAAATTCATCCTTTAGCTATGTTTTGATTTTCGTCCAAGTCCAAGTTCCAGATCTGTCCTGGTTCTGTTCACTGTTCATCAGCTCTGAGTCTACCCCATTCGAACCATCTTTTGATTTTCTTTGGGACGCCCAAATTTACTGGGAGTTCTGTCCACATCCCTCTACCACCAAGAATTTTCTTAATTTTTGTTTCACCATCCAAGCATTTTACAAATTTCGTCCAAGCTCCCAAGAACAGCCTGCCCACAGTTTCCCAGATCCGACCCAGGTCTAGTAAAACAATTCCAGAAAATCCATTTCTTCTCCAATCAAAAAACCAAAAATAGTCCCGGATTCCTCTCTCAGAGACCTTCAATTTTTCTGAAGAAATCATTGCCCGATTCAGAGGTCTTCTCCCCGGTCAACGTCTATCTTCAGAGAAGATAGATCCTACCCCTGCAGTTCTGGCCAGATTCCAGCAAGCTTGTAAAATACATGATCAGAAATACAGATCTGATTATTTTTTTTGAAGACCTCTACGTCGAAGTATTCTGAGTCAGCTTTCCAACGGCGCCAATCTCGTCGCATTCCGACGACGGGGCTGATCGCAGCAGCAGTTTTCTCCGAGTCACGCGCCTGTAAACAGAACTTTCAGGTTCGTGGCCGAGTTCCCAGCGAGTGTCGTCCGAGGGCCGCCCGGCGTTCGGCGGTCGTTCCAGCAGCTTGCCATCCCAGGGGAACGCTTTCCAGGTGTCTCCACAACAGAGGAGTCATCAGGCCCCACACGACCCCTCCGGTCAATACGTGGGCCCCCACTAGCACGAGTACGCGTGAAGCCGAAGCATTGCCCGAAACCGCCCGTCAACCCGAACTTGGTCCTCCCGGGCCCACTTGTGTCGCCCTTTACCTCCCTGCGTGGAGTTGGCTTAATTGCATTGCTGTAAACATAATGTACTAAGTTCCCGGGAGTACGAGCTTTGGCCGGGTGCCGTCTTCGCCATGCCGAGAGCGTGGAGGTATCGCCTTCACCCTTACACTTGGCATTAGCTTAATTCTTTATATGCTTTATATGCCGCTGCTAGAGAGCATGTGCAGGGATACCTAGCTTGCCTTCAATTTATAATATCACTGTTGCGAGAGAGAGCGAAGCCGTCCCGTGACCCGATCCAGGCGCAAAAGAGAGCCGACCACCCTAGCTCATTGCCGGTTTCTCAACCGCGCACATCCGACGCTTCCCTCGTTAAGGGACGATCGCGAGCTTGTCATGTCCGTGGTCCCGTCCCGCATCAAACCACTTCCCCCCTTGGTGGAGAGGGATCTCATGCATCTCCCCACTCCTCTTTTCATAGCTTCCACCACTGCTCTACTGACTTAGGCATCGGAGGGTTTACCCCAGGGAACCACCCCTGGGCCCCCTGATCCGTTTCCCTTCCTTGCAGTTCACTGATCGGTGATCATCTCCCCAGCTCAGGACCAGCGCGAGATCGCCCCTCTTCATCTGGCGCCGTCTGTGGGAAACGATCAAAGAGCCAGCATGGTGCGAAGAAGTACAGGGAGGAGATCCGCCGGCGATAGGGGGAAGGCCATGGTGGTGGGGGGAGAAGGCCCTTCTCAGGCCGCGCAAGACCCCCCCTCAACGCCAGCACCCCAGCCGACGAACTACCTCCGCCCGCGATAGTAGGGCAACCATCCAACGAGGGCACTGACGCTTTCCAAGCCCTCAACGCAAAACTGGATGTCCTCGTGGAACTCATGAGGACCCAGGCGGCCAGGGAAGGAAGGTCACGTGCCCCTCCGAAAGCCCTCCCCGCGGAGACGCGTCCCAACACACTGCCGGAGGTCGCTTCACCCTCCGAGGGCGGCAGCTTATTCGCAACAGGTCAGGAGGACCTTCACAAGCCCCCCCTCCGAGCAAGAGGCCTCCTCCACACCGAAACGGGGGAAACCTGGGGCACGCCGTCCGCACCCAGAGACCGAAGTCCCCAGGGAGCGCCAGGACAGCCTGCCATCACGCCCCCCTAGCCCCACGGCGAATAGTAGACGGAGTTATCCCTCCGTCTGCGAGAGTTCGAGAGGTGCTTCACAGAGTAGGAGCGTGCCTTACGCGCCTTATAGAAGACCTCTCCGCCAGAGGATGAGGAGAGATCCCCGTTCTCGACTATATCTTGAAGGCGGAGGTATCTCCCAGAACCTCCATCCCGATCTTCAAGCCTTACGACAGCCAAGGCGAGCTGGCCGACCACTTCGACAGCTTCGACGCCTGATGACCCTTCACGGGGCGTCCGACGCCATCAAATGCCGAGCCTTCGCGACCACCTGGTCCAAGGCGCCCAAGCATGGTTCCGGGCCCTCGCCCCCGGATCCATCCGAGACTTCAAGCAGTTTGGGCGAGTATTCAAGGAGAGTTTCATCGGCAGCGGCCCCCCGAGGTCGGTAGCGGGGCTATTGGCTCTCAAACAGGCGCAAGGGGAGAGACTCCGGGCTTACATCAACTGATTCAAATCGGAAGCCCTGAGAATCCCCCGCCTAGATGTAGCCTCGGCCATAACCGCGCTGACCGGAGGCACCCGGGATGAGAACCTCGCCGCGAACTTGTCCTCCACCCTCCCTCGACCCTTGCCGAGCTAGTGACTCTGGCCTTACGCCATGCTGAGTGCGAAGAAGTTCTCAGCGCATGCCGAGGCGCAACCGGCTCGGGTCGGGAGGGGGACAAGAAGCGAGCACCCGAGTCAAGCTCGGGCCAAGGAAAGAGGCGGAACCGAGACGGGGAGCACAAAGAACCGTCCCGAAGTACGAGCAGTACACTCCCTTAACCGCTCCAGTGTACGAGATATATGAAGACATCAAAGGCTCGGGCCTCCTCCGCCAACCCGAGCCAATGAGGTCGAAAAGCCGCAATCGCAGCAAACATTACCTATTCACAGCGACCACGGGCATCACACCGGCGATTGCCACCAGCTCCAGGATGAGATCGAGCACCTCGTCCGCCTGGGACATCTATCCCGGTTCGTGGACGGGCATAAGGAAGACCGAGGCGCCCCAGAGGAAATAGACAACGCTCCTCGCGGGGTCCACATCAACGTCATCGCTGGAGGAGCTGCATCAGGAGGAGACAGTGGCCGAGGAAGGAAGCGTCATGCTGAGAGGGCGAGTCGAGCCATCGAGCCCCCCAAGGCCCCGCCAAGTGAGCCCAGGTCATAGTCTTCTCCGACCAAGACCTGGAAGGGCTGACCACCCCGCATGACGACGCCCTAGTCATATCGGCACGATAAACCATTGTAACGTAGACAGGATTCTAGTTGACAATGGAAGTGCCCCTGATGTATTAGCTTACGAGTGTTTCCTTAAGATGGGGGAGAATCCGTCTAAACTCCGCCCGATCCGAACCCCCCTTTGCGGGTTCAATGGCCAGGCCACTTATCCCGAGGGAGCCCTAAGCCTGCCAGTTACTCTCGGCACCCCACCCAAAACCGTTACGGTTATGGTGAACTTGATAGTGATCAAGGGTATGATAGCATACAACGCGATCTTCGGCCGAGGAATCCTTAGCCGAACGAAAGCGGTGCCCTCTACCTATCACCAAAAGATGAAGTTCCCCACTAAAAATGGGGTGGGGGAAGTCCGGGGCAACCAGGCGACGGCCAGAAGGTGCTATAATATCTCGGTTGAAGCCACAAGGCCGGACGGGAAGAACAAGGGCCCCCGGGAAGTCGAGGAAAAACCCGCAACCTCCGAGCCTGGAGGCGAGCTGCTAACGGTTTTCCTAAACGACAACCCGACCCTAGGAGTAAAGATTGGAGCCGACCTACCATCTGAGGTTCAGCAGCAATACAAAGATTTTCTTTCCGGGTACATCCGAGTCTTTGCATGGTCTGATGATCAACTCCCCGGGATACCGGGAGAGACGGTAATGCATAAACTCAACCTCGACCCGACCATGAAGCCCGTACAACAACGCAGAAGGAAGCACGCGCCAGAGAAGCAGGCGATCATCAAGGAGCAAGTCACCTCATGTACCCGACGTGGCTGGCTAACGTCGTCCTGGTGCCAAAAGCTTCAGGAAAGTGGCGAATGTGCGTGGACTTCACCGACTTGAACAAAGCCACACCAAAGGACTGCTATCCATTGCCGAGCATCGACCAACTGGTTGATTCAACCTCAGGCAATGAGATACTCAGCTTCCTGGACGCCTATTAGGGCTACCACCAGATCAGAATGGATCCAGAAGACATCGAGAAGACCACCTTCATCACCGACTTCGGCGTATACTGCTACACCGGATGCCTTTCGGGTTGAAGAACGCTGGGGCCACGTACCAGAGGCTGGTCAATCATATGTTCGAGGGACAGCTCGGCCGGAACATCGAGGCCTATATCGATGACATGCTCGTCAAGACCCCAAGGCCGAGGACCACTTCGCCGACCTAGCAGAGACCTTCGACACCCTCCTAAGATACAATATGAAGCTCAACCCCACCAAGTGTGCCTTCGGAGTAAGATCCGAGAAATTTCTGGGCTTCTTGGTGACCCAGCGTGGGATCGAGGCCAACCCCGACAAAGTCAGGCCATCCTGGACATGTGCCCACCCACCTGCATCAAGGATGTTCAACGCCTTACCGGGCGCATTGCCGCGCTCAGCAGATTCCTATCCGTGCAGGCCGAACGATGCCTACCCTTCTTCAAACTGTTGAGGGGGCCCAAAATGGCATCTGCTACGTTCGCATGGGATGAGGAATGCCAAAGAGCTTTCGCCGAGCTTAAGAGTTCCTGGCTTCCCCCCGGTGCTTTCCAAGCCTGTCCCAGGTGAAGCCTTGCATCTCTATCTCTCGGCAACTCCATCCACAGTTAGCTCGGTCCTGTTCAGAAATGACTCGGGAGTCAGAGACCAGTCTACTACACAAGTAAGGTGCTCAACGAGGCTGAAAGAAGGTACCCCGCAATCGAGAAACTCGTGCTAGCATTGGTTACCTCAGCCAAGTGCCTCCAACCCTATTTCCAAGGGCACTCCATCATCGTGTTGACCGGCGAACCACTGAAGAGATCCTCGCTCACCCTGAAGCCTCAGGACGCCTCGTCAGGTGGGCCATCATGCTCGGGGCCTACGATATATCGTATCGACCTCGCTCGGCTATCAAAGGACAGGCGCTCGCTGACTTCATCGTCGAGAGCACCATCCCGACCAAAGAAAAATCTCCGTCCGCGCCCGGGCCAACCTGGGAATTGTTCGTCGACAGATCCTCCAACTCGGCGGGGAGCGGCGCCGACATCCTCCTGAAGTCGCCCGAAGGAGTAGAGCTACAATACGCCTTGAAGTTCAACTTCCAGGCATCCAATAACGCCTCCGAGTACGAAGCCCTTATCTCGGGAGCCCGCATGGCCCGGCGGCTGGGGGCTGAGCGAGTCAGAATTCACACTAACTCCCAACTAGTCGCTAGCTAGGTCAACGGCGATTACGAAGCTCGAGAAGCACCGATGGTCAAATACCTCCAGCTGGTCAGAGCCTTGGCACAACAGTTCGAGAGTTTTGAGGTAGTCCGAATAGCTCGGGAAGAAAACTCCGAGCAGACGCCCTCTCTCGGCTGGCCTCCTCTCTTGACCCCGAGGGTACTCGATCGGTCCTTCTCGAAGAGCTAGAGCGACCGAGCATTGATTCGGAGCTCTGGCTGTTGACTCGGCCTCCCAAGCGACTGGCGTACCCCCTACCTGTCGTGGCTCCAAGACTCTCAAGAACCTCCCGACCCCGGGAAGCCCAGAGATTGAAGTACCAAGCTCGGTGATTCATCATTCTGGACGGCACTTTATACCGAAGATCCTTCTCCGGTCCTCTCCTGAAGTACCTCGGTACTGATGAAGCCAACCGAGCGATTCAAGAGGTTCATGAAGGCCTGTGCGGAGCGTATTTAGGAGGGTGGTCGCTCGCCAGGATCTTGCTACGGCAAGGTTACTGGTGGCCCACTCTGCAGCGCGACTGCTCAACCTACGTACAACACTGTGACCGATGCCAGCGATTTGACCACTTGGTCCATCAGCCGGCAATGGAGCTCGTCACCCTAGCCGAGCCTTATCCTTTCGCTCAGTGGGGAATCGACATCCTCCGGCCATTCCCTACAGCTCAGGCACAGAAGAAGTTTGTCATCGTCGCCATCGATTACTTCACCGAGTGGATCGGGGCCGAAGCCACAGCTAGGATCACCGAGATACTCGTCTGGAGTTTCGTCTGGAAGTCGATCATCTGTCGCTACGGCATCCCCTGGGTGATAGTGAGCGATAATGGTCGGCAATTTGATTCTCGTTATTTTCGAGACAGATGTGCCGACCAAAACATTCGTAATCACTTCACCTCGGTCGCCCACCCTCAGGCTAACGGGCTGGTCAAAAATGGTAATAAGATAATCTTAAAAGGTATCAAGATCAGGCTCGACAAAGCCAAGGGCAGCTGGCTTGAGGAATTGTCGAACGTACTTTGGTCACACGGAACGACTCCTAGAACGGCAACCGGTGAAAGTCCCTTTCAGCTTGTGTACGGCTGTGATCCCGTTGGAGATTGCAAATCCCCCCCTCCGAGTCATCTGTTTCTAGTCCGAGGCAAACGACCAGAAACTGCTCGAAAACCTCGACCTAACGGATGAACTCTGAGAGATTGCCAGCATCCAAGCAACGGAATATCAACGCCGCCTCACTCGATACTACAACGCCAAAATCCGAGATAGACACTTTCAGCCGGGAGACTTCATTCTCAGAAAAGCCGAAGCCTCTCGACCACTTGAGGTGGCGGGCAAGTTATCCCCTAATTGGGATGACCCCTACTAGTGGTCAAGACGCTCGGGAAAGGAGCGTACCGACTATCTACTATGGAAGGAGAACCCATCCCTCGAACATGGAACGCGACTACACTACGCAAGTTCTACTTCTGAACGTCGAGCATTGTGTAAGCAGTATGAAATAAAACAAAAGTTTCCTTTCCCCTTTTATTCAAACAACTTGCTTGTACATCAGAAAGGCCGAAGCCAAGACAATACATGTCAAAAAAGCAAAAATCCATCTGGCGCCGCCGTACGAGCCCATCGCTCGGCTGACTCGGTTAGCCTTCCCGCGTCCAGCCACTGACTCTGCTTCGTGCAGAAACTGGCTCGGATTAAGGGTAGTCGACCCCGTTGGCTCGGGTAACTTGGAACAAAGGTGACAGAGGGATTAGGAAGAAGAAGGCTACCTTCCAAGTTAATAGAGATTGAGGAAGGGGAAGAGGGAATACGAATGAAGGCCTCCTCTCTGCCAACTCTTTGGAGGGAAGAGAGTGCAGGCACCCTCCAAAGAGTGAAAAGGGGGGGAGAAAAAGAAACCATCAGAGCTGGACGAGGAGGCAAGGGAAAGCCCGGAAAGGAGGGAGCTTAATTGTTTTCCCCTCCCCTCGGGATGGAGTCGGCAGGTCAGGGACAGCAGCTCGACATGCCCCAGCATGTCGAACCTTCTTCCCGAGTAACCTCCCCGCCAGCGCCACCGGAACTGATAAAAGAGGGTGACGTGCTTCCACACGTCGAGCCCCCTTCAAATCCGCCCGCCGGCCATCGAACTCCCTTTAAATTCGAAACAGCAAGGACTCTCTGCACTCCATCATCAGCAGCTTCGTCTTCCGGAGCGTCTTCCATGCTTCAAATTCGACGGCACAACGCTTCGTGAAGAAGGAGAGAGGGAAGACTGTCAGAGAAAACCCTAAGCGATGGAGAGGGAGAGACGCCCTTCAGACCTTTTATAGGCAAAGGGAGGTTACTTGTCTTAAATGATTCTCCCCTCGAAAACATGCTAAAGGGACTTCTCCTTATGGACGGTCACCTCAGACTCCTCGATTCCATCCTAACGGGACACACGAAGTGTCCAGGCAGTTAAAGCATGAGAAAACGGAAAGACACCATGTCAGACGATCGCCCAGCCATCATGCGAGATCCGCGCAGAAAGTATCGAAACTTTCCAACTACTGCAGATACGCTGGTCAAACTATGGCAATGGCGGTACAAAAGAGTTCAGTCTTCATCATAACGATACTGCCTTACATTCTTTACACAAAAAAGAAGCTTTTCTTCGAAAAAAGGAAAACATACAAGGAGAAAAAGCAAAACAGATACATTAGGCCTCTGGCCCATCCTGAGGCTCGGAAGTGGGAGGCTCGGACGGTCTGCCCCCGGCACCCTCGGCGACGGCCGACCCTAGCACTTACCCCACCGGTGTGGGAACTGCCTCGATTGCGCACCCTCCCGAGGGATCCGGAGTTGGCGACCCCTCGGATGAAGAGTCCCCCAGGTCTTTTTCCTCCGACGCCGAACCAGAAGAATCGGAGGATGATAAATCTGAGTCATAGCATTGCCCGGATGGGAAATTGATTGTCTTGGACACCTGCTCCTCCGCGTAAGAGATGGCCCAGTCATAGCCTTGCTTGAATCCCTTGCGGATGCCCTGGCGAAGTGCTGACTCATAGTAGGGGAGGGCAGCCTCCTTAAGATCGACCCGGTAGGCCTCCGAGCATCTGTATTGCTCGAATGCCTCCGCCCCGGCCGATTCCAACCTACCGGCGAGTTCGGCCTTCTCCCGCTCCGCCTCGGATAACCTCCGCTCGGCCTCGACCATCTGCTTCTTCGCCTCGGCCCGATCAGCCTTGGCCTCCATTCAAAGACGCACGGCTTCCTCGGCTCGGTCCACCAGCTCGGCACACTCAGCCTCCCACCGGCCATCTAGCTCGACGCCGGCCAAACGCTCCTCCTCCAGAAGCTTGCTCTTCCTCTCGAGCGACTCGTGGGCCCGAGCCAGTTGTTCGGACATCGTCCGGGCCTCCACCTGGCTCACCCGCGCTAGCTCTTTAACTGAGGAGAGCTCCCGTCGAAGCCCGTCACGCTCCTCAGTGAGCTAAGCCACCTTCTTGTCCGACCCACCAAGGGTCCAGGCAAGGGTCGATCACTCCGACTCCGACCGAGCGTAAGCTTCAGCCAGAGTGGCCCTCATCTGGCCAAGACCAAGCCGCCCTCCATAACCAGCTCTAGAGCCGCGGGTGGGGAGCGCTGCCTATCTCCCCCCTTCACCACCTTCGCAGCTATGCTGCGACATACCTGATATAGAGGGCCCTAGATGCCCAACCTCTCCAGAGCCGCCGAAATAAGGGCCCCACCTCCGAACGGCATCTCCTCGGGAGCCCCACCGGCCGGCCCGAATCGAGCCGCTGCTTCATCCGCCCCTCTTGCCTTGGTCGGTTGGGGCTGTGTCGCCGCTCCTCGCGACCCCCGGCCTCGACCGGCTCGGCACCTGCACCGCCACCTGGAGCGTCGCCCCCCTCAATCGACGCCCCAGTCTCAGCCGTGGTCCCAGCATCACCCGCTTCAAACCCGGCCCCCTCGGTTCCCGCTGAGGGGAGAGCAGATCCAGCGACGTCGTCGCCCCCAGAAGCGGCCCTAGCCTCCTCGGCCCCCTCTCGCTCGGCGGATAGGGGAGCCGGCTCAACAGGGTATGCCCTATCTTGCTCGGAAGAGGGGAGAGCTGCCGAGCCAGAGTCCCCTTCAACAACAGGGTCAAACCCGGCCTTCTTGGCCCGCTTTTTGGCCTTCACGGCGTCCCGTATCATGCCCTCTACGGGATCTTTACGCTTGGACCCCCGCGGCCTGGAAGTCCCCTCCTGAGCCATTCCCTTGCCCTTGTCTCGGGCTCGGGAGCGCCCCTCGGGAGCTCACGACTCGTCAGCAGCCGAATCATCACCGAGATCGATCACCGCCCGCTCGGTCGTAGGCTCCTCCTCCACAGCCAGCCGCCTGGCGTCTGCGTAGAAGAAGATATGGTCAGGAAAATAAAATGGTCTCGTCATCCGACGAAGAAGCTGATCCGTAGCATCCGAACCTGTTGGCTGTAGCCGCGTGAGAAGGCACCGCTCGATGTTCTCCTGGGTAATCAGCTCCTCCGTGGACTGGCGATGCTTCAGCAAAATGGCCGCATACTTCTCCACATCCGAAGAAAACTCGTCCTACCTCGGAGGGATGTTTGGATGGAAATTAGGGATTACGGGACACCTCCAAGTCTCCTCCGCCGAAGAAATCCCCACCCAGAAGAACTGAGTTTTCCATCCCTTGTGTGAAGAATCCTTCGCAGCCAAGGAGACACAGCTCCTATTCCGCCTCGTCTGGATGAAATAGAAGCCCTTCCCGGCCGAGGGGTGGGGCCTTCAACTCGAAAAAATAATGGAAGAGGTCCAAGGAAGGAGGAACCCCGCATTGGCGACAGAGGATGCGAAAGGCGGAAAGAAGAAGATAAGAGTTGGCTACCAACTGTACGGGCGCCAACTGAAAGAAATCGAGAAGATTAAGAACAAAGGGCTCGAAGGGAAGGCGAAACCCACCCTTCCACGATAGAAGAAAGGTGCAGATATGGCCCGTACGAGAATCCAAGCTCATCTCGTGCGGGGCAGCCGCAGTGAAGTAAAACTTATAGGGCAGGTGAAACTGGTGCTCCAGTCGTTTCACCTCCGCCTCCCCCAACTCGCTGCAGTTTGGAGCCGGTGGCATCACCGTCGCCCTCGCCGCAGGCTCGCCCTCCCACTCTTCGACCTCCATACGCTGATCCGCCATGGAATCGGGAGAGGAACTTGAAGAGAAATGCTCCCGAGACTCCTAAGACTCTGGAGGAAGAGGAAGCTGTCGGATCGCCTCTGCGGTTATCTCCGCCAACTCTCCGAACGCCGCCGCAAGCCTCTGCTCTTCCGTCGTGTCCTCACGACGTATCAAAGAGCCCAAAAGCAAGCACGAAGGAGAGCCAAACCCTAAAACGGAGGGAGTCTAGAGCGACGACAAGCGCACAACGCCTATATTCCTACGCGGAAGGCGGCGCGTCGTTCAGACCTCCGAGAAAAGGGGGGCCCTTCTGTTCAAATCCATCAGGATCATCATTATTATGGGCCCAGGTGACCACGACACGTGACTTATTAACACCGCCAGATCTCCACCCACCCGAGCCACGCTGGTCCAAAACCCTAACGGCTATTCTTCCGAGCTTACCAAGGCTCGGGAGTAGGAGGGGGACAAGTGGAGAGGGGGATTTATGTAGCCCATCTAAGAGCGGCCGAACTAGGTCCACCAGGACCAAACGAGGCCCAGCTCATCTAAGTGACAGCCCCGCAGGACCCACATAGCATCAAAGCCCAATAAAATCACTCGAGATCAAGCCCTTCCTCGGCGGCCATTAGGCTCGGAAGGCCCGAGCGTCGGTCCGGTCGGAGGAAGACCCAAGCCCAACCTATCCCGCTCTCCGGGATAAAGGCTAGCGCTCCGCGCCCACTCCGGTCGAGCCTCATCCGAGCTATGCCTATCGTCCGGATAGGGTTGGCACTCTTTATGCTTGGGTCGAGCGACGATTACTTATCCACGCTGTCGTTGAGAGCCCTTTATGAGCAGGAGTTCACAAAGATAAGGGACCCACGACTCCTCAAGGCTATAAAGATCTCATGATGGGGACGTAAAGAGCCCACGTTGAGGACGTAACTCCCGCCTGAAACTCCTCAGCTTACGGGACTCATGAGGCTAGCGCGCTATTTAAACCGGGGACTCCCTCCAGCAAACGGTAAAGCCTACACAAGCCTAAAACTCCCTAAGCAGGAACCACTTCACCCCCTTGGTGGAGATGGATCTCGTGCATCTCCCCACTCCTCTTTTCATAGCTTCCACCACTGCTCTACTGACTTAGGCATCGGAGGGTTTATCCTAGAAAATCACCCCTGGGCCCCCTGATCTGTTTCCCTTCCTTGCAGTTCACTGATCGGTGATCATCTCCCCAGCTCAGGACCAGCGCGAGATCGCCCCTCTTCAGTGGACAACACGGCTGTGTATGAAGCTCTCTCGTTTATGGATGGCTATTCTGGGTACAACCAAATCCATCTTGCTCCCGAGGACCAAGAGAAAACCTCGTTCACCACGCCCTGGGGCACGTACTGCTATGTTGTCATGCCATTCGGATTAAAGAATACAGGTGCCACGTATTAATGGGTAATGATGGCTATCTTCCACGAGATGATGCATGTATGTATGGAAGCCTATGTGGATGATATTCTAGTGAAATCGAGGTCCAAACAAGAACACCCCGCTATCTTGGCCAAAGTGTTGCAAAGGGCTAGGGAGTATAAGCTGAAGATGAATCCAAAGAAATGTGTGTTTGGGGTAGCATCAGGGAAGTTGCTAGGCTTTATAGTTAGTAAGCGGGGGATTCAAATAGATCTAAACAAAGCAAATGCCATTATGGAGATGCCACCACCTAATAACATCACGGAGCTTAGAGGATTGATCGGGCGTCTGCAATTTATCCGGAGATTCATATCTCAACATTCGCAAAGATGCCGCCCATTTTATGAATTGTTAAAGGCGGGGGCTAAATTTGATTGGAATGAACAATGTCAGAAGGCCTATGAGGATCTCAAGGTTTATTTATCTAATCCCCCTGTTCTGCAACCACCTATCCCTGGGAAACCCCGGATCTTATACATTTCTGTTAGAGCTGTCCTGGCGCAAGTGGATGACGAAGGGAAGAAAAGGGCAGCCTACTACCTCTCTAGGTTGTTAAATCCTGCTGAATCTAAGTATACCACTATAGAAAAGACCTGTGTAGCGTTAGTATGGGTAGCTCAGAAACTCAAGCATTATTTTCTCGCCCATGAAGTTAAGTTGACCTCTAGAATGGACCCAATTTGTTACCTCTTAGAAAAACCCATCCTTTCTAGCAGATTAGCTCGCTGGCAGAGCTTTCTCTCTCAAATTTGATATCACCTTTGTTGTTCAGAAAGTGATCAAGGGATACGTGATTGTTGAACATTTTGCTCATTCTCCTATCCCCTGCACCGATTCAATCCAGGACGAGTTTCCAGACGAGTATCTGGTTGTACTTACTCATCTCCCTATCTGGTCCTTGCACTTCGACGGTGCTCTCAATTCTCAGGGCCGTGGGATCGACGCCGTTCTCCTCACTCCGGAGGTAGTGACCATTCCCATCGCATACCAACTCTCCTTTCCTGCTACCAAT
This sequence comes from Amorphophallus konjac, assembly GCA_022559845.1. NCBI lineage: Eukaryota > Viridiplantae > Streptophyta > Magnoliopsida > Alismatales > Araceae > Amorphophallus > Amorphophallus konjac. Next base: position 246,977,676 of record CM040128.1, on the reverse strand, counting down.
AACATAGCTGAGTATGAGGCTCTCCTTGCTGGATTGAAGCACGACTACATCATGGGTGCGCGATACCTAAACATCATAGGAGACTCTCAGTTGGTGCTGCGCCAAGTTCTTTCAACTTATCGCACATGTGACCCAAAGCTCAAACCTTATCAAGATTTGGTCACGATCTTGGCTAAGCAATTCCGTAAACTGATTTACATTCATACTCCTCGATCATCGAATATTCTTGTCGATGCACTCGCATCGCTTCTTCCCTTTCCTTTTCCCTCAGTCGCGCCACTGAGACCATCGTGGTCCAGAGGTTAGACACTCCTTCCCTTCAGGATCCGTGGTTTGACAACCTTAGGAAGTCTGTAGAGAAGAAAGCCGAAAAGGAGGATTTTAAAGAAGTGTCGTTAACTGAGCTCGAGGAAATCTTAGAAGAAGAGGAATTGTCTTGGTACCATGAGATCGAGCAGTATTGCAGGAACGGGTCATTCTCGGAATCAGCCAACGTCGAGCAGCACAAGGCTATAAGAAGAGTTGTCTCTAAATACACCATTGTTACAGGAGAATTGTATAGACGGGCTCTTAATGGAGTTCTCATGAGATGCTTAGATGATGATGAGGCCTGGAAAGTTGTTGAAGCAGCTCACTCGAGCGAGTGTGGAGGGCATGTCAATGGTCAGGCCTTAGCAAAGAAGATTCTTAGGCAGGGCTATTATTGGCCAACCCTAGATGAAGATTGCTCCACCTATGTCCGTAGGTGCCTTTAATGCCAACTTCATGCCGACAAAATCCACGCTCCTGCTACATCTCTCCATCCTCTTTCTGCTCCTTGGCCATTTTCCATGTGGGCTTTTGATATTGTAGGCCCACTTGGTGATCCAAACTCCCAGGTCAAACAGAAATCATCTATCCTAACTGCTACAGAGTATTTCACCAAGTGGGCAGAAGCCGAAACATATGCAAAAATCAAAGCTACCACAGTTTGCCGCTTCATCCTCAAGAATATCATTTCGCGGTTCGGAGTGCCGAGCGACATCGTCACCGACAACGGGCCTCAATTTGTGTCTCAAGAACTTCAGGACCTCTGTAAGAAATTCAACATTTCATTGCATCATTCATCACCATACTACCCTCAAGACAACGGCCAAGCCGAGGCCACTAACAAGACTCTTCTTAAAATTATTAAGAAAACATGCGAGTCACATAAATTCGCTAATTGGGCCGATAAATTAGTAAAAGCTCTATGGGCTTATCGCACCTCCGTCTGCACTCCCACGGGGTAAACTCCTTTTGCTCTCACCTATGGGATGGAGGCGGTACTCCCGTATGAGATTTTGATCTCTTCTCTAAGAGTGCAGCTAGACAAAGAACTTAATCTCGACGAGCGTCGGGAGGCGTTGCTAGTCAAGCTGGAACTCTTGGATGAGAAGAGGCTTAACGCGGCCAATCACGTCTCTGTTTATCAAAAATGTGTCTCGCGCCATTTTTAAAAGAAGGTCATCGAAAGAAAATTTTAAGTAGGTAACATGGTTTTGAAACGCAAATTCGTTCGATCAGCAGGTCCTAGGTCTAAGCTGCAGCCCAATTGGGAGGGTCTGTTCGTGATCAAGGAAATCTATCCTGGGAACGCGTACCGTCTTGTTAATGCAGAGGGCGAAGAATTGTCTAATCTGTGGAACGGGTTGTATCTTAAACATTTTTATCCATAGAGTCAAGCCAGCAACGGCCCGGTGGCGGGGTGTTCCTCTTCTTGATCATGAAGGGAGGTCCCCAGTTCAACACTCACACACTACACGACCCCCGTGGTTGGGTTTTCCCTTCTTGCGCAACACCGTTTCTCCCTTGGCCATGCTTGGAGGAAAGTGAATGTCCAAGTTTTTCCTCTTTCAGCTGAAAATAGGGGTAAGTGGTGAATAAGGGGGCGAGAACTGATCTAGACACCCCGATGAAAGAGATATCTCAAATAGGGGCAGTCCGTTATGACCTAATTCCGCATTCACAAAAGCAAAAGAAAGAAAAGAAATAAAAGAAAAGGGGAAAAGTAAGGCAAAAGCTAAAGGCTCATTCAAAAGCTCGAAGCTCAAAAGTCTAAATGCTCCCAAAAGAATGAAACTAGGCATGGCAAGAGTGGCAGCACAGTTTCCCCGCGGGACGTCATGACCCCGGTCGTATGCGTGCCTAGAACGGATGTAGGTTCGATGACGGACAAAAAGTACCGGCGCAACAGACCAAATTCCTTGAAAAGGGGTTACCGTGAGAAGAACTCAAGCCCTAAAAACCTCTATACCTATTGCCGGCTTCCCTGTCAAATTCTCTTTCATTTTCCAAGGACTAGATCGTACTCTGGGTATGACCTCGGTAGAGGCATCGTTGAGTAGAATTGGACCCCGGCCTTAGGCAGTCACCCATAACGCACGTTGTACTTGGGAAACCCCTAATGAGATATGACGGTATCCCGTCGCCGGGTTTAAGTAGATTTCAAAATCTAAAAAAAATCAAATATTTTAAAATATAAAAAAATCAAATATTTCAAAATCTAAAAAAATTCAAATATTTCAAAATCTAAAAAAAAATCAAATATTTCAAAATCAAAAAAAATCAGATATTTCAAAATCCAAAAAAATCAAATATTTCAAAACCTAAAAAAATCAAATATTTCAAAATCCAAAAAAATCAGATATTTCAAAACCCAAAAAAATCAGATATTTCAAAACCCAAAAAAATCAAATATTTCAAAACCCAAAAAAATCAGATATTTCAAACTTGAAATAATCAGATATTTTAAAATCAAAAAAATTTAAATATTTCAAAACCCAAAAAAATCAAATATTTCAAAACCCAAAAAAATCAAATATTTTAAATATTTTAAAAAAATCAAATATTTCAAAGTCTAAAAAATTTAAATATTTCAAAATCCAACAAAATCAAATCTTTTAAAATTCAAAAAATCAAAATATTTCAAAACTATAAAAAATATTGTCATCGCTTGCATTTCATGGCATGCATTGCATCCTTTTTTCTTTTGTCATTTTGCCTATTTAATAAGGCTTACTCCCTTGACCAAAAATCAAGAACAGGTCGTTTCTAACTTGCTACAGGCAAGGGGTGAAGCCTAAAACAGATTTAATCTGTTTTCTTGTTTATATGTGTGTAGGGGCAGGTCGAAGATAAAGTTCAGCATTTCCATCTCTGCACGGTCCTCTGGCGACCGTTTTAAACCCTCCAACGGTCAACATCTGACCGTTCCAGACTTCACACGGCCTTGTTCAGACCGCTTCCAATTCTAGAACCTTCAAGAATCAACGGTCTTTACTAGACCGTTTACAAATCAGAACGGTACAGGCTTGGCCGTTTTACTCTATCCACGGTCCATCAATAGACCGTTCCACTCTCCAAAAGTCCTTGTTCTTTACCCTGCGGTTGATCTGCTACGCGGCCTAGGTCTGACCGTTCAATTCTCTGGCGCGGTTAGACTCTAGCCGTTTATCTAACTAAGCAGTCTGCTAATAGACCGTGTTCATCCTGAGATCCCATCTCAAGTTCGTTCAATCCCATGCAAGAAAGGCCAAATTCAAATTAACCCAATCATCAATTTTATTCATTCAAATGCAAACATTTCCAAACATGAGCATCATGAAAACAAGAAAATCACTCAATCCTCAGCCGGAGGAACTTTCTCCGCGGCGGCCATGGGCGGCGGCGGTGCGGCACTTTGCTCGGCCATTTGTCGGGCAACGTGTCTCAGGAACTGATGTTTGAATCGCATAGAAAAGGGAGAAGAGGAGAGAGTGGAGAACGAGAGAGTGGGAGAATGAGAGTAGGGGGGTGGAGAATGTGGGTTGGTAGCGTCTTCCTCTCCTCCTCCGTCGGTTACGGTGGAGAGGGAGGAGGAAGAGGAAGAGTTTATTTTTTTCAAACCGCCAGGGATTACACGGTCTATCGATGGACCATGTAACTACTGGACGATCTGACATCTGATCGTTTTGGTTCTAACGGTGCACTTCCATTGAACGGCTGGAGAAGGGCCGTGCCGTCCATTGAACGGCCTCATAGAGGGCCGTGCATCTTCACGATCACATTCAAACTGGCAATGCTTGTGCGGCCCTAACGGGACCGTTTACTTTCTGGAGTGGTCTGTTGTTAGACCGTTCATATATTGAAACAATGATGAAAAATATTTTTTGAGCCCCACTTTGCTGCAATATGTGACTAATTGAGGATATTTTCGGCTTGAATGATTATTTCACGATGTAATATTGCAAATCTGTTCATAATTCTTTGCAACTTCACTCCAACATGCCTTTCACTGCCGTCAGGGAAGTCAGGTAAGTATTCCGATCCCTATATCGCTTATTGCATTACAATATGGTATTTATGTTATATTATCTCGAGAATCAGTTGGTTGGTCACGTGTTCCAGGATCTGATGTTCCCCTATAACAAAAATAATGATGATCCAGGTTCATATGTTTAATCACCGGATAGGCCGTTAGGTTGGGAAAATTAGGGGACGATGGTTCTATCTTGCACGCCGTGGTTGCGAATAGTGTCCTGACTCTGATTACCCTGGTCTAGCAATACTATTCTCAAGTACTTTCTATTTTTATGGCTTTACTTGCATTCGATTTAAGGATTTCTTTATTTTAGCCCAGCATGCTTCATACGCATCTTTTGAGCATTCATGATCCATGGTCTGTCTGAAGGTGTCTCATTTGTGATGGATGATTGTGCGTTCATGGTTTTGAGTAAGAGGAACTATTCCACTCAGAGTTGGAAGGTTTTCTCTGGTCTGTTCACCTGGTTTGGTTGACTGAGGTCCTTATCTGGAGTCTTAGTCAGTTTCTTTACTTTTTCTGCTCGCTCCGGTCCCCTCATTGGTCTGAGGGATTGTGTCCCCCATGAGGTTGATCGTGTATTTTCCTTTTCGTTTAGTTAGTTTCTCCAGACTGAGGTCATTTTAGTCCGGTCATTCCTTATGTTTGGTTCAGAGTTTTCCGGAAGATTTCTATCGCACTTTGATAATGAAATGGGTGTCTTTTACCTTAACGTCCACTTTTCAGTCCGCTCCGTTTCATTTCCACTTCATCTCCATGTTCCATCTCGCTTTCGCTTCACCTCCGCTCGCTCCCCTACAAAGAGGACGTTAAGGAGGGGCATCTGTTGACACCCATTTTTTACCTATGAGTTGGGTCATTTCCCTTACTGCCATTTGTTGATGCCTTGAGTTGTCCATGTTGTGCCCCTGTGGTCATTTGAGTCATCTTGTGGTCACTTGGGTCATTCAACATCATCTTGTGGTCATTTGAGTTATTTAATATTCTTGCTTTTGATAATGGCTAAACACTATAATTCATTTATATTTTACCACTCTTATATGACTAAACTACTTGATGTTCTTTCATGACCGATATGCCAAGGAATGGAGTGGAGATGGCAAAAGTGAAAGTTCAATGATTGCGCCCTCGCCTGCGGATCGACCTGCGCAGTCAGGTCGCGGGGGTCAAGGGGGCAGCGCCCCTTGCGGGGGTTTCCGGGGGCGGAGCCCCCGGAACAAAATTTAGAAATACTCAAATGGTCTAAGGCATAAACCAAACCCAAAAATGCATGGAATTGATAAGGACATGAATATCTTAAATTATGGACATGTTTCTTTGAGCTAACACTTCTTTTTGCAGGTATAGGTGTTTCCGGTCGACCAACACACCTTGGTCGGTCGACCAGATTTGCCAGAGCCTAAAAACTCCAGTTTTTACGGGTAGCGGTTGATCGCCCCTACGCGTCCAGTCGACCGGTTTTGCCAGAGATGAAAAATCAACCGACTGTAAAATTCCGGTCGACCGCCCCATGCCTTCCGGTCGACCGCCAGCCCCGAGCCAATAATGTTGACTTTATTTTCCACTTCGAGAAGAGCCCCTTTTCTTGTATTTATTTAACCCCAAAGTCACCCAATCTTCCATAGATTGTGGATCTGGTCTGGGGGATAACCAAGGACCATTCAAATGTTATAAAACACATGCAAGAGGGTTAGAAACCCTAGTTGATCATTTGGGAGATCAAAGGAGGCTGTAAGGGTGTGTTCAAGGGAGAGGAGTTCGAGTACTGTAGCGGTGAACAGTACTTCGGGAAGAAGTTCTTCATCAAATCCTCAAGTGATTCAAGCTACTTTAAGAGGAGATCAACCCCAAGCCAAGTGAAGATAAAGCTACAACCATCATCATCTTCCTCATCTCAAGGTGATCCAAAGAAGCTCATTCTCAAGGGAGATCAAATCTGCATCCTTCATCTTCTTCATCAACTCAAGGTGATCCAAGGAAGACCATGTCACAAGGTAGAAGATACCATTGAAGAATCAGATTCAAGCTTCAGCAATCTCAGACAAGATCTTTTCTCTTTGAGCATATTTCACATCTTGTTTGAGTGTTTTCATATCTTGTTCTTTTCCATTTCATTCAAACATTTGGAACTGAAGATCGTCCCTACCGGTGGTTACTAGGAAGGCAATCGGAAGTTGTCTGATCTGTGAAAACTGAAGATCGTCCCTACCGGTGGTTAGTAGGAAGGCAATCGAAAGTTGTCCGATCTGTGGTGTTGACGTCCCTACCGGTGGTTAGTAGGAAGGCAATCGGAGGTCTTTCCGATTTACAGTTCAGTGCATTGCACTAGTGGAGCCTCACCGGATTTGGTGAGGGGTGGACGTAGGACTGGAGATTCAGTCCGAACCACCTTAAAATCTCGTGTGTTGTGGTTTGCTTGTGCGATTACTTTATGATAGATGCATGCTTAGGTTCAATATCTATATTACTTTTTCATCTTGTTAAGCCAATCGTTGTGTCCTTCGCTAAGCTAGTTATATTTCGCTGTGATTCTCTTTATTTAGCTTTAAAGAGGGGTGTTCTGCGAAAAGAGGGACAGATCTATTCACCCCTCCCCTCTAGATCCACTATCCACTACTCAACAGTCCATTGCTCATTGGACAATTTCCAGACACGTCTTTGGGCTTATTTTATGTGTATTTCCCTCCCTGGCTAGGTCTGCTCTCGAATTCGGGCTTAATGGGCCTTGATTTCGCTTAGTTTTGGTGTAAATGGGCTCGTTTATCCCATTTTATTAATTTCAAATGTCCAGGTGGTACGTGGTCTAGCGATGGGCCGTTCAGTGGTTGGGCGGTCTATTTGGAACCGTATACAAGCTCATAACAATTTATTGGATATTTATTTGATTTTCTGAACTTCCACCGAAAAGCCTTTATGTAATGTCCCGGATCTTTATTGGGTCTTTCGGATCCTTTTCGGAGAGTTTCGGATCGCTTTTGTAGCTCCCGAGTTGAGTTTTACGATCCGTGTGGGTCTTTCTCTCGTACTAGTTACGGAACCCTACGGTGAGTTTATTTGTCAGTTCATCGACTCGTGGACGATACAGTAGCGATGTGCTCTTCGAGCCGGTCGTTTCGACTATTTTTACGTATTTTTCTGAGACCGGGCCAAAAATCGGATTTTTCAGAAATTCGGAAAATTCCAAATTTCTTTCTATAAATTCAACTCCACTATCTCTCCTGCTCATTTTCAACTTCACGCTATCTCACTCCATTCTCTCCCATCTCTGGTCCGTTCGGCGCGGGGCGCGCACCGCTGCGGAGCTGGTTGAGGCGTGGACGTGCTCGAGTGATCGGTTCGCGGGAAGGAGCAGCGGATGGAGAGTGGTGGGCGCGATCCCTCGGTGGATTCCGAGTGGGCGTCGTTCGTGATTCGGTGGTTTTGGGCGTGGTTTAGTCCCTTCGGGGCACGGTTTCTTCGGTGGAGATAGGGAGATGGTGATGCGGGACGGATGACCGACTCGGGCTAAGACCTACGACGGACTCGAAGTGCGGCCAGCACTAGCATACTAAGGCAAGCCGGGCGGCTGACCACCGTGGTATTCTCCGGGTGGAGACGTCTCTCAACAGCGACTCTCTTGAGCCCGACGATCGTCCCTTGCGTGGGAAACGTGGGGATCGCGGCGATTAAGAAACCACCGTCGCCTAGGGTGCTAATTCGCGCTCGGTGCTCGATTGGAGCCACGGAACGGGCGCTCACAACTCACAATCGCGGTGAATTTGAAACTAGCTATCAGCCCTATTCTCACAAACGCAGCAATATATAAAGCATACTAAACAGCAAATGTAAGGATCGGAACGAGCACGTACCTCCACGACTAGTCATGGGGAAGAATTCCCGACCGATTTCCGAACAACCCCAATACACACAAGATTAACTTTACAATTTCAGAAGCTTGGCCCACTCCACATAGGGAGGTATCGGGCTACAATCAATAACTTTGGGGTTGCTGGAACCAGGGTTGACGGGCCACACTCGCAGGAGGTGAGGAACGCGTGCCGGAGCCGCTCGGGTACGCCGACGGAAAGCTGACCCGGTTCTGCCCGCGCTGGTCACCCTGCGCAGCGAACTTACGGATGGTGGTACGACTGGATCTGATGCCCGATCAGAGCGCCGTTTCTTGGAGGATGTCGGCGACTGGATGTAGTATCTTCACTCCGAAGATTACGAACAGATGCCTTCAGATCTGGGCGTAGTGATGAATCTTCTGAGGATCTAGTTTTGTGCTCACAGAACTACACAGAAACACGGTAAAATGTTGGGAAAATGGTTTCCGATGTCGGATCGGGGCGTTCCTTATGGGAGATGGTAGGTGACGTCCAGTGGAAGAAATACTCTGAAGATCTCTCACACGGATATTGGCCGGATGAAGCGGGGCAGGCTCTGTAAGTTGATTCTAGTTCTCAGCTGGGCCTGCTCAGACCAGCCCGCGCGATCTCACGAGAACTGCCGTCACGATCAGCACCGGTCACGGATCGAGGCGAAACCAGTGGCAACATGAAGAGGACTTGAACTAATACGATTGCTCTTCAGGAACCAACTTCACATGGCGTCAGGGTTGGGCTGAAGAATTTAATACATAGTCATCTTCAGATCTGGGCAGCAATCTGGGGCAGATCTGCGCGCCTCCACGAGAAAAATCTCCACCGTTTCTCACGAACTCCGATCGACGCGAAACCAAAGCTGAAAGTTTGCTATCTTGCATAGGTATCACGGATAAATTTTGTGGAAGAAGAAAATAAGAAGAGAAGGGGAAATATGAGGTCGAGTCACACAACCTAGAACTGTCCCGTCACAGGACTGCAACCAGGGAATCACTCCCAAGAGAATCACTCTCTAATGCACTTATCTCTTAACAAAACTTCATTCTATTAAGCATAAACACTATACATGCCCTTATATAGGGAAATGGAAGGGGTAGGGGGGAAGGGGACTTGCGCAAGATGCAAGTAGGGGGAGGGGTGTGCATGGATTAAGACCCTTGGTGAAAGGGAAAGGGGGACAAGGGGACATGGTAGCTCACCTACCTTTGAATTTCAAGGTAAAGATGGTAGGTGGCAGCCATGTGGAACTTGACCAAGAGTCATTTGAATGCTCCAGTGGTAATTGAAGAAGAAAATCAAACTAGCTAGCCTAATACCAACAAAAAAGAGGGCGCCCCCTTCATTGGGCCTTCAATGGGCCACTTTGGTCCATGGCTTAACCAAGTCCATTCCAACCTAGATGGCTTAAGGCCATTCCACCCTTGAAGGCCCATGAATGAAGAGAGCCCACTCTAGATTATCCAATCTAGATAGCCCATGTGGAAGGAAGCCCATATGGCTTATGGATCCATTAGAAATGGACCAAGGCCATTCCTTCTTATGGAATGCTTTAAGGGCTTTAACAAATTGGCCCATTAGGATCCTTACAACCAGCCCTTTAGCAAATTACACATACAATAACCATTACAAGCCCAATTCAATGCCAAAAAAGGTCCAAATTCAAGCCAAATTATCTCCATTTTGAAGATAAGCCGATGTAGTCCACTTTGCGCTCCGCGTATGGCACCGTCGGTTCGCCGACGTGTCACGTGATCGCCCTGGTGTCCGAACCAGATGGACCACCACTTCCTTCTGCACGTTTTCCCTGCTTCCGTGCATGATTTGGTGCTCGATCGGGGCAGATCGGGCCGGTTTAGTGAAAATCGTAGTTTTTGGGGTTTTCAGGGTTCACCGGAAAACGTCAACCATTTGTGATGTGGTTAGTGTCAAACTGACCGTTGGGATGTCTGGATCCCATTCACGTAAGTTTCGTGTCGATCGGTTGTCATTCGAGGCCGGTAGGAGTTCGGGAACCTCGGTGACCCATTTAGGGTCGATTTGTCTAAATCGCCCCGATATCTCATTTTAGGGCATGCATGTGGGCTTTTGAGCCTCCTAGAGTTGTTTTTCGTCGTCTAGATCTGTTTCCCCTGCGCTTCGGCGTAAATGGGACGTGGAACGGCCCGATTTGGCATTTCCACTATTTTCCCGCCGTGACCGGTGTAGCGGTCGTTTCAGAGGCCGTCACATGTCTCTGACGGCTCTACGACAGACCGTCACAGCGTCTGGGCATTTTTAGTTCTTCGTGGTTTTGGGAGTGTGACGGCCCAGGGGAGGCGCGTCACAGCTCTCTGACACGTTCAGGGTGATGCGTCACGCATGTTTTGTCATTTTGTGTTTTGGGTAAGTCGGTTCCTCTGACGCGCCCACCCTGGTGCGTCAGGTTTGTGTAATGTGCCTGCCCCAGGCCGTTACACTCTGTTTTAGCTGTGTTGGGTGGCTGTTCCGGCTGTCTCTAAAGGCCCTGCCCCCTTGCGTCACAGTGCTGTAACGCATCCATCGTGGACTGTTACGTGCTATTTGTTCGAGTTTCAGTTTTGGGTCGGTTGGCGTAACGTCTGTCCTCACGCGTTAGGTGGGTGTAACGCGTCTGCGCTAGTGCGTTAGGCCGCCGTAACGGGCCTGCCCTGGTGCGTTACGTGGCTCGCGTTGTGTCTTTGTGCCTGTTGTCTCTAACGCACCCGTCTTGGTGCGTCAAGCCCGTGTAACGCGCCTGTGCTAGGCCGTTACAGTCCTGTTGTGGCCGTGATGGCCATTGGGCTTTTTGGTGTGTGGTCGTGTGTTGTGGGTCTGTCTTAGGTGACGTTAGGGGTTATTTTGTGGCGTGTCTGTGTGTCTGTCTATCTACGTTAGGGTGATGTTTGTCGCTCCCGTGGTCTGGCCGCTTTCCCCGTGGACATCGGTCGATGCTCCTATGAAGGCTAAGACTACATTTTTGAGTCTGTCGACAATTTCCTATGTTGCCTTTGGTGTTTGAGGTACGGGTGACAGTGCATGTTCGACTGTCTGTACTTCAGCACCGCGTTTCGAGCTTCTTCCTTGCGTCGCCCTAGACGTGCAGCAGTCGAAAGGTGACCCCGATATACGGTTTGTAAGCTAGTTTTCGTCGGCTCCTGCAGTTACCGTAGCGTCCTACGGGGGGAGAAAACTAGCTAGAGGCCTGGCTCTAGGCAGGAGCTGGTGTGTGCACACGTGGTCAGGGGCGGAGGACTGACGCCGACGGGCGTAACTCTGACTAGTACTTGTACCTGTGTTTCCACGTGGGTCTGCGACTCGGCCTTGTCCGGGTTGGTCGCACTTGGCGGGTGGTCGGGACACTTGTGGTGGGTGTTCTGGTGCAGTGTAAGACGTCAGTGGACGCATCTGGCCGTTCTTTCGGTGCGGGGTTTTTTCGTCGCGTGGCGCGCGACTCCCGTGCTCTTCCTGTGTTGTGACCTGTCCAGGTTGGCCTTTTCGTGGCTGTACTCGAGGTCTGTGCCTGTCTAGGTCTTTTCTAGACTTTCTTTTGCATGCCTGTTGTAGGTGTAGGTTGGGGTGTTTGTGCGTGATTTTCCCCCCTTTTCCTCGTTGCTCCTTACTCCTCTTTCCCTTTCTAGGCCTGCTTGCCTGTTCAGGTTATTCCCCTCGTCCTTACCTGTTCCCTACTCCTACTTCCCTTTCTTTTGCAACTTTCTAGTGTTGTTTCTTGTGACTGTCCCTGTTGTTCCGTGTTACTGCGTGTTTTTCAGTGGGGATCTGCGTGACCCCTACTGAGCCAGTGACACGAGGCACACCCCTGCTTTTCAGGTGGGGTGATGTGTTCGTTCTGCTTCCGCGGGTCTTGGAGTTCGAGTCGTAGCTACCAGCCGGTACCCCCGTCGGGCTTCCCCCGACTTTTCGGTACGTCTTTTCTTTCTGTCGACTGTACTGCTAAACTGCTGTCTTTAGCTTTGGACTTGACTCTGGTATATAATTGTTTAAAATCTATTAAATTAAAATGTAATTTTATTTCTGCTACTTTAGCAGCCCGATCTAATGAAATTTTAATATCTGTCAGTTCAATGTACTACACGACAATCCTTTTTCCCTTCGGAGCTTTACCGCTCTTGGGAGGCCTCGCGGGTTCCAAGTGGTATCACGTGTATTCGGTAGTCCTACCGGGTATACCTGGTACCCGGGATCCGGGTCGTCACAGTTGGTATCAGAGCGTTGTTGTGTGAAGTACATGGGAATATCAGATATACAGTTTCCAGAGTCGCTAAGTCCAGTACAGTCTACAGCTGGCGTTAGGTTTCGTGATTCTCGTTTATTGCTGTCGTTGGTGTCCTGTGTGCTAGGTTTTCCCTGTCGCCTTTGGCACTGGAGCTAAGGATGTGGTCAGGCTGTCAGCTGAGAGGACTGTGTTTCCTTGTTTAAGCTGCTCCCTGATTTGTCGGTCGCTTTGTTTCTTGGTGTCTGTTCGTTTCGTAGTTAGGTTGTCGGGTTGTTCTTCCCTGCTTACCCTTGCTAGTCCTTAAATTTTGAGGATGGAATTTCTTAAAGGAGGGGAGGATGTAATGTCCCGGATCTTTATTGGGTCTTTCGGATCCTTTTCGGAGAGTTTCGGATCGCTTTTGTAGCTCCCGAGTTGAGTTTTACGATCCGTGTTGGTCTTTCTCTCGTACTAGTTACGGAACCCTATGGTGAGTTTATTTGTCAGTTCATCGACTCGTGGACAATATAGCAGCGATGTGCTCTTCGAGCCGGTCGTTTCGACTATTTTTACGTATTTTTCTGAGACCGGGCCAAAAATCAGATTTTTCAGAAATTAGGAAAATTCCTAATTTCTTCTATAAATTCAACTCCACTATCTCTCCTGCTCATTTTCAACTTCACGCTATCTCACTCTGTTCTCTCCCGTCTCTGGTCCGTTCGGCGCGGGATGCGCACCGTTGCGGAGCTGGCTGAGGCGTGGACGTGCTCGAGTGATCGGTTCGCGGGAAGGAGCAGCGGATGGAGTGTGGTGGGCGCGATCCCTCGGTGGATTCTGAGTGGGCGTCGTTCATGATTTGGTGGTTTTGGGCGTGGTTTAGTCCCTTCGGGGCACGGTTTCTTTGGTGGAGGTAGGGAGATGGACCGCCGCTTCCTTCTGCACGTTTTCCCCGCTTCCGTGCATGATTTGGTGCTCGATCGGGGGAGATCGGGCCGATTTAGTGAAAACCGTAATTTTTGGTGTTTTTAGGGTTCGCCAAAAAATGGCAACCATTTGTGATGTGGTTAGTGTCAAACTGACCGTTGGGATGTCTGGATCCCATTCACGTAAGTTTCGTGTCGATCGGTTGTCATTCGAGGCCGGTAGGAGTCCGGGAACCTCGGTGACCCATTTAGGGTCGATTTGTCTAAATCACCCCGATCTCTCATTTTAGGGCTTGCATGTGGGCTTTTGAGCCTCCTAGAGTTATTTTTCGTCATCTAGATCTGTTTCCCATGCGCTTCGGCGTGAATGGGGCGTAGAACGGCACGATTTGGCGTTTCCAATATTTTTCTGCCGTGACCGGTGTAGCGGTCGTTTCAGAGACCGTCACATGTCTCTGACGGCCCTATAGCAGACCGTTATAGCATCTGGGCATTTTTAGTTCTTCATGGTTTTGGGAGTGTGACGGCCCAGGGGAGGCGCGTCACAGCTCTCTGACGCGTCCGGGGTGATGCGTCACGCATGTTTTGTCGTTTTGTGTTTTGGGTAAGCCGGTTCCTCTGACGCGCCCGCCCTGGTGCGTCAGGTTTGTGTAACGCGCCTGCCCCAGGCCGTTACACTCTGTTTTAGTTGTGTTGGGTGGCTGTGTCGGTTGTCTCTAACGGCCCTGCCCCCTTGCGTCACAGTGCTGTAACGCGTCCGCCGTGGACCGTTACGTGCTGTTTGTCCGAGTTTCAGTTTTGGGTCGGTTGGCGTAACGCACCTGTCCTCACGCATTAGGTGGGCGTAACGCGTCTGCGCTAGTGCGTTAGGCCGCCGTAACATGCCTGCCCTGGTGCGTTACGTGGCTCACGTTGTGTCTTTGTGCCTGTTGTCTTTGACGCGCCCGTCCTGGTGTGTCAGGCCCGTGTAATGCGCATGTGCTAGGCCGTTACAGTCTTGTTGTGGCCGTGATGGCCGTTGGGCTTTTTGGTGTGTGGTCGTGTGTTGTGGGTCTATCTTAGGTGACGTTAGGGGTTGTTTTGTGGCGTGTCTGTGTGTGTGTCTGTCTATGTTAGGGTGATGTCTGTCGCTCCCGTGGTCTGGCCGCTTTCCCCGTGGACATCGGTCGATGCTCCTATGAGGGCTAAGACTACGTTTCCGAGTCTGTCGGCAGTTTCATGTGCTGCCTTTGGTGTTTGAGGTACGGGTGATAGTGCATGTTCGACTGTCTGTACTTCAGCGACGTGTTTCGAGCTTCTTCCTTGCGTCGCCCTAGACGTGCAGCAGTCGAAAGGTGACCCCGATATACGGTTTGTAAGCTAGTTTCCGTCGGCTCCTGCGGTTACCATAGCGTCCTACGGGGGGAGAAAACTAGCTAGAGGCCTGGCTCTAGGCAGGAGCTGGTGTGTGCACACGTGGTCAGGGGCGGAGGATTGACGTCGACGGGCGTAACCCTGACTAGTACTTGTACCTTGTTTCCACGTGGGTCTGCGACTCGGCCTTGTCCGGGTTGGTCGCGCTTGGCGGGTGGTCGGGACACTTGTGGTGGGTGTTCTAGTGCAGTGTAAGACGTCAGTGGACGCATCTGGCCGTTCTTCCGGTGCGGGGGTTTTTCCGTCGCGTGGCGCGCGACTCCCGTGCTCTTCCTGTGTTGTGACCTGTCTGGGTTGGCCTTTCCGTGGCTGTACTCGAGGTCTGTGCCTGTCTAGGTCTTTTCTAGGCTTTCTTTTACATGCCTATTGTAGGTGTAGGTTGGGGCGTTTGTGCGTGGTTTTTCCCCCTTTTCCTCGTTGCTCCTTACTCCTCTTTCCCTTTCTAGGCCTGCTTGCCTGTTCGGGTTATTCCCCTCGTCCTTACCTATTCCCTACTCCTGCTTCCCTTTCTTTTGCAGCTTTCTAGTGTTGTTTCTTGCGGCTGTCCCTGTTGTTCCATGTTACTGTGTGTTTTTCAGTGGGGATCCACGTGACCCCTACTGAGCCAGTGACACGAGGCTCACCCCTACTTTTCAGGTGGGGTGATGTGTTCGTTCTGCTTCCGTGGGTCTTGGAGTTCGAGTCGTAGCTGCCAGATGGTACCCCCGTCGAGCTTCCCCCGACTTTTCGGTACGTCTTTTCTTTCTGTCGACTGTACTGCTAAACTGCTATATTTAGCTTTGGACTTGACTCTGGTATATAATTGTTTAAAATCTGTTAAATTAAAATGTAATTTTATTTCTGCTACTTTAGCAGCCCGATCTAATGAAATTTTAATTGCTTGCTGTTATATCTGTCAGTTCAATGTACTATAGGACAATCCTTTTTCCCTTCGGAGCTTTACCGCTCTTGGGAGGCCTCGCGGGTTCCAAGTGGTATCACGTGTATTCGGTAGTCCTACTGGGTATACCTGGTACCCGGGATCCAGGTCGTCACACTTTACACTGTCTGAGTTCAGCAGTTTACTGCAATTGAACGGCATGTCTTTAGACCGTTCATATCCCAGAGTCCTAAACAAGTGGGTTTTTCATATAATTATTTATTCATTCTATTTTTTTATATTTATCACCGCCACGTTTTACACGGCCTATCATTAGACCGTTCCATCATTGAGTGGTCTATCGTTAGACCGTCCTATCCGAAAGAGTCCAGTGCCGTGATAGCCGGTCAGTTCGGTGGATAATTAGATAATTTTCTATTTTATTTGTTTATCACCGACAGCATTAGACAGTCTAGCAATGGACTATGTACATGACTGAGCGGCCTATCGCGCGACCGTGTAAAGGCCCGAGATCTGTGGATTGTTTGATTTTTCTCTCTCCATCCGTGGTTAAACCCCTAACTTCTCCCCCATTTCTCAGCGGTTTCTCAACCAAATGGGATGCCGTTTGATCCTGGTGGAAGATTAGAGTATTATCTACATATTTTGTTTAATAATCTCGTATTGATATCCAGTGGAAAACCCAATTTCGGGGCTGGACTTTCGGGGGTCTATAAATAGAACTCCTAGTCCAGGCTTGAAGGGGGGGTGATCAAACGTTGATGTCGTAGCTCTGCCGAATTTCTGAGCGAGCTGTAGCCAGAGAGGGAGGCTTTCTACGTCCTTTTGAGCCTCCGGTCAAGGGAGTAGTCACTTTCTTTGTGTTTTAGTCTAGGTGTTTAACCATTTTTCCATTCATTGCATGCTCTTTTCATCACCTTTCCATCCACGTTTTACACTTGCCATCTTCATCTTACACCCTTCCCATTTGTTTTTGCGCCCTATAGGGGTTTAAAAACCACCCCAGGCATCGCCCATTCCATGCCATTATGTCGATCTTCCATTCTATTTTATAGTTGCTACACATTCCAGGGCTAATTTAGGTGTTATTTCCTTGTCTTCTACATTGCTTTGCAGGTCAGCATCAGCACAGCACGAGGCCCATCCGCTCTGGCTGGCCGGAAGGGGTGGAGGATCAAGTCCTACAACTTGGAGTCTGGCAGTTTTGAACGGTCTTCTTCCATCCGTCTGTAGATCAGAGCGGTCCTCCATGAGCCGTCCGGATCCTATGAGCGACCGTCTGCGAACCATTTTGGAGCCAGTCTAGCCCTCGTCCCGCTTCTCTCTCCAACGTTGTGAACGGCCTATCGAGCGGCCGTGCCATCCATGGAGCGGTTTGGCCCTGGATCGTGTACTACTGCCAGCGCTACACTTCAGGCGAGTGTCTTCTCCCTTTCCAAGGTGTATAGTACTCTTCGGTACCCCGTGTCTTGGTGGCGATCACGATCACACACACACCTCTCCACACCTTTCTTTCCTTTATTTTTGCTTGCCTTTATATCTTGACTTAGAAAGGTAAGAGAAAGAAGAAGAGGGGGGGGGGGGGAACATGTCAATTCTATAGAGATAGGCAAGGACCATGGGCCCCACTCTCTTACCTTCCCATAGTCCGCAAATCAGGCTCAGCTGATCTTCCTCCAAAATGTTATCAGTATAAGGGAATAGAAGGGCTTCTGCCACGCAAATGGTGAATCCTTTCATAAACACTTCCAAATTTTCATCGCTCTACGATCCTTCAAGGGCATTGATGGTCCACTCTGCAAGCTTTTGTAGATTCACTCTTTTTGAGTTTGGACACCTTGTATAGGCCCTGGAGGCATGAAGCTTCCAAGAATTTCTTCAGAGGTCACCTTCTTCCTCATGGGCATCATTTTCTCTTCGTCGCCCTTCTTGAGTCTCTTTAACCAAGCAAAAGTTCCTCCTCCTTGAGAAGGATGGTTGTTTCAAAAGTGGAAAATACGAAGGCGTGAGTTTGAAAGTGCTACACTTTTATTAAAGCACCCATGGCCACCCGATCCATATGGATTTGATCATAGTATCTAGCATGGACCACAAGCCCCTAGAGATGACATTTTGAGATAACGGCCCTCATACTGATCAAAATGTTAGAAGTGAGTTTGAAGAGAGGGCAGCTTGTAAAACCTCCTCGGGCCCTGGAAGAGAGGGCATAGCTGGATAAAAAAAGAGATGAGGGAGAGTTCGTGCATAAGAAATGAAAGGAAGAAGGCAGATCAACTTATAAGCTACGATTGAACCCTCGCACTAAGGTGCCTCTCGATGTCGGAGAGTCTTTTGAAACCACTGCTGGGCCTGCACTTCTTTGCTAAGAGGGAAGATTCACCCTCCATCTCGAAACCTAAGGAAATCTTTCCCTTCCTTTCCCTCTATTGAAAGCCTTAACATCCTTAAACCAACTTTAAGGCTCCTTGGTCTCAAAGGGGGAGTGAATGGGAGTATTTATAGGATGGGGAGGAGTAAAAAAGTTACTTGGGAAGTTTGACTTGGAGCTGTCATTGTTGACTTTAATGACGGACCCCCATTTTAAAAAGGGGTCCCCATGATGGGATGCCTCCTTTCACTCCAATGTGTCACTCCACCTTTTGTGTGATGTGCATGTTTTCTTACGTTTTGTGAATTATTTGATTGATCGGTGTGTTGATTTGTTCCCTATGTAGCATGAATGTTTGCTTATGCTTTGTGAATTATTTGATTACTCATATTACCATTCTACTAACAGTTTCTGAGTGCAATTCAAAAAAAATAAAAAAAATAAAAAAATAAAAAAGAAGAAGATACAAAAAAGAAAAAAAGAAGGGATTTCATCGATCGGGACATATGTTCCAAGTCCCACCTTTGGTCCCACGGTGATAACATCCCATTGTGTCTTGCATTTTACTTTATGATATTTACATTATTATATCACATTGAGGACCTTGCGGCTTGGACGAATATGGTATTTGAGTTCCCCTCTAAAAAAAATAGTGATGATTCTAGAGGAATTTTTGTGGCATAGATAAACCATTGAGTTGCCGTAGTTTGGAAGCGATGGTTCCATTTTATGAGTTGGTATATGGACAAACGGGCTCTGGCACAGTGTCAACTCATGAAATCGGTATCCTGACTCAATCTTAACAACTCAATAATATTATCCTTGATTATTTTCTATTTTTATTTATTTTAATTATTCCTTTAAATCCAACATGCATTCATGTAAGACTTTGATATAACTATGGAAGATTTTTCACTTAATTCGATTGAGAGAACCACTAGACCTCAATTCTTTGATATGAGATATTCCATTCCAAGTTGAGTACTTAGTTTTCTATAAAGCCATCTTGAGCTGTTTTTTTAGAAAAGACCAGATTTATTATCAGTCATCCTTTGCTCCTTCGGATCCACCTTGGCTGCAGCGTGCTCACATTGACTAGCAACTGCTCCCGAATTATGAAACCTACAGGTTTATGACCTCGGATACTTCCCCAATACGAAAGTTAATCTGTTTTCTTCTCCGTGCTCGCGCACACATTTATCCTTCCTTTATTTTTCATCCTAACAATTGTTGATTTCAGAGAGCCTTCTCAAGATTGCTTCATTGGGAACTTTGGAAAAATTCTAATTACCTGGTGTTGAGAGCATGTCACATCATACCTTAGCACTTACTTTTCAGTCCACTCTATTTCCTTACAAAGTATATGCCAAGACAAAGTAGCTGTAGTCAAGCTATTTTTGTCATGACATTGAGTAAATCTCATGTCACACTATAATGTTCCAAAGTGACTCCCATTATTAGATCATTTGAGTGAAAACCTAATTTTCTTGATTTTTATAATTTTTTGAATTTTATTTGTGAAGCGTCCTATTAAGGGGACGCCTTTCAAAGTGGCATCCCTACAAGTGATGCCTCTTCCTGGTCAAAGTTTGGCACTGAAAGTCCAAATTTTCAACACATGCGTCGATTGCTGTAGCGATTACTGTAGCAAATTGACATTTTTCAACGCGTGCGCCACTGGAGTTGACAATCAGGCGTTCGGTGCTGTGAATGGCGACGAGAGGTAGAAAGGGCATCCCCTTGAGGGGACGCCTTTCAAGTAGGCATCTTTTTATAGGACGCCTCAAATATGACGAGACATTTGGTCAGCTGGATGATTTATGTAAGAGGCGTCCCATGCTAAGGATGCCTATTTCATCCGTCTGTCTATAAATAGGGCACCCCCTCCCACACACAAATGGCTTAGATAATTCTTATTGAGAGGAGGGAAAAACTCTGGAGAAACCACTCTAAGCCTCTGAGATTTTCTTTAGGTTAAAAGGAGGTTCTGCCAAATTTTCGAGTGCCCGAAGAGTGATCCCCTCATCCCCTACTCATGCACGGCGTCCTCACACTGCCAAAACCGCTCGAAGCCCGCCACCGACATTGTAATAAGTCTTTCTTCCCCTTACTCTTCTTCTTTTCATTGTTTTCATTAGTTGCATGCATCATTCATCATTTTCTTTTATGTTTTATTTTTCTTTCTAAGAGAACTCCATATTCGTGTATTTTGCACAAATCACATTTCATCATAGGATTCCCTACTCTTTGCACTCAAAATGGGTTTAAAACAACACCAACAAGGTGTGTAGTTGTTCATGATTTCATTGTTCTTTCATCACAAGAGATTGATACTATAGTACTTTTGTTTCTATTCCATATTTGGTGTTTATTCATTTTCTTGCAAGGATAATTGAAGGAAAACTATGTTCATCGGTAGGCCAAGGGAAGAGAAAGAAAGAACCCTCACAAATATCCCACATCTATGATATAAAGCACGATCATTTTCCCTTCTATTTTTGGGGTCTTCGACCCTTGGCGATCACACTCTATGCAACCCACATGCACTCACACGTGATTTGTTTGATTTTCCATTAAAAACCTGCGAGGACAACTCTCGTGGTCTCGTCCCTCTTTTCATTCTCTCTTCTTCCGTGGCGGCGTTCACAACTGTCTACACATTCTGAAAACTATTTCTGTTTACAGGAAGTTAACAATCTCTATTACATAAGAATTTTGGAAAACCAGTATCTATTTAATAAATAATTCAGTTTTCAAGTTATGAAAGATTATTATAACCTAATAGCTTGACACTTCTGCTTACTACAAGTTATTTCTTTAAATAGCATTACAATACGTAGTTCTATGAAATTGCTGACTACTAAAAACCTTTAAATTCCTATAAATTATCTTTACCTATATTGTGTTGGAAAGTTGAAAGTTGATTTTCAATTTCTGAACATTTTTAGCCTTTTGTTGCATCTTCATTCACGCTGTGATAGTTCTTAAAAGAAAGGAAGATGTATGTTTACACATTTATATTGACAAAGGTCCACATGATCTACCAACAGATTTTGTCAATCCTCAACATTCTCTCGATGGCTAACCTAATAACCAAAGAACCCCTTAGTGCTAAGTCAAATAAATTTGATGGTGTAAATTTTAGAAGATGTTAAAATCAAATGACGTTTTGGTTGACCACCCTAGGATAAATCTCAGCCATTAGTGATAACACCACTGAGAGTTGGGGGTCAGGTTCCTCCCAAAACACCACCGGACAGCTCCAAACTCGGGCATCTTTGGCCCAAATTGAACCCAAGTCTTCCTCCTCCACAATCACACCTGAGAACTTGTGGGGGGAGGCCCTCTTAATTGCTTGCTATATTTTAAACAAAATCCCCTTTAAACAAATGACTCTACGAGAAGAAGACCTAACATAAATTTTCTCAAAGTGTAGGGGCGCTCCGCAAAAGTGAAAGTACCTGAAAATTAAAAAACAAATTGACCCAAAATAATAGATATTATCTCCATAGGCTACACTGTGAACAATAATGTAGATAAATTTTCTAATAACACTAATTGATTCCTGGTAATTAATTCTGAAGTAAGTGATATATCAAATAATACCATAATTGAGGCTAGAGATGATGTTTATTATAAAAATATATTTCCCTTTAAATTTAGAATTGAAACTAATATAGGAAATAATGAACCTAGCTCTAGCTCTAACCCCAATGGCCCTAAAGAAGAAGAAGACATTCCTATAGAACTAAGAAGAAGTAAAAGTGCAAGAATAGAAATAGTTTTTGAAGACTTTTATGTAGTACTAATAAAATAATCTCCAACCACATATTTTGAGGCCATAAACTCTATGGATTCACCCTTTTGGAAGGAAGCCATAGATAGTGAAATGAACTCAATAATCCAAAACAACATATGGGTCTTAACGGACTTACCTCTTAAATGTAAAACTATTGGATGTAAATGGGTGTTTAAAAAGAAATTAAAACCAGATGGAACTGTAGATAAATACAAGACCTGACTGGTAGCTAAAAGGTTTACACAAAAAGTCAATGTAGACTATCTTGATGTATACTCTTCTATGACTAGGATCACCATCATTAGAGTTCTAATTGCCTTAGCCTCCATACATAAACTAATCATACATCAAATGGATGTAAAAACTACTTTCCTAAATGGTGAATTAGAAGAAGAAATATATATGGATCAACCTGAGGGCTTTATTGTTCTTGGTCAAGAAAAGAAAGTATGCAAACTAATTAGATCCCTATATGGATTAAAAGAAACACCCAAGCAATAGCACCTAAAATTTGATGAAACAATTATGTCCTATGGATTTAAAATCAAACAAACAAACACTTGTATGTACCACAAAATATTTGGTGAATACATTGTCATCCTATGTCTATATGTTGATGACATTTTGATTTTTGGATCCAATATGCAAGTTATAAAAGAAGTAAAAGAATTTATGTCTCACAACTTTGACATGAAAGCATTAGGTGAAGCATACCTAAGTCCAAATACAAGAATCATAAGAAGTTCAAATGGAATAATTTTGTCACAATCCCATTATATAGATAAAATCCTTAAGAAGTTCTATTAATTACATAGACTGTCAATCAATTTTCACTCTTTATGACTCTAGTGTTCAGCTAAAGAAATATTTAGGACATCCAGTACTACAAAATGAATATGCACAAATCATCAGATCACTTAGATTTCTAACAAAGTACATTAGACCTGATATTGCTTATGCAGTCAATATGCTTAGTAGATATACTATTAACCCTAATTAGAGTCATTGGAATGCCTTAGAAAGAGTTTTTAGATATCTAAAAGACACTATGACTTATGGATAACACTATAATGGTTATCCCTATGTGTTGGACGGATATAGTGATGCAAATTAGATTAGTGATTCTTTAGATGTCAAATCTACATCAGAATTTATTTGTCTACTAGGAGGAGATACAATATCATAAAAATGTACCAAACATACTGTGTTAGCCAAAAGCACAATAGAGTCTAAGATGATTGCACTAGACACCACCTACACAGAAGTTGAATGGTTGAGAGACCTTCTAGCTGACATCCCATTAATGGCTAAACTATTACCTCCTATATCCATCTTATGTGATTGTAAATCTGCTATTGATGAATGCATGTAAGCTAATGTCGATGTAAAAATAAACACACTTAAAAGTGCGGTATAAATCAATAAGTAGATAAAATGAAACAACAATTAATTGCATTAAATTTTATAAAGTTGGAAAGAAATCTGTCAGATGTCTTCACAAAAGACTTGTCTAGAATAGTAGTTCTAGAGGCGTTGAGAGGGATGAGATTGAGCCCATAAAAGAAATAATTACCACAGTAATAACCCAACCTCATGGAGGTTCAATGGGTAGAAACAAGCTTTATAGATGACTATGTGGAGCACTAATGAATTATGCTCTCATCCCTATAGCATTAGTGCTCATTTAGAAGCAAGAGGTAAGGGTGAGTTCTATACTCTTAATGAATTCAAGACCCAAGAGACAGGGTGGTTACCTTGCTCACGCCCTTTGTAAGATTCACCGACATATGTGGAGTCGCGAGGGTGCAACTATGAGATGTGTGCTATCTTCTAAAATACATATGAGGTACCTGCGCAAGGCCATTAATAGCGCAGCCCACCTAGAATCTCGATCTAGTTATACTATGTGTGAATTTGGAAGAGTCTGAACTATGAGACCTAGTTTTTTTTTTTTAATCCGGTCAATACCTATTAAGGCCGGGAGAGGAAGAGCGGTCACCCCTAGAGAAGGGGAGAGGCGCTCAACCCCATCCGCCCAATAGGAATGCACTATATATTGATTAGGCAAAAAAGTACAACCAAGGACTAGGGCCGTAAAGAAGGGCACCCTACCTTATCTGGCCGGTAGGGGCCTCTTACAGAAATAGGAAGATCAGCCCAAGATGCCCAAAATGATGTAGACGACAGGGAGCATCCCACGGCTGCTAACATGTCAGCCACTTGGTTTGCCTCCCTAAATACATGAGAGATGGAAACGTCAATGGATGTAATGGTAAACGCCACATCATACAAAATAAGGGAGAGCCTCCACGGACAAGAGAAGTGGCCATTGACAATTTGTGCTAACACAAGTGAATCAGTTTCAACCGCAATAGACCGCACCCCACGTTGACAGCATAGAAGTAAACCATCCCGTAGAGCAAGTGCTTCAGCTTCAAGGCTGGAAGTAGCATGTGGATAGACGGCAGCCGCAGCCCATACAAGGGAAGCGTGAGAATCACGTAATACAATACCACCTCCTGCGACACCCGCACCGCGCTTGAAAGCGCCATCAACATTCATCTTCAATCTTCCCGATGGTGGGGGGAACCACCGTATAAGTCGAGGAAGGTTGGGTTGTGCCACCTTAAATGGAATGGCCCAAGCCTGCAATAACTCCATCTGACGGGGTAGAAGTTCACGTCCCTTGAGCTGGTTGCCAAGTACAATAGCGCGGATAGATTGCATCACCCTGCAAAATATATGTCGAGAATTCATCGGCCGGCCCTCAAAGTGTGAATTATTTCTACTGTGCCACAGCTCCCAAATGCCAGCAAGGAGAAAACATCTCCCTAAGATCCCAGCAGCCGTAGCAAAGTGCAAGGTGCCCAAGTACTCAAGAACAACTGTCGCAGCCGTGGGCGCTGCACCCACATTGAGTGGTAGGAAGTCCAAAAGTAGAGACCAAACCTCCCTCGCCACGGAGCTATGAAAGAGCAAGTGCAAGTCGGTCTCCGAGCTTGGGGAGGTGCAACAATTACACCGAGAGCAAAGAGAGGTACACCACACGACATGATGGCACTATCAACTGGAAGACAGCCATGCAAGACTCTTCATGTGAGAATAGACCATTTAATTAAGAGGGATGTTATGATGCCAAATGAGCGCCCAAGTTGTAGCAGCGACAGGGGATAGCAGCTTGCGGACTGAGCTAGTGGAGAAGGCCCCATCCGTGGTGAGGGTCCATACCCAATAATCTTGAGTTAAAGAGGAGGCCACGATGTGCTCCAAAGCAGCTCTAGGACAAAATTGCCTAGCAGCAAGAAGACTTGGCTGCGAGCGGCCAGTGAGGACATTGACAACCGAGCATAACTTATCAGGCAACTGGTCCCACACATGAGGAGGCACATGGTCTTTCAAAGGAGAGCTACCCGCCCATGCATCAAACCAAAAGGATGCGGTGGACTGTTCCTTGGAAATGAACACCCGATGGTTTGCATGAATAAGAACTGCTGCTAGCTGCCAAAGGGTCCTTTCCGCAGCGGTGGTGAGGTTGAAAGATGCTATAGAATAATGCTCCACATGTAAATATTTTACCCGGAAGAAGCATGCCCAAGGTGTGTTGGCCGTAATAGCTCTCCACAGAAGTTTAGTCTGCAAACCAATTTGGAGAGATTGAAGATTGAGAACCCCCAAGCCACCACTGTCAACCGGCCTAGAAACAATGTTCCAAGCTTTCCAATGCTTCTTGGGGGAGCCTTCATATGAGTCCCAAAAGAAGTTAGATAAAATTCTGTGGAAGCCTCTAAAAATAGTCTTTGGTATAGCGGTGGAAGCAAGAGTGTAAATTGGCAAAGTGGATAGGATGTGCCGAATAAGAATAAGACGTCCTCCTGAGGATAAGAATGCCGATTTCCATCCTTGAAGCTTGGCCGCGGTGTTAGCAAGAAGATAAGAGAAGTGCCTTGGTTTGCTACGCCCAGTGAATAGCGGAATTCCCAAGTAGGTAAAGGGGAGAGCTGCCACTTTGAATCCGGTAACGTTCTCTATAATCCTGCTAAGAGATGCCGGAGCATGCCGGCCCACAATAACAAAGCTCTTGGAGGAATTAATAAGTTGACCCGATGCTACCTCATATTTTTTGAGAAAAGACATAAGGGCCCTGAGGTGGCGAACGGAACCATTAGAGAACACCAATGTATCATCTGCATATAGTAGGTGGGACACCTTGGGGCAGCGCCCAAGGGTGTGAAACCAGCCCCCACGGCTCCGTCGGAAAAGAGCCAATAGGCCACGACTAAGTGCCTCCTCTGCCAGAATAAAGAGGGCCGGGGCAATAGGGTCACCTTGCCGTAGACCCCTAGATGATCTGAAGGAATAGAGAACCAAGAGTTGGTAAGAAGCGGCTCAATGAGAGATATGACAGAAAGATCAAACCCGAACCTTCGAAGTACTGTAAATAGAAAATCCCATTCCATCCGGTCATAGGCCTTGGCCATGTCAATTTTGAAGATAACATTGGCCTACTCCACCAAGCGTTCTCGGAGACAACAACAAATATCACTAAGTAAAAATTCAAATCAAAAGTATTTTCACTCACTGCATTGTAGAAGGTACTTAGTAACCTTTTATTTAGTATGCCTGTTTTAATAGATTTGAAGGTTTTATATTACGCGGGAGATTGTTAGAAATGGTTGTGGGTGATGTATTAAATGCACTGCATGCCACTGTGAATTAAAACCTGCCATGTATCATGTTGCTCTAATATAAAACCTTCCCTCACATATTATTCCGCCGATTGCAACATCAATAATGGACGGATGCATCGATTAGATTTAGAAGGGGAGCGACGGTCATGAGCGGTCACTTCCCAATCAAACGTTGTTATCGTGTTTTGAAAATTCTGCTATTTTGTTTTAACATGATCACAAAACCCTATAAATAGACCACATTGGGTGGTCATTCGTACGTACACACTGCTACTGCAATCGTGAAAGTCTTCTGCACTCTTGCTTCCTTCTTCTTCTTCTTTTCTTCACTTCTTCTCGATACTTGAGAGCAAAGTCGGGATTTTTAAAATTCTCCTCGAGGACGTGTTGACGGAAAAGAGGGGATTACTTATTTAAGAGTCATCGTATCTCTAGAAAGATATTACCAAGTAAATCACACGTCAAGAGGCAATAGAACTCTTAGTTCTAACTAGTGAATACGCGTTTCGACCCAGCATGCTATATTCCTAACTTATTTGTTGTTATTTAATTGATGCATGCGTTTTAATTTTCAGCAATAATTTCCAACATAAATAACGTGAGATTTTTTAAATGTCACAGAACTTGAATTAGGCTCAATTGTTTATCAAGCACAATTTGAACATAGCTAGTGTAATTCACTTCCCTTACTATTCAAATAGTTAGTTAGCTTGAACTCATTAAAATTTAATTAACTTAATAATAAATCAATCAGACAAATTTTGAGCGAAGTGATATTGTTAGGCTGGCCTGCACCCCTGGCTACGAACTTGCACCGAAAGTCTCTACAGTACTATTGTCCTCCCCGGCCGTCTCGATCGGAGCTAATTAAACACATGGCCAGGTGATCAGCACGCAGACTATATATTGCGCCTTCGTATTAATTAGCTGAACCTGCCATGTCATGGGGATTGAGATCTTCGATACTCCACCTTCTTATATTATTTTCAACACTTCGTCTCTCAGCCTATTAGGTTATACTTCCCTAACTTTGAATATGAAAATCAAACTCCTAAAAAATAGACAAAAATATAAATTGATACGGTTAATCATGAGTGGACTAGTAAGATGATCACAGAGATCTCTGTCTCCGGTTTGCATTTTATGGTTGTGGGGATTACGCCTCCATCTGTTATGAGGGGATCAGGTAAACTTTTCAGCGCGGAGGAGGTCCTTTTAAATGTCCTGCGGCCGGCGCGTGCATGGTGGGAGGCCGCCCCACCAAGGCGTGGCACGTAGGTTCCATCTTAATCCCACCACCATCGACGACTTTTTTGTTTTGCTGGCGGACAGCGGTGAAGAAGACATATGTATATATCTCCCTCTGCAGATGAATTCAGATCCAAACTCATGGGTCGCGTACTGCCTTCAGATTTCCTAGCTAGAGAGGGGATATATATAAATATATTCGAGAGGAGGAACAGCTAGATTGGCCGTACGTCGTCTCACTGCACAGAGGAATTAAGCCCCCTCTTCATGGTCCCACGCCCACGCCTGCCAAAATATTGGTGTGCCATGCAGACAGTAGAGAACCGCTCATTGGCAGAACCGTGGAGAGGGGATCGAGCTTTCGAGCAAGCCACCTCCTCCTCCACCGCTCGTTAGCCTCCCGTCGCTTAATTTGTCCTTCTCCCCCTCCCCGCCGTGGTTGACCCACCAACATAACACCCGGCCCCAGCCGCCCGTCCACACGTACGGACCATGGTTTAACTGGCGTCCCTGAAAAGATTTCTGCTGACGCCTAGCTAGCTAGCTTGCCCCGATGTTTCCATATGATGACCCGCTCTTGTCGTGCCACCCCCGCAAGCCATGCCCTCCACGGCAGGCACACCCCATGACGGAGGCAACCGAAGGATTAAAACAAAGAGATCCGGCAAAAAAAAAAAATCCATCATCTGATCTCTGACTACAGGCATGGGCGACTAAAACTACAGGGGGCAGCCGCGATTGTTGAAAGAGGTGGAGAAGATTGCAAGATTGTTCCCTCTGAGAGAGGAAGGAAAACGAAGGGCTAGCTAGAAAGCCTGCTGAAAACTTAGGCACAGACGCACGGTTAGCAGTTGTACGTGGCAGTAGCAGTGAGTGGTAATCACGCATGGGCCGGGCTGGGCTGGGCTGGAATCAAACGGAGACGAGTAGGTGGAGATCGATCGATCAACTTCAAAAGGCCAGCCACAGCCATGTTGTTGACCTTTGGGAGTCTTTCTGTTCCAAAAAAGAGAAAAAAAAGAACTCTCCAAAAGGCCAGCAATTAACGTGGGTGGCTTTTTGGTACCCCTTCGCCATTGTAGGGCCGGCACACCGACCCTTCGAGCGCAGGTAGAAGGCGAATGAACTGGAGCTCGCCGTCGGCATAGCGTGCAATCTATCAGCTAGATAGAGCTGCGGAAAAGGGACAGCTAACTGATAGATTTTGTTAAACTGTGATCAGGTGTTGCTGTCCTGCCGTCACCTAAACGCAGAGGTTAGGTGAGGAGAGGGGAGGTGGGGCGGCGTGGCCGGCCACCGTGCCCGAGCTGATCGGGTAGCCGACGACCTGTTTTGCTCACGTCGGGGCCTACCCTGTGCTTGTGTCCGCCTCTCCATCAGCTGCGTCAGGTGGCACGCGTTGTCCCTTTGAAGAGTCCCGATGCAGTGCCCTGATGGGTATGCCCACGGATACGTCTTTCCGGATGTTATAGCCTCAATACGTGTGCAGATCTTGTAGTCTGCATCGATGATAGATGTGTTATTTGTATCAAAGTTAGATAAATTAGTACGGTAAGACATGTATTATACGTATCAGATCATATCAATAAATGATTGATATAATTGGTGTGTGATACACAATCGATATATTTTTTATATTTTTTAAATATTTTATATTTTATCTTATATTAAATATATTTTAATAATTTTAATATTTTTTATATTTTATATTTAATTTTATATCAAATATATATATATTTATATTTTTAAATATTGTAAATTTTATCTTATATCAAATATGTCTTAATAGTTCTCATGTTTTTTAATATTTTATATTTCATTATATATCAAATATGTCTTCATAGCTGATTCGTCGTGAAATCTTATTTGAAAATGTTAAGTTTTGAGCTTGAAATCTGTTGAATGTAAATTTTCTTAATTTTTTTTCATTATTCTTGATAAATTTAAGTCAAAAACTCATAATAAGAGTGAGATTTAAACCCTTGCCCTCGTATTCAAATCACGAGTGCCCTAATTAACTGTGTTATACATAATTTTATATCATATTTTATTATAATTAATATTTATAAAATAATATTTATTTTTTAACATTATATCGTATCATATAGATAAACAATTAGTATGTATGATACGATCGGACCGATAAACCCTAATTTGTATATGAGATAATGACATATATACCTCTATAATCATATTTATTCTACTTTATACTATCATATTTTTGATATTTTCATGCACAGTTTTATATTAAAAAATATTATTCACTTAATATCTTTTCGTGTCCTGACACCGTCAAAATTAACAAAATATTCTATTAAGCACGGAACATAGAAGACTTTAAAGGGATATGCATATAATATGATAGATTATAAGAGCATATATACTTATGTTATTATCTTAATTATATGAGAAGATTAAAGAATGGTAGGTTAGATTTTTGTCATCTTAACCTAGCTAGAGTTAAATCAAACAAATTGTAGGTAAGGGCGGCGAAATATATGATGAAATAAACTTATTAGAAGATTTACATGACAATATAAAGAATATGACAATATCAGTGTAATATACAAGATTCTAATAGTATACATATCCTTATCACTTTATGTATCAAAAGACAGTTTGTAATCGGTCAAAAATTAACTGCATGCTGTCTTTTGCCACCTTAATTTCGGGCCTTGTTAGTTTTTTATGACTATTAATTAGGCGTCTATTTTATGGAAAGTTTATTTTTCTTCTGCTTCTGTTCAGTAATCAGATTTTTAACTCCGTAGCCTTTTCCCCGTAATTGTAACGTAAATACCGAATACACCAACATATTATTATTTAATACGTTAACGTGTTAACACTTTACTACCTTCCATAACATCTTCATGGCTGAACACTAGATTTAAAGATATCAGCATATAAATATGATAATTTTTTAAGACAGTAATATGCTAAAATTGAATAATGCGTTAATGTGCTGATACCTTAATTACCGATTTTAGATTTTAAGTTTAAACATATTCGGTGTTAAAATATTAATGTGTTAATGTATTAAGTGTTAACATATCGACATGTTAAGGTTTAAAATGTCAAGGACAAATAGAAAGGTATGATAGTTAATTAACAGCCAATAATAACTTAGAAGGGGAAACAATTCTCCCATAAATAAATAAAGGTCTCCTAGTTAGTGAAAGTGAGAAATAGATTATAGTTTATAGATCCCATGGGGGCGACTGGTAATTAACTTTTTGAAAAAGACAGGCTTTTATTTTTGCACATATACTCTTGATTTATACAAATTGTTAAAAATATCCCTAAATATATCAAAATATTTATGATTATTCTCTCACTAAAATCTGAGTGAAATTTAAATATTGACATAATAAATTTACTTTTCAATTATGTTTTATAGGAGTTTGACGAGATCACGTGGTCCCGAGGAAGTTTACGAGGTTTTACATTTATTACCAGCTTCTGTAACATCTATTTAAAAATATTTCTTTGAAGTTAAAGGGCACAAAGAGCGAAAGTGTACAAATGCAACCATTTGGGCATATTCACTACTATTTTTGACAATTCATGTAAAACATAGGATAATATAAAAATAGAAGATCAAGGGATATATATTTAAAAAATCCAAAAACTTATTACACTCTTGAAAGCTTTTTATACAGCTTTTTTTATATAATCTTTTGCGACTTCTAAGATTGAAGGGGGGAATAATATGTTTAAGAAAGGTTTATGTTTTATAGTTATACAAGATTATTTGTAACCACGTTCACTCTATATTTCCCTCCTATTTAAAATAAAAACTAAGTTCCAGCTGAAAATTCTACCAAACATATATACCCTTAACCTTAATTAGTGTGTATGTATGCTGATCTTGTGACTTATCAAAACTACTACTGTCGGATCTAGACGTGTCAGGATTGAAACAGCAACTTGCCGTGGCTTAAATCTGATTACGGAGAGGAGATCGGTTATAATTCTATCCATTCCCTAAAATATGTTCCTGCCTTGTTCTACCGTAATTTAAGTCGTATACGGCAAACGCATGACCATACTGCGGAGAATCGTTGACCGTGTTCATACGTACTTGCGGTCGAGACCCACAAAATAGATCATGTCACGAAAGAAGCGGTAAAACCTCAGTGACGACAGAAGACGTATGACCACTTTTCGTCTGCGGTTACGCATAAGAAAAAAATTACATGCATATCTCTCAAAAATATCTGACTTATTGTTATATCTTAATTTTTATTCAATTTATCGGTAAACTCTCATAATCTCAAAGAACTCCTCGTCGTACCCCTACCATCGACTACTACTCATGGTGATTTACCCCAAGTGAGAGTTAACAAGGGTAGATCACATGATTAACTTACCTCTAGTTAATTCTCTCTCTACCCTCTCTCTCTCTCTTTGCTCAACATCTTATGGCGGCAACATTGACGCTCTGGCCTGCGAAGCTAGCACTCTCCCTCCCCCTCTATCGTCAGAACACTTCCCCTCTCCCTCCCTCCCAACTTTCCCTCCCCTACACCCTCACCCGACCCGCCTCCCCTTCCATCGCCAGCATAGTGAACAGAGAGAGTATGAATAGGGGGCATGATGGCCGGCACTGGAGTCACGAGGGACTGGGTCCCTAAAGACACAAGCCGCCCATCGTGGGCATAGGATGCCGAAAGCACTATCTCCACGTAGTTGTGCCACTGCGGGATTTGCTCGATCATTCCCATCTTGGATGTCATTGCAGACATCTAGCGTCTTCACATTGCGATCAAAGAACTCGATGGCGAGCGAAGCAGGCAACAGGACTCCAAGGCACACCCAGGGGACGTAGTAGCGGGCGAGGCAACACAAAGATTGGTCAAGCCTCCCCAACATCACTCTCCTCTGCATCTCGCAACACCTAGCCAACTTCGTGGACTTCTTCGCCTTTAGCCATGTCTACAAGGCCTGGTGTGCCATCTCCGAGCCAGCCGGCCACCATGGAAGTCATCAAGGCACAACCCACCCTCTTCTGTAGCAATGACGGGCCTCACTTCTACAGCCTCTACCACGGCAGGTTCTATCAAAACAACGTCGGTGGGCTCTATCATAAGGATGCCTCAGCGCCTCCCACAGTTACCTCATCATGGGCGACGATAGCCTTGCCGCACGATCTCAACCGTGAACCCCTTTGCCGACAATGTGGTCAGCCCAATTCTCCCCATTCCCAGCAGCTACTCCCTTGCTCCTCCATCTGCTCCCACTGGGGGTGCCGACGCCGGAGGGAAAGACCCCCTCCGACACTGTAATGTCCTGACTCGTAAATCCGGTCCAGTCGTAAAGACTCATGTCGGATTCCGATCGAAACGTCACAGTGGGACAACCCAAACAGTTCATTATGGTTGAGACATTCACATAAATATTGAGATATCATTGCAGTGTAAATGAAATTTCTCAAATCAATCAGCTTACATTCAAATCACTTCATCCACATAGATCGAAATAAGGAGTAACAATTTAACGAGTCATTTATTACATAACCAAATTTCACACACATTTTTTCCAAACATAATATAAATCTTAACTACCTAAGATAGTGACACGGACTAAATCCAAACCGCAGTCAGAACACCGCGAGATCACTCCTTTCTTTCTTCTACCGCTTCTCCTGAAAATGTTCAATGGGATGAGTCTACGAATAGACCCAGTAAGAGACTGAGCATAGTCCCCAGTCATAACATATAAAAATATATCCAAAGTGATTTACGGTATTTCATTTCATAAGTCATTCTTAGGCATAATTTTAATTAGATAACATATGAGATTAATACATTTAACCTAATTTCCGTTCTTACGATCATAAGTCATGCTATGAATATTTTACAAATAAAATATGTACATTAAAACTTTATTCTATCAATGACAAAGTAAATGAGAATTCATCATTTGCAAACATTAACGAATGATTCCAATACTAGGCGGAGTATAGCCTCACGCATAGTGAAAGGATCCAAACAGACTTAATCTGTCCTTTTTCAAATCATCATTTGATATACCGGAGATTCATTAACAGTAAACCTTTACAGTATAATAACAGTAAAATGCAATGACAGTTCAATAAGCAATAACACTTCAATATCAGTTCATTGAGCAGTAACAGTAGTTTCCGTATTGATTCAGTGAACAGTAATAACAGTTCTAATATCATTTCAGTGAGTAGTAATAGTCGTATTAATAACGACTCAGTGAACAGTAGCAGTAGTTCAGTATCAATTCAGTAGGCAGTAACAGTCGTTCAATTTCAGTTCAGTAAGTAATAATAGTAGTTTCACTTTCAGTTCAGTAAACAGTAACAGTGGTATAAATAGCCAGACACAGTGCCCAAACCACCACTAGAAGGACAGTCAGTCGGTACTCGATCACCTAGGTAAATAGTGATGAGTCTTGGTTACTGCACAGAACCGGGAGAAGTCCTCTCCAGCTTAACCAGTGGTACTTGTCCACCTCCAAGATTTCAATCTCCGTTACCCTCGGGGCCAGTACAATGTGAACCTCCCTATAGGGGTATTTCTGTGACTTGGCTCCAGTCTCCCCCTATGGTGGCAGTGTCCATTTGACAGTAATAACAGTACGGTAATTATATATATATATATATATATATATATATATATATATATATATATATATATATATATATATATATATATATATATATATATATATATATATATATATATATATATATATAACTCATATCCAATGGACACATGTCACTCAAAAATCATGCTGTGAACATTAAGTATGAAATATTCCATTACTGAAAATCTTTTTTTTATTTCTAAAATTCTCAACTTATTAAAATATAATGACATATATATATCAAAATTTACTAATTCTGTTTACAGAGATCATAATACAGTGAAATTTCAGGGAATCAATACATTTACAGGAAGGATCAAAACAGAAAGTTATCATCATTTTTTGGACAATATTAATATTTTTTCCAGAATTATTTATACTCCATTTATACATCAAAAATATCTAATTCTGTTATCAGAACTCAGAATACATTGAAATTTCAGGGAACCAATACATTTATAGGAAGAATCAAAACAGAAAATTTCTATCATTTTTCATACAGCAATTATAATTTTTTCAGAATTACTTATACTCAATTTATACATCAAAATTTTCTAATTCTATTCAAAGAGCTCAGAATTAGTTAAAATTTCATAGGTCTGACACATTAACATGTAGGATCGAAACAGAAAATTATCAATATTTTTTAAATAGTATTTATAATTTTTTTAGAATTACTTGTACTCCAACATGTATCGTAAATTGACTAAATTTATCTACCATATTATGAAGATCATTAAATTTTTACTGCATATCACATTTACGTGTAACATTACATAGAAAAGTTTTCATAAATTTTTATCCAGGAATTCAAATTTTTACAGAATCATTTAAATTATCATATATATGAAACATTAACTAAATATATCCACAATAATCAAAACATTACTAAAAATTTACAGAACGTTGTTCCAGGCAGAAGTAGTATATAGGGAAACATTTACTATTTTTCATTTGGTATTTCAAATTTCTAAAATTTTATATCAGTTTCTAAGATTTACAACAATAGCTTTTAAATAGAGAAAAATATTCAGAATGCTTAAAATGACTAATATATACTAACAATTAACTTATAAACATCAATTATCAATTTTGTAACTTTCTTAGAATTTTTCACAGAATATTAACATGTATTTAATTTTTTAATTATTTGTTCAAACCTTGAAAATTATATAAGTCAGGACTCAGTGATCAAAATAAGATGAACATTAAACAAATAATTTATAACACGCATGTAAGTCTTCTGATGAAGTTTCATACTTTTCTATGTAGTATTTCTATTTATCCCATAATTTTATTCTTCTACAAAAATATTAAAAATTCTGTAATTCCATTCACATATATATAAAATTACAGATATTTACAGAACTTAGTAAACTCAATGGAATAACCATACCGTAAAATTTTAAGATTTTTAAGAATAAGATATCTAATTTTTATATAATTATATATTTTTCTCTCATGTATTAAAAATTTATTAACAAACATATCGTGATCCAAAAATGATGAAAATTTTCTTACACATGGATCTTATAGTATCATGCATTTTTAAAATTTGTGGTGATTTTATATCACCCCATTAACCCTGTTATATAATTAAACACTTTTAGGATAATATTAAAATATTCATAAATGTGAAGATAATTTGAATCAGACATGAAAATTTTTACAGAGGTCTTAGAACATCAGATCCCATGATTCTGGAAAATTTCTAAATTTACCATGCACCGATACTAATTATAGTGTATTAAACACTTGATTTACCTTTAATCACATGCCTTAACTTTAATCATCTCATGGTAATCCGACTAAGATATGATCACACCTAATGAAACAAAGATATCTGGACTTAACTATCTATATAGATGCTAATTAACACACACTAAATTATTTTAAATATACTAATCATGCTAATCAAAAGGATTAAATGCTAAATCCCTTACCTTAATAAGGCTTAAACACATCCTTAATTAGCCTTCATCCCTCTCCTTCTGCACTTCAGGTAGTCATCCCTCAAAGGAAGCAAATGAGTCCCTCGACCCAGCTATTTATAGGGGATTTCTTCTAATCAATCTTAGCCATTGATTTAATCAATGGTGGAGATTAAACTATTAGTTTGATGTTATTTAATTAAAAATCTGACTTTCAAAGCTTCACCAACCCACTAAGCACCTTTCTTTGACTACCCCATATTTTTTTCTTATATATATATATATATATATATATATATATATATATATATGGCACATGTGGTTTGACTTAAGAAGGAGAAGGATTAAAATAAGAGGAAGGTTTAATAAAAAACTAAAGAAAATAATTTTTTTTAAAAAAAGTTAAAACTGGTGGGAGGGGGGAAGCGCCCGCGCGAGGCCGCCCGTGTAGGCCCCCCGCCCTTGCGTGACTAATAATTTAAATATTTAGATATAATTATTTTTTTAATAAAAAAAATAAAATACTAAATTATAAATTTGTAGGGCATTACACTATCTCCCCCTTAATGCCCCAGATTTTTTATAAATTATTTCTAGAATATTTAAGTATTTTCTGGGAATTTTAAAGATCAAAATAAATTAATAAATAAATATTAGGTTAAATAAATCATTATTATGGCTTAATTATGGTAAATCATTAACCTATCCTATTTAAATGAAGCCCAAATGACTTATGGACCAAGCCCATGAAGTTTGGCCCATATTCTAGAAGGTTAATTGGCTTATTCACGAATTATAGGGATAAATACACATTAATTAGATAAATTAGTGGATAAGATGAAATTAGAGTTTGAACACATTCAAATTCGGTACCAAAGATCTATAGCGGTCTATCGTAAAACCGCTACAATCATTTGGCGGACCAAGCTTCGACCGCTATTTCCTGTCAGTTCCGTGAATTGAAGAAAGAACAAAAAGATGAATTTTTTTGCTAGTCCATCCTTTAGGGATCGAGATGGGAAGAACTAGTAATCATGTTTAGAACTCTCTGAAGTGGATCTAAGCTTTAACAAGGACTCTAGAATCGATCTAATCCTCAAACCCTAGTAAAACCCTATAAATAGAACCTAGTTTTGACCTGCGCGACCCTTACATTGGCTCGCGTGGAATCAAGGTAAGATGACATTATTTCAGGTATGTTCTTTAGAAGTTTTTATTGATAATACATAGGACTAATATCTCCCAAAATTTCGTGTTAGGAGATCAAGCACACAAGGAGATAGAAGCTTGCAAAGTTGTTAGTTCAACATTAGCGACCTAGGAAACTGTGCAAAGGTCCGGTGAAGATCAAAGGATTAGAGAACCAAATCAAGATATTTAGCCTAAGTGCCTTTAGAACTTTTTGTTCCCCTTAATATATACTTCTTACCCTCCAAATTTCACATCATTAGGTCTAAAGAGTAAGGAGTTAGAGCAGCTTGGAGTTGCTGATTTGTCACAAGGAGTACAAGGGACTAAGGGTAACATCTAGCATCAAATTCGAAGTTTAAAGGCTTTACTAGAGGTATGTCATCTCATGAATGGCAAAAGTACTACTCTAGGGATAAAAGCCCTCTGGTTTTACTCGATTTCATACTTTATGTGTGGAGAATTTCATGTTTTAATAGGACATATGCACTTAGTATTTCATTCATGCATATTTCTTAACCTTAATGAACCAAATAAATTCGCTTATTCCAATACATGATTCCCATGCATATTACAGTCTATTTCCCATTCTATCATGTAGTAGTTTTATTAATATGTTGATTTTCAGACATGATGTGACTTAA
The DNA here is from genome assembly GCA_022559845.1 of Amorphophallus konjac. Taxonomy (NCBI): domain Eukaryota; kingdom Viridiplantae; phylum Streptophyta; class Magnoliopsida; order Alismatales; family Araceae; genus Amorphophallus; species Amorphophallus konjac. The sequence goes on along the minus strand of CM040128.1, from coordinate 246,939,585 downwards.
AAACCTTAGAACCCTCTTATTTAAGTTGCTGTCTGTCGTGCTCTAGCGGCTTAGGGTTTGACCGCCATCTCTATGTAGCGGCCTTACGATGAACCGCTAGACACTTTGTAATCTCATTTTCATGAAACCTCTGGCGGACCAGAAGTAGACCGTTAAAGTTACTGTGGCGGCCTTACGATAAACCGCCAACGTCCTGTAACGGCTCTATGATAGACCGCCAACTATGCTGTTTTCTGTCATCCCGAGATAGATTTAAGAACAGCCATATAACTTATAAATTAAACCTAGTTAACTATATACTAACATATTTTAATGGTATTTATTACTCTGGGTTTTAATTTCTGATTCATATATAGTGAGTTCATGTTTCTTTGTGGTACTTAGGATTATTTTAAGCATAACGTATTTTGTGCCAAAAACCATATAATTTGTATTAAATTATGGTTTGAATGCTTATATTGATGAGATTTAACGCTGATTTTTCACTGCACACATTCTATTCTTATCTCAGAGTCATTTCTATAAGTTCATGGCATATATTCCGGTATATGACCATTAGTTACACACTTTGCACTATAGGAACATAATCTTGGACATGAAGACCCCTCCTTTGGATATTCCTTCCAATGGACTAGAAAATCTTGTTTCAAGGCCTCCGTAATTCTTCGTGAGCCTGGGATTCCCACTAGAACGCCGAGTTGGTTGTACCATTAAAGCCCATTTGTCTAGAAAGTACTACCGATGTTTTGTATTTCTGGATCTTAGCAGCCCAATAGTTGACCGTCATAGTCTTCTAGCGCGCCTTATATAGACCGCTAAAGGGACCTTGACAGATCTACCTTTGACCGCCAAAGACTCCAGAGAACTTGTTTTCAAATGTCGAACAGTCTTGTACTTAATGGTCCAGAACTAAACCGCTATATTCATGTAACGGCCCAGTTATAGACCATTAAAATTCTTGAGTTCAGTTAACCCAAGGTTTGACCCAAGGGTTAATATCCATATGATCCTAGAAAGTCTATTAAATCTATGGGACATGTCACCTTTATCAAGATGATTTAACTAAATTATGAAAGTTAAGAAATGTACCGTTATGTTGCCGATTTATTTCCATGGCATAACCTAGTCATTAAAGTATTTATTCAAATTCCTTACTTCCCTGTACAAGCATTCGTATTTTGGTTACTTTATCATAAATTATCTTTGAAATTGAACATTCTTGGCCACATTATTTACATGCGTGGAAGTAGCTTGATTTATACTTGAAGATGCGGATCGAGCACTGATTGTGTTCAAGGGCTCTATGCTAGTCCCCTCGACTGATTGTCGGAAACATACTATTATAAACCACGGGATATGATACTACTGGCATCGCATTGCGCTGGGAGTACTTTCTTTATAAATAAGTGAAAATCCACGGCATCACGGAAATCACGGTAATCACGGAATTATCCACAAAGTGATATTCCACAGAAATTCACGAAGTACTTGCTACTAAGTGAATAGTATATTCTTACTTGTTACATTACTTTCTAGTACATTCTTGTTCATGAAAGGCCATTACTACATTCTTGCTTGATTATACTTGATCGATTCATGTTCTCATATTCTAAGCTTGATTATATCTTATTATTTTGGTTTGAATCGCATGTTTGATCGCATTTCACATGATTTTACCTTATTCCTTAGAGCTAAAATGCTAATCACTTTAATATTACCAATCATGTTGATGCGAAGATACCTACTAGGCAAGTGTGGTCATTACCTATTTTCAATCTTTTCAGGAGATGCAAGTAGTTCGGATTCGGATTCAAGTTATTCAAGTGATGGGTCCGAGAGCGAATCAAAGTCACATGAAATTAAGAGTGAAGATTTCGGAGTCGATAATGTCTAGATCGAGTCCATGTAATCTTCCTTTTTATTGAGTCAAGTATATTTGAAAGAGTTGACTAGTTGATGTATTTGAGTTATTCTCCTTATTAATAAAAGTGAAAGTTTAAGTAACTTATTGTGCAATTGCATTTTATGTGTGCTTGTTATTGCGCTCTGATTATTCTTGCTTGCAAGAGGCTTACCATGCCGGTTGTTCACGTTTCTCGAGATCATCTTTCACTGTAATAAAAGCTCAAGGCGTGATAGTTAAGTTGGTATCAGAGCCTAGGCATAAGTATGTCCTAGGAAAAAGGTCATGTCATAGGCTAAGTCCAAGGTTAAGGACCCACACCTATGAAAACTAGGAAAGAAATTCCCCACCTATGCGAGAATTGGGTAGAGCCCGGGATAAGATAATAATTTAACTTTAGATTAACCCTTTCAAAATTTCCATGAGAATTAACAATTTGTTATTCTCTCAGGTGCCTTATTCTCATTTGCAATGGCTCATCGCGTAGATTGGCCTGTTGACCATGATGCCTACATAAATTGCCAGAATATGATAATATCCTTTTGCAAACCTGATCTTCCAAGGTTTTCCTTCCTTGGTGTCAAATATAGGAAGCATCCTGTCATTATTTCATCTCTGCACGCTTGCAAATTAATTTCGTAAGGATGTGTAGCTTTTCTTGCTTCCGTTATCCTCACCGAATCCAAAGAGATCATCTTAGAAGATATCCCGATTGTCAATAATTTTTCAGATGTATTTCCATCAGATTTACTCGGTTTACCACCCGAAAGGGAAGTAAACTTTTTCATTGAACTCATTCCCGGAGCGGTATCTATTTCAATAGCTCCCTACAGGATGTCCCCCACAGAACTCAAGGAATTAAAAAGACAACTACATGAGCTACTAGACAAGGGTTTTATTCGACCTAGCACATCCCCTTGGGGTGCGTCGGTTCTTTTTGTCAAGAAGAAGGATGGATCTCTTAGGTTATGTATCGATTACCGGCGACTGAATCAGCTTACTATCAAGAATAGGTATCCGTTGCCACGTATCGATGAGCTCTTTGATAAACTTTCGAGAGTAGAATATTTTTTCAAAATAGACCTCAGGTCAGGCTATCATCAACTCAAGATCAAGGATGAAAACATATACAAGACGGCTTTCCGGAGTCGTTATAGAAACTATGAATTTGTGGTAATGCCGTTCGGGTTAACTAATGCCCCGACCCCATTTATGCAACTTATGAATAACATCTTCAGGCCGTATCTCGACCAATTTATGGTCGTATTCATTGGTGACATTCTCATATATTCCAAAATAAAGGAAGAACATGAAGAACATTTAAGGATAGTCTTGCAGACTTTAAGAGAACATAAGTTTTATGTCAAACTTAGTAAATGTAAGTTCTGACTTAAGGAAGTCTCATTTCTTGGACATATTATTTCAAAGGAAGGAATCGCTGTGGATCCTTCTAAAGTGGAAGCTGTCAAAAACTGGAGCCGGTCAACGATCGTGTCAGAAGTTAAAAGTTTTTTGGGCCTGGCTAGTTATTACAGAAGATTTATTAAGGATTTCTCTAAGATCACTATTCCTTTGACTAGACTTACAAGAAAAAAAATCATTTTATATGGTCGAAGGACTGCGAGGAGAGTTTTTTAACTCTTAAGGATCACCTCACTACTGCACCAATTTTAACACTACCGACAGAGGGTGGTGGATTTGAAGTAGATGCAGATGCATCTGGTATTGGCTTAGGGTGCATTCTTATGCAAAATGGAAAGGTAATTTGCTATTCTTCAAGACAATTGAAATGTCACGAAGAGAATTATCCTGTGCATGATTTAGAAATGACGACTGTTATATTTGCCTTAAAAATTTGGCGTCACTACCTTTACGGAGAAAAATTTACGGTTTATTCAGACCATAAAAGTTTGAAGTATTTATTCTCTCAAAAGGAGCTGAATATGAGGCAAAGAAGATGGTTAGAATATCTAAAAGACTTTGATTTTGCTATTCAATATCATCTTGAAAAGGCTAATATTGTAGCGGATGCACTCAGCAGAAAACCAATGGGAAAGCTATCAAGTCTCATGATTAGTATGACTAATCTCATTCCTCAATTTGCTCAGTTGAATTTAGATATTGACATGAAGGAAGAAGATTATTTTATGGCCAGTATTCGAACTCAACCTACATTAATAGCAGATCTGGTCAAGCTACAAGATAATGATCTAGTATTACTGGAGATTAAAGCCAATATTGAGCAAAGGCCGGATTTCTCTATTGCCAACGATGGAAGATTATTATGCAGGGATCAAATTTGTATACCAGATGTTCGACACATTTATTTTATTTAGTTTGTTTTGTTTATTTTTTTGATTTATTTATTTATTGATTTATTGGCGTGCCAGTCACCAAAGTGATGATTTCATTGTGCGCTCGATCTGACTTGGTCAGTCGATTGTGAGTGATCGTGTCTGGACTAGAAGTCCGTCATACCATAAAGGCTATGACGTTAATTACGCCCTTCTAAGGAAGGACAACCCTTGATTAAACGCTAAAGGTAGGAGGATGACAGCGGTAAAGCCACATGCTCAAGAGAGGGACGGAAGTCGTTCATCTGCAAGACGTTAAATGGATTAGACGGAGCAGGGGTTGGTTATTTTCGGGATAAAACCGACGGCATATTCCCACCATCTTGGACCATGTCGAGTGGGGAATAGGGAACCACCCATGCAGTGGCAGGGTGGGATCCGTAAAAGATCGGGCATAACTGACCCAGAATCCGAGTAAGCACCGGCATGACGTGACGCGCCCCGTGCGTACGCGATGTTGCATCCATATCTCCCCTTCAAAGGACCATCGGAGAGCATGTAGGGACATAGCTCCGTGGGCCAACGGGGTTGAGAGGTAGGACATCACAGCTACCTGGCAAGGTATATGTAAATTTCGGCAGCATGTCCCCTCAACTTGGATTATGCCAAGAGAGGATAGGTCATCATCCACAGAGTGCCGGGATGACAACCGAACGAGGATGGGCGTCGGGCCCCGGGACATTGCTTACCTTTATTCCATCGTTTAATATCCCCTTGAAATCCCTCGGAACTCATATAATGACATGGCCCTTTGGGTTCACAAGGGTGAAATCCGGATCGGGAATGAAGACTGTAGGGGAGGCCTTCCCCATTACTATGTCTTCTCAAGGCATTCATGACGATCTATGAACATCCCCGGGGCATGTGTGTATGGAGACCGAAGATTGAAGGATGTCAGTGTAGAAGAGGGCCTCTGACTGGGTTTCATCGGCCGAAGAAGGAGGGGCTCTCGGCACGGTTTTGGTTGGCCAAAAGGAGGCTTCTCGGCATGGTTTTAGTTGGCCAAAAGGAAGGTCTCGGCGTGGCTTTATTGGCCAAGAAGGGGGGGCTTCTCGGCATGGTTTCAATTGGCCAAGAAGGGGGGCTTCTCGGCGGCGGCTTCCCGGCGCGCTCGTGACCACGCCGAGAAGGTGGCGCCGAGTCAAAGCTTGCATGAGGGGTTTGCCTCGGCCTATAGGGGAAGGGGTCTCGGCGTGGGGCTTCCCGGCGCGCTCCTGGCCGCGCCGGGAGTCTGGCGCCGGGAGGCTTGCACAGAGACTCACATGAAAGGGGTTGAAACAGCTTGGTTTGTCGTTTAGCTGAAGAGGGAGACCTCTCGGCTGGATAGTTCTCGGCGGGGAAATGTGCACGCCGAGAAGGCGAAATCGCTGCGGGGTTTCAGGGTCTACAGAGTTCATACGATGCTCTGCTTCTGGGATTTCTGAGTTTTCTGGCTGCGATTGAAGTTGAATTTGAAGTATAGGAAGGGGGGTTTCATGGCTATTTCCCTGAGAAAGGGCCAAGGGGGGATCTGGAGGGCAGGATTGATGGGGAATGAGACCATCGCCTGGATTTCTGAAGACTTGGTTTTATTTCTGCCGCAGGCCGTCTGGGGATCAAGAGATGACTGTCTCTGATCCCCTGGACGAACCCAATGGCATCTGAAACCCGGTGGCTGAGGAACCTTTGGCATCGAACTCCAGACCCTAATCATCCAAGGGATTAGGATGGAGGGTCGAGAGATCGAGATAGTCATTCACTGGCATCCACGGAATAGCAGCGATCCAAGGAATCGATATACCCTCGTATAGCCAGTGGTTCAGGGGACCAAGAGATTGATGTCTCTGGTCCCTGAACAGCACAAGGAGGGGCCCGGTTTCCATGCCTCTAAAGCAAAGATTCATATGAACTATTAAATATTTTTGCATAAACGATGAACATATAAAGATAAGCAGAGAGCAGGCATTTCGATCAAAGGAGAACAAACATCTGAATCAATAGATCCCCAAATGGGCAATCGTTGACATTTCATTGCATCGCATCAAAGCCTTACATCGATGTGAAATAGAAATGCAGAGCAGAAAGGTAGAGATTGAGACCGGAACTGGCCGGCTACCTTCGATAAATCGAGACAAAAGCCCGGTAAATTACATCAATAGAAAAGAAAAGACAGGATGGGGAGGGCGGAGCATTGACTCCTCTCCCTCCCCCTAGCAGCCCACCTGGAGCCCCTCTTCTTCTTCTTTTCTTCTGCTTCTTCTCTTCTGCTTCCTCTCTTCTCTCAGCCGAGGGGGACTCTCTCTTGGCAGGACTCCCTCTCTATTCTTTCTTTTCTGGCTTCTTTTTCTCTTCTTCTCTCTTTTTTTTTGATCGGTTCTATCTATTTCTCCCCGTCTGTCCTCTCGTCTCTTCTGTTCGAAGGGAGGGGGGCTTTTATAGCCACTTTTCTCCCTCTCTCGGCAGCAGCATCACGGCGCGCTAAGTGGAGCTTCCCGGCGCGCATTTGACCAGGCTCTCGGCGCCCTCTGTTGGGCTTCGGCAAATGGCTCTCGGCGCCCTCTTTGCAGGCCCAATTAAAGCCTTTTTTAGCCACTTTCACAGACCCATTTGGGTCTTTCAAGGACATCATCACCCGAAAGGGCCTTTCATTGATGACATATCTTGTATCGAGATCATCATTACGGTTTTCATCAGTCCGTAGACCGGGATTTCATCAGTCCGTAGACAAGGGTTTCATCAGTCCGTGGACAAGGGTTTCATCAGAATTGCCATCTGAACGGTGACAAGACCGGGTATTATCTTATCGATATCGTCACTTGAATGGTGACGAGCTCGGGCATCAGCTTTAGTCCGACAAGACTTCCGCCGGGTGTATAACCTGTGGAGACCATTCTTCTTCTGTTCTGACTTTGCAAAGCCTTTGCCATCTTCATCTGCCGGTACCGGCTTCATCTTCATCTCATATTACATCTGTCAGTAAGCCGACATCTGACTTACCCTGACATATCATCCGTGGATTCTTGGGCGAAACGGTAGTACAGCTCTCATTAAAGGGCTGGAAGGTCTCATCAGTCGAGTGACTGCTGCTTTATCAGTGCTGCCGTCTGAGTGACATTGGCACCGGGCATCAGCTTTGCCGACAAGGGCTTTAGCCGAGCAGACAGTTGATGAGCTTTATCATTGGTCTTTCACTGTTGGTCCGACCCTCTTTTCAATTATGTTTTCACCCTTGTTCATTTTCCAGGTGTCAACAAATGCCCCCCACCTGCGGGCGGCGTAAGTGCAGAATAAGCGGCACGGGGCTCGCAGGTGTCTCTCATCATTCGAGGGTATTTTCCTCAATTTGCCTTTAATCGGGTTCTCAGACCCGATCATCTTGATGCAACAATATTTTGCATTCTTGTCTTCCCTTTTCACATTTTCATTCTTCATATTTTCTTTATTTTCAGCAATTTGGAGCTTCTTAGCACAGGGCATGGACTTCTCGGCGTGAGCCTCTGCGTGAAGGGCCTCTCGGCGTGAAGCTTCTCGGCTTGGAGCTCTCGGCGTGGAGGGCCTTGGGCAGGGCTTCTCGGCGCGCCTCTGACCGGGCTCTCGGCCTGGACCTCTCGGCGCGCCCTGGCGGAAGGAGGCCTCGGGCTGGGGTTCTCGGCCTGGGGGCTTTCGGCCTGGGGTTCTCGGCCTAGGGGGCTTTCGGCCTGGGGTTCTCGGCGCGCCTTCTGGCCGCCTGGAGCTCTCGGCGTGGAGGGCTCTCGGCGCGCTTTGCTTCGCGCCGAGAGTCTTCTCCCTCCCCTTCTCTATTTAACCCCCCGAGAGGGTTTTCTTTCTCATTTCTTCATCTTCTTTCTCTCTCTTCATTTCTTTTTCTTCTGCCGTTTTCTTTCATCGGCGGGAGCTTCGTCTGCTCTCGGCCGCCCTCGTCTCTCTTCCCGTTTGGTCGGATTTCATCCGGGTAGGACGATACTAGGGATTTAATCCCTTTTTCTTTCGGGATCACCCCCTCTTGGTTGGTGATTCCCTATTCTTTTTGGGCAGACCCTGAATAAGGGGAGATGCTGCCGAAATTTTTATAGAATCTCATATTGCAATCTACACAAGACTGGCCTCTAATTCACACTTTTTCTTCGACCGCAGGCACTGCAATGGCTTCCAGTTCTGATGTTGCATCTTCCGGAGCTGTTGGTGCTAGCTCATCGGCCCAGCCAGACATATCTCGGGCCACAGTGAATTGGCTGAATGTACATAACCTGGATTTCGGTTATGACAGGATTGCTTCATTTGACGAATCATCTGACTCTGAAACGGACACCGTGTCGACAGCCCGGGTATACTCCACGGCGACTGAGACATGCTTCAGGCGAGATGGTAACTATCGGCCAGACCTCCCGAAGGACCGACATTTGATGCCGTTCATCCGGACTTTCACAGTGGGCGGCATGCGAGATTACCGGATAGCTCGCGTAGTTGAAGCTGCCATCCTTGCTGAGCGAGATAGTCTGAAGGACTCAGTGTATCGCAGCAAGGCCATTTATCTTCCTGGGGAAAAGCGCGACTGGGATGCCGTCCTTGGTATATCGGAGCTGGAACCAGAGAAGAAGATGCTGGTCCGGGCCCCGGAATTCACACCAGCCCGGTGGGATAATGCTAGCGGCCGAGTTCATAGGGAGAAGCCCGGCTATGGCATGTTCTTGGCACCATTAAAGTGGGGATATCGCGAAGAACCCTTCGTGCTGAATTGTTCGGCCGTTCAGTTTAAGTACCTTCTGGCCGCTGGCTGGTTCGGAGACACCAAAATCACTGACGCCCACCTATTCCGAGTGGGGGCAGTGGAGTTCACAGAGTTTGTTCTGCTAGAATATGCCCCCCTGCTAATCAGAGCAGGGGTGTACCATAGTGTCTTCGCTTCTAGATTCCGGTATCCCATATCCCGAGGGCTGTGCTGTGGGATGTTTGAAGTGTTCTGCCCTTTGTTCAACACTTTCTATACAGCAGAGGGGGAGACATCCCTGGATCTCTGGAGTTTATCACAGCTCTCTGGCCTGCCCATTGATGGCGAGCCGTATGAGGAGGTTTGCTTGTCAGATTCCGAGAAGGATAGCTCTGATGGCGAGGGCAAGTATTCCATCGGCTTCTCATATCGATATCTGATGAAGGTATACCGCTCCATCTGTCTGGCGTACAGCAGGGGGTCCTCTAAAGGCTATCAACCCCGAGAGAAAGGCAGCAAAATGAGGGTCCGGATAGGGCAGTGGATCCAGTATTTCTTTGACGGTCCCCTGAAGTATGCAGACTTTCCTTCTGTGGGTCCGGCTGCTAGCAGGCAGGTAAGGGCTCCCCGTTATAAGTCGGCGCTACCCTCCTCATTGCGCCGTGCAGGCAGCGGTGGTCCCAACCCAGCAGGCGTAGACCCCATCACACACTGCGCAGCTTATTTCACATTTTGGCTGTGCACTTTTGCTCTCCCACAAGGGGACGAGACAGTCATTCGGCCAGAGGCCATATATCCAGCTTGTCAGATGGCATGGGGGATGAAGCTGTCGCTCTGCCCAGTGGCCCTGTGTTTGATATATAAATCTTTGGGGGACCTGTACAAGCATCGGACTCCCCGTTCTTTGAGGACCGTGGGTCCTTTTCATTTCTTCAACGCCTGGGTCTGCAGTATATTCCCCGAATTAGCTCCGAGAACTTTGCAGGCGGATACAGTGTCACCCAGGATGGTTGAATTTGCCAGCGCTGAGCCTGGTCCCTTTTATGATCAGCTATTTAAAATAAGGGGCCGACTGATAAAAGTACCAGTGGACGCCCCTGGCAGCATACATTTCTGGAGCTTGGCAGCAGGTTCAGCTCCTTTGATTGATCCTCAGAGAGAGTGCAAGCTGGAGGAGATAGAGACATATATCCACCCTGTCTCAGGGGTCAACACTGCTCGGCCAATCCTGGAACCGGAGCTGGTGAGATGGGCCATGGCAATTCGGCCCAGTGTTTTGGTTTACAGAAAGGGTGGCCTGCTTCTGTTGGAGCCATACTATCCGTTCCGCTTTGGGCGAAACTTCGGCTACGACCAGCATATTCCTACCTCAGCTGCCCAATTTCCCCTTGATAGCCGGGCCAAGCACGGGTCCATCATTGTTGGCGAGGGCCGGTTGTGGTGGGATTTCTATCATCGCCAGGATGATGTAGTTTTCAGGGTGCCCACTGTTTCTAACCGTGTTCCCCGGGTAACACCAGAATATATCAAATGGTGGAATATCCGGACCGGCTTTTATAGGGACGGTAGGGGTGCCTTCTGGGACGTGGCAGAGCGCTCCTTCTTGAAACAGCAACCTGGGCCAGTGTTTGATATTTCGAGGCCCACTTGAAAAAACTTTACTCACAGCATCTGAGGGAGGCGGAGAATTATCTGACTCAGCGGCGGGCCTTGAAGGAAAAGAGTTCCGAGCCGCTTGCTCCTGTCTTCGCTGCTATCAACGAGGACACCTTTATGCAGAGTTTGAAACATCTAAGCCATGTAGGGGGCGCTCGCTTGGAAGTGCAGCAATACCCATTTCCTGTCGAAGAGCCGCTCCCGACAGTAGCTTCCTGGAGGGGTCCAGTTGATAAATTTCATCCATATAGGACGTTTGTACGCCGAGAAGATAGAACTCAGACGTACTATAGACAAACGTCCTGGCTGTTCATTCTGCTGAATTTGCATGGATTATCTGCAGAAAGCCCGATAGCTGGCATTTTGAACAAGCCATTGTTTATATCATTTCATTATGTCGATGGCTGGGGCATGGACCATCTTGACTTGTTTCGATGCCTTGACTTTCGCGGCCATAATGATCTGGCAGCCTTGGTAGAGAAGTGCCAGCTATTTGGTGATGTGTGCTGGCTCATCAAGGAGGCTGCTTCCCGCTCCAAGGAGGTAGCTTACATGTACTGGCCACTTTCTATATTCTATGACGGCCCGGCAGGTAAGATTTCTTCTTTTCTGATTGCAGTGTTTTCTGCTTAGCATCTGAATTTTACATCCGCTGATCCCATCATCCTTCTGCCATTCTTAACAGACCGGCCTGATATAAAGCGGCAGGGGCTCTATAGAAAGATTATTGCGCAGGCCGAGAAGCCCACTTATTTTGAAGTCCCTGCTGCAGCACCGACCACTACTCCCCTGCCTCCCGGCAAGAAGAGGAAGGCTTCCGCAGTCAAGACTGCAGTTGGGAAGGCCAGGAAGGCCAAAAAGGCCCACATTCAACAGTCGACTTCGGTGGCGATGGATACTGGGACCCCTCTCCCTGACATTCCATCATTCGATGAGTTTGAGCTGCAAAGGGAGGCTGCTTCGACACCGGTTCAGGGTAACATCAACAGCTTGCATTTGCATTCTTCACTGTCTTCTGCAGGATCTCAAAGAAGTCCTTGAATCTGACCCATTCTTTTTGCACAGCCGAAGAGACAGTCATAGCACCTTCTGTGGCGGAGACCAGATTGCCTTCTCCTACGCCGTCTAGTGAGGCGAGGGGTAAGTGTATCTTCTCATCTGTCTCATACCTGTATTTGTTTTCTTTGCTACATTTCTCAGAGGTCTCTTTTTGCATCAGCGGCAGGCGAGGAGCAGACTGAGGCTGTGGTGACAGAAGAGTTGCTTCAACCACAGGAAGGTCACAAGGCTCAGTCGAAGCAGCGTGCCGTTCCGGCCAGGCGCATAATTACCCGGTCTACATCTCGGCATGTTTTAGAGGTGGCCCCACAGCGTATAGCTAGTGTGGAAATATCCTCAGGCAGTTCTAAGACCGCCTCTGATGAGGAGGAAGCAACCTTCAGCGACAGTGAGGGAGATGCTCCTGAACCAGAGGCCCCACTTGTATTTGCAAAGGGTGTTCCGTCTTTTCAGTCGGCTAAGCTGGTGGTGTTATCTCCTGAGGAGGAGTTGCAGGAGGAGCTTGCCGGGCTCGATACCGAGATGGACATAACTCCACCATTTGTCATTCCGACTACGGAGCTTCCTTCTCTTTCACCCCACTTCGAGGATGTGGCCCCTGCTTCAAGGGTGGGTTCCTTTTCATGTTTGTTGCTTCATCTGCCCCTTCTTTTTTTATATATCTAGCGCTAAAGTTGCTTTGTTTTGGTCTCAGGGCATTGCCATTGCTAGCTCAGACACAACTGCGGCTATCACGGACATTTCCTCTATAAACTGGGCTATTGTCCCTTTTCAGCCTTTAACTTGCACGGGAATTCCCGAGATCATTCGCCCTGTGCCGGCGCGGATACAGTCCTCGACAGATTTAGCATCGTTGGACTTAGGATCACCAGGAGAGATTTCCATCCTTGTCAGGGCCTCAGAGTTCAGAGCCGAAGTAGACCCATCTAGAAGCTCTGCTTTCATACCGGCTGCCATAATGTCAACTGCGCCTGAGTCAGCAGTCCCTGCCACAGTGGCTATAGAAACTGGATTTCTGCCTTTACAGACTAGAGACCCTTCGCCCCCATTATCAGGAAGAGTAGCTGAAGATGAAGCCCTTATTCAGAAGATTCATGAAGAGATAGCTCCATCATTCATCGGTCCTCCCTCCGCTGATGTTCAAGCCATAGCGCCCGAGACGGAGGGGGAATCTTCAGTTCAGCCAGAGGGCACGGAGAGGGACCGGCCAGTTCTTCCAGCAGATTTACCGTCCTCATCCTCTCAGCCGGATGTCGCACTGTGGGCAGACATCGATAGCGAAGTGACCTTCGAAGTGATCCCCTCTGCTTCTTTTGGCTTTGCATCGTCTGAGAGCTTTGTCTGGCAGAACCTGGATATGCTGCGCCAGCTGGTAGAATCTCAGCCTGGCTTGACATATTTGCAGCTGAAGGAAATTGCTGATCGCTTCACTGCCGGTCTGCAGGCTATGGGTTGCCCTCTGGACACATGGGCTCAGCGGGTCTTGCTTTTGCTTAAATTCGTGCATCGGAGGGATTTCTTAGCACGGACCATGGTTGATAAGCTAACGGCGCTGAAATTGCAGAGGTCGGAATGCAAATCCGAGTTGGGGAAGCTGACACTTATGCTTGATGGACGCCGAGCTGAGCTAGAAAGTGCTATTCAGCGGGAAGAAGCTGTGCGGGACCGGATAGCCCTATTGGAGATGGAACTCTCTGGACTTCGAGCCGAACTGCAGCAACTCTCCTTTATCCGGCCGCAGTCTGAAGAGGAAGTAGCCTCGCTGGAGGGACGGGTGATGTCTCTTCAGGACATGTCCGTTGGGCTTCAGGAGGAGGAGGCGCGCCTTCATGAGCTAGGAGCCGCCCCTTATGTGGGTCTTCTGGCCTTCGAAGATATATTCCGGCGGCCGTGAATTGTTTATCCCTCCCTTTTTTGTTTTCTTCTGTAATGTGATGTCCCCTCGGGGCCCTTCATGTATTCCCTTTTTATTGGAAAGGAATCTCTTGGCTTCCAGCGTCTCCATCTTACTTTGCATATGGTTTTATCACTTTGGGAAGTGGGGTAGCGGTTTTGACAATCCCTCATGCGAACGGCTCGTACTTGGCAGGAGAGCGTCCACCCCTTCAGAGAAAGGATGGGGGACTCGCTCCACCGCGTGACGGCATCCGAAGAGGTGCTTAAACCGGATTTTGTGAGTGGCAGCAAAAATCCTTCCGGCCATGTGCGCCGTAAAGGAGGCAATTTGCAGGAGTGTGAAAGGAGAGGTTCCATCAGAATAGACGTGAGGTCTAGACTGGGTAGGGGTTATAGTAGGTGGGACATTAAAGGGTGCGTAGTTTTCATCAGGACAGACGGAAGGTCTATCCCGGTAGGGTTTCATCGTTGATCGGGCGAGGTGCCAATCGATCAATAGTTGGTTTCATCATCGATATTGGGTTTATATCGATGCAAAGAAAGTGTTATAAATTTCATCAGAATAGACGAAAGGTCTACACTGGCAGGGTTTCATCATTGATCGGGCGAGGTGCCAATCGATCAATAGTTGGTTTCATCATCGATATTGGGTTTATATTGATGCAAGAAGAGTTTCATAAGTTTCATCAGAATAGACGAAAGGTCTAAACTGGCAGGGTTTCACCATTGATCGGGCGAGGTGCCGGTCGATCAATAGTTGGTTTCATCATCGATATTGGGTTTATATCGACGCAAGAAGAGTTTCATAAGTTTCATCAGAATAGACGAAAGGTCTAAACTGGCAGGATTTCATCATTGATCGGGCGAGGTGCCGGTCGATCAACAGTTGGTTTCATCATCGATATTGGGTTTATATCGAAGCAAGGAAATTTCATAATTTTCATCAGAATAGACGAAAGGTCTAAACTGCATGGTTTTATCATTGATCGGGCAGGGTGCCGGTCGATCAACAGTTGGTTTCATCATCGATATTGGGTTGATACCGATGGAAAGGGTTTTATAAGTTTCATCAGAATAGACGAAAGGTCTAAGCTGGCAGGGTTTCATCATTGATCGGGCGAGGTGCCAATCGATCAACGGTGGGAAGTGTGTGAAGGTGTAGGTCTCATCAGGACAGACGTAAGGTCTATTCCAATAGGTTTTATCGCAGGTGGGACTTTGAAAGAGGGTATGTAGATTTTATCAGGGTAAACGTAAGGTCTACCCCGGAAGGATTTTATCATCGGTGGGGAATGGAGCCAACTGACCGACGGAAGGTTTCATCAGTGAAGGGGAGGTAAAGGCCGCGTGCCGGTTGGCATGGAACTTCGAATTACCACATTACTGACCCAAGCGCCCTTTCAGGTTTTCACCGGAGCCAGCCCCCTCTTACTTTTGCCCACGCGCCCTTTCGGATTTTCACGTGGCGGGGTACCCGATTTTGCCTGCAGTGCCCTTTCGGGTTTTCACCACAGCTGGGTTTTTGGCCATTTTTTGCCCTTATCCGGGATGTCCGAACAAGTCTGGCGGGGTATCTCTATTTTTAACCCCATTTTTTTATATTATTTATATATACATATATTTTCTGAATTGGGACTTCAGCACGGATCAGGCGATGTGCTGCTTCATTGGTGCATGCTCTTATCATCGGTATTGGGTATATACCGACGCAAGGATTTTATAGGTTTCATCAGGGTAGACGTAAGGTCTACACTGGGCTGGTTTTATCATTGATCGGGCAAGGTGCCGATCGACCAATGGTAGGTTTCATCACGGCGGGACGTAAAGGGATATGCAGATTTGATAGGACGGGTTTCTTTGTCGATCGGGCAGGATGCCCATTGACCGAAGGTGGGTTTCATCATCGGTATTGGGTTTATACCAATGCAAGGATCTTATGAATCTCATCAGAATAGACGTAAGGTCTACACTGGGCTGATTTTATTGTTGATCGGGCAGGGTGCCAATCGACCAATAGCAGGTTTCATCATCGGTATTGGGTTTATACCAATGCAAAGATTTCATAGGTTTCATCGGGACAGACGTAAGGTCTAAGCCGGATAGGTTTCATCATTGACCGGGCAGTGCGCCTAGCGGTCAACAGTTGGTTTCATCATCGGTATTGGGTTTATACCAATGCAAAGATCTCATAGGTTTCATCGGGGTAGACGTAAGGTCTAAGCCGGATAGGTTTCATCATTGACCGGGCAGTGCGCCTAATCGGTCAACAGCTGGTTTCATCATCGGTATTGGGCTTATACCAATGCAAAGATCTCATAGGTTTCATCAGGGTAGACGTAAGGTCTAAGCCGGATAGGTTTCATCATTGACCGGGCAGTGCGCCTAATCGGTCAACAGCTGGTTTCATCATCGGTATTGGGCTTATACCAATGCAAGGATTTCATATGTTTCATCAGGATAGACGTAGGGTCTAAACTGGATAGGTTTTATCATTGATCGGGTAGTGCGCCAATCGGTCAACAGTAGGTTTCATCATCGGTATTGGGTTTATACCAATGCAAAGATTTCATAGGTTTCATCGGGATAGACGTAAGGTCTAAGCCGGATAGGTTTCATCATTGACCGGGCAGTGCGCCTAATCGGTCAACAGTTGGTTTCATCATCGATATTGGGTTTATACCAATGCAAAGATTTCATAGGTTTCATCGGGATAGACGTAAGATCTAAGCCGGATAGGTTTCATCATTGACCGGACAGTGCGCCTAATCGGTCAACAGCTAGTTTCATCGTCGGTATTGGGTTTATACCAATGCAAAGATTTCATAGGTTTCATCGGGATAGACGTAAGGTCTAAGCCGGATAGGTTTCATCATTGACCGGGCAGTGCGCCAAATCGGTCAACAGCTGGTTTCATCATCGGTATTGGGTTTATACCAATGCAAAGATTTCATAGGTTTCATCGGGATAGACGTAAGGTCTAAGCCGGATGGGTTTCATCATTGACCGGGCAGCGCGCCTAATCGGTCAACGAGAAGTTTATGACGGGAGGCGAAGTTTCCTTTAGGATCACCACATTACTGACCCAAGTGCCCTTTCGGGTTTTCACCGGAGCCAGCCCCCTCTTGCTTTTGCCCACACGCCCTTCCGGGTTTTCACGTGGCGGGGTACCCGATTTTGCCTGCAGTGCCCTTTCGGGTTTTCACCACAGCTGGGTTTTAGCCATTTTTGCTCTTGCTCAGAAAATCTGAACAAGACTGGCGGGGTATCTCTATTTTTAACTCCATTTTTTACTTATTTATTTTCATTCTTTTATTCTCTTTTCCCCTCTTTTTGGGAGGGTAACAAGTCGGACTGTCATTAGATCATGATGAGGGATGGCTTGGCTAGGGCGAAGTGCCGCTAGACCAAGGAAGAAGGGTAGCTCGGTTAGGGCGGAGTGCCGCTGGACCAAGGAAGAAGGGTAGTTCGGTTAGGGCGGAGTGCCGTTAGACCAAGGAAAATGGTAGCTCGGTTAGGGCAGAGTGCCACTAGACCAAGGAAAAGGGTAGCTCGGTTAGGGCGGAGTGCCGCTAGACCAAGGAAAAGGGTAGCTCGGTTTGGGCGGAGTGCCGCTAGACCAAGGAAAAGGGTAGCTCGGTTAGGGCGGAGTGCCACTAGACCAAGGAAAAGGGTAACTTAGTTAGGGCGGAGTGCCGCTAAACCAAGGAAAAGGGTAGCTCGGCTAGGGCGGAGTGCCACTAGACCAAGGAAAAGGGTAGCTTGGTTAGGGCGGAGTGCCGCTAGACCAAGGAAAAGGGTAGCTCGGTTAGGGCGGAGTGCCACTAGACCAAGGGAGAAGGGTAGCTTTTAGCCTGATTACTCGGGGAATATTGGTTGGGCAGCATGATACAGCTTTAGGTGTCTACCGTTGAGTGGTGAGAATTGGATTTCCCCTCGATGGTTAACAACCATGTAGGCCCCTCCTTCGTAGACCCTATATATCACATAAGGACCTTCCCAATTAGGATTCAGCTTTCCTTTTGGGTTGGACGCCATGACTTCTCTTTTCTTGACCATGACAAGGTCACCTTTCTTAAATTCTCGTCCTTTTACGAGCTTGTTGAATGCAGTGGCCATGCGGGCCTGATACATCTGGATATTCTTCTGAGCTTGGAGACGCTTCCCTTCCAATTCAGCCAATTCTTGTAGTCTTCTTTCTGCATTGGTTTGTTCGCCATGGGCCAGGTCATATTGGACTGCCACTCTGAGCGACGGGACTTCCAGCTCTAATGGAACTACTGCCTCTGAGCCGTATACCAGTGAGTATGGCGAGCACCCTGTAGGTGTCTTGAAGACAGTGCGGTATGCACACAGAGCTTCATACATCTTTTCTTCCCAGTCCTTCTTATTAGAACTGACGACTTTAGCTGTCATGCCCCGAACAAGGCGGAAATATCGGGACGTACAGTTAGGGACACGCGGGCAAGAGAGGGAACTAAATCTAAAACAATACACAAGTGCTACAAGATGGAAATGCTAAATGATCATTAATAAACCACGACTAATACAATAATCCTCAAGTTCAACTTAATACAACTGGAATAATCAACCACTAAAACTCAATAACATGACTGAGACTAAAAGCTCTCCAAAACACAACTAAAGAATAAACACACTGCTAACACACTAGAACTGATACACTCAAGACATCACTCCTGCCCTTCCCCATCGGTAAGCGCGTCACCTGAAAAGCCTGGAAAGGGGGGAAAACAACGGGGTGTGAGCTGACGCTCAGTAGGAAATAACAGACATGTATAAGTGATTAACAGTTTAATTACATTTTCAAAATGTCATGCTACAAATGATAAAAACAATAAAAAGATAACGATGATATCACGAAACGAAATTCAAAGATCTTGCAGGGTCAAGAAATATAATGAATAGAATAGTAAGACAAGAATTTACTACAGGAGATAACGATAAAAAGTTGGCCATATCAAGTCAATTCAAGTCATGTCAAGCACGTATGTAATTTCATTTCCACGTCCAAGTAATGAGCAAGTACAGTAACCACAAGTAGAGTATAGAACAGTGACGAGTGGAAAGTGAAAAGTAGTAGAAAGTAATGTAGAGAGTAGTGGAGAGAGTAGTGGACAGTCCTAGATTTAACACATGTCAAGTACTGGTGCCAAATGCCACACCTAGTCATTCACCTCCCAGGGGTACACGTAGTGTTCGGGCGCTCTTCTCAGGACCAGACCGAGCCCTTAATTGTTTGCCAGGCATTGATTTCTTTGGATCAAAGATCCCACGAATCTAGACTTCCACAGTTTATGGCCAGAATTCCAAGGTTTAAACTAAGTAGCAATAACAACTTCAAGTAGGAAGGAGATTCATTTCCAGAATTGCAAGGTAAGTAATAATCATCAAGGAGATTGAAATCAAGTCACAACAAGAGTTAATCATGCTGCGCTACTGTAAAATAGCAGCAATCAAACAAGCTAAACAACATATTAATCCTAATCATCAAGTTAAGATATCATGATTTAACCATTATCATCTGTATTAGCCAAAGTGCCAACAAGATAGAACAAGTTGTCGAAGTAAAGGACAAGCTCACAAGAATGAAATAGCATGTATTAACAGAGATTTTAGTTACACCATTAACCACTAATTATGTGGGTTTCTATTTAATCTTGTATGCATTGAAATGAAGATGATAAACGGTGTGTTTTTACACTAAGTTTGCATGTATGGACCAATGTTAATTGAAACTAAAAAGGGTACATGAATAGGTCATTAGTTCCTCAAAAATGTAGTTTTCAATGTGATTAGGTTGAATGGATTGATTCCCCGGTGATCCGGATTGATCCCCGGGTCAAAACATCACTTAAAACGGGTTTACGGGGCATGGGTCGACCCTTTGGGTCGACCCCTGGAAAAATTCCAGGGATGGGTCGACCCCTGGGTCGACCCCTGGCTTCCTGGCTGCATGGGTCGACCCATGGGTCGACCCCTGCAGGCTGTGGGTCGACCCATTGGGTCGACCCCTGCAAGGCAGCAAGCTGCTGCTTTGCAGGGCTGAAATGGGTCGACCCGTGGGTCGACCCCTGGGTTTCCAGACCCAAAAAGCGATGAAATCTCCACGAATTTGGGGTCTAAAAGTATTGGGATCATAACCATAGACTCTAGGGTTAATAATGTGCATCTTAGGGTCATAAAACATAATTTTAAATCACGAATTTCGATAGGAATCCAATGAAATACAACCTATTCTATGAAGAACACAAGTAAAGTCTAGCTTGCTAGCATGCTTCTAATAACACACGAAATACTCTAGGCATGATCTATAAAAATTGGGGATTTTGATGTCAAAAGAAAGCTAACATGCTATTGATTACATTCATGTATGTTAATTAGAAATTGGGCTGTTATCACCTACCTCAAATTGAAGAAGGAACTCGAAACCTAGAATAAAGAATAACTTGACAGCACCTCACTAAAACCTCGATATCTCCACGGATACCTAATGAAAATTGGGGCTTTTGCCACCAATGGAAAGAGCTCGATGAGAGGTACAATTTGCTATACTCATGATCAAGATTTGGTTGAGAATTCCTACCTCAATCGATTGATCAAAGAAGGATGAAGGGAAGCCAACGGCCTACTGACCGACCTCCACAAATCGAACTAGATCTCTCCAGATCCGAAATTTCAGCGAACCCCACAGTAGCCAAATGAAAGAAGACTCGTAGGCATTCATTTTGATAGCTCATAGAGCTTCTGGAGCCTTCTGAATTGGGAGTATTTGCTGCTGCAAGCTACGAGTTTAGAAACGACGCCGAAATCCTTGACTTGACCAAACTATGTCGGCAGCACGTTTTGGGGCTAAGTTTACCTCAAATTGATTGAGGGTAAATGTTCCTTACATTGTGGCCTTCCATTTGCCCCTGATTTCAGATCATTTGGTTGAGAATTGAGGTCGAATTTGATGTTCAAAGTTTGGGTGAATAGTGAATACGAATTTGGGTTAGGTGGGTTATAAGTCAGGCTTAATCCACTGATTAGGCCTAGATAATGATTTAATTAGGCTTACTCCAAGAAGATAAAAGTGTTAGTCGAAACATCTATTATTTAATTACTATTTTTATGAATTTTTATATGTTAGATAAAATTCCATTTCTACTATTCCGTAATTAATTAAATATTAAGTTCGGAAGAATTAGTTCGCTAATTCGGCTTAATAAACGATTGTATTAGGCTTAATTGTAGAAGACAAAGTTGATAAACAAAATTAATTCTACAAGATGTGATTTTTGGGGATTTTTAGAAAATAGAAGAAAAATGACTTATTCTATTAATTAATTAATTAATCTAATTAATTTGGATAATTCTCATTAATTTCGAATAACTTCAAATAAATTCCAAATAATTACAAATAACTTTCTAAATAAATTTCTAAAG